>JAQQAC010016209.1:44111228-44148000 GCA_029783875.1 Phataginus tricuspis | reverse complement strand
AAAAAAAAAAAAACTGAAGTAACAAAACAGCAGCAGACTCACAGAGCCCAAGAACGGGCCAATAGTTACCAAAGGGAAAGGGACTGGGGAAGAAGGGCGGGAAGGGAGGGATAAGAGGGTAAAAGGGGCATTACGATTAGCAGACATAGGGTGGGGGGGCACGGCGAGGACCGTGCAGCTCAGAGAAGACAAGTAGTGATTCTCATCTCACTACGCTGATGGACAGTGACTGTGATGGGGTTGGTGGGGGTAACTGATGGGGGGGGTAGTTTGATCATCACGGTGTTGCTCATGTAATTGTGGGTTAATGATACTAAAATAAAATAAATTGTTAAAAAAAAAAAAGTACCTCAGTAAAGTCAAAAATATTGAATTCCTACCAAGCAACTTCTCAGATCACAAAGGTATAAAACTAGAAATAAATTATAGAAAGAAAACAAAAAGGCTCACAAATACATGGAGACTTAACAACATTCTCCTAATTAATCAACGGGTTAACGACCAAATCAAAACAGAAATCAAAGAATATATGGAGACTAATGACAACAACAACACAAAGCCACAACTTCTGTGGGATGCAGCAAAGGCAGCTCTAAGAGGAAAGTATATTGCCATCCAGGCCTATTTAAAGAAGGAAGAATATTCCCAAATGAATAGTCTAAAGACACAATTACTGAAATTGGAAAAAGAAGCACAAATGAGGCCCAAAGTCACCAGAAGGAGGGACATAATAAAGATCAGAGAAGTAATAAATATAATTGAAAAGAATAAAACAATAGAAAAAAATCAATGAAACCAAGAGTTGGTTCTTCAAAAAATTAAACAAAATAGATAAACCCCTAGCCAGACTAATTAAGAGAAAAAGAGAATCTATACACATAAACAGAATCAAAAATGAGAAAGGAAAATAATGACAGACAGCACAAAAATACAAAGAATTATAAGAGAATATTATGAGAATCTATATGCTAACAAGCTGGAAAACCTAGAAGAAATGGACAACTTCTTAGAAAAATACAACCTTCCAAGACTGACCAAGCAAGAAAGAGAAAAACTAAACAGACCAATCACCAGCAACGAAATTTAAGCAGTATTCAAAAATCTACCCAAGAACAAAACTCCCGGACCAGATGGACTCACCTCTGAATTCTACCAGACATATAGAGAAGAAATAACACCCATTCTCCTTAAAGTTTTCCAAAAAATAGAAGAAGAGGGAATACTTCCAAACTCATTCTATGAAGCCAGCATCACTCTAATACCAAAACCGGGCAAAGACTTCACCAAAAAACAAAACTACAGACCAATATCTCTGATGAACGTAGATGCAAAAATACTCAACAAAATATTAGCAAACCGAATTCAAAAATACATCAAGAGGATCATACACCATGATCAAGTGGGATTCATCCCAGGGACGCAAGGATGGTACAACATTCAAAAATCCATCAACATCATCCACCACATCAAGAAAAAGATGAACAAAAACCACATGATTATCTCCATAGATGCTGAAAAAGCATTTGACAAAATACATCATCCATTCATGATTAAAACTCTCAAAAAAATGGGTATAGAGGGCAAGTACCTCAACATCATAAGGGCTATATATGGCAAACCCACAGCTAACATCATACTTAACAGCGAGAAGCTGAAAGCTTTTCATCTAAGATCAGGAACAAGACAGGGATGCCCACTCTGCCCACTGTTATTCAACATAGTACTGGGGGGCCTAGCCATGCAATCAGACAAAACAAAGATATACAAGGCATCCAGATTGGTAAAGAAGAAGTCAAATTGTCACTATTTGCAGATGACATGATATTGTACATAAAAAACTCTAAAGACTCCACTCCAAAACTACTAGAACTAATATCTGAATTCAGCAAAGTTGCAGGATACAAAATTAACACACAGAAATCTGTTGCTTTCCTATACACTAGTGATGAACTATTAGAAAGAGAAATCAGAAAAACAATTCCATTCACAATTGCATCAAAAAGAATAAAATACTTAGGAATAAACCTAACGAAGGAAGTGAAAGACCTATACTCTGAAAACTAGAAGACACTCCTAAGAGAAATTAAAGAAGACACTAACAAATGGAAATGCATCCCATGCTCTTGGCTAGGAAGAATAAATATTGTCAAAATGGCTATACTACCTAAACCAATCTAGAGAGTCAAGACAATCTCTATCAAACTATCAACAGCTTTCTTCAATGAACTGGAACAAATAATTTTTAAATTCTTATGGAACCACAAAAGACCCCGAATAGCCAAAGCAATCCTGAGAAGGAGGAATAAAACAGGAGGAATTATGCTCCCTGACTTCAAGCTCTACTACAAAGCCACAGTAATCAAGACAATTTGGTATTGGCACAAAAACAGACCCACAGACAGGTGGAACAGAATAGAAAATCCAAACATTAACCCAATCATATACAATCAATTAATATTTTATAAAGGAGCCTTGGATGTACAATGGGGAGATGACAGCCTCTTCAGCAGCTGCTGTTGGAAAAACTGGACAGCTACATGTAACAGAATGAAACTGGACTACTGTATAGTCCCATACACAAAGGTAAACTCAAGGTGGATCAAAGACCTGAGTGTTAAGCATGAAACCATAAAACTCTTAGAAAAAAACATAGGCAAAAATCTCTTGGACATAAACATGAGTGACTTCTTCATGAACATGTCTCCCCAGGCAAGGGAAAGAAAAGCAAAAATGAACAAGTGGGACTATATCAAGTTGAAAAGCTTCTGTACAGCAAAGGACACCATCAGTAGAACAAAAAGACATCCTACAGTATGGGAGAATATATTCATAAATGACATATCCGATAAGGGGTTGACATCCGAAATATATAAAGACCTCACACATCTCAGCAAACATAAAGTAAATAATCCAATTAAGAAATGGGCAGAGGACATGAATAGACATTTCTCCAAAGAAGAAATTAAGATGGCCAACAGGCACATGAAAAGATGCTCCACATCACTAATCATCAGAGAAATGCAGATTAAAACCACAATGAGATATCACCTCACACCAGTGAGGATGGCCAACATCCAAAAGACAAGCAACAACAAATGTTGGCGAGGATGTGGCGAAAAGGGAACCCTCCTACACTGCTGGTGGGAATGCAAATAGTTCAACCATTGTGGAAAGCAGTATGGAGGTTCCTCAAAAAACTCAAAATAGAAATACCATTTGACCCAGTAATCCCACTCCTAGGAATTTACCCTAAGAATGCAGCAGCCCAGTTTGAAAAAGACAGATGCACCCCTATGTTTATCGCAGCACTATTTACAATAGCCAAGAAATGGAAGCAACCTAAGTGTCCTTCAGTAGATGAATGGATAAAGAAGATGTGGTACATATACACAATAGAATATTATACAGCCATAAGAAGAAAGAAATCCTACCATTTGCAACAACATGGATGGAGCTAGAGAGTATTATGCTCTGTGAAATAAGCCAAGCCGAAAAAGACAAGTACCAAATGATTTCACTCATATGTGGGGTATAAGAACAAAGAAAAAACTGAAGAAACAAAACCGCAGCAGACTCACAGAACCCAGAAACGGACTAATAGTTACCAAAGGGAAAGGGACTGGGGAGGATGGGTGGGAAGGGAGGGGCAAGGGGGAAAAAGCGGCATTACAATTAGCAGATATAATGTTGGGGGTGCGGGGAGGGCTGTATAACTCAGAGAAGACAAGTAGTGACTCTATAGCATCTCACTACGCTGATGGACAGTGACTGTAATGGGGTTGGTGGGGGCGATCTGATGAAGGGGGTAGTTTAATCACCATAATATTGCACATGTAATTGTAGATTAATGATACCAAAATAAACTATTTAAAAAATTAATTTTCTGCTACTATCATGTCACCTTGGTAGCTGAGGGGGTTCTGTCTGTCCACCCTTCGTTTCACCCCTGTGAGTTTTCCCCAAGTATTGAAATAATTCCCTTTTTGCTTAGGGTAACCAAGGCCACTTTCTGAAACCCACGAAGAATCCTGATCAAAACCCACAGTTATAAGTGAGGAGATGACGTTGAGCTGGCATTCTGCCAACCTTACAAGAATTCTAATGGATGAAGTCTTGCAGATTCAAGTTTTGTTCCCTGTGGGTGGGCTCTAAGAAATTACTATGTAATGTGGAATAATAAGCCTATTGTAAACCAAAGTTAGAGTGGACATAATACATCATACTATTTGCTGTCATAAAATTTCTGGAGCCTTGGAGACAGTCATTTGGGCAACATGTTGGGCAGGCTGGGACTATTGATTGTGAGAACAGGGTGGACAAGCAAAGTTCACCCATATTTTTGCTTTCTCCATTACTGAACCTGCTCCATACCAAATATGGCCCTAAATGGAAATCCCTTAAAGTGTTCCATTACCTTGCCTGGGAGAAAACAGAGCTGAACAGTTCCTGGAATTCCCAGCTGCTGGGCCTCATCCACAATGATGACTGTGTCCTCAGGCATTCCTTCCATCTCTGAGGACCAGAGCTTCATATGAAGGTTAATTCAAAGGTTAGCCTTCACAGAGATATTAAGTCTGTTTTTGTTTTTATTTTAAAGGAGGAACTTTCTGAATTGTCCTTATCAGCTAGCAACAATCTCTCGGATACACTCAGAGAAATTTGTAGTTAATTTCTCAGCTGTATACCTGAATTGTGATAGCAGTGAGTTTGAGACATCAAGCTCAGATCACCCTGTAACAATATATCCCTCCTGCCAAATAACCTTTAAAAAGCTACTGCGTTTGTAATGCCAAATCTTTTGAACATGGACTTCCAGTAAATTGATGAAGCAGAACACTTACTAATGGAGACTTTGACATCAATGCAAAGAATGACAGTGATGTGCAAACCTTCATTCCTCACCAAAGCAGCCAAACTAGATGAATGGTCAGGCATCTATAAATAGTTCTCCAAAGTTTTGTTTCAGTTGTTGTTGGACAAAGAAACTTTCTACCACTTTGAAGATGCCCAAAAAACTTTATATTCTCACAAAACAATATCTTTGATGTCATCAGCAGCACATAAAGGCTGTGTCTTGCCTGAGAGTTTCAGCCCTGGGCAAATTCACTCTGGATTCAATGAGACTAAGTAACAACTGAACATTTTGAGGGTCAAAGGTCTTACACCAAGCTTTATTCTCATGATGACAGGTTGAGCGCTAGAATCACATTCACCTCAGGACAAGTCTGCATGCAGTAAGTCTGTCTCTGCCTCCAGGCCTCTCCGTCACCTTGCAGTCCCAGGGCACTGGGCAGAGCTCTTTATATAGAGTCAATAATAGCTCGTTGCCAACATCTATGTAAGCATGCACTTGCGAGCACTGCACGTGTGCAGTGGGCAAGGAGACCAGGGTCAAGTGGGGATCCTGGCCATGGTAACCTCCATTCTCCCTACAGGCTGAAAACTATGTGCTGTCCGTGCAGAGGGACAATGGTACTTTCACCCAACTGCACGTGAAAGGGAAATTGCTCTCTCTCTCCCTCCCTCCTTCCTTCCTCTGGTTGCAAGCATCAGAAATCAATTCTGTGACCTTGAATACAAAAAATAATTTACTCTAAGGAGATAGGGAGCTTGCAGAATGGAAGGGAAGGCTGAAGATTTAGTTAAGAGAGTACAGGATCCAGAGCAGCTCTGGACTGGAGGTCTTTTAAGGTTGCTGGTATGAAGTTACCACCTGTATGAGGTGAAGGTATTCCAGCTGTTTGCTCACTCTACTCCCTTTCTACTCAAAGGGTGATCTGTAGACTAGCAGCATGGGCACCATTTGGAAGTTTTTTTTAGAAATGCAGGATTTGGGGGCCCAAGGACTCAGAATCTGCATTGTCACAAGACTCCCAGGTGATTCATATACACATTAGAGTTTAGGGAAGCACTACCCTATTCAAGATCCAGGTGGTCTAGTTTGGGTCATATGCTCATTCCTTGACTAGAGGAGGGCATGATACCATGGTTGACAGTCCTACCAGACTATATCCAGAGGGACAAGTGATGACTGAATCTCCCAAACCAGGGTTCTGTTACCAAAAGAACAGGGAACGAATGCTGGATGGCCAACAACCAAATAAATATCCGCAGCACTCTTGGTCTTCTTTGGAAGGGTGAGATTTGGAAGATGTTTCCCCCCAGGAAGAGCTAACACAGTGTTGTTTGTTTATTAGATCTTGGAGGCAATGAAGTTATTTTTCCCAAGAAAGGGAATTTCAGGAGCTCAAAAAGTAAAGAGTTTTAACTCCTGAGATAAATCCTTAGGGAGTAGAGTTCTGGGAAGACAGCGGCATGAGCACGGCGGTGGAAATCTCCTCCCAAAACCATATATATCTATGAAAATACAGCAAATACAACTATTCCTAAAAGAGAGACCAGAATATACATGACAGCGCACAGCCTGCATCTGCACCTGACAGGACTCAGCACCCAGCAAGGCGGGTAAGATACGTAGCCATGACCCGGCGGGACCAGAGCACTCCCCCACCCCAGCGCACTGGCGGGAGGAGAGGATTCAGAGCCAGGAGGGAGTGGAAGTACAGGCCCATGAAATAACCAGCCCTGGTGGTCTGTGCTGGGAGCGCTGACAAACATTGCACAGTGTATCAGATATTGGAGAGGCAGAAGGTGCAGGTTTTAAGCTGGGAATGCGCCCAGGTCTTTGCAGCAGGCTCCCTGGGACAAAAGAAAAGTGCGCACTTTTCTTTGGCGGTCTTAAGAGGCCAGGGCCCAGGATACTCCCAGCACACTCAGCTCAGCAGGCTAGGAATTCTGAGGAATTTCGGACCCCTTCGCTGGCAACTGGGAAAAAGTAGTTGCACTGAAACTTTACATAGAGAACAACAGCCTCCCATTCGTTCCGGCCCCAGCCAGAGCCACAAAGGGCCCTGCGGAGCTGTGCAGCTGCGGTTGCGGAATAGTGGAGCAACAGTGCCACCTACAGCAACCTTACAGAATCTACTCCCAGTGGGCGTTTTTTTTCCTTTTCTTTTCTTTTCTTTCTTTCCTCTTTTTCTCTTTTCTTTCTCTTCCTTTTTTTTTAAAGTCTTAAAGAGCCCAGCTGACATACGTGGCACCTACCAGCGACTACTTCTATCACCATGAAAAGACAGAGGAATATGGTACAGACCAAGCTCACCCAGACCCAGACAACACAAGAGAGAGAGAATGAAAGGATGGAAATGCACAATATTCCTGAAGAGAATCCAGAATAAAAGTCATAACCATGCTGATGGATTTACAGAGAAATATTCAAGAGCTGAGGGAGGAAGTGAGGGAAGTCAGGAAAGACAATGCAGAAATGAGACAAGCCATCGATGGGCTTAGCAGAAGACTGGATGAGATGCAAGAGGCTGTTAATGGAATAGAAATTGGAGAACAGGAATACAGAGCAGCTGAGGCAGAGAGCGATAAAAGGATCTCTAGGAATGAAAGAATATTAAGAGAACCGTGTGACCAATGCAAATGGAACAATATTTGTATTATAGGAGTATCAGAGGAAAAAGAGAGAGAAAAAGGGATAGAAAGTGTCTTTGAAGAAATAATTGCTGAAAACTTCCACATGCTGGGGAAGGAAAGAGTCTCGCAGCCCACGGAAGCCCACAGATCTCCCAACACAAGGGACCCAAGGAAGACAACACCAAGACACATAATAATTAAAATGGCAAAGATCAAAGATAAGGACAGAGTATTAAAGGCAGCTAGAGAGAGAAAAAAGATCACCTACAAAGGAAAACCCATCAGACTATCACCAGACTTCTCAACAGAAACCTTAAAGGCCAGAAGAGAATGGCATGATATATTTAATGTAATGAAACAGAAGGGCCTCAAACCAAGAATATTGTATCCAGCACGATTATCACTTAAATATGATGGAGGGATTAAACAATTTCCAGACACACAAAAGTTGAGAGAGTTTGCCTCTCATAAGCGACCACTACAGGATATCTTAAATGGACTGCTCTAAAGGGAAGCACCCCTAAGGCTTAAAAGATGTCACCAGAGAAAATAAAATCATAGCAAAGAAAGCAGACCATCCAAATATTAACAAAAGGCAAGAATAAAACACCTAATATATAAAGAATGGAGGAGGAAGAATAAGAAGGGAGAGATAAAGAAACATCAGACGGTGTTCACAATAACTTAACAAGAAAGTTAAGTTAGATTGTTAGATAGTAAAGAAGCAACCCTTGAACCTTTGGTAACCACGAATCTAAAGCCAGCAATGGCAATAAGTACATATCTATCAATAATTGCCCTAAATGTAAATGGATTGAAGGCACCAATCAAAAGACACAGAGTAACAGAATGGATAAAAAAGCAAGACCCATCTATATACTGCTTACAAGAGACTCACCTCAAACCCAAAGATATACACAGACTAAAAGTGAAGGGATGGAAAACGATATTTCATGCAAACAACAAAGAGAAAAAAGCAGGTGTTGCAGTACTTGTATCAGACAAAATAGACTTCAAAACAACGAAAGTAGCAAGATAAAGAAGGACATTACATAATGATAAAGGGGTCAGTCCAACAAGAAGATATAACCATTATAAATATATATGCACCCAAAACAGGAGCACCAGCATATGTGAAACAAATACTAACAGAATTAAAGGAGGAAATAGAAAGCAATGCATTCATTTTAGGAGACTTCAACAAACCACTCACTCCAAAGGACAGATCAACCAGACAGAGAATAAGTAAAGACACAGAGGTACTGAACAACACAGTAGAACAGATGGACCTAGCAGACATCTACAGAACTCTGCACCCAAAAGCAACAGGATACACTTTCTTCTCAAGTGCACATGGAACATTTTCCAGAATAGACCACATACTAGGCCACAAAAGAAAACCTCATTAAAGTCAAAAATATTGAAATTCTACCCACCAACTTCTCAGATCACAAAGGTATAAGACTAGATTTAAATTTCAGAAGCAAAACAAAAAGGCTCACAAATACATGGAGACTTAACAACATTCTCCTAATTAATCAATGGGTTAACGACCAAATCAAAACAGAAATCAAAGAATATATGGAGACTAATGACAACAACAACACAAAGCCACAGCTTCTGTGGGACACAGCAAAGGCAGTTCTAAGAGGAAAGTATATTGCAATCCAGGCCTATTTAAAGAAGGAAGAACATTCCCAAATGAATAGTCTGAAGACACAATTATGGAAATTGTATAAAGAAGAACAAATGAGGCCCAAAGTCACCAGAAGGAGGGACATAATAAAGATCAGAGAAGTAATAAATAAAATTGAGAAGTATTAAACAATAGAAGAAATCAATGAAACCAAGAGCTGGTTCTTTGAAAAAATAAACAAAATAGATAAACCCCCTAGCAAGACTAATTAAGAGAAAAAGAGAATCTACACACATAAACAGAATCAGAAATGAGAAAGGAAAAATAACGACAGACCCCACAGAAATACAAAGAATTATAAGATAATATTATGAGACTCTATATGCTAACAAGCTGGAAAACCTAGAGGAAATGGACAACTTCTTTGAAAAATACAGCCTTCCAAAACTGACCAAACAAGAAAAAGAAAAACTAAACAGATCAATCACCACCAATGAAATTGAAGTGGTAATCAAAAAACTACCTAAGAACAAAACCCCAGACTAGATGGATTCACCTCTGAATTCTACCAGACATATAGAGAAGAAATAACACCCATTCTCCTTAACGTTTTCCAAAAAATAGAAGAGGAGGGAATACTTCCAAACTCATTCTATGAAGCCACCATCACTCTAATACCAAAACCTGGCAAAGACCTCATCGGAAAAGAAAATTACAGACCAATATCCCTGATGAATGTAGATGCAAAAATACACAACAAAATATTAGCAAACCGAATTCAAAAATACATCAAGAGGATCATACACCATGATCAAGTGGGATTCATCCCAGGGATGCAAGTATGGTGAAACATTCAAAAATCCATCAACATCATCTAACACATCAACAAAAAGAAGAATAAAAACCACATGATCATCTCCATAGATGCATAAAAAGCATTTGACAAAATTCAACTTACATTCATGATAAAAACTCTCAACAAAATGAGTATAGAGGGCAAGTAACTCAACATAATAAAGGCCATATATGACACACCCACAGCTAACATCATACTTAACAGCAAAAAGGTGAACGCTTTTCATCTAAGATCGGGAACAAGACAGGGATGCCCACTCTCTCCTCTGTTATTAAACATATGGAGGTCCTAGCCATGGCAATCAGACACACAAAGAAGAAGTCAAATTGTCACTATTTACAAATCCTACCATTTGCAACAACATGGATGGAGTTAGAGGGTATTATGCTCAGTGAAATAAGCCAAGCCGAAAAAGACAAGTATCAAATGATTTCACTCATATGTGGAGTATAAGAACAAAGAAAAAAAACTGAAGGAACAAAACAGCAGCAGACTCACAGAACCCAAGAACGGACTAATAGTTACCAAAGGGAAAGGGACTGAGGAAAGTGGGTGGGAACGGAGGGATAAGAGGGTAAAAGGGGTATTATGATTAGCAGACGTAAGGTAGCGGGGGCAAGGGGAGGGCTGTACAACTCAGAGAAGACAAGTAGTGACTCTATAGCATCTCACTACGCTGAAGGACAGTGACTGTAATCGGGTTTGTGAGGGGGACCTGATGAAGGGGGTAGTTTAATCACAATAATATTGCACATGTAACTGTAGATTAATGATACCAAAATAAATTGTAAAAAATAAATAAGTAAATAAGTAAGTAAGTAAATAAATAAATAAATAAAAAGACATTTTTGAAATGATCAGAAAATATGAATGTAGCATGAATATTTTATACTATACAGGAATTATTGTTAGTTTTGCTAAGTGTGATAATAGCCTGGTGGGTTTTCTAAGGGTTCTACCTATTAGAGAGGTATATTAAAATGGAGCAATGTCTGGTGTTTGCTTTATGCCAAAAAAAAAGAAAAATGTGGAGAAAGATAATAAAAATAAATAAGATTGGCCCCATGTTATTATTATCAAAGCTGGGCATGGGTACCTGACATTCACAATGCTACTCTCTGCTTTTGTATATGCTTAAAATTTTCCATAATAAAGAAGGAAATTTTTTAAGAACCTGCCATTAGTTGCAACATGATAACTATGGAGAAACCCATGTCATCCCCTTCCCAGTGGCCCAGTATTCCCTCAGGACCCCTTCCAAATCTAGGAAACTCAAAGCAGTCTGACATTCTGAGCAAGCAAGAGGGGGCTCCTGGGTTAATCTGAAGGCTAAATAGTTTCAGAGTGGTAAACTCCCCCAAGTGCCTTTGGAGGCAAAGTAGCCTAGATCAGTGATTCTCAAAGTGTGGTCCCCAAACCAGAACCTCGGTATCCCCATGGCATCTGTTAGAAATGCAGGTTCCCAGGCCCAGGTCCTACTCATCAGCGATCTGTGTTTTACCAAGCCCGCTAAGTGACCCTCGGGCACTTGAAAGTTTGGGAACCACTGGAGCTAGACTGATTCAAATCTTGCCCCCGCCTCTTCTTATCTGTGAGAACTGGGGCAAATCATTCAGTCTCTCTCTGCCTCCGTTTCAACTTTTGCCACATCCTGGTAGTACTTTTTCATGATGTAAAAAAAAAAATTGTCACTATTTGCAGATGACATGATATTGTACATAAAAAACCCTAAAGACTCCACTCCAAAACTACTAGAACTAGTATCTGAATTCAGCAAAGTTGCAGGATAGAAAATTAACACACAGAAATCTGTTGATTTACTATACACTAAAGATAAGCTAACCAAAAGAGAAATCAGAAAAAAAGAGTTCCATTCACAATTGCATCAAAAAGAATAAAATACCTAGGAATAAACCTAATGAAGGAAGTGAAAGACCTATACTCTGAAAACTACAAGACGCTCCTAAGAGAAATTAAAGACGACACTAACAAACGGAAATTCATACCATGCTCTTGGCTAGGAAGAATAAATATTGTCAAAATGGCCATCCTGCCTAAAGTAGTCTGCAGATTAATGCAATTCCTATCAAAATACCAAGAGCATTCTTCAAAGAACTAGAGAAAATTGTTCTAAAATTCATATGGAACCACAAATGATCCCGAATAGCCAAAGCAATCTTTTTTTTTAAGGTATTATTGATATTCACTATTATGAACGTTTTACATGAAAAAACAATGTGGTTACTACATTACCCATATTACCATGTCCCCACTCATACCCCAATTCAGTCCCAGTGATTCCCCACACCATGTGTACTAAACATAATACCCCACAATCCCCTTCTCCTCCCTCCCCACCTACCCTCCCACACCCATCCCCTTTGGTAACCACTACTTCCTTCTTGGAGTCTCTGAGTCTGCTGCTATTTTGTTCTTTCAGTTTTGGTTCGTTGTTATACTCCACAAATGAGGGAAATCATTTGGGATTTGTCTTTCTCCGCCTGGCTTATTTCACTGAGCATAATATCCTCCAGCTCCATCCATGTTGTTGCAGATGGTAGGATTTGTTTCCTTCTTATGGCTGAATAGTATTCCATTGTGCATATGTTCCACTTCTTTATCCATTCATCTACTGATGGACACTTAGGTTGCTTCCATATCTTGGCTATTGTAAAAATGCTGCAATAAACATAGGGGTGCATATGTCTTTTTGAATCTGCAAAGTTGTATTCTTTGGGTAAATTCCAAGGAGTGGGATTCCTGGGTCAAATGGTATTTCTATTTTTAGTTTTTTGAGGAACCTCCATATTGCTTTCCACAATGGTTGAACTAGCTTACATTCCCACCATCAGTGTAGGAGGGATCCTCTTTCTCCGCATCCTCGCCAGTATTTGTTGTTCTTAGTCTTTTCAATGCTTGCCATCCTTACTGGTGTGAGGTGATATCTCATTGTGGTTTTAATTTGCATTTCCCTGATGATTAGTGATGTGGAGCATCTTTTCATGTGTGTGTTGACCATCTGAATTTCTTCTTTGTAGAACTGTCTCTTCATATCCTCGGCCCATTTTTTAATTGGGTTATTTCCTTTTTGGGGGTAGAGGCATGTAAGTTCTTTATATATTTTGGATGTTAAACCCTTGTAGGATATGTCATTTACAAATACATTCTCCCATACTGTTGGATGCCTTTTTGTTCTGTTGATGGTGTCCTTTGCCATACAGAAACATTTTAGTTTGATGTAGTCCCATGAGTTCATTTTTGCTTTTGTTTCCCTTGTTCAAGGAGATGTGTTCAGGAAGAAGTCGTTCATGCTTATATTCAGGAGATTTTTGCCTATGTTTTCTTCTAAGAGTTTTATGGTTTCATGACTTACATTCAGGTCTTTGATCCATTTCAAGTTTACTTTTGTATATGGGGTTAAACAATAATCCAGTTTCATTCTCTTGCATGTAGCTGTCCAGTTTTGCCAACACCAGCTGTTGAAGAGGCTGTCATTTTCCCATTGTATATCCATGGCTCCTTTATCATATATTAATTGACCATATATGGTTGGGTTCATATCAGGGCTCTCTAGTCTGTTCCATTGGTCTCTGGGTCTGTTCTTGTGCCAGTAACAAATTGTCTTCAGTACTGTGGCTTTGTAGTAAAGCTTGAAGTTGGGGAGCATAATCCCCGCTGATTTATTCTTACTCCTCAGAATTGCTTTGGCTATTCGGGGTCTTTTGTGGTTCCATATTAATTTTAGAATGATCTTCTCTAGTTCATTAAAAAACGCTGTTGGTATTTTGATAGGAACTGCACTGAATCTGTAGATTGCTTTAGGCAGGATGACCATTTTGACAATATTAATTCTTCCTATCAATGAGCACAGGATGTGTTTCCATTTATTGATATCTTCTTTAATTTCTCTCATGACTGTCTTGTTGTTTTCAGAGTATAGGTCTTTCACTTCCTTGGTTAGGTTTACTCCTAGGTATTTTATTCTTTTTGATGCAACTTTGAATGGAATTGTTTTCCTGATTTCTCTCTCTGCTAGGTCACTGTTATTATATAGGAATGCCATAGATTTCTGCACATTAATTTTGTATCCCACAACTTTGCTGAATTCAGATATTAGATCTAGTGGTTTTGGAGTAGATTCTGTAGGTTTTTTTTATGTACAATATCATGCCATCTGCAAACAGGGACAGTTTAACTTCTTACCTGCCAATCTGGATGCCTTTTATTTCTTTGTGTTGTCTGATTGCCGTGGCTAGGATCTCCAGTAATATGTTGAATATAAGTGGGGAGGGTGGGCATCCTTGTCTTGTTCCCGATCTTAAAGAAAAAGTTTTCAGCTTCTTGCTGTTAAGTATAATGTTCGCTGTGGGTTTGTCATATATAGCCTTTATTATGTTCAGGTACTTGCCCTCTGTACCTATTTTGTTGAGAGTTTTTATCATGAATGGATTTGAATTTTGTCAAATGCTTTTTCAGCATCTATAGTGATGATCATGTGGTTTTCGTCCTTCTTTTTGTTGATGTGGTGGATGATGTTGATGGATTTTTGAATGTTGAACCATCCTTGCATCCCTGGAATAAATCCTACTTGATCATGATGCATGATCCTTTTGATGTACTTTTGAATTCGGTTTGCTAATATTTTGTTGAGTATTTTTGCATCTATGCTCATCATGGATATTGGTCTGTAGTTTTCTTTTTTGGTGAGGTGTTTACCCAGTTTTGGTATTAGAGTGATGCTGGCCTCATAGAATGAGTTTGGAAGTATTCCCTCTTCTTCTAATCCTTGGAAAACTTTAAGGAGGATGGGTATTAGGTATTCACTAAATATTTGATAAAATTCAGCTGTGAAGCCATCTGGTACAGGCATTTTGTTCTTAGGTAGGTTTTTGATTACCAATTCAATTTCATTGCTGGTAATTGGTCTCTTGAGATTTTCTGTTTCTTTCTGGGTCAGCATTGGAAGGTTGTATTTTTCTAGAATGTTGTCCATTTCTTCTAGGTTATCCAGTTTGTTAACATACAATTTTTCATAGTATTCTCTAACAGTTCTTTGTATTTCTGTGCTGTCCATAGTGATTTTTCCTTTCTCATTTCTGATTCTGTTTATGTGAGTAGACTCTATTTTTTTCTTCATAAGTCTGGCTAGGGATTTATCTATTTTGTTTATTTTCTCAAAGAACCAGCTCTTGCTTTCATTGATCCTTTCTATTGTTTTATTCTTCTTGATTTCATTTATTTCTGCTCTAATCTTTATTATGTCCCTCCTTCTACTGACCTTGGGTCTCATTTGTTCTTCTTTTTCTAGTTTCGTTAATTGTGACTTTGGACTGCTCATATGGGAATGTTCTTCTTTCCTGAGGTAGGCCTATGTTGCAATATACTTTCCTCTTAGCACGGCCTTTGCTGCGTCCCACAGATTTTGTGGTGTTGAATTATTGTTGTCATTTGTCTCCATATATTGCTTAATCTCTGTTTTTATTTGGTCATTGATCCATTGATTATTTAGGAGCATGTTATTAAGCCTCCATGTGTTTGTGGGATTTTTCATTTTCTTTGCATAATTAATTTCTAGTTTCATTCCTTTGTGGTCTGAGAAGCTGGTTGGTACAATTCCAATCTTTTTGAATTTACCAAGGCTCTTTTTGTGGCCTAGTATATGATCTATCCTTGAAAATGTTCCATGTGCACTTGAGAAGAATGTGTATCCTGCTGCTTTGGGGTGGAGTGTTCTGTAGATGTCTGTTAGGTCCATCTGTTCTAGTGTGTTGTTCAGTGCCTCTGTGTCCTTACTTATTTTCTGTCTGGTTGATCTGTCCTTTGGAGTGAGTGATGTGTTGAAGTCTCCTAAAATGAGTGAATTGTATTCTATTTCCTCCTTTAACTCTGTTAGCATTTGTTTCCCACATGTAGGTGTTCCTGTGTTGTGTGCATAGATATTTATAATGGTTATATCTTCTTGTTGGATTGACCCTTTTATCATTATGTATTGTCCTTTTTTGTCTCTTCTGACTTTCTTTGTTTTGAAGTCTATTTTGTCTGATATAAGTACTGCAACTCCTGCTTTTTTCTCCCCATTAGTTGCATGAAATGTCTTTCTCCGTCCCTTCACTTTTAGTCTGTGTATGTCTTTGTGTTTAAAGTGAGTCTCTTGAAGGCAGCATATAGATGGATCTTGTTTTTTTATCCATTCAGTGATTCTATGTCTTTTGATTGGTACATTCAGTCCATTTACATTTAGGGTGATTATGGATAGGTATGTACTTATTGGCATTGCAGGGTTCAGATTTGTGGTTACCAAAGGTTCAAGGGTAACTTCCCCACTATCTAAGAGTCTAACAACTCACTTAATAAGCTATTACAAGCACAATCCAAAGGTTCTTTTTTGTTTTTATTTTTTTCCTCCTCCTTTTTCTTCCTCCTCCATTCTTTATATATTAGGTATCATAATCTGTACTGTTTGTCTATCCCTTGATTGACTTTGGGGATAGTTAATTTAATTTTGCATTTTCATAGTAATTAGCTGTTCTATTTTCTTTACTGTGGTTTTATTACCTCTGGTGACAGCTATTAAACCATAGGAACACTTCCACCTATAGCAGTCCCTCCAAAATACACTGTAGAGATAGTTTGTGGGAAGTAAATTCTCTCGGCTTTTTCTTATCTGGGAATTGTTTAATCCCTCCTTCAAATTTAAATGATAATCTTGCTGGATAAAGTAACCTTGGTTCAAGGCCTTTCTTCTTCATTGCATTAAGTACATCGTGCCACTCCCTTCTGGCCTGTAAAGTTTTTTCTGAGAAGTCTGATGATAGCCTGATGGGTTTTCCTTTGTATGTGATCTTATTTCTCTCGCTGGATGCTTTTAACAGTCTGTCCTTATGCTTGATCTTTGCCATTTTAATTACTGTATGTCTTGGTGTTGTCTTCCTTGGGTCCCTTGTGTTGGGAGATCTGTGCACCTCCATGGCCTGAGAGACTATCTCCTTCCCCAGATTGGGGTTTTTAAGCAATTACCTCCTCAAAAACACTTTCTATCCCTTTTTCTGTCTCTTCTTCTTCTGGTACCCCTATAATGCAAGTATTGTTCCATTTGGATTGGTCACACAATTCTCTCCATATTCTTTCATTCTTAGAGATCCTTTTTTCTCTCTGTGGCTCAACTTCTTTGTATTCCTCTTCTCTAGTTTCTATTTTATTTATCATCTCCTCCACCGTATCCAATCTGGTTTTAATACCGTCCATTGTGTTCTTCAAGGATTGGATCTCCGACCGGAATTCATTCCTGAGTTCTTGAATATCTTACCGTACCTCCATGAGCATGTTAATGATTTTTATTTTGAACTCCCTTTCAGGGAGAGTCATGAGGTCCATATCATTTAAACCTTTCTCAGGAGTTGTATTCATAATTTTACTCTGAACCAGGTTCCTTTGGCGTTTCATATTTGTGTATGGCGCCCTCTAGTGCCCAGAAGCTCTACTCTCTGGATCTGCTCAGCCCCTGAAGCAATGTCGGGGATTGCAGGGGAGTGATATTGGTGCCTCGGGGGAGGAAAGAGCTGTTTCCTGATTCCCAGCTGCTATGACTGTCTCCACTGCTTGAACCAGTGGGCCGAGCACACAGGTATAAGCTTCTGTGCTTTGCCTTTTTAGTTGCTGTAGACAGATCTTCCCTCTGGCTGGCCTAACACCAGGGTAGGTATTCCCGATTTGCAAGCTCAGTGGGGCTGGCCAGGAGAAAGGCACACTAGTCTGCCTGTCACAGGAGGGGTTCTTGGAGCTGTGCAGGCAGCCAGGGAGCTGGATCACCTGAAGATAATGAAAGCTCCCAATCTGCTGGGCAGAGTGCACCCAGACAATTTTGTCTACCTGTCCTTTCTCCTGAGCAGTAATCTCTGTGCAATCCTTGCCCCTTTACCAGCCCTCTTGCTAAGGGTTTCTTTGTTAGGAAGTCTCTCAGACTGCCCGCCTTTCTTTTGTCCCAGAGCAGCTGGATATGGATCCCTGCTTTGCACAAGTAGCTGGAATCTTAGTCTCTCCAGGAATTCTGCCTGTCTTAGCTTTCCAACACCCTAGTTATGAGAGTATCATGCAAGCACCGTGAAATGTAGGTTTGTGCTGCGAGAGCAGATCTCCAGAGATAGGTATTCAGCAGTCCCAGATGTCCACTCCCTCCCTGCTCCGTTCCTCTTTTTCCTGCCCATGAGCTGGAGTGGGGGAAGGGCTTGGATACCGCAGGACCACAGCTTTAGTACGTTACTCTTTTCCGTGAGGGCCTCTCTTGTCTCCAGGTGCATGCAGTTTGTTGCAGTCCTCTTTCCTGTTGCTCTTTCAAGAGTAGTTGTATTAGTTATATTTTCATATTATATGCGGTTTTAGGAGGAAGCCTCTGTCTCACCTCTCACGCTGCCATCTGTAATCCAGTCTCCAAAATCAATCTTGAGATGCAAGAATAAAGCTGGGGGAATTACGCTTCCCAACTTCAAGCTCTACTACAAAGTCACAGTAATCAAGACAATTTGGTACTGGCACAAGAACAGACCCATAGACCAATGGAACAGACTAGAGAGCCCTGATATAACCCCAACCATATATGGTCAATCAATATATGATAAAGGAGCCATGGACATACAATGGGAAAATGGCAGCCTCTTCAACAACTGGTGTTGGCAAAACTGGACAGCTATATGCAAGAGAATGAAACTGGATTATTATTTAACCCCATACACGAAAGTAAACTTGAAATGGATCAAAGACCTGAATGTAAGTCATGAAACCATAAAACTCTTAGAAGACAACATAGGCAAAAACCTCCTGAATATAAGCATGATCAACTTCTTCCTGAATGCATCTCCTTGAGCAAGGGAAACAAAAGCAAAAATGAGCATATTGGACTACATCAAACTAAAAAGCTTCTGTATGGCAAAGGACACCATCAACAGAACAAAAAGGCATCCAACGGTATGGGAGAGTATATTTGTAAATGACATATCCAACAAAGGGTTAACATCAAAAATATATAAAGAACTCACATGCCTCTACACCCAAAAAGCAAATAACTTGATTAAAAAATGGGAAGAAGATATGAACAGACAATTCTCCAAAGAAGAAATTCAGATGGCCAACAGACACATGAAAAGATGCTCCACATCACTAATCATCAGGGAAATGCAAATTAAAACCACAATGAGATATCACCTCACACCAGTTAGGATGGCAAGCATTGAAAAGACTAAGAACAAAAAATGCTGGTTAGGATGCGGAGAAAGAGGATCCCTCCTACACTGATGGTGGGAATGTAAGCTAGTTCAACCATTGTGGAAAGCAATATGGAGGCTCCTCAAAACACTAAAACTAGAAACAACATTTGACCCAGGAATCCCACTCCTTGGAATTTACCCAAAAGAATACAACTTCTCAGATTCAAAAAGACATATACACCCCCATGTTTATCTCAGCAGTATTTACAATAGCCAAGATATGGAAGCAACCTAAGTGTCCATCAGTAGATGAATGGGTAAAGAAGAAGTGGTACATATACACAATGTAATACTATTCAGCCATAAGAAAGAAACAAATCCTCCCATTTGCAGCAACATGGTTGAAGCTGGAGGATATTATGCTCAGTGAAATAAGCCAGGCAGAGAAAGACAGGTGCCAAATCATTTCCCTCATTTGTGGAGTATAACAATGCAGCAAAATTGAAGGAACAAAAAAGCAGCAGGCTCACTGATTCGAAGAATCGACTAGTGGTTACCAACCCAGAGTGTTGTGGGAGGGTAGGTGGGGATGGAGGGAGAAGGGGATTGAGGGGTATTATATTTAGTACACATGGTGTGGGGGGTCACGGGAAAACAGTGTAGCACAGAAAAAGCAAACAGTGAATCTATGGCATCTTACTACATTGATGGACAGTGACTGCATTGGGATATGGTGGTGGACTTGATAATATGGGTAAAAGTAGTTACCACATTGTTTTTTTATGTGAAACCTTCATAAGAGTGTATATCAATAATACCTTAATAAAATATTTAAAGAAAAAAGACTTGGCCCAAGGAAATTCTGACACATACTACAACATGGATTAATTTTGAGGACATTATGCTTAGTGAAATAAGCCAGTCACAGAGAGAAAAATACTGTATGATTCCATGTATGTGAGGTATACAGAAGAGACAACTTCACAGACAGAAAGTAGAAGGGTGTTTGCTAGGGACCACAGAGGGGGGAATTAGAAGTTAATGTTTACTGGGCACAAAGCTTCAGTTTTGCAAGAGGAAAGGAGTTCTCGAGATGGATGGTGGTGATGGTTGTACAACAATATGAATGTACTTAATACTACTTAACTGTGCACTTAAAAATGGTTAACATGGAAAAATGTTAAATGTATTTTACTACACTTAAAAATGAAAAAGAGAAGGGCCGACCTATAAAGTCACTTCTGGCTCCTGTCACCTGTCTAGCCACATTTGGGCCCATTCTCCCACTTACTTTGCACCCTAATAACCAGGAGTTTCTTTCTGTTTCCCTTGACATGATGCTGTTCTCTTTGCCTGGAACACTTCCCTAGCCCTTTTGCCTAATATTGAATTTCCATTTCTCGGGGAAACCTTCCCTGACACCACAGAGCAGCTTGGGGCCTAACTGCACATTCTCAAGGCATCCTCTACTTTTCCTTCCTAATGTTGATTGCAGTTAAATATTTGTACAATCAATTGTTCAACATCTATGTCTCCAACAAGTATGACAGCTCCCCAAAGACAGGGACTGTATCTGTTTTGTTTACCACTGCATTCTTATCCTAGAACAATTAGATATTCAGTAAACATTTGCTGACTGAATGAATGACCTGCTCATGGCTGGTTCAGGCTTCTCACCTTCTACAATCCAAGGCCTGTGAGATTTGGCCACGTGGTTCCAGAAACATGACTTCGAAGAACACACAGAGCTGATCCAACCTAGAGCTGGGTGACACAAGAAAACAGTATACTCAATTACTCCACAAAACAGATGCCATTTAATTAATTTATGGAGTGGCTGTCTGGTTGAGCAGAGAACCTGTGCCAGGAAAGAGAGTCTTCAGTAATATTTGACTGATGAAACAAAATGAAACAGAGAGGACCTCTTAGTTATTCGTATATTCCTGTCTCTATCCCTGCATCTCTGTTAAGGTTGTTGGTTGTGAACCACAGAAATCAACTCTGTGCCTACAGAATCCATGGTGGACTAGGAAGAAAATAAGGGAGCTGCAGGAATGTTATGGGGAGTAAACAACTTCACACTCTTCCTTCCATCCTTGTATTCTTTGCTCATAATTCAAAGACAAAATCTAGTTGGTTAAACTTAGTTTGTAAGACTGCTCCCTTCAACATGCTAGGGAGAAAAGAGATAATATCTAGTCTGTTAAGCTTTTCATAGTGGGTTTTACTGTCCCACCAACAGTACATACAATGCATATCAATCAACAAGTTAATTAAGCTGCAAGTAACTTCAAACCCTACTCAACAGGCTTAAATAACAAAGAAATGTATTAAACAAAACAAGAAGTCTTAAGGTTGTGGGGGGCTTCTGGTTTGGTTAATTCAGTACGTCAAGGGCCTTGCCTTTCTACCTTGCCATTCTGTAAAACTCACTGCATTAACTTTTTTCTTAGAGGTTACCTTGCCTTACTGGCTGCTGAGTCCCACCATCACTTCCAGACAGGACAATATCAAACGACAAGCCAAGGAATGGTTGCTTCTTTGTGTTTCCTTTTCTGATCAAGGAAACCTTTCCCATAATAGCACCCTACAGCACACCTTCCTTTGTGTCTCATGAATCAGGACAACGTCTTATTCCCCTTCTTTAAATCAATTTCTGGAAAGAGGAATGGGACCTCTATGATTAGCTTAAACCAATAAGTTCTCAAACTTCTTGGCCTCAGGACATTTTTATATTTTAAAATTATTGAGGACCTCAAATATATTTTGTTTATATGAGCACCAGCTGCTAGTTTTTATAGTATTAGAAATTAAGAAATTTAAAAAATATGATAGAGAAACAAAATAGCAAAATGTACTAGCTTCTTGTGTGTTTTCAAAATTGCAAGGAAAACTTTGAGATTTAAAAGTAATGATGTACTGGATGATAAGGTTACAGAAGTAACAACTGAAGATAATAACAGCACAGAAGTACTGAGATAAAACTGAGTTAATGTGTAAAAATACATATTTATATGTTAAACCTTAGAAAGCTCTAGAAAATACAAGAATACACAAACACACATTCTATTAACTGTCAGAGTGATGACAGCATGACATGTCATATAACTTCTGGAAAAATCTATATTTGTGAAATAATGAGAGTGAAAAAGGAAAATAGCATCATGAAAAGAGTTTTGACCTTGCAGTCTGAAAGGATCCCAGACCAAACTTTGAGAACCACTGGCTTAAATCAATCAGGACTCAGTCCTGAATCACACAGGGAAAGAGTGGGCCCTGGAACCAAAGCAGGGCCCTGAAAGCTTGGAACAAAGGGGCAACTGACAGGCCTGCTGCAGTGAGTCAGAGAGAATTCCCCAAAGACAACAAAGGAAGGGGGAGAAGTGGGTCTGGACAACTGTAAATCAACATGCCAAAGCCCCAAATCTCTCTCTCCTGGACAGGACTAGCTACATTCTTCCCATTCTGCCTTCTCCTTTTCAAGGCTGGGCATGCTTGTGCATGGAAGCATTCTCCATTCTGATGTGTTCATAGCCCTGATGAATTTGTATAGGCATTTGGCTGCCTCCCATTGTATACTGATTTCATTAGATTAGTGTTTCCTAAACAGCAGCCACAGGAAAACCACCTTAGAATGTTTGCCAAGACAAAGTACCACCTTGGCTATTATTTACTTAATTGTCATCTTTAAATCAACTCAATTAATTTCAAAAAGAACATGTTTACTCACTATCTACCCATTGATTGAAAGTCTCTTTAATCTTCTTCAAGGGATTGCAGGAAAAATGATTCATAAGACTATTGATTCTTCATTGAATTACATTTGTGTGGGGGTTAAATTAGTTTTGAAAACCTTTTCTGTTTTCATTGTCTTACCAGATGCTGTAGTCCAGGAAAACACAGTGTTTAAATGATGTGGTTTCTTAGAGGACTTCTTTCCTAGAAAGTCAAACCAAGCTCTTATACCATTATTGATTGCATCTGGGGAAAGACAAAAGAGGAAGTTTTACATTTCTTGTTTCACTTTTCCCCTCCAAAAATGAATGGCAAAAAAGGAGACTACAAGTGTAAAAATGCCCCTTTTTCCTTCTACCCCTTCCCCTTGGGGAAGTCAGACTTTCTCAGGCCTCAGAGGTGGAAGTCCCCAGTGACCCAGAGCAGCAGCAAGAACTTCAGACTCTCAGAGGTTCTTCACCCTTAAACCTGGGAGGAAGGAGGAAGGGTGGGTGGGGGTGGGATGGACACAAGAGACAGAAAGAGCTGGGGGTGAGGTAGGGAGTTAGATTGACCCAAGACCAACCCACTGAAGGGAAGGATCAGAAAGAGACAGAGAAACAGAAAAGCAGAAATTTGAATTGTAGAAAAGAAAAAGGGGCAACTCAGAGGGAGGCCGGGAAGGAGAAAAATCTAGGCAAAGACAATGAAGAAGTAAAGGAAGACAAGAAAAAGAAAAATGGGAGAATGATCACCATTTTCTGAGTACTACTGTGTCCCCTGAGGGGGATTGCCCCCAGGCATGTTCACTCTGGACTCAGGGAGACCAAATAACAACAGAAAGTTAGGGGTAAAAGGGTCTAGATCAAACTTTATTCTCAAGGTGGCAGGTCAAGTGCTGGAATCACCTCTACCTCTGGAGAGGTAATCTGTCTCTGTCTCTGCCTCTGGGCAGAGTACTGGATGGAGCTGTTTATATAGTAACACAGAAGATAATGGTTCATTGCCAACAGGTATGCAAGCATTAGCCTAGCAGGAGGCCTATTACATCATTGTACATCCACAGTGGGCAAGTAGATTAGGGTCACGTGAGGAGCCTGGCCATAGGATCTTCCATTTTCTCTATAGTGGGTAACCAGCTGGAAGGCTCTTTCAGAAGTCTTGGCAAAACAGATGAGGACTGGACCAGAGGACACTGAAAAGATAAAGAGGGCTGCGACATCATGATGCCACCAGTACAACAGGGCCAGCTTTCCAAGAGCTTCTCTCACATCCAGGACTTCATTCTGTCTTCTCTATCATTGTTTTCTTTGCAGGGAATATTATATCCCTTGTATAAATGAAGACATTGAGTCTAAGAAAGGGAAAGTGATTAGTTTAAGATCCCTCAGTGAATCTTTGGAGGAACTAGGACTAGGGCCAAGGTCTTCTGAGTACCTACTAAGTGCCAGGACCAGTATAGAAGATAATTGATTCTCACAACAACCACATAACATTGTGGATAAAATGAACGTTTCTGTGGCCAGGATTTTCACCTGGCCCTGGTTGGCTAGCTCACTACACATGTGTGGGCAATGCATTGTTATTGACTCTATATAAAGAGCCCTGCACAGTGCTCTGGTCAACACAGTGGCATAGCTGCAAGGCTGCAGGAGAGCAGAGGCTGGAGTGGTGGCAGCACCTAGGACAGAGCCAGAGGATGGCTGTGTGGGCTGAGAGGCCCAGAGGATGGCTGTGCAGGCAAAGAGGCCCAGAGGCAGAGACTGGCTTGCTGCATGCAGAGTCGCTCTGAGTGAATGGAATTTTAGTGATTAACCTGCCAGCATGGAAATAAAGTTGGGTATAACCCTTTCACCCCAAGAACGTTCTACTGTCATTTCTTTGGTCACATTGAATCCATAGTGAACTTGCCTGGGGACAAAACCCATTGGAAGACAATTGGTGTAGTTGGCAGGATTCATTGTTGACCAAGGAAAAGAACAGGCTGCTCTCATGGAAGGAGTGTTTCAGCAGGCTGCACCTATGGACAGGGAGATTATTCGAGTGTCCCCTGTGGACATGTGGTAGTGTGAAGGGGTGGAGGACTGGGGTCCACCGCAAGAGAAAGAAAATTTGTTGCTGACTGAAATGGTGTCACTATGAAGTGCTGTGGAAATAGTAAAGGATGCCATGGTAGCCTGAGAGGAAGCAGCACGAGAAGGAGCCACGGCCTGAAAAGGAGCAGCATGAGAGTGCAGGCTGCCAGGTGCTATGGGGCAAGAGAAGGATGCAGTGGAGCTGTCAGCCCCAGAAATGGAGGAGTGGAGGTTTGATGAACAGGTGGGGGTGGAGGCCCTGCCGGTGCTGGAGGCATCGGCCCCTTCTCGGTTGAAACACCACCTGATTGAAAGTTAGTGGAAAGCCAGAAGGACTCGGAAACCGCGGGTTCTTTCAGGAGAGGTGCAGCCCCCTCCTCAGGTCGTGGAGCACTTCATGCTCTGCTTCTACCCTCAGGCTCAAGCATGGAAGGAAATATGGTCTGCTTCTTGAAGGAAGAATTTAAAGGGCCCCATGGAGGTCGTGAGGACCCAGATGTGGGTTGGTTTGAAAGGGCTGGAGCAGACGGAAAAAAATTGGATGACTGGAGCTGTGGCAGCAATTGGGACTGGAGCAGCGGTCTGGCTGCTGAGGATGAAGCAGAAGGCAGAGATAAAGCAACAAGATCAGCCTATGTGTCTGCAAGAGGTTTTGCTAGAGATGCTGGAGATGCTGGAGAAGGTGGGTATTTTAAGGCCCACCCATGGTCCTTTTGGTTAACTCCTTTGAGTAGAACTGGTTTGAATACAGTCAGGATGATCACTTGGTGGCAATGGATCTCCTCAGGCTTGAGGGTTATTATAATTTGTTGTAATTTTTGTTATTTGTATATTGTCATAGATTATAGAATTTGGTTACAATGAAAAGACAAGTACCAAATGATTTCACTCATCTGTGGAGTATAAGAACAAAGAAAAAACTGAAGGAACAAAACAGCAGCAGGCTCACAGAACCCAAGAATGGACTAACAGTTACCAAAGGGAAAGGGACTGGGGAAGATGGGTGGGAAGGGAGGGATAAGAGGGAAAAAGGGGCATTACAATTAGCAGATGTAAGGTGGGGGGGCACGGAGAGGGCTGTACAGCTCAGAGAAGACAAGTAGTGATTCTATAGCATCTCACTACCCTGATGAACAGTGACTATAATGGGGTTGGTGGGGGGGACCTGATGAAGGGGGTAGTTTAATCACCATAATATTGTACATGTAATTGTAGGTTAATGATACCAAAATAAACTATTAGAAAAAAAAGAATTTGGTTACAATGTTCCAGGTTTCTCGCACAGGGACCATTGCAGAGGATTGAGGGCACATAGATTGAGAGGCAAGAATCCTGGAGGGGTGGAGTGTGGATAAAATGAAAGTTCCTATGACCAGGATTCTCACCTGGTCCTGGTTGGCTAGCTCACTCCACACATGTGGGCAATGCATTGTTGTTGACTCTATATAAAGAGCCCTGCCCAGTGCTCTGGGTGACATGGTGGCATGGCTGCAAGGCTGCAGGAGAGCAGAGCAGAGGCTGGAGTTGGTGGCAGCGCCGAGGACAGAAGCCCAGAGGACATCTGTGCAGGCAGAGAGGCCCGAGGACGGCTGTGTGGGCAGAGAGGCCCAGAGGCAGAGACCGGCTTGCTGCATGCAGACTCGCTCTGAGTGAACGGGATTTTAGTGATTGACCTGCCACCATGGAAATAAAGTTGGGTATAATCCTTCACCCCAAGAACATTCTACTGTAATTTCTTTGGTTACATTGAATCCATAGTGAACTAGCCTGGGGCCGAAACACTTTGGCAAGACAAACATTAAGTAGGAATTAATATCGTCATTTCTCACAACTTGTACAGATGCACAGCTGCTCCTGAACTCCCTCGGGAGGTCAGCCTATTGCCTGTCGTTCTTCCTGGGGACCAAAGTTTATTGGGGGCTATGGCTTCTCTCCATGGGGAGAGAACACCTACATACACTCAGAGTAGCCATCCTCACCCCTCACTTGAAGTTGTTTAGTGCTAGAATGAGTCTGAGACTGCATGTTTGGTGGACATTAAAGCTGCTTTCACAGAAGCAATAACATTTCATTCTTCCAAGGCCAGAGGTGGGACCCAGGGCTAAGGATTTCCTCAGCAAATCCCTTGTGCATTTTCCTCCCTCCACCCTGCTGCTACTCTGATTCAAGCCATAATCATCTCTCATCTGGATTACTATAACAGCCTCTGACCAGTCTCTTTGATTAGGGCTGTAGACAGTTGTGTGAGTTGTGCACTGCACTAGGATATCTGGCTGAGGGGCCCAGTGGGGGCTAAAATCCAACCTGTATTCTGGTGCTAAGTCATGCACCCTGATGTGGGGCCACATCTGTAGGAGGAAGGGGCATCTTTCTTTAGTAAAAAGCCCTTTTTGCTAAGCCAAGTGCATGGAACTATGTCCACCTGGAAGAGGCATCTTTTTCTAAGTCATAAGATGATATGTAAATATCACCTAAGCAGCAACCTTGTTCTTGCTTCCACTCTTGCGTCCTTCAACTTATTCTCACAGCAGTGAAAGGTGTCCTGTGAAAACCTAAGTTAATCACATCTCTCCTCTGTTCAAAATCCTCCTATGATTTCCACCTCATTCAGAGTCAAAACCAAAGTACTTATAGTGGTCTTCAAGGCCCTACATGGTCTGGCCTCCCAATAACTCTATAATCTTAACTACTGTCTCTTTCCCCCTCAACCACTCTAACCCAGCCACACTGGACTTCTTGTTTCTTAAACTCACCAAGCCCAACTTATCTCAAGGTCTTTCTACTTGCTTTTTCCACTGCCTGGAATTCTTTTCCTCCAGAGAGCCACATCCCTGACTCCTCATCCTTTAGATCTCAGCAGAGTCATCACCTGACTAACTTATCTAACATGATCCTCCCCACTACAACCCCAGGTCCCACTGATTACATTTTCCCATTTTATTTCCTTCATATAACTTATTACTACCCTAACTTATCTTGTTTATTAAGTATCTGTCTGCCTCCACTGAACTGGTAAGCAACCTAATGAGAAACAAGCCCATGTCTGCCTTGTACTTTATCTAGACATCTAGAACAGTGCCTAGCCCAAAGCATTCACTGAATAAATTTTTGTTGAATGAATTAGTCTATGACTTACCTGGTAACCAAAAGTGCAGCCTCAGGTACAGGGTCTCATATAATATACTCACCCCCACAGGGAAACAAAGCTGATTATTTAGAGAACAAACTTATGACACCCTCAGTTCTACAAGTCCCACATTAGTACCCAGAGCATACGTTTCTTTGATTATTGATCCTCAGGAGTCAGAAGAAAAAAAGACTTGTGACATCATTGGAATTGCAGTGAACACTCTCCCTTCAAAAGTTTTCTCATCATTGCATCACTTACTCAGGATTCAAAGTCCCAAGAGGGAGCCAAATTTGGGTCAAGTGCCCACACAGTGTCTGTACTGGGGGGAGGTAAAAAAAGGATCTGGCCCCATTGACTTCTGTAGTGGGAGCCAGTACTGGGAAGCAGGTGTTGAGAATTCCCCTCCTGCCAAGACGACATACTTTGGAAAGTATGAAACTGGATAGCCCAAAAAGCAACTGTCATGTTTTTAGGCAATGAAGTGGGAGGCTCAGTCTGAAGCAATCACTTGACAATTGCCATAAGGAAGTGGAAAGGAGTTGGTGAGGTCCTTATAGGGACTAGCTGGAATGACCATCTTGGCAAGAAATGGAAAGGCAATGCCAGAGCAAGTGTCAAAACTGGTCTAGAAAGCAGGAGGCCAGTGGAGTGCTCCTGCCACCAAGTTGAAGATGGATCTCTTCTGTGGAATTTTTCTTTTCCTTTAAAGCTTTTAATTTTTAAAACCCTTTAAAATTGCTTTAAATCCTGGCTCACTGGGACACAAGATTGGATTGATTTGCTCAATCACTGTGACCCTAGGATGGTCCCCAAAGATTCCAACCTCCCGATGTCCATTGCATTTGTGCAGGCAGAATTTGTAACTTACTTCTAACCAACAGAACACGGCAAAGGGAATGGGTTGACACTTCTGTGATAATGTTATTTTTTACATGACTTCAACTTAGACGAGTGGAGTCAGAGAGACTCTCCCTTGCTAGTTCTGAAGAAGCCAGTATCTGTTGTACAGTCTGGTGACTCTGTAGCAGAGAATCCAGCTTAGTTGGGCCAAGACTCTTGACTACAGAAATTGGGAGATAATAAATGTATATGTTGTTTTAAGCCATTAAATTTATGATAATCTGTTACACAGCAATAGAAAACTAAGGCAATCATACTCCTTTAGTGGCTTCATCATCAACCCACACATGGTAACATAGAGATACTATTAACACCTTCCTCATAAGATTGTTATAAGGATACCATGAGTTTAATTTTGTAAAGGGCTAGGAATGGTTCCTAGCACATATATTAGTATTTTTAGATTTTCCTTTGTTTAAAAGAGGTTAGAGGAGGTCCCATCTTTATCCTAATGGCTTCTACATTTACATTATTGAGACTGGCTTATTTTACAATCTGTGCCAATCTCACAAGTTTCTGGAGCATTCCTTACCCTATTTGGTATGTCACAGCAAATCTTGTATTGAGGCTTGGAGGACAACAATATTGAACTTACCTATTTCTGCAAGATCTCTATTTTTCTTTCTTTTTTGTTCTTCCATTTTTTATTGTGGTAACATACACATAAAATTTACCATTTCAAAGTGCATAATTCAGTGGCATTAAGTACAACAATCATCACTCTTTCTAGAATATTGTCATTACCCCAAATGGAAACCTCTTGCCCATTAATCAGTTACTCCCCATTTCCTCACACACAGCTGCTGAAACCACAAATACAGTTTATCTCTATGAATTCACCTATTCTGTATATTTCATATAAACGGAATCACATAATATGTGGCCTTTTATGTCTGGCTTCTTTCATTTAGCATAGTGTTCTCAAGGCTCATCCATGTTGTAGCATGTATCAGTAATTCATTCCCTTTTAGTGGCTGGATAATATTCCATTACATGGTGTAAGTGCAGGTGATTTGCACCTGGAAGGTTGAACTGCAATTCGGGCACGCTGAAGAATAACCAAGGCACAGATGGTACTGTGAAAATGCCTTTATTCGGGGAGTGGAAGCAGCAGCAAAGCTTTATGGGCAGCCTTCTTACAGGGCTCCAGAACAAAGCTAGCACCGTGCCAAAGAGCATATGTTTACTGTCATGAGCAGTACAAGCAAGATGACATAATACTGAATCATGCCTCTCCGGATATCTTGTGTGAGGGAGCCTGACAGACATGATGTTCTTGTCCACTTTTTCCACACATGGATATACCACATTTTATTTATCTACTCATCAGTTTGTGGACATTTGGGGTGTTTCCACCTTTTGGCTTTTGTGAATAGTGTTACTCTGAATATTGGTGTATAAGGTTTTGTTTGAACACCAGTCTTCAATTTTTTGAGGTATTGTGATATAATGAGTTGTAAGAAATACATATTTCCTAGGTACATTTGGTCTTCATCCACAGTTCCTGAAAACACTGCCGAGTCTTAAAGGTGAAACAAGTGTTTTGTCATGTTAATGACTTTTGGACCCCCACCCAAAGGCAGGGGCTGGAGGCTGAATCAGCCAATGGCTAATAGTTTAGTCAATCATGACTATGCAATGAAACCCTCACAAAACCCTTGAGAAGACCTCACTCTCTCGCTTGCTCCCTCTGCTTTGCCTGCTCTGCTCAGTTGAATCCTGCTTCTTGGTCGGAGAGAGCTTCTATGCTTGGGGAACCAGAACACCTCCACGTGCCACTGAGCCAGGCCCTAAGCTCCACAAGGATAGAAGCTCCTTTATTTGGGACCTTGCCCTATGTCTCTCTTCACCTGGCTGTTAACCTGTATCCTTTATGGTATCCTTTATTAAACCGGTAAATGTCAGTATTTTCATGAGTTCTGTGAGCTGCTCTAGCAAATTAATCAAACTTAAGGGAGAGGTCATGGGAACCTCCAATCTGTAACCAGTAGGTCAGCAGCACAGGTAACTGCCTCGGGCTTGTGACCCGCATCTGGAGTGGGGAGTGAAGGGCCGTCTTGTAGGACGGAGTCCTTAACCTGGGAATCCGGTGCTGCCCGGATCTGGACAGATAGCATGAGAATTGAGTTGAATTCTCCAACACCCTGCTGGTGTTTAAAAATTGCTTGGTGTAAATATGTATGGGAAGACCCCCTCCCACATATTTACACATGTTGGAACTGGGTCCTGGTATCCAAATGAAGTTACACTACTCTTACTGCTGTGTATAATATTGTTAATGTTATACATATATGTAGGGAAGAAATACATCATTGCATTTGGTGTCAGAGATGTGGCAGATATGTACCTATGAGTGGACTTTCTGGACCATGTGGTAATTCTATATTTAACTTGTTGAGGAACAACCAAACTCTTTTCCACAGTGGCTGCACCATTTTACATTGCCACCAGAAATGTATGAGGATTCCAATTTCTCCACATCCTGATCAACACATTAATTTCTGTTTTTTAAAATTTATTAAGACCATTCAAGTAGGTGCCAAGTAGTATCTCACTGTGGTTTTGACCTGTATTTGTAATCTTCTTTGGATAAATGTCTGTTCAAGACCTTTGCCCATTTTTAACTGGGTTATTTGTCTTTTTGTTGTTGAGCTACAAGAGTCTGTAGTATATTCTGGATACTAGACCCTTATCAGATGTATGATTTGCAAATATATTCTCCCATTCTATGAGTTGTCTTTTCACTCTTGATAGTGTCCTTTGATGTGAAAAATTTTTAATTTTTATGAAGTCTATCAAGCTGCTTGTGCTTTTTAGTGTCATATCTAAAAATCCATTGCCATATCCAAAGTTATGAAGATTTACTCCTATGTTTTTTTCAAGGAGTTTTATAGTTGTAATTCTTCTATTGATTCTCATATAGGTTTGTGATGCATTTTGAGTTCATTATTTTATATGGTGTGAAGTAAATGCTGCAATTTCATTCTTTTACATGTAAATATCCAGTTCTCCCAGCACCATTTGTTAAAAAGACTGTTCTTTCTCCATTGAATGGTCTTGGTAACCTTGTTGAAAATCAGTTGACCACAGATGTGTGAGCTTATTTCTGGGCTCTCAATTCTACTCCATTAATCCGGATCTCTAACCTTATGCCATTACCACACTGTTTTGATTGCTACAGTTTTGTAGTAAGTTTTGGATGTATGAGTCCTGAGACTTTGTTCTTGTTTTCCAAATTGTTTTGAGCTACTCAGAAGACCCTTTTAATTTGTAATATCCACTACCTACATCATTTTCTATAACCTACAGTTAGTTTGGGCTTTCAAGAAAAACCATACTGCTCCCTAAGTCTTAGAACAAATTGAGGTATATAATTCTGCCAGTTTTCTAGTGCTAATGAGTATTTATAGGTTGGAGTTGAGAGTGACAATATCATATTGATTTATCTGAGTATAAATGTCTACAGTTAACTGGAAATTCTATACAAACGTTTTTGAAGTTTACTTCTTCCAGATAGTTTTAAAAATTGAAATGTGGACTTGCCATCATTTTGTTGCTGATGCAAACTGGATTAGTGGTCTAGACTTAATTTACTTGAACAACCCAGGGGATGATACAACCTGAATTTAACTCAAAGGACTTAGAGAAGCTGCTTTTTCTTGATATAGCATTCTCATCTAGCCAAGTGAGCAGTAGGAACTCTAAACTGTTTGATTCATATGTACCTAGGTTTATATTTTTCTCCCTGTTGTCATGAAAAGAAGTTAGAATTGATTGCCATGTCAAAGATAATTCCATCATTCATGAGAAATAATAGCAGCAGCATTCTTATTAAATTTACTTTAAACATTTTTAATTGAAAAATGTTTATATAATTATAGATTCACATAGTTATAAAAAATAAGACAGAGAGATCCCTTGTATACTTTGCATAGTTTCCCCCAATGGTAACATTTTGCAAAATTCTAGTATAGTATCACATCCAGGGTATTGAGATTGATACAATCTGCCGATTTAATTAAGAATTTCTCAGTTTTGCTAATACTTGTTTGTGTGTGTATTAAATTCAATACAATCTTATTACCTGTATAAGTTCATGTGTCTACCATATAGTCAAAACACAGAACAGTCCCATCACCACCAGATCCCTAATATTGCAATTTTATAACCACCCCCACCTTCCCACTATGCCCTCTCCCCACCCTGGTAACCATTAATCTGTCTTCCAATTACAAAATGTTGTTATTTCAAAAATATTGTATTGATCAAATCATATATTATGTAACCTTTGGCGATCAACTTTTTTCATTCACTGTAATTCCCTGGATATTTATCCAGGTTGTTGCATGTATCAATAGTTCATTCCTCTTTATTGCTGAATAGTATTCAATGACATGGATGTCCCATAGTTAGTGTAACCATTGACCTACTGAAACACATCTGGGCTGATTCTAGTTTTTGACTATTACAAATAAAGTTGCTATGAATATTCATGTGCAGGTTTTTCTGTGAACAAAAGTTTCCATTTCTCTGGGATAAATGCCCAGAAGCACAGTTGCTGGGTCATATAGTAGTTGCGTATTTATTTATTTATTTATTTAAGAAACTACCAAGCTTTTCCAAGGTGGCTATATCCACTCCACTCCCACCAGCAACGTATGAGTGATGCAGCTTCTTGTATCCTCACCAACATTTGGCACTGTCGCTGTTTTTATTTTAGGTATTCTGATGATATGCAGTGAAATTTCACTGTAGTTTTAATTTGTATTTCCCTAGTGGTTAATGATATTGAGCATCTTTTTATGTGCTTCTTTGCCGTCTCTTAAATGAAATGTCTCCTCATCTTTTATCGCTTTTCTAGTTGAAATTTTTTTTTACTCTTGAGTATTGAGAGCTCTTTATTACATTCTACATACTATTCCTTTGTTGAATTGTGGATGGCAAATATTTTCTTCCAGTCTGTAGCCTAACTTTTCATACACTTAACAGGGACTTTCACAAAGCAAAAATTTTTAATTTCAATGTTTCCAATTTATCAGATTTTCCTTTTATGGAGTTTGCTTTTAGTATCAAGTCTAAGACTATGCCTAGCCCTGGATCCTAAAGATTTTCTCCTGTTTTTTCCTAAAAGTGTTATAGTCTTATGTTTTACATTTAAACCTATGACCAATTTTGAGTTAATTTTCATTCAAGATGTGATTATTAAGTCAAGGTTCATGTTTTTGTCTATGGATATCTAATTGCTCCAGCACCATGTGTTGAAAGACTATCTTTCCTCCATTGAATTGCTTTTGCTCTTTTGTCAATAATCAGTTGAGCATATTTGTGTGGGCCTATTTCTGAGTTTCTTCTTCTGTTTCATTGATCTATGTGTGTATATCCCTCTGCCAATACCACAGAGTCTTATTGCTGTAGCTATACAACAGCTATAGTAGAAGTTGGGTAGTTAGTTTAGAATACAATATACATACCTACAACAGAAATTGGTAGATTCCTCCCATTTTCTCCTTCTTTTCCCAGATTGGTCAGCTACTCTAGGGCTTGTGTCTTTCATATACATTTTAAAAGAAGTCTGATAGGAATAAAATTAATCCGATAGATTAATTTAGGGAGAATTGACATTTTTACCATGTTGATTCTTCCAATCCATAGACATAGTATATCTCTACTTTTATTTAGGTCTTCTTTGATTTATCTCATCCACATTTCATAATTTCAGCAAACAAATCTTGTACATGTAATATCAAGTGTATCTCCAAATATTTCATTTTCTTTGGAATGACTATTAAGTGGTATTGTGTTTTATAATACTGGTTTCTGCATGATCATTGTTAAGATATATAAAATTGATGAATTTTTTTCATAATTTATTTTGGTATCATTAATCTACAATTACATGTACAATATTACGGTTATTAAACTACCCTCTTCATCACATTTCCTCCCACCAACCCCATTACAGTCACTGTCCATCAGCGTAGTGAGATGCTATAGAGTCACTACTTGTCATCTCTGAGTTGTACAGCCCTCTCCGTGCCCCCCCAACATTACATCTGCTAATCGTAATGCCCCTTTTTTCCCCTTATCCCCCATTCCCACCCATCTTCCACAGTCCCTTTCTCTTTGGTAACTATTGGTCCGTTCTTGGGTTCTGTGAGTCTGCTGCTGTTTTGTTCCTTCAGTTTTTTTCTTTGTTCTTATACTCCACATATGAGTGAAATCATTTGATACTTGTCTGTTTCACCTTGGCTTATTTCACTGAGCATAATACCCTCTAGCTCCATCCATGTTGTTGCAAATGGTAGGATTTGTTTTCTTCTTATGGCTGAATAATATTCCATTGTGTATATGTATCACATCTTCGTTATCCATTCATCTACTGATGAACACTTAGGTTGCTTCCATTTCTTGGTTATTGTAAATAGTGCTGCGATAAACATAGGGATGCATCTGTCTTTTTGAAACTGGGCTGCTGCATTCTTAGGGTAAATTCCTAGGAGTGGGATTCCTGGGTCAAATGGTATTTCTATTTTGAGTTTTTTGAGGAACCTCCATACTGCTTTCCACAATGGTTGAACTAATTTGCATTCCCACCAGCAGTGTAGGAGTGTTCCCTTTTCTCTACATCCTCGCCAATATTTGTTGTTGTTTGTGTTTTGGATGTTGGCCATCCTCACTGGTGTGAGGTGATATCTCATTATGGTTTTAATTTCCATTACTCTGATGATTAGCAATGTGGAGCATCTTTTCATGTGTCTCTTGGCCATCTGAATTTCTTCTTTGGAGAATTGTCTATTCAGATCCTCTGCCCATTTCTTAATTGGATTATGTACTTTTTGCTTGTTGAGGTGCGTGACTTCTTTATATAATTTGGATGTCAACCCGTTATCGGATACGTCATGTATGAATATATTCCCCTATACTGTAGGATGTCTTTTTGTTCTACTGATGGTGTCTTTTACTGTACAGAAGCTTTTCAGCTTGATATAGTCCCACTTGTTCATTCTTGCTTTTGTTTCCTTTGCCCAGGGAGATATGTTCATGAAGAAGTCGCTCATGTTTATGTCCAAGAGATTTTTGCCTATGATTTTTTCTAAGAGTTTTATGGTTTCATGACTTACATTCAGGTGTTTGATCCACCTTGAGTTTATCTTTGTGTATGGGGCTAGACAGTAGTCCAGTTTCATTCTCTTACATGTAGCTGTCCAGTTTTTCCAACACCAGCTGCTGAAGAGGCTGTCATCTCCCCATTGTATATCCAAGGATCCTTTATCATATATTCATTGACTGTATATGCTTGGGTTAATGTTTAGATTTTCTATTCTGTTCCACTTGTCTGTGGGTCTGTTTTTGTGCCAATACCAAATTGTCTTTATTACTGTGGCTTTGTAGTAGAGCTTGAAGTCAGGGAGCTGAATTCCCCCTGTTTGATTCTTCCTTCTCAGGATTGCTTTGGATATTCGGGGTCTTTTCTGGTTCCATATGAATTTTAGAATTATTTGTTCCAGTTCATTGAAGAAAGCTGTTGGTATTTTGATAAGGAATGGATTGAATCTTTAGATTGCTTTAGGTAGTATATCCATTTTGACAATATTTATTCTACCTAGCCTAGAGCATTGGATGAATTTCCATTTGTTAGTGTCCTCTTTAATTTCTCTTAGGAGTGTCTTATAGTTTTCAGGGTATAGGTTTTTCACTTCCTTCATTACGTTTATTCCTAGGTATTTTATTCTTTTTTTTTTTTAATAATTTATTTTATTTTAGTATCATTAACGTACA
>JAQQAC010016209.1:44080841-44110728 GCA_029783875.1 Phataginus tricuspis | reverse complement strand
ATCTTTGCCATCTTGATTATTATGTGTCTTGGTGTTGTCTTCTTTGGGTCCCTTGTGTTGGGAGATCTGTGGGCTTCCGTGGACTGTGAGACTATTTCCTTCCCCAGTGTGGGGAAGTTTTCAGCAATTATTTCTTCAAAGACACTTTCTATCCCTTTTTCTCTCTCTTCTTCCTCTGGTACTCCTATAATGCGAATATTGCTCCGTTTCTATTGGTCACACAGTTCTCTTAATATTCTTTCATTCTTAGAGATCCTTTTATCTCTCTCTGCCTCAGCTTCTTTGTATTCCTGGTCCCTGTCTTGTAATTCCTTGATCATGTCTTGAACCTGGTTCAATCTGCTGTTGAGCCTGTCGATGGCTTGTCTCATTTCTGCATTGTCTTTCCTCACTTCCCTCACTTCCTCCCTCAGCTCTTGCACATTTTTCTGTAGATCCGTCAGCATGGCTATGACTTTTATTCTGAATTCTTTTTCTGGAAGACTGTGCATGTCCATTTCTTCAGCTTCTTTTTCTGGGGTGGTGTTTGTCTGAAGCTTTGTCTGTATCATAGTCTTCTGTCTTCTCATGACTATAGAATTGGTTGTTGGTAGCAAGGAGAGATAAGAAAGGGGAGAAAGGAAAAAAAAAGAAATTGTTACTAATAATAAAAAGGTAAAAGGAGAGAGAGAGAGAGGAAAAGAAAAGAAAGAAAAAAAAAAGTAGCAACACGTAAAAGAAAACAGCAACAACAACAACAAAAACAACAACAACAACAACAACAAAAAAGAAAAACCCCAAAACGCCCACCAGGGGTGGTTTCTGTGTGAATGCAATAGGTGGCGCTATTGCTCCACTATTCCAGAGCCGTGGCCACGTCGCTCCACACGGCCCTTTAAAGCTGTGGCCAGGGTGAGAATGAATGGGAGGCTGTTGAAAGAGAGGGAAAGAAAAAAAGGAAAAGAAAGGGGAGAAAAAAACAATAACAAACAAACAAAAAAGCCACTGAGAGTGGGTTCTGCGCGAGTGCTGTAGGTGGCGCTGTTGCTCCACTATTCCAGCGCCACTCTGTAGTTCTGGCTGGGTTGGGAACAATGGGAAGCTGTTGATCTCCATGGGGTCTCAATGGCAGGCACCCTCTCCCAGTCACCAGCCAAGGGGTCCAAATCTCCCCAGGACTCCCAGCATGCTGGGCTCAGTTTGCGGGGCTATCCGGCCCCTCTACTGAGCTCCTGTCTCTTTAAGACCACTGAGGTAGAGCGCACGCTTTTCTTCCCTTTTTTCTCCTTTCTTTTACCTTCCCGGAGCCTGCCATGGGCAACTTGCACGTTCCGGGCTGGGACCCTGTGCCCTCTGTCTCTCCTATCTCCGCTACACTGCAGGCTGTGTGTCGGCGCTCCCGGCGCAGACTTCCACTCCCTCCCGGCTCTGAATCCTCTCCTCCTGCTGGAGCGCTGGGGGAGAGGAGCGCTCAGTCCGCTCGCGGCTTGGTACCTTACCCGCCTTGCCGGGACTCCCGCCGGAGTGCTGGGGTGGAGGGGCGCTCTGGTCTCACTGGATCGCGTTTCCATCCCGCCTCGCCGGGTGCCGAGTCCTCTGTCTGAAGTGTCTGGCCGCCGGAGCTCTGGGGGGGGGAGCGCTCGGTCCCACCGGGTTGCCCCTCCGTATCCTGTCCGCCTCACCGGCTGCCAAGTTCTCCCAGGTGTAGCTGTACGCTGTACACTTTCCTGTGTATTCTGGTCTCTCTTTTAGGGATAGTTGTATTTGTCGTATTTTCGTGAATAAATATAATGTTGGGAGGAATTTTTCTGCTGGTCCGTTCACGTCGCCATATTCCCGGAAGTCCCTCTATCCCTTTTTCTGTCTCTTCTTCCTCTGGTACTCCTGTAATGCGAATATTGTTCCGTTTGGATTGGTCACACAGTTCTCTTAATATTCTTTCATTCCTAGAGATTCTTTTATCTCTGTCTGCCTCAGCTTCTCTGTATTCCTGTTCTCTGTTTTCTATGCCATTAACAGTGTCTTGCATCTCGTCCCGTCTGCTGCTAAGCCCATCGATCACTTGTCTCATCTCTGCATTGTCTTTCCTCACTTCCCTCACTTCCTCCCTTAGCTCTTGCATATTTCTCTGTAGATCCATCAGCATGGTTATGACTTTTATTCTGAATTCTTTTTCATGAAGATTGTGCATGTCCATCCCATTAGGCTCCCTGTGTGGGGTTGTCTGGGTAAGCTTTGTTTGTACCATATTCCTCTGTCTTTTCATGGCGATAGAAGTGGTCAGAAAAAGAAAAAAAGAAGAAAGGGAAGAAAGAGAAAGAGAAAAAAAATGCCCACCGGGTGTAGTTTCTGTGAGGATGCTTTAGGTGGCGCTGCTGCTCCACTAGTCCACAGCCTCGGCCGCTCTGCCAGGCCAAGCTGCTCTGACAAGCCCTTTGTGACTCTGGCTGGGGAGGGAACGATTGGGAGGCTGCTGATTTCTGTGGGAAGTCTCAGTGCATCTGCTTTTCCCAGCCACAGCCCAAGGGGACTGAAATTCCCCACGACTCCCAGCCTGCTTGGCTGAGTGCACTGGGACGATCCTGCTCCTCCGTTGGGTCCCTGTCTCTTTTAGACCCCTAAAAAAGCATGCACTTTTCTTTGTCCCATGGAGCCGCCTGAGTGGACCTGCTGTCTTGGATCCTGCACCTGTGTCTCTCCAATCTCCGATACACCACACAAATTGTGTCAGTGCTCCCGGCGCAGATCACCAGGGCTGGTTATTTGGTGGGCCTGTGCTTCCACTCCCTCCCCACTCTAAATCCTCTCCTCCCGCTGGTGTGCTCAGGTGGGGGAGTGCTTGGGTCCCCCCGGTCACGGCTCCATATCTTACCTGCTTCATGCGGTGCTGAGTCCTCTCAGGTGTAGCTGCAGGCTGGGTGTCATCCTGTATCTTCTGGTCTCTCTTTTAGGAGTAGTTGTATTTGTTGTATTTTCATAAATATATATGGTTTTTGGAGGAGATTCCCGCCACCCTGCTTATGGCACCATCTTCCTGGAACCAACTTGATTAATTTTTGTGTGTTGAATATCCTGCAACCTTGCTGAACTTACCTATTAGTTTTAGATTTTTCTCTTTTTTTTTTTGTAAATTTCTTGTGATATTTCTAGGTAGGAAATTATTTCATCTATAAACAAGACAGGTTTTTGTAAGTACTCTTTATCAAACTAAGATAATCACCCTCTTTTCCTAACTTAAGGAGGGTTTTTTCATGAATGAGTGTTGGTTTTGTCAAATGCTTTTTCTGTGCCAGTTGATATGGTCACATGAGTTTTCTTTACATTGTTGATATGATGGACTATAGTGATTGATTTTACGTTGAACCAGCCCTGAATACTTGGAATAAAGTCCACTGGGTCATGATTATAATTCCTTTTATGCATCATATGTTGAAATTTACTTTTGAGCAGAATTAGAGGATTTTTTTGTACTTGTCTTAATGTCACAATTTTGACTTACTTCCTTTTTCTTTACCTCCCAGCCCCAGGAACTGACCCTTATTTTTTCAAAAACAAATGAGAGTGAGAGAGATAAAAATTTGAAAGGAATAATTTTATTTTCTATTCTCAAGGCAATTTAATTCATTAAAAAAGGGTTAATGTGTATTTTCCTAAGGTACAGAGATGGCATGAGATTTTTAAAGAAGTCAGTGAACTAAACAAATATCACGGGTCATGGCTGTTTGCGCAGATGATGCCTAACCTTTATAGCTAGCCCAGGTTTCTTCCATGAGCTCCAGACCCAAATCTCCAATTGCCTACTGGACATTCCCTATGAATTTCCCATAAGCACTTCAAATTCAAAAAATCTCACCAAACTAACCATATCCTTACCCAAATTGTTTCTTCTCCTATATTTTCTAACTTAACTGGAGATATTACCATCTGCACAAAAACCTAAGCCAGGAAATTTGCAGTTATCTCTCTTTTTCCCTGCCCTCCAATTAAGGCTCACAAATACATGGAGACTTAACAACATTCTCCTAATTAATCAATGGGTTAATGACCAAATCAAAACATAAATCAAAGAATATATGGAGACTAATGACAACAACAACACAAAGCCACAACTTGGGTGGTATGCAGCAAAGGCACTTTAAGAAGAAAGTATATTGCAATCCAGGCCTATTTAAAGAAGGAAGAACAATCCCAAATGAATAGTCTAAAGACACAATTACTGAAATTGGAAAAAGAAGAACAAATGAGGCCCAAAGTCACCAGAAGGAGGGACATAATACAGATCAGAGAGGATATAAATAAAATTGAGAAGAATAAAACAATAGAAAAAATCAATGAAACCAAGAGCTGGTTCTTTGAAAAAATGAACAAAATAAACCCCTAGTTAGACTTATTAAGAGAAAAAGAGAATCTACACACATAAACAGAATCAGAAATGAGAAAGGAAAAAGAATGACAGACCCCACAGAAATACAAAGAATTATAAGAGAATATTATGAGAATCTATATGCTAACAAGCTGGAAAACATAGAAGAAATGGACAACTTCTTAGAAAAATACAACCTTCCAAGACCGACCAAGCAAGAAACAGAAACACTAAACAGACCAATCATCAGGAACGAAATTGAATCGGTAATCAAAAAACTACCCAAGAAAAAAAACCCCGGACCACATGGATTTACCGCCGAATTCTACCAGACATATAGAGGAGAAATAACACCCATTCTCCTTAAAGTTTTTTAAAAAATAGAAGAGGAGGGAATACTTCCAAACTCATTCTATGAAGCCAGCATCACTCTAATACCAAAACCAGGCAAAGACCTCACCAAAAAAGAAAATTAAAGACAAATATCCCTGATGAACATAGAAGCAAAAATACTCAACAAAATATTAGCAAACAGAATTCAAAAATACATCAAGAGGATCATACACCATGATCAAGTGGGATTCATCCCAGGGATGCAAGGATGGTACAACATTCAAAAATCCATCAACATCATCCACCACATCAACAAAAAGAACAACAAAAACCACATGATCATCTCCATAGATGCTGAAAAAGCATTTGACAAAATTCAGCATCCATGATGCAACTCTCAACAAAATGGGTATAGATGGCAAGTACCTCAACATCATAAAGGCTATATATGACAAACCCACAGCTAACATCATATTTAACAACGAGAAGCTGAAAGCTTTTCATCTAAGATTGGGAACAAGACAGGGATGCCCACTCTCTCCACTGTTATTCAGCATAGTACTGGAGGTCCTAGCCATGGCAGTCAGAGAAAACAAAGTCATGCAAGGCATCCATATTGGTAAAGAAGATGTCAAATTGTCACTATTTGTAGATGACATGATACTGCACATAAAAAACCCTAAAGACTCCATTCGAAAACTACTAGAACTAATATGTGAATTCATCAAAGATGCAGGGTACAAAATTAACACACAGAAATCTGCCGCTTTCCTATACACTAACGATGAAATAACAGAAAGAGAAATAAAAACAATTCCATTCACAATTGCATCAAAGAGAATAAAATACTTAGGAATAAACCTAATGAAGGAAGTGAAAGACCTATACTCTGAAAACTACAAGACACTCCTAAGAGAAATTAAAGAGGACACTAACAAATGGAAATGCATCCCATGCTCTTGGCTAGGAAGAATAAATATTGTCAAAATGGCTATACTACCTAAAGCAATCTACAGATTCAACGCAATCCCTATCAAACTACCAACAGCTTTCTTCAATGAACTGGAACAAATAATTCTAAAATTCATATGGAACCAGAAAAGACCCCTAATCGCCAAAGCAATCCTGAGAAGGAGGAATAAAACAGGGGGAATTATGCTCCCTGACTTCAAGCTCTACTACAAAGCCACAGTAATCAAGACAATTTGGTATTGGCACAAAAACAGACCCACATGCCAGTGGAACAGAATAGAAAATCCAAACATTAACCCAAACATATACAGTCAATTAATATTTGATAAAGGAGCCTTGGACATACAAGGGGGTGATGACAGCCTCTACAGCAGCTGGTGTTGGAAAAACTGGACAGCTACATGTAAGAGAATGAAACTGGACTACTGTCTAGCGCCTTACACAAAGGTAAACTCAAGGTGGATCAAAGACCTGAATGTAAGTCATGAAACCATAAAACTCTTAGAAAAAAACATAGGCAAAAATCTCTTGGACATAAACATGAGCGACTTCTTCATGAACATATTTCCCTGGGCAAGGGAAACAAAAGAAAATTGAACAAGTGGGACTATATCAAGCTGAAAAGCTTCTGTACAGCAAAGGACACTATCAGTAGAAGAAAAAGACATCGTACAGTATGGGAGAATATATTCATAAATGACATATCTGATAAGCGGTTGACATCCAAAATATATAAAGAACTCAGTCACCTTAAGAAACAAAAAGCCAATAATCCAATTAAGAAATGGGCAGAGGACATGAATAGACACTTCTCTAAAGAAGAAATTCAGATGGCCAACAGGCATATGAAAAGATGCTCCACATCGCTGGTCATCAGAGAAATGCAGATTAAAACCACAATGAGATATCACCTCACACCAGTGAGGATGGCCAACATCCAAAACACAAAGAATAACAAATTTTGACGAGGATGTGGAGAAAAGGGAACCCTCCTACACTGCTGGTGGGAATGCAAATTAGTTCCACCATTGTGGAAAGCAGTATGGAGGTTCCTCACAAATCTCAAAATAGAAATACCATTTGACCCAGGAATTCCACTCCTAGGAATTTACCCTAAGACTGCAGCAGCCCAGTTTGAAAAAGACAGATGCATCCCTATGTTTATCGCAGCACTATTTACAATAGCCAAGAAATGGAAGCAACCTAAGTGTCCATCAGTAGATGAATGGATAAAGAAGGGGTGGTACATATACACAATGGAATATTATTCAGCCATAAGAAGAAAACAAATCCTACCATTTGCAGCAACATGGATGGAGGTAGAAGGTATTATGGTCAGTGAAATAAGCCAGTCCCAGAAAGACAAATATCAAATGATTTCACTCATATGTGGAGTATAAGAACAAAGAAAAGAAACTGAAGGAACAAAACAGCAGCAGACTCACAGAACCGAAGAATGGACTAATAGTTACCAAAGGGAAAAGGACTGGGGAAGATGGGTGGGAATGGATGGATAAGAGGGTAAAAGGGGCATTACGATTAGCAGATGTAATGTTGGGGGGGCACGGGAGGACTGTACAACTCAGAGAAGACAAGTAGTGATTCTATAGCATCTCACTACGCTGACGGACAGTGACTGTAATGGGGTTGGTGGGGGGGACCTGATGAAGGGGGTAGTTTAATCACCATAATATTGCACATGTAATTGTAGATTAATGATACCAAAATAAATTATAATAAATAAATAAATAAATAAATAAATTTCTGAGAAAACAATAAAAATAAATAAATAAATAAATTTGAAGCAGGGATTAAACAATTTCCTGGTAAACAAAATTGAAGGAATTTTCCAACACAAGCCAGTCTTACACAAATGTTAAATGAATTTCTATACATGGAAATGAACCTAAGGCTGAATAGCTTTCACCAGTGAAAATAAACGCATGTAAATTTAGTAAATAATAGGCCAGCATCACTCTAATACCAAAATGAAAGCAACAAACAAGAAAATAAAATTATAGAACTCTGCCCCTTATGAACGCGGATCCAAAAATCCTCAACAAAACAGCAAATCAAAATAAAAAATAAATCAAAAAGATCACCCATCATGACCAAGTGGGATTTATTCCAGGGATGCTAGGATGGTACAATATTCAAAAATCCATCATTGATAACCTACTAATTACCAAGCAAGTGTGAAATTAAAACAAAAGAAGCAAAATCAACTATGCACAAAATCAGTCAAGAGACACACAGAAAGTGCAGATTATGACATCTAACATGAAGAATGTGGAAGAGTTAGAAGTAGAAAGGAAAAAAGCACCTTTACATTGTGTTTGAAATAGAGTAATCAGAAATTTAAGATAGACTATTATATAGTAAAGAAGCTATCCTTGAACCTTTGGTAACCACAAAACTAAAGCCTACAATAAATACACACATGCAGAAGCAAATAAATTTTTAAAAGACACAGAAATCCAATTACAACACTAAAGAAAACCATCAATAACAAGAGAAGAATATAAGAAAGGAAGAAAGGAACAGAGAGGAGATATAAAAAACAGCAGAAAACAATTAATAAAATGGCAATGAGTACATATCAATAATCACCTTAAATGTAAATGGACCAAATGCACCAATCAAAAGACATAGAGTCACTGAATGGATAAAAAAAAGACCCATCTCTATGCTGCCTACGAGACTCATTTCAGACCCAAAGACATACACCCACTAAAAGTGAAGGGGTGGAAAAAGATATTTCATGAAAATAGCAAAAAAAAAGCAGGAGGAGCAGTACTTCTTTCAGACAAAATAGATTTCAAAACAAAGAAAGTAACAAGATACAAAGAAGGACATTACATAATGATAAATGGATCAGACCAACAAGAAGACATAACCATTATAAATATCTATGCACCCAACATAGGAGACCCTAAATATGTAAAACAAATACTAAGAGAATTAAAGGAGGAAATAGATAGCAACACATCCATTCTGGGGATGTTAAAACATGACTCACATCAATAGACACATCAACCAGACAGACAATAAGTAAGGAAACTGAGGCAGTAAACAATACATTATATCAAATGGACTTAATTAGATATCTACAGAACATTCTACCCAAAAGCAGCAGAATACACACTCTTCTCAAATGTACATGGAATGTACTCAATAATAGATGATATACTAGGCTACAAGAAGAGCCTCCATAAATAAAAAGATTGAAATTGTACCAAGCAGCTTCTCAGCACACAATGGTATGAAACTAGGAATAAATTACACAAAGAAAACAAAAAAGCCTACAAACACATGGAGGCTAAACAACATGCTTCTAAATAATCAGTGGATCAAGGACCAAATTAAAGCAGAAGTCAAGCATTACATGTAGACAAATAAAAACAACAACTCAACAGCCCAAAACCTGGGGGATGCAGTGAAGGCGGTTCTAAGAGGAAAGTACACAGCCGAACAGGCTTACCTCAAAAACCAAGAACAACCCAAATGAATACTATAAACTCATAATTAAATAAACTAGAAAAAGAACAAATAAAGCCCAAAGTTAGTAGGAGGAGGGACATAATAAAGATCAGAGCAGAAGTAAATAAAATAGGGAAGAATAAAACAATAGAAAGACTCAATGAAACCCAGAAATGGTTCTTCAAGAAAATAAATAATATAGATAACCCCCTATCCAGACTTATAAAGAAAAAAAGGAGAGTGTACACACATAAACAAAATAATAAATGGAGGAATAATCATAATGGGAACAACAGAAATACAAAGAAATAATAGAGGATACTATGAAAAATTACATACCAATAAATTGGGCAAACTAGAAGACATGGACAACTTTCTAGAACAATACAACCTTCCAAGACTGACCAAGGAAGAAACAGAAAAATTGAACAGACCAATTACAAGCAATGAAATCAAACTGGTAATAAAAAACTACCTTAAAAAACTCCACGTCCAGATGGCTTCAGAGCTAAATTCTGCCAAACATTTAAAGAAGAGCTAATATGAAACCTTCTTAAACTATTCCAAAAATAGTAGGAAGGAGTACTTCCAAACTCATTCTATGAAGTCAACATCATTCTAATACCAAAACCAAAGATACCACAAAAAAACTTATACGCCAATATTGATGATGAACACAGATGCAAAAATCTTCAACAAATTAGCAATCCGAATTCAAAATCAATCAAAAGTTCATCCATCATGACCAAGTGAAATTTATTACAGGGATGGAAGGATGGTACAATGTTTGCAAATCCAGCAGTATCATCCAGCACATCAACAAAAAGCAGGACAAAAATCACATGTCATCTCAATAGATGCTGAAAAAGTATTCAACAAAATTCAACATTGATTCATGATAAAAACTCTCAAAAAAACGGGTATACAGGATACGTACCTCAACATAATAAAGACCGTATATGAGAAACCCACAGGCAACATCATACTTAATGTAAAAAGCTGAAAACATTTCCTCTAAGATTGGGAACAAGACAAGGATGCCTACTCTCACCACTTTTATTGAGCATAGAACTGGAGGTCGTAGCCACAGCAATCAGACAACTCAAAAACATAAAAGGTGGGGGATTCTCAAGATGGTGGCATGAGTAGGGTGGCCGAAATCTCCCAAAACCATGTATATTTTGAAAATACAGCAAATACAACTATTCCTAAAAGAGAGACTAGAAGATACAGTACACCAGTCAGGCTACACCTACATCTGTGAGAACTCAGCATCTCACGAAAAGGGTAAGACACAAAGCCGTGACCTGGTGGGACCTGAACACTGCCCCTACCCCAGCTCACTGGCAGGAGGAAAAGAATAAGAGTTGAGAGGGAGTGGAAGCAGAGGACTGATAAATAACCAGCCCTAATAATCTGCGCTGGGAGCCCAGACACACATTGCACTGTGTACTGGATATTAGAGGAACGGAAAAGCAAAATCTGAGAATAAAACTGTGAACAGGTTCCCACTACCGGCTGCAGTGGAACAAAAGGAAAGTGGGCAATTTAAAAGTCTTAAAGGGACAAGGGTTTAAGAGGTGGACAAAATCGTCCTGACACACTCAGCCAAGCATGCTGGGAACTTTAAGGAATTTCAGGAGCCCTAAACCCCTGGGTGGCAATGCAGCACTGAAGCCCCTCACAGTGATAAGTAGTCTGCCATTCATTTCCCGCCACCAGCACTGAAAGCAAACCGGCTGACTCACTATTGCAGCAGAGAAACTGGGGAGCAGCCCTGCCCACAGCAACCACACACAGAGGGTTCTCCCAGCACATGGCTAACCAGGACAGACACAGAGGCTACCCCCTGCCCGCAGTCAACCAACACAGACAGCGGAAACTGGAGCAGAATCCAGAAGGCACAAAGGAGATTTACTCTCACAGTGAACACACACTGCTCACCTGCACGCCCCGCCAGTGCCCTACACCATCCTGAGGGCTGCCCCGCCCTTGGCAGCTCAGGGGATTAACCCAGAGGCTGCTCCCTGTGTGTGATTAACTGGCACAGGCAGCAGAGATGGGCAAGGTGACCACCAAGCAGGAAGGGACTTTGTTCTCCAAGCTGACACACGTACCACTCGCCAGCAACCACTCCCATTGCCATGAAAAGGCTGAAGAACCTTGTTCAGTCCAAAATCTCTCAAATGCCAGAGAGAGGGCCTGGTAAGACAAAATCACAAATCTTCCTGAAAAAGAATTCAAAATAAAAGTCATAAGCATGCTGATGAAACTACAGAAAAATATACAAGAGCTAAGGGATGAATTCCGGAGGGAGATAACAGAAATGAAACACAGAGGAAGGATTTAAGAGCAGACTGGATGAGGTGCAAGAGACTGATACTGGAACAGAAATCAGAGAACAGGAATACAGAAAAACTGCACCAGAGAGAGATAAAAGGACCTCTAGGAATGAAAGAATATTAAGAGAACTGTGTGACCAATTCAAACGGAAAAATGTTCTCATTATAGGGGTACCAGAAGAAGAGAAACTGCACCACAGAGAGGTAAAAGGATCTCTAGGAATGAAAGAATACTAAGAGAACTGTGTCACCTATCCAAACAGAACAATATTCACACTATAAGAGCTACAAAAAAAATTCACATTATAGGGGAACCAGAAGAAGAAGAGAGAGAAAAGGGGTTAGAAAGTGTCTTTGAAGAAATAATTCCCCAGATTGGGGAATTTTTCAGCAATTACCTCCTCAAAGACACTTTTTATCCCTTTTTCTCTCTCTTCTTCTTCTGGTACCCCTATCATGCGAATATTGTTCAGTTTGGATTGGTCGCACAGTTCTTTCAATATTCTTTCATTCTTAGAGATTCTTTTTTCTCTCTTTGTCTCAGGTTCTTTGTATTCCTCTTCTATACTTTCCATTTCATTTATCGTCTCCTCCACAGTATCTAATCTTCTTTTAGTACCCTCCATTGTGCTCTTCAACAATTGGATCTCTGACTGTAATTCATTCCTGAGTTCTTGAATGTTTCCATACCTCCATGAGCATGTTAATGATTGTTATTTTGAACTCACTTTCAGGAATATTCATGATGACGATGTCAAATAAATCTTTCTCAGGAGTTCTATTCATAATTTTACTTTGAACCAGGTTCCTTTGGCATTTCATATTTGAATATGGCACCCTCCCCTGCCCAGAAGCTCTACTCTCTGGAGCTGCTGATCCCCTGAAGCAATGTCGGAGGTCACAGGGGAGTGGTATTGGTGCCTGGGGGGAAGAAAGAGCTGTTTTATGCTTCCTGGTTGTTATGCCTGACTCAAATGCCTGAACCAGTGGGCTGAGCACACAAGTACAAGCCTCTATGCTTTGTGATTGTAGTTGCTGTAGACATATCTTCCCTCTGACTGGCCTAACACCAGGGTAGGGTTTGCCGGTTTGCAAGCCAGGTGGGGCTGGTCAGAAGAAAGGCACAGCAGGCTGCATATCACAGAGGGGGTCCATGGAGCTGTGTAGCCAACCAGAGAGCTGAGCACCTGAAGAACACGAAAGCTCCCAACCTACTGGGCAGAGTGCACGCAGACAATTTTGTCTATCTGTCCTTTCTCCTGAGCAGTAAACTCTATGTAATCCTTTCCCCTTTAGCAGCCCTCTTGCTAAGGGCTTCCTTGTTAGGAAGTCTCTCAGACTGCCCACCTTTCTTTTGTCCCAGAGCAGCCGAATATGGATCCCTGCTTTCCACAAGCAACTGGAATCTCAGTCTCTCCAGGAACTCTGCCTGTCATAGCTTTCCAACCCCCTAATCATGAGAGTACAATGCAAGTACCATGAAATGTAAGTTTGTGCTCCCAGAGCAGATCTCCAGAGTTAGGTATTAAACAGTCCCTGGCCTCCACTCCCTCCCTGCTCTGTTTCTCCTCCTACTGCCAGTGAGCTGGGGTGGGGGAAGGGCTTGGGTCCTGCCAGGCCACAGCTTTGGTACATTATCCTGTTCCATGAGGTCTGCTCTTTTCTCCAGATTAATGCAGTTTGGCACAGTCCTCTTTCCTGTTGGTCATTCAAGAGTAGTTTTATTAATTATATTTTTGTACTATATGCAGTTTTAGGAGGAACCTTGTGTCTCACCTCTCACACTGCCTTATTTAATCCTCTCAGTACTTGTATAAGGAAAAATAGATTTTAAAACAAAGAAAGTAATGAGAGATAAAGGAGGACATTACATAATGATAAAGGAGTCAATCCAACAAGAGGACATAACATTATAAATATCTATGCACCCAATAGAGGAGCACCTACATATGTGAAACAAATACTAACAGAATTACAGGAGGAAAAAAAAATTCAATGCATTCATTATAGGAGACGTCAACACACCACTCATTCCAAAGGACAGATCAAACAGACAGAAAATAAGTAAGGAGACAGAGTCACTGAACAACACACTAGAATATATCGTCCTAACAGACATCTACAGAAGACTACACTCAAAATCAGCAGGATACACATTCTTCTCAAGTGCACATGGAACATTTTCCAGAATAGACCACATACTAGGCCACAAAAAGAGCCTCAGTATATTAAAAAAGATTGAAATTCTACCAAGCAACTTCTCAGATCACAAAGATATAAAACTAGATATGAGTTGTACCAAGAAAACAAAAAGGCTCACAAACACATGGAGGCTTAACAACATGCTCCTAAGTAATCAAGGGATCCATGACCAAATTAAAACAGACATCAAGCAATATTTGGAGACAAATGAAAACAACGGCATAATGCCCCAACATCTGTGGGACGCAGCAAAGGCAGTACTAAGAGGAAAGTATATAGCAATCCAGTCCTATTTAAAGAAGGAAGAACAATCCCAACTAAATTCACAATTATTGAAACTGGAAAAAGAAGAATATATGAGGCCCAAAGTCAGCAGAAGGAGGGACATAATAAAGATCAGACAAGAAATAATAAAATTGAGAACAATAAAACAATAGAAAAATTAATGAAACCAAGAGCTGGTACTTTGAAAAAATAAACAAAATAGATAAACCTCAACAGACCAATTACCAGCAAGGAAATTGAATTGGTAATCAAAAAACTACCCAAGAACAAAACCCACGGACCAGACGGATTCACCACTGAATTTTATCAGACATTTAGAGAAGACATAATACCCATTCTCCTTGAAGTTTTCCAAAAAAATAGAAGAGGAGGGAATACTCCCAAACTCATTCTATGAAGCCAGCATCACTCTAATACCAAAACCCAGCAAAGACACCACAAAAAAAGAAAATTAGAGACCAATATCCCTAATGAACATAGATGCAAAAATACTCAACAAAATATTAGCAAACTGAATTCAAAAGTACATCAAGAGGATCATATACCAAGATCAAGTGGGATTCATCTCAGGATGCAAGGATGATACAACATTCGAAAATCTATCAACATCATCCACCACATCAACAAAAAGAACAAAAACCACATGATCATATCCATAGATGCTGAAAAATCATTCGACAAAATTCAACATCCATTCATGATAAAAACTCAACAAAATGGGTATAGAGGGCAAGTACCTCAGCATAATAAAGGGCATATATGACAAACCCACAGTCAACATTATACTAAACAGCAAGAAGCTGAAAGCTTTTCCTTTAAGATAGGGAACAACACAAGGATGCCCATTCTCCCCACTTCTATTCAACATAGTACTGGAGATCCTAGCCACAGCAATCAGAAAACACAAAGAAATAAAAGACATCCAAACGGGTAAGGAAGAATTCAAACTGTCATTATTTACAGATGACATGATACTGTACATAACAAACCCTAAAGACTCCACTCCAAAACTACTAGAACTAATATCTTAATTCAGCATAGTTGCAGGATACAAAATTAATACACAGAAATTCTGTTGCATTCCTATACACTAATGATGAACTAGCAGAAAGAGAAATCAGGAAAAGAATTCCATTCACAATTGCATCAAAATGAATAAAATACCTAGGAATAAACCTAACCGAGGAAGTGAAAGATATATACCCTGAAAACTACAAGACACTCTTAAAAGAAATTAAAGAGGACACTAATAAATGGAAATCCATCCCATGCTCTTGGGTAGGAAGAATTAATATTGTCAAAATCGCCATCCTGCCTATAGCAATCTACAGATTCAATGCAATCCCTATCAAAATACCAACAGCATTCTTCAATGAACTGGAACAAATAGTTCCAAACTTCATATGGAACCATAAAAGACCCTGAATAGCCAAAGAAATCCTGAGATGGAAGAATAAAGAAGGGGGTATTATGCTCCCCAACTTCAAGCTCTACTTCAAAGCCACAGTAATAAAAACAATTTGGTACTGACACAAGAACAGACCCACAGTCTTGTGGAACAGGATGGAGAGTCCAGATATTAACCCATGCATATATGGTCAATTAATATACGATAAAGGATCAATTGATGTACAATGGGGACATGACAGACTCTTCAACAGCTGGTGTGGGCAAAACTGGACAGCTACATGAGAATGAGACTGGATTGTTGTATAATCCCATACACAAAAGTAAACTCAAAATGGATCAAAGACCTGAATGTAAGTCATGAAACCATAAAACTCTTAGAAAAAAACAGGCAAAAATCTCTTGGACATAATCATGAGCAAGGTCTTCATGAACATATTTCCCCAGGCAACATAAACAAAAGCAAAAATGAACAAGCTTTTGTACAGCAAAGGACACCATCAGTAGAACAAAAAGATATCCTACAGTATGGGAGAATATATTCGTAAATGACATATCCAATAAGGGGTTGACATTCATACAAAGAGCTCACGCACTTCAACAAACAAAAAGCAAATAATCCAATTAAAAATGGGCAGACTATCTGAACAGACACTTCTCCAAAGAAGAAATTCTGATGGCCAACAGGCACATGAAAAGATGCTCCATATCGCTAATCATCAGAGAAATGCAAATTAAAACCACAATGAGATATCACCTCACACCAGTTAGGATGGCCACCATCCAAAAGACAAACAACAAATGTTGGCAAGGATGTGGAGAAAGGGGAGCCCTCCTACACTTCTGGTGGGAATGTAAACTAGTTCAACCATTGTGGAGAGCAGTATGGGGGTTCCTCAAAAAACTAAAAATAGAAATACCATTTGACCCAGGAATTCCACTCCTAGGAATTTACCCTAAGAATTCAGGAGCCCAATTTGAAAAAGACATATGCATCCCTATATTTATCACAGCACTATTTACAATAGCCAAAAAATGGAAGCAATATAATGTGGATGGGGGAGGGGGGACACAAGGAAGGCAGTATAACACAGAGAAGACAAGTAGTGATTCTATAGCATCTTATTACACTGATGGACATTCACTGTAATGGGGTATATGGTGGGGACTTGATTATGGGGAGAATCTAGTAACCACAATGTTCCTCATGTAACTGTATATTAATGATACCAAAATAAAGAATTTTTCAAAATTTAAAAAAATAAAAAGAAAACCGTACAGCTAAATCTGCATTCTAAGCCGATCTGTGCCACAGCCTCCCCGTGTCATGTCCGGTAAGTCACTGAGCCTGTTTCCCAGGAAAAAAAGGGACACAAACCTGGATTTTAAAGACTGTTGTAAATAACAAATGACATAATAGAGACAAAACTACTTTGAAGCCTACAAAGTGTTATGAGAAACGTGAGATTATTGTTTTTATTATTATCTAAAGGACCAATGTTCATCTTGCCAATATAGATTTAGAACCATAAAAATATATATGCCCTTCATGGGAGACAAAAGCAAAAACGAACAAACAGGATTACATCAAACTAAATGGCTTTTGTACAGCAAAGGACACTATCAGCAGAACAAAAAGGCATCCTACAGTATGGGAGAATATATTCATAAATGACATCTCCAATAAGGGGTTAACATCCCAAATACATAAAGAGTTCACACACTTAAACACCCAAAAAGCAAATAACTTGATTAAAAAATGGGTGGGTGATCTGCACAGGCACTTCTCCAAAGAAGAAATTCAGATGGCCAACAGGCACATGAAAAGATGATCCACATAGATAATTATCAGGCAAATGCAAACTAAAACCACAATGAGATATCACCTCACACCAGTAAGGATGGCCAACACTGAAAAGACAAGGAACAAAAAATGCTATCGAAGATGGGGAGAAAGGGGAACCCTCCTACACTGCTGGTAGGTTTGTAAATAATTTCAACCATTGTGGAAAGCAATATGGAGGTTCCTCAAAAAACTAAAACTAGAAATACCATTTGACACAGTCATTTCACTGCTAGGAATTTACCCAAAGTAAACAAGATCCCTGTTTCAAAAAGACATACACTCCCCTATGTTTATTGCAGCTTTATTTACAATTTACAATAGCCAAGGTATGGAAACAACCTAAGTGTCCATCAGTAGATGAATGGATAAAGAAGATGTGGTACATATACACAATGGAATGTTATTCAGCCATAAGAAGATAACAAATCCCACCATTTGCAACAACATGAGTGGAGCTAGAAGGTATTATGCTCAGTGAAATAAGGCAAGCAGCAAAAGACAAGTATGAAATGATTTCCCTCATTTATGGAGTATAACAACAAAGCAAAACTGAAGGAAGAAAACAGCAGCAGACTCATAGACTCCAAAAAGGGACTAGCAGTTACCGAAGGGCATGAGTGGGGAAGGGTGGGTGGAGAGGGATGGAGAAGGGGAATAAGGGGCATTATGATTAGCATACATAAAGTAGATGGGGTCACGGGGAAGGCAGTATAGCACAGAGAAGACAAGGAGTGACTCTATAGCATCTTAACTATGCTCATGGACCGTAACTGCAATGGGGTGTGTGGGGGGACTTGATAATATAGGTGAATGTTGTAACCACAATGTTGTTCATGTGAAATCTTCATAAGATTGTATATCAACGATACCTTAATAAAAATAAATAAATAAATAAAAATTCAAACAAGAAAAAAAAAAGTAAAAGACATCCAAATTGGTAAGGAAGAAGTTAAACTGTTACTATTTGCAGAAAACATGATATTATCCATAGAAAACCCTAAAAATCCAACAAAAGAATACTATAACTAATACCTGAATTCAGCAAAGTTGCTCGATACAAAATTAACATGAAGAAATATGTTGAATAGAATATATACTAACAACGAAGGAGGAAAAGAGAAATCAGGAAAACAACTTCATTTACAATTGCATCAAAAAGAATAAAATACCTAGGAATAAACCTACCCAAGGAGGTAAAAGACCTGTGCTCTGAAAACTACAAGATACTCATGAGAGAAATTAAAGTGGATTAAGTGGATATCTATCCCATTTATTGGATAAGAATAATTAATATTGCTCATGGATAGGCAGAATTAATATTGTGAAAATGGCCATCCTGCCCAAAGGAATTTACAGATTCAGTGAAATATCTATCAAAATACCAACAGCATTCTTCAATGAACTGGAACTGGAAAAAATAGTTCTAAAATTCATATGGAACCACAAAAGACCCCGAATAGCCAAAGCAATCCTGAGAAAGAAGAATCAAGCTCCCTGATATCAATCTCTACTACAAAGCCACAGTAATCAAAACAATTTGTTACTGGACCAAGTGCACACCTATAGATCAGTGGAACAGAATAGAGAGCCCAGATATAAACCCACACATATATGGTCAATTATTATAAAGGAGTCATGAATATACAATGGAGAAAAGACAGCCTCTCCAACAACTGGTGCTGGGAAAATGGTACAGCTACATGTAAGAGAATGAAACTGATTAATGTCAAAATCCATACACAAAAGTAAACTCAAAATGGATCAAAGTCCTGAATGTTAAGTCATGAAACCATAAAACTCTTAGAAGAAAACATAGGCAAAACTCTGTTGAATATGACCATGAGCAATGTTTTCCTGAGCACATCTCTTTGGGCAAGGGAAACAAAATAAAAATGAATAAGTGGGACTACATCAAACTAAAAAGCTTCTGTACAGCAAAGGACACAATCGGCAAAACAAAAAGGCATCCTACATTATGGGAGAATATATTCATAAACAAGTCATCTGATAAGGGGTTAACAACCAAAACATACAAAGAACTCACATGCCTCAACACCCAAAAAAAACCCAAATAACCCAATTAAAAAATGGGCAGAGGACCTGAACAAATACTTCTCCAAAGAAGAAATACAAATGGCCAACAGGTACATGAAAAGATGCCCCACATCGCTAATCATCAGGGACATGCAAATTAAAACCACAATGAGATATCACCTCACACCAGTTAGGATGGCCACAATCCAAAAGACAAGAAATAACAAAGGCTGATGAGGGTGTGGAGAAATAGGAACCCTCCTACACTGTTGGTGGGACTGCAAATTGGTGCAACTGCTGTGGAAAGCAGCATGGAGTTTCCTCAAAAAACCAAAAATAGAAATATAATTTGATCCAGTAATTCCATTTCTATGAATTTACCTGAAAAATACAAAATCCCTGATTCAAAATGATATATGTATCCCTGTTTATGGCCTCACTGTTTGCAATAGCCAAGATGTGGAAGCAACTTAAATGTCCATCAATAGATGAATAGATAAAGAAGATGTGGTACATATACACTATGGAATATTATTCAGCCATAAAAAGAAAAGAAATCCTTCCATTTGCAACATGGATGGATCTAGAGGGTATTATGCTCAGCGAAATAAGCCAGATGGAGAAAGACAAATACCATGTAATTTTACTTATTTGTGGAATATAAAAACAAAGCAAAACAGAAGGAATGAAACAACATTAGACTCATAGACACTGAGAAGTGACTAGTGATTACCAAAGGGGAGGGGAGTGGGCAGGAGCAGAGGCGATGGGGAGGAGGACTGTTGAACCATTGTGAAGAATACTTGATTTAAAAAAAAAAACAGAGAAACTTCAATGACTCTCCTGAACCCAAAGGATAAAACCCAAGTTCTTCATCTCAGCATTCACATTTCTTCATGATTTAGCTACTAAGGACTTCTCCAGCTTCATCTTTCAAACCACTAAAACTATCACCCTAGTGTCCCATCCATTTTGAATGGCTCAATATTCATGGATTTGCCAATATGCTTCACACCTATGTATCTTTTCTTCTGCTTTTCTCTCCACTTGGCAAACACCTACTTATTTTTCCAGACTCAGCTAGTGCCTTCAAGGTAGAAATGATTATTCCCATAGTGAAATCTGTTCAGATTTCTATCAAAGCACCTGTAATTCCCTACTGATTCTGTTCCTTTGTTTCCTTCTCTGATACAAACCTGCAAAGGTACTTGAAAATAGATGCTTTCATTCATCTTTATCTGTCTAACATCTAAGATCAGAGTCTGGTCTAAAGATGCCATTTAATAAAGATTTATTAGAGGAAAAGTAGATTTTCACTAAGAATTGAAGAAGTTAAGAGTTGTCTAGGCAGACAGATATGAAGAGTGAATTGCAGGTGAGAGAAAGTGTACAAATATAGAAAGTGTCTTGTCTGAGGGTTTCAGCTCTGGGCAAGTTCATTATGGATTCAGTGAGACCGAGAAATGACCATAGAACGTCTTTGGAGTAAAAGGGTTTATACCCGGCTTTATTCTCCAGGCAGTAGGTGGAGTACTAGAATCATGTCTGCATCCAACAGTCTGCAGGTTCGTAATCCACCTCTGTCTCTGAATCCACCCAGAGGACTGGGCTGAGCTCTTTATACAGTGATTCAGTCAGTAATAGCTTATTGCCTACAGGTGTAGAAGCAGTAGCCTAGTAGTAGGCCAATTACATCTAGTAGTTTAGGGTCAGGTGAGGATCCTGGCCATAGGAATTTCCATTTTCCCCACACATAGATGTAAGAAGAACACTCTCCAACTATTTAGAGGGCAAGGTGTGTAATGCTCCTGAGGAGTTTTTTTAAATCTTCCTTTGAATAAGTATATAAAGAGGCTAATAGTGTGCTTATCACTCTGTGGACTTAAATTATGATTAATGGCAGCAGGCTCTTTGATGCTTTTCACTCCCCACCCCCAGCTCATTTGCCATGGGTACAGGAAATATGCTGTTCTCTGATTAGGGAAAATACAAATGTTTCTTCTCTTACTTTTTCTTATCAGTTGTCTTGCGAATGGATTTCAGCCCTGGGCAAGTTTGCTATGGATTCAATGTGACCAAAGAAATTGACAGCAAAACGTTCTTTTGGGTGAAATGGTTTATTACCCGGCTAGTTCTCCCAGTGGTAGGTCGAGCACTAGCGTCTCTGCCTGTGCCCAGAGCACTGGGCCGAGCTCTCTATATAGCACAGTAATAGCTTATTGCCTAAAGGTGTGGAAGCAGTAGCCTAGCAACAGGCCAGTTACATCATCAGGTGGTTTAAGTTCAGTGAGGATCCTGGCCATAGGAAACCAAACTTCCCCATACCCCACCCCTCCAGGATTCTTGCATTACAATCTACACACTTTCAATCTTCCATGATGGTCCCTGTGTGAGAAAGCTGGAGCACTGTAACCAGATTCCACAGTAGCAACAGAGGGTAACAACAACTTAGAGATAATAACAAAAATTAAGATACAACAAGATTTTGATACAGGTAACAAAAATTATAGTAATTCTCAAGCCAGAGGAGGTTCCTAATAACAAAAAATTATAATAATCCCCAAGCAGTGGAAGGTCCGAACACACAAAGACTTTAGGGGTGATAAGATACATGTTTTAATGACACCAACATGGGCAAATCTTGTCCATCAGGTAGGATGCATGAAAGGGAGTGGTCCTGTGATAGGACTGTAGCAGGAAGGGGGGTCCCTTTCAAGACTAGTATACCATACTTTTACTCCTTTCCCCGTGGGGGTTACCAAAGGGTCTATATATAGTGCTACTGGAGGCGCATGCACTAGCCATAATGATAAAACAACACTCCCTGGTAAGATGCTCTTCCCTTCTGACCATTCAGGATATACTACTGTGACCTTTGGGGGCCACTCTGCAGTTATTCCAGGAATACACAGGAGGCCAGGTTCCAGGCCTTGTCCTCAAGGTGCCAGGAGAGCCAGCCATCGTTGGTCCATGTGTCAAAAGGTCCAAGGCCATGTCCACTCAATGGAGTCTCCGGGATTCAGTGTAGTTGATGCTGGCAGCAAGATGTTATTCTGGTGGCCAAACCTCGGTTTCAGTGATTCTTCCTTGGTTTGTACTTGCAGTTGTATAGGGGAGGCAGGCATATGCGTTAACATGTCTACAGGGCTCAGGGATCCCATTTGGGGTGTCTCATTCAAACGCCATAGCACGGTCCATAAGCAGACTGACCATACCCGCAGACTATTCGTATCTGACTTTAGTCCGGATTTAAATAAGCCATTGTGCCTCTCTATCATGCCTGCAGTGGTAGGATTGTATGGCACATGAAACTTCCACTTGATTCCCAGATGTCGTACCCATTCTTGCAGTGTATGTCCAGTAAAATGGGTACCCTGATCACTCTCAATTAACTGTGGTCAACCATAGGCAGCAAAGAGATGCTCCAGGCCTCTTTGGTCATCTGCTGGTCTGTGCAATGGGTAGGAAAGGCAACCAGAAGTCTAGTAGCTGTGTCCACACAAGTCATAGCATACCGATATCCTTCTGACACAGGTAGAGGCCCAATATAGTCTATGTACCACCTGACAAGGGGTATTGTCCCTTTAACTATTCTGCTACGTTGTGGAACTCGGTGTAAGTCCTTTTTGGAGCACACAACACACTCCTGCTGGGCTGTACTAACTTCTTCAAAGGTCAAAAGCAAGCCCCACCGATGGGCTACAGCCCACATTGTCTTTTACTCCGCATGCAACAAACTGTGATGTAACCATTGGGCTACATCACAGGCAGGTTTCCTTCTAACCAACTTATCTGGGCCAATTTATCTGCTTCATCATTTCCTGGGGATGCCAGTGGCAAATAACCTGTCACATGGTATACTGTAATTATTTTAGTCTGACCACAGGCCCATGTCTTGCCACAATTCTTGCCCCCAAAGGGGTCAGTGACCAACCAGCCAGTTGGCATGATACCAGGTTGGGAGCCACAGGGTCAAGCCCTGATAGACAGCACAGCTGTCAGTGCAGACAACTAGAGCGGAGGGTTCCTGGCTGATCACAAGACACGCAGCCTGCAATCTGCCCATTGGCTGCTCTTCCCCTCACCATCTTCCATCCATATTGTATCAGTCTTAGGATGGAAAGCTATGGCCCTCCATTTTGGGGGCGGCCCATGGCTGGAGCCATCTGTGTACCATGCACCTTCAGGTATAGGGGCTGTTCCCTCCCGATAGGGACTCTCTGCTACTAATGGTTCAAAAGCAAGTTCTTCCTGCTTTTCACTAGTATATGTCACTGGCCCCAACACACGTTGGAGTTCTTCACTCAAGGGGCTACTAGAAAGGGCACTACCCTGCTGTAGGTAAGCACCCCACTTGGCCAGTAAGATCATTTGTGCCACACCACTCCTTGGCTTTTGGGTCCAGTCTCATACCCACCCCAAGATGGGATAGGTGGTTATTACCTTTATCGGGGCCATTCCAGTGATGGGTTCTGTAGCCAGCAAGGCGTGATACATGGCAGCCAGTTGTTTTTCTATCAGTGTATCGTACCTCTGCCCCTCTCCAGTGTTGTGACCAGAATCCAGTGGGTTGGCAAGGTCATTCAAGCTGCTGCCAGAGACCCCAGTCATAACTGTCTTTAATCACATGAACATCCAGCTCACAGGAACTTTATGGGTATATGACACTCAAGGCATGCATGGCCTTGACTGCCCATTTTGTTGTAGTAAAGGCAGATGCACATGTCTCATCCCAGTCCCACCTGATGCCCTTTCATACCAACCAGTATAGGGGCTTCAGAATTTGTGCGAAGTGAGGGATAAACACTCTCCAGTAGCCTAGAAGACCCAGAAACTCCTGTAGCAATGCTACAGTTGTGGGGGTAGGAAAGGCCTGGACTTTATCTATAACTGATTCTGGTATCACTTTGGTCTTACCCGAGCAGATGACCCCCAAGAATTTGACAGACAAACCAGGTCCATGAACCTTAGTGCTGTTCACAGCCCATCCTTTCTCCTGTAAATGTTGCAGCAGTCTAGGTGCGGCACATTCTAGATCTGAAAGAGAATCAGACGTGAGCATGACATCATCAATATAATGGTACAGCCACACCGTTGGTGGTTTCTCCCATGTAGCCAAATCCTGGGCTACAAATCCATGACAGATGGTGGGACTGTGGAGGTATCGCTGTGGAAGGATGGTGAAACTCCATTGCCGTCCTTCCCATGTGAAGGCAAACTTTTCCTCATTTTTCTGCTCAATGTCAAAGGAAAAGAAGGCATTAGCAAGATCTACCACATAATGGTATGTTCCTAGTTCATGGCTGAGGGTATCCATCAGGCCTGCAATAGAGGGGACAGCAGCATGCATAGGGGGTATGACCTTATTCAGTTTTCTGTAATTGACAGTCATACGCCAGGAACCATCTGGCTTTTTTACTGGCCACACTGGGGAATTGAAAGGACTATGGGTGGGCTTTATAATACCCACATTTTCGACCTCCTGGAGAGTTTTTCCAATCTCTTTATGCACTCCAGGCAGTTTGTATTGTTTGGTATTAGTCACCAGCCAAGGCACACGCAAAGCTATGGGTGGGTGCCTAGCATGTCTCCTCAGAAATGCCTTCACCACACGTACTTTCAGTCTAAACTCACCTGCAGAGGTCTGCAACCATAGACCCTGTGGGATATCAATCCCCAAAATATACTTGGTGTTAGGAAATATATACACAATATACTCTTTTGGGGGTATATGCCCTATTCCCAAAGGGATTTAGGCTCTTTTCACTCTAATAGCCTTCCCCCATGTCCATCTATGATAGTAGGGGTCCCAGGGTACCGCTCAGGGTTACCATGAATCAGTGAACATTCATCCCAAGTATCCACAAGAGCCAGGACACATTGTATGTTCACTGGAGACCAATGGATAGCTATTTAAACATGTGGCCTCTGGTCCCTCCCTGGTCCCTCAGGGCAGGTACCTTGACCTTCCCCTCAGTCAAACCATGTTCCCCATTCACCTTCCTGTGTGGGCTCAAGTGAAGTTGGCTCGCTCTCCAGCAGAAAGTCTTGCAAACACACAGGCTGGACTTGTGGCTCGGTCTCTGACCTCTGCCTCTTTGGTCTTAATGACTGGAATTGCTGCTCTGGTTTCAGTTATTGCCAGAGCTCCGGTAAGATCCTATTTGACTTTCCATCTATTTTCCTTTCATCTGTGCCTGCTCATATTAAATCAACCAAAATCTGGGTCCTTGTAACCTTCATGGGACCCCTTAATTCTTCGTGTGTGTAGCAGACCTTATTTATTTTCGTGTTCTTATTGCTTCAGCCTCTCCTAAGTCCACTACTGTATGCGCAACCTCACTTATGGGCTGCCCTAAGTGAGGGGAAAGAATGGCCACTAGAGACCTAAAGAGGGATGTAGGAGCCATTTGAAGCACAATATTTCTCATCTCAGTAGTGTAAGGCTCTTCATCTGGGCCATGATTCTCTGGACTATAGACTGCATTTCTGATGTAACTGGCCTGTTGCTAGGCTACTGCTTCCATACCTTTAGGCAATAAGCTATTATTGTGCTATATAGAGAGATTGACCCAGTCCTCTGGGTGGAGGCAGAGACGCTAGTGCTCGACCTACTGCCGGGAGAACAAGCCGGGTAATAAACCCTTTCACCCTAAAGAATGTTCTGCTGTCAATTTCTTTGGTTTCATTGAATCCATAGCGAACTTGCCTGGAGCTGAAACCCATTGGCAAGACAGGTGTAGAAGTGGTAGCCTAGCTACAATCCAGTTACATCATCAGGTGGTTTAAGTTCAGTGAGGATCCTGGCCATAGGAACCCCAACTTCCCCATATCAGTGATTCCCAATATTTATCAGTGTAAATGGTGAGAAGTGGAAAGATTTAGGATATATTTTAGAGGTGGGGCTGAGAGGACTTGATGATGGATTTGATTCAGAGTGTGGAGGAAAGGGAGGTATCAAGGATGACTCTTAGGTTTTTGGTCTAAACAACTGGACAGGTAGAGCTATCATTAACCAATATGGGGAAGACTGCAAAAGGAGTGGGTTTGTTGTGGTGGAAAGAGCACCACAGAAATTGTATTTGAATGTACTAAAATGGAGAGTCCAATTAGACACTCAAGTGGAAAGTTGAAGTAGGCTGTTGAATAAACAAGCATGGGGAATAGGATATAAGTCAAGGCTAGGGGTGTTTATTTGGGAATAATTAGTATATAGATGATAGTTAAAGCACAAGGACTGGATGAGACTATCTGGAGAAATATATGAGGACTGAGCCTTAAACACCCCAAAGTTTGGAGGCTAGGGAAAAACTGGAGTCAGCATAAGACAGTGTGAAGGAGCAGCCAGTGAGATAAGAGAAATACTATGAGCTTACAGTGTCATGAAGACTAAAAGAAGAAAGCATTGTAAGAATGGAGTGACTAACTTTGTTGAATGTTGGTGTCTTAGTCAGTTTGGGCTGATATAATAAAATTCCATAGAGTGGATGGCTTATGAATAACAGAAATACACATCCACACTCACAAAGACCACTGAAATTTGAACAGCCAGAAACAAGATCACATTAGCTGCTGAATTTAATCTTACCTCAAGTAGGAAACAGCAGGGTGCAATGAAAGGAGAACTGAGCTGGGATGCAAAAATAAGAAAGAAACAGTCAGAGCCCATATGACTCAAGTATCTACACAAATTAACCAGGCATTTTACAGCAACTCATCATGGTCAAATACAATTCTCATTTCACAGGTGAAAAAACTGAAGCTTAGAGAGGGTAAGTGTCTTGCCAATGGTTTTCAGCCCCAGGCAAGTTAACTATGGATTCAGTGACACTGAGGAATGTCAATGAAACGTTCTTGGGATGAAAGGGTTTATTACCTGGCTTGTTCTCCCGATGATAGGTCGAGCACTAGAATTACATATGCATCCCACAGTCTGCAAGTCTATAATCCTCCTTCATCTCCACCTGTGCCCAGACCACTGTGTAGAGCTCTTTATATAGTGACTCAGTCAGTAATAGCTTATTGTGGAAGCAGTAGCCTAGCAGCAGGCCAGTTACATCATCAGGTAGTTTAAGTTCAGGTGAGGATCCTGGCCACAGGAACCCCACCTTTCCCCACACTCCACCCCTCCAGGATTCTTGCCTCACAATCTACATGCTATCAATCCTCTGCAATGGTCCCTGTGCGAGAAAGCTGGAGCACTGTAACCAGATTCCACAACAGCAACAGAGGATAACAACAATATAGAGATAATAAAAATTAAGATACAACAAGATTTTGATACAGGTAACAAAAATTATAATAATCCTGAAGCCTGAGGAGGTTATTTAAGCTATATCCAAAACCAGTTCTATTCAGATGAGTTCAGGATGCACACTTAGTAGTGGTACTGATAGGGAGCTTCATGCACCCCAGTGAATAACACGTTTTTTTTTTGCTAGGGTATGTGCCCAATCCACAAAGACCTTAAGGGTGATAAGACACATGCTTTAATGACACCATGTGGATAAAGTGAAGGTTCCTATGGCCAGGATTCTCACCTGGCCATGGTTGGCTAACTCACTACACACGTGTGGGCAATACACTGTTATTGACTTTATATAAAGAGCTCTGCCCAGTGCTCTGCATGACATGGTGGCATGGCATGGCTACTGCATGGCTGCAGGCCTGCAAGGCTGCAATGCTGCAAGAGAGCAGACACTGGAGTGGTGGCAAAGATCAGCTTGCTGCATACTCACTCTGAGTGGACAGGATTCTGGTGATTGACCTGCCACCATGGAAATAAAATTGGCAGGACAATTGGTGATAGCTGGCAGGATTCATTGTTGACCAAGTGTCTTAATGGGTTTCAGCCCTGGGCAAATTCACTATGGAATCAGTGAGACCAACGAATGACAATGGAATGTTCTTGGGGTGAAAGGATTATATGCAACTTTATTCCCACAGTGGCAGGTCAATCACTAGAATCCCATCTACTCAGAGTGAGTCTGCATGCAGCAAGCCAGTCTCTGCCTCTTGGCCTCTCTGCCCCTGCAGCAGTATCAGTCTCTGTCCTTGGTGCTGCCACCACTCCAGTCTCAACTCTCCTCTCCTGCAGCTGTGGCACCATGTCGCCCAAAGCGAGGGCAGAGCTAGCAAACCAGGGCAAGGTGAGAATCCACACTCCACCCCTGCAGGATTCTCACCTCTCAATCTATATGCCCTCAACCATCTGCAATGGTCCCTATGCAAGGAAGCTGGAACACTGTAAAAGAACCATAGGTGGGCCTTACAATACCCACCTTCTCCAGGCTCTCCAGCAGAAAAACTTGCAGACACACAGGTGGATCTTGTTGCTTTATCTCTGGCTTCTGTTTCGTCCTCAGTGGCAGGAACTGCTGCTCTGGCCTCAGTTGTTGCCACAGCTCCAGTCATCCAATTTCTTTCTGTCTGCTCCTGCCTATACTAAATAATGACAGATGGTTTTCCAAAGTAGTTGTGACAAAATACATTCCTACCAGCAATTTATGAGAGTTCCAGTCACTCCACATCCTATCAACATTTAGTATTGTCAGTCTTTTAAATTTTAGCCATTATGGTGAATGTCATACGGTACACACTGTGATTTTAATTTGCAATTCCTCGGTAAGTAATGATGCTGAGCATATTTTCATGTAAGAGAGATTCAAATATCTTTTTTTATACCTTCATAACAACACTACTTTATTTGTAAAGAACTTACAAATTTAGGTAGTACTCAGGCAATTCTCAAATGTATGGCAATTACCTATCTACTTAACATTTTTAAGGTATCATTGATATACAGTCTTATAAAGGTTTCACATGAGCAATATTATGGTCATTACATTCACTCATATTATCAAATCCACCCACACACCCCATTGCAGTCACTATCCATTAGAATAGTAAGATTCTATAGTCTCAACTTGTATTCTCTGTGCTATACAGCCTTCCCCATGATCCCCCTACATTATGCGTGCTAATCATAATGCCACTTAATCCCCTTGTCCTTCCCTCCCCACCAATTGTCTCCACCCCCTTCCCTTTGGTAACTGCTAGTCTCTTCTTGGAGTCTGTGAGTCTGCTGCTGTTTTATTCCTTCAGTTTTGCTTCATTGTTATACTCCACAAATAAGTGAAATCATTTGATACTTGCCTTTCTCCACCTGGCTTATTTTACTGAGCATAATACCCTCAAGCTCCACACATGTTGCAAAGAGTAGGATTTGTTTTCTTCTCATGGCTCATTGTGTATATGGACCACCTCTTCTTTTTTTTTTTTTTTTACAATTTATTTATTTATTTATTTATTTTTACAATTTATTTTATTTTAGTATCATTAATCTACAATTACATGAGCAATATTGTGATGATTAAACTACCCCCTTCATCAGGTCCCCCCCACCAACCCTATTACAGTCACTGTCCATCAGCGTAGTGAGATGAGAATGACTACTTGTCTTCTCTGAGCTGTACAGTCCCCCCCCGTGCCCCCCCACCCTATGTCTGCCAATCGTAATGCCCCTTTTACCCTCTTATCCCTCCCTTCCCATCCATCTCCCCAGTCCCTTTCCCTTTGGTAACTGTTAGTCCATTCGTGGGTTCTGTGAGTCTGCTGCTGTTTTGTTCCTTCAGTTTTTTTTTT
>JAQQAC010016209.1:44058030-44080341 GCA_029783875.1 Phataginus tricuspis | reverse complement strand
AGTTACCAAAGGGAAAGGGACTGGGGAGATGGGTGGGAAGGGAGGGATAAGAGGGTAAAAGGGGCATTACGATTGGCAGACATAGGGTTGGGGAGCACGGGGGGTACTGTACAGCTCAGAGAAGACAAGTAGCGATTCTCATCTCACTACGCTGATGGACAGTGACTGTGGTGGGGTTGGTGGGGGGGACCTGGTGATGGGGGGAGTTCAATCATCACGGTATTGCTCATGTAATTGTAGGTTAATGATACTAAAATAAAATAAATTATTAATAAAAAAAAAAAAAAAGCAACCAGAGAGAGAAATAAGATCACATACAAAGGAAAGCCCATCAGGCTATCATCAGACTTCTCAGCAGAAACCTACAGGCCAGAAGGGAGTGGCATGATGTATTTAATGCAATGAAGCAGAAGGGCCTTGAACCAAGAATACTTTATCTGGCAAGATTGTCATTAAAATTTGAAGGAAGGATTAAACAATTCCCAGGTAAGCAAAAGCTGAGAGAATTTACCTCCCACAAACCATCTCCACAGTGTATTTTGGAGGGACTGCTATAGATGAAAGTGTTCCTATGGTTTAATAGCTGTCAACAGAGGTAATAAAAACACAGTAAAGAAACTAGAACAATTAATTACTAAGAAAATGCAAAATTAAATCAATTATCCCTAAAGTCAATCAAAGGATAGACAAAGGGTACAGAATATGATACCTAATATATAAAGAATGGAGGAGGAAGAAAAAGGATGAGAAAAAAAGAACCTTTAGATTGGGTTTGTAATAGCATATTGAGTTAAGTTAGACTCTTAGATAGTAAGGAAGTTAACCTTGAACATTTGGGAACCACGAATCTAAAGCCTGCAATGCCAATAAGTACATACCTATCGATAATCACCCTAAAAGTAAATGGACTGAATGCACCGATCAAAAGACATAGAGTCACTGAATGGATAAAAAAACAAGACCCATCTATATGCTGCTTCAAGAGACTCACTTTAAACTCAAAGACATACACAGACTAAAAGTGAAGGGATGGAAAAAGATATTTCATGCAACTAATAGGGAGAAAAAAGCAGGAGTTGCAGTACTTGTGTCAGACAAAATAGACTTCAAAACAAAGAAAGTCACAAGAGACAAAGAAGAACATTATATAATGATAAAGGGGTCAATCCAACAAGAAGATATAACCATTATAAATATCTATGCACCCAACACAGGAGCACCTACCTATGTGAAACAAATACTAACAGAATTAAAAGGGGAAATAGAATGCAATGCATTCATTCTAGGAGACTTCAACACTTCACTCACTCCAAAGAACAGATCAACCAGACAGAAAATAAGTAAGGAGATAGAATTCCAGATGGCGGCGTGAGAGGTGAGATGGAGAGCTCCTCCCAAAACCACAAACAGTACAAAAATATAGTTAATTAATACAACTAATGTTAAGACAGCAACAAGAAAGTAGGCTGAACCAGACTGCATACACACCTCACGAACAGAGCAGACTTCATGAAACAGGGTATCGTATGAAAGCCTTAATCCGGCAGGACCCAAGCCCCTCCCCCACCCCAGCTCACTGGCAGGAGGAAGAGGAATGGAGCAGCGGAGGGGGTGGAAGCCTGGGACTGCTGAACACCTATCCCTGGAGATCTGCTTTGTGAGCAGAAAACTATAGTGTGTGGTGCTCTGCATGTTGGGGAGCTCGGACAGGTGGAGTGCTTGAGAAACTGACATTCCAGCCGTTTGTGGAGAAGGGGATTCACATCCAGCAGCTCTGTGTCAGAGGAAAGGCAGCCAGTCTGAGAGGCTTCCTAGCAGCGAGAGGGCTGCTGAGAAGCGGGGTTCGGGTGGAGCTTGCTGCGTGGGAGAAGGGAGAGCTGGACAAGGTTAAGGTTGTCTGGGCATGCTTTGCCCAGCTGATTGGGAACTTTGAGGAACTTCAGGTGCTCCATCCCCCTGGCTGTCTACACAGCTCCAAGGTCCCCCAATGTGATGCAGCCTGCTGCCCCTTCCTTATAGCCTGCAGGCACCAGTTTGCAAACTGGCAGTCACTGTGTTGGTGTGAGGCCAGCCAGAGGGAGGCCCCGCCTACAACAGCTAGAGATGCAAAGCACAGAGGCTTACACCTGTGTGCTTGGCCCACTGGCTCTGACACTGGAGACAGGCACTACAGACGGGAATCAGGAAACAGATCTGTCCTCCCCCCCCAGGCACCAGTTCCGCTCCCTTACGACCACCAACCCCACTCTAGGGGCTGAGCAGCTCCAAATACTGGAGCTTCTGTGCACTAGTGAGCACCACACAGAAATATGAAACGCCAGAAGAGCATGGTTCAGATCAAAATCTCACAAACCCCAGAAAGAGGGCCAAATGAAATCGAACTCACCAATCTTTCTGAGAGTTCAAAATAAAAATTATAAACATGCTTATGGAGGTACAGATAAATATTCAAGAATTCATGAAAGACCTTAAGACCAAGATTCAATCATTAAGAAATTACGTATCTGAAATGAAACATACAATGGAGGGATTTAAAAGCAGATTAGATGTAGTAGAAGAGACAGTAAATGGAATAGAAATAAGAGAACAGGAATACAAAGAAGCTGAGGCACAGAGAGAAAAACGAATTTCTAAGAATGAAAGAACATTGAGAGAACTGTATAACCAATACAAACGGAACAATACTCGCATTATAGGGGTAGTAGAAGAAGAAGAAGAGAGAAAAAAGGATAGACAGTGTCTTTGAAGAGGTAATTGCTGAAAACTTCCCTAATCTGTGGAAGGAGATAGTCTCTAAGGTCATGGAGGTGCACAGATCTCCCAGCACAAGGGACCCAAGAAGACAACATCAAGACATATAAAAATTAAAATGGCAAATATCAAGGATAAGGACAGGCTATTAGAAGCAGCCAGAGAGAGAAATAAGATCACATACAAAGGGAAGCCCATCAGGCTATCATCAGACTTCTCAATAGAAACCTTACAGGCCAGAAGAGAGTGGCATAATATATTTAGTGCAATGAAGCAGAAGAGCCTTGAACCAAGAATACTTTACCCAGCAAGGTTATCATTAAAATTTCAAGGAGGGATTAAACAATTTTCAGACAAACAAAAGGTGAGAGAATTTACCTCCCACAAAACCACCTCTACAGTATATTTTGGAGGGACTCCTATAATTGGAAGTATTCCAAAAGCTAAACAGATGTATTCAAAGGGAAGACAAAGAGTACAGATATGATGGATAACATACAAAGAACAGAGGAGGAAGAAAAAGGAGGAAAAAAAAAAGAACCGTTAGGTTGTGTTTGTAATAGCATACGAAGTAAGTTAAATTAGACTGTTAGATACTAAGGGAATTACCCTTGAACCTTTGGTAACCAGGAATCTAAAGCCTGCAATGGCAATAAGTACATACCTATCGATAATCACCCTAAATGTAAATGGTCTGAAGGCACCAATGAAAAGACATAGTGCCACTCAATGGATAAAAGAACAAGACCCATCTATATGCTGCCTTCAAGAGACTCACTTTAAACCCAAAGACATACACAGACTAAAAGTGAAGGAATGGAAAAAGATATTTCATGCAACAAATAGAAAAAAGGAGGAGTTACAGTACTTGTATCAGACAAAATAGACTTAAAAAAAAGTCACAAGAGACAAAGAAGGACATTACATAATGATAAAAGGGTCAGTCCACCAAGAGGATATAACTACTATAAATATCGATGCACCCAACACAGGATGACCTACATATGTGAAACAAATACTAACAGAATTAAAGGGGAAAATAGAATACAGTGCATTCATTTTAGGAGATGTCAACACACCACTTACTCCAAAGGACAGATCAACCAGACAGAATAAGTAATGAGGAGAGGCACTGAACAACATATTAGAACAGATGGACCTAATGGACATCTACAGAACACTCCATCCAAAAGCAACAGTATACACATTCTTCTGAAGTGCACATGGAACATTTTCAAGAATAGATCATATACTAGGCCACAAAAAGAGCCTCAGCAAATTAAAAAATATTGAAATTGTATCAACCAGCTTCTCAGATCATAATATGAAACCAGAAATAAATTACACAAAGAAAATGAAAAAAACCAAAAACACATGGATGCTTAATAACATGCTTCTAAATAATCAATGGATCAATGACTAAATAAAAACAGAGATCAAGCAATATATTGAGACAAATGACAGCAATAATTCAACACCACAAAATCTGTGGGACGCAGCGAAGCCCATGCTAAGGGGGAAATATATCGCAGTACAGGCCTACCTCAGGAAAGAACAATCCCAAATGAACAGCCTATACTCCGAATTAATGAAAATAGAAAAGGAAGAATGAAGCATAAAGTTAGTAGAAGGAGGGACATAATAAAGATTAAAGCAGAAATAAATAAAGTTGAGAGGAATAAAACAACAGAAAGAATCAATGAAAGCAGGAGGTGGTTCTTCGAGAAAATAAACAAAATAGATAAACCCCTAGCCAGACTTAACAACAAAAAAAAGAGAGTCTACACACATAAATAGAATAAGAAATGAGAAAGGAAAAATCACTATGGACACAACAGAAATACAAAGAATTATGAGAGAATACTATGAAAAGTTACATGCAAACAAACCAGATAACCTAGAAGAAATGGACGATGTTCTAGAAAAATACAACCTTCCAAGGCTGACCCAGAAACAAACAGAAAATCTAAACAGACCAATTACCAGCAAAGAAATTGAATTGGTAATCAAAAAACTACCTAAGAATAAACCTCCTTCACAAGATGGTTTCACTGCTGAATTTTAACAAACATTTAGTGAAGACCTAATACCCATCCTCCTTAAAGTTTTCCAAAAAGTATTAGAAGAGGGAAAACTCCCAAACTCATTCTATGAGGCCAACATGACTCCAAAGCAAAACCAGGGAAAGACACCACAAAAAAAGAAAATTACAGACATATATCCCTGATGAACATAGATGCTAAAATACTCAACAAAATATTAGCAAAACACATCGAAAAAAAGATCATCCATCATGATCAGGTGGTATTCATCCCAGGGATGCAAGTATGGTACAACATTCGGAAATTCATCAACATCATCCACTACATCAAGAAAAAGAAGGACAAAAACCACATGATCATCTCCATAGATGCTGAAAAAGCATTTGAAAAATTCAACATCCATTCATGATAAAAACTCTCAACAAAATGGGTAGAGAGGGCAAGTACCTCAGCATAATAAAGGCCATATATGATAGTCCCACAGTCAACATTATACTTACAGAGAGAAGCTGAAAGCTTTTCCTTTAAGGTGGGGAACAAGACAAGGATGCCCACTCTCCCCACTTTTATTCAATATACTTCTGGAGGTCCTAGCTATGGCAATCAGAAAACGCAAAGAAATAAAAGGCATACAGATTGGCAAGGAAGAAGTCAAACTGTTCCTGTTAGCAGATGACATGATACTGTACAAGAAAATCCCTAAAGAATCCACTCCAAAACTACCACTTCTAATATTTGAATTCAGCAAAGTTGCGGGATACAAAATTAATACACAGAAATCTTTTGCATTCCTATACACTAACAATGAACTAGCAGAGAGAAATCAGAAAAACAATTTCATTCACAATTGCATCAAAAAGAATAAAATACCTAGGAATAAACCTCACCAAGGAAGTGAAAGACTTATACCCTGAAAACTACAAGACACTCTTTAGAGAAATTAAAGAGGACACTAATAAATGGAAATTCATCCCATGCTCTTGGCTTGGAAGAATTAATATTATGAAAATGGCCATCCTGCCTAAGGCAATCTACAGATTCAATGCAATCCCTATAAAAATACCTACAACATTCTTCAATGAACTTGAGAAAATAGTTCTACAATTTATATGGAACCACGAAAGACCCCGAATAGCCAAAGCAATCCAGAGATGGAAGAATAAAGCTGGGGGAGTTACACTCCCAGACTTCAAGCTCTACAACAAAGCCACAGTAATCAAGACAATTTGGTACTGGCTCAAGAACAGAACTATAGACCAGTGGAACAGAATAGAGAGCCCAGATATAAACCCAACCATATATGGTCAATTAATTTATAATAAAGGAGCCATGGACATACAATGGGGAAATGACAGCCTCTTCAACAGCTGATGTTGGCAAAACTGGAAAGCTACATGTAAGAGAATGAAACTGGATTACTGTCTACCCCCATACAAAAAAGTAAACTCAAAATGGGTCAAAGACCTGAATGTAAGTCATGAAACCATCAAACACTTAGAAAAAAAATGTAGGCAAAAATCTCTTGGACATAAACATGAGCAACTTCTTCATGAACATATCTCCCTGGGCAAGGGAAACAAAAGCAAAAATGAACAAGTGGGAGTATATCAAGCTGAAAAGCTTCTGTACAGCAAAGGACACCATCATTAGAACAAAAAGACATCCTACAGTATGGGAGAATATGTTCATGAATGACATATCCGATAAGGGGTTGACATCCAAGTTATATAATGAACTCATGCACCTCAGCAAACATAAAGCAAATAAACCAGTGAAAAAATGGGCAGAGGATCTGAGCAGACACTTCTCCAAAGAAGAAATTCAGATGGCCAACAGGCACATGAAAAGATGCTCCACATCACTAGTCATCAGAGAAATGTAAATTAAAACCACAATGAGATATCACCTCACACCAGTGAGGATGGCCGCCATCCAAAAGACAAACAACAACAAATATTGGCGTGGATGTGGAGAAAGGGGAACCCTCCTACACTCCTGGTGGGAATGTAAATTAGTTCAACCACTGTGGAAAGCAGTATGGAGGTTCCTTAAACAACTCAAAATAGAAATACCATTTGACCCAGGAATTCCACTCCTAGCAATTTACCCTAATAATGCAGCAACCCAGTTTGAAAAAGACATATGTACCCCTATGTTTATCGCAGCACTATTTACAATAGTCAAGAAATGGAAGCAACCTATGTGTCCATCAGTAGATGAATGGATAAAGAAGAGGTGGTATATATATGCAATGGAATATTATTCAGCCATAAGAAGAAAACAAATCCCACCATTTGCAACAACATGGATGGATCCAGAGGGTATTATGCTCAGTGAAATAAGCCAGGTGGAGAAAGACAAGTATCAAATAATTTCAATCATCCATGGAATATAAGATGAAAGAAAAAACTGAAGGAACAAAACAGCAGCAGACTCATAGAACCAAAGAATGGAGTAACAGTTAACAAAGGGAAAGGGAGTGGGGAAGATGGATGGGAAGTGGGGAAGATAAGGGGGAAAAAGGGCTATTACAATTAGCACACATAATGTAGTGGGGGTGGGGGTGGGGTGGGGGAATACAGGAAAGGCACTATTACACAGACAAGAGAAATAGTGATTCTATAGCATCTTACTATGCTATTGGACAGTGACTGAAATGGGGTATGTGGTGGCGACTTGATAATAGGGGGAGTCTTGTAATCATAATGTTGCTCATGTAATTGTATATTAATAATAGCAAAAAAAAATAAGTAAAGAGACAGAGGCCCTGAACCACACACTAGAACAGATGGATCTAACAGACGTCTACAGAACTCTACACCCAAAAGCAGCAGAATACACATTCTTCTCAAGTGCACATGGAACATTTTCAAAAAGAGATCATATCCTAGGCCAGAAAAAGAGCCTTGGTAAATTAAAAAAGATTGAAATTGTACAAAACAGTTTCTCAGACCACAAAGTTATGAAAGTAGAAATAAATTATGCAAAGAAATGAAAAATGCCACAAACACATGGAGACTTCACAACATGCTCCAATAACCAACGGATCAATGAACAAATAAAAACAGAGATCAAGTACTATATGGAGACAAATGACAACAATAATTCAACCCCGCAAAATCTGTGGGATGCAGCAAAGGATGGGCAACCAGGAAAGTGTATTGCAATACAGGCCTACCTCAGGGAAGAAGAACAATCCCATATGAGCAGTTGAAACTCACAATTAATGAAACTAGAAAAAGAAGAACAAATGAGGCCCAAAATCAGTAGAAGCAGGGACATAATAAAGATTAGAGCAGAAATAAATAAAATCGAGAAGTATAAACAATAGAAATAATCAATGAAAGCAGGAGCTGGTTCTTCAAGAAAATAAACAAAATAGATAAACCGTTAGACAGACTTATCAAGAAAAAAAGAGAGTCTACACACATAAATAGAACCAGAAATGAGAAAGGAAAAATCACTACGGACACCACAGAAATACAAAGAATTATTAGAGAATACTATGAAAAACTATATGCCAGCAAACTGGATAACCTAGATGAAATGGACAGCCCTCTAGAAAAAACAACCTTGCAAGGCTGACCCAGAATGTAATAGAAAATCTGAGCAGACCAATTACCAGCAACAAAATTGAACTGTTCATGAAAAACTACCTAAGAACAAATTCCCTGGACCAGATGGCTTTATCGCTGAATTTTTTTGTTTGTTTTTATTTGAAATTGGTCCTCTTATTTTTATTTTTTTATTAAGGCATTATGGATATACACTCTTCTGAAGGTTTCACATGAAAAAACAATGTGGTTACTACATTTACCCATATTATCAAGTCCCCACTCATACCCCAATGCAGTCACTGTCCTTCATTCAGTACATTTACTGTTTCCCTTCTCTGTGCTACACTGTATTCTCCGTGATTCCCCACACCATGTGTACTGAACATAATACCCCAAAATCCTCTTCTCCCACCCTCCCCACCTGCCCTCCGACACCCCTCCACTAGTTCCTTCTTGGAGTCTCTGAGACTGCTACTATTTTGTTCCTTCAGTTTTGCTTCGTTGTTATACTACACAAATGAGGGAAATCATTTGGTACTTGTCTTTCTCCGCCTGGCTTATTTCACTGAGCATAATATCCTCCAGCTCCATCCATGTTGTTGCAAATGGCAGGACTTGTTTCCTTCTTATGGATGAATAGTATTCCATTGTGTATATGTACCACTTCTTCTTTATCCATTCATCTCCGGATGGACACTTAGGTTGCTTCCATATCTGGGCTATTGTAAAAAGTGCTGCAATAAACATAGGGGTGCATATGTCTTTTTGAATTGGAGAAGTTGTATTCTTTGGGTATTTTCCAAGGAGTGGGATTACTGGGTCAAAGGGTATTTGTATTTTCAGTTTTTTGAGGAACCTCCACATTGCTTTCCACAATGGTTGAACTAGCTTACATTCCCACCAGCAGTGTAGGAGGGTGCCCCTTTCGCCGCATCCTTGCCAGCATTTGTTGTTCTTAGTCTTTTGGATGGTGGCCATCCTTACTGGTGTGAGGTGATATCTCATTGTGGTTTTCATTTGCATTTCCCTGATGATTAGTGATGTGGAGCATCTTTTCATGTATGTGTTGGCCATCTGAATTTCTTCTTTGGAGAACTGTCTCATCATATCCTTGGCCCATTTTTTAATCGGGTTATTTGCTTTTTGGGTGTAGAGGCACGTAAGTTCTTTATATATTTTGGATGTTAACCCCTTGTCGGATATGTCATTTACAAATACATTCTCCCATATGGTAGGATGCCTTTTTGTTCTGCTGATGGTGTCTTTTGCCATACAGAAAGTTTTTAGTTTGATATAGTCCCATGAGTTCATTTTTGCTTTTGTTCCCCTTGCCCAGGGAGATATGTTCATGAAGAAGTTGCTCGTGTTTATGTCCAAGAGATTTTTGCCTACATTTTTTTTCTAAGTGTTTGATGGTTTCATGACTTACATTCAGGTCTTTGATCCATTTCGAGTTTACTTTTGTGTTTGGGGTTAAACAATTCTCTTGCATGTAACTGTGCAGTTTTGCCAACACCAGCTGTTGAAGAGGCTTTCATTTCCCCATTGTATGTCCATGGCTCCTTTATCATATATTAATTGACCATATATGGTTGGGTTTATATCAGGGCTCTCTAGTCTGTTCCATTGGTATATGGGTCTGCTCTTGTGCCAGTACCAAATTGTCTTCAGTACTGTGGCTTTGTAGTAGAGCTTTGAAGTTGGGGAGCATAATCGCCCCAGCTTTATCCTCCCATCTCAGGATCTTTGACTATTCGGGGTTTTGGTTCCATATGAATTTTAGAATGATCTTCTCTAGTTCATTGAAAAATGCTGTTGGTATTTTGATAGGGATTGCATTGAATCTGTAGATTGCTTTAGGCAGGATGGTCATTTTGACAATATTAATTCTTCCTAGCCAAGAGCACGGGATTTGTTTCCATTTATTGGTATCTTCTTTAATTCCTCTCATGAGTGTCTTGTAGTTTTCAGAGTATAGGTCTTTCACTTCCTTGGTTAGGTTTCTTCCTCGTTATTTTATTCTTTTTGATGCAACTGCGAATGGAATTGTTTTCCTGATTTCTCTTCCTGCTAGGTCATTGTTAGTGTATAGGAATGCCATAGATTTCTGTGTATTAATTTTGTATCCTGCAACTTTGCTGAATTCAGATATTAGATCTAGTAGTTTTGGAGTAGATTCTTTAGGGGTTTTTATGTACAATATCATGTCATTTGCAAACAGGGACAGTTTAATTTCTTCCCTGACAGTCTGGATGCCTTTTATTTCTTTGTGTTGTCTGATTGCCATGGCTATGACTTCTAGTCCTATGTTGAATATAAGTGGGGAGGGTGGGCATCGTTGATTTGCTCCCGATCTTAAAGGAAAAGCTTTCAGCTTCTCACTGTTAAGAATAGTGTCTGTGGGTTTGTTATATATGGCCTTTATTATGTTCAGATACTTACCCTCTCTACCCATTTTGTTGAGAGTTTTTATCATGAATGGATTTGAATTTTGTCAAATGCTTTTTCAGCATCTATGGAGATGACCATGTGGTTTTTGTCCTTCTTTTTGTTGATGTGGTGGATGATGTTGATGTATTTTCAAATGTTGTACCATCCTTGCACCCCAGGGATGAATCCCACTTGATCATGATGGATGATCTTTTTGATGTATTTTTGAATTCAGTTTGCTAATATTTTGTTGAGTATTTTTGCGTCTATGTTCATCAGGGATATTGGTCTGTAGAAAGAGTTTGGAATTATTCCCTCTTCTTCTACTCCATGGAAAACTTTAAGAAGGATGCGTATTAGGTCTTCACTAAATGTTTGATAAAAATCAGCGGTGAAGTCATCTGGTCCAGGCGTTTTGTTCTTAGGTACGTTTTTGATTACCAGTTCAATTTCGTTGCTGGTAATTGGTCTGTTGAGATTTTCTGTTTTGTACTGGGTCAGCATTGGAAGGTTGTATTTTTCTAGAAAATTGTCCATTTCTTCTAGGTTATCCAGTTTGTTAGTATATAATTTTTCATAGTATTCTCTAATAGTTCTTTGTATTTCTGTGCTGTCTGTACTGATTTTTCCTTTCTCATTTCTGATTCTGTTTATGTGAGTAGACTCTTTGTTTCTTGATAAGTCTGTCTAGGGGTTTATCTATTCTGTTTATTTTCTCAAAGAACCAGCTCTTGCTATCGTTGATCCTTTCTATTGTTTTATTCTTCTAAATTTTATTTATTTCTGCTCTAATCTTTATTATGTCCCTCCTTCTACTGTCTTTGGGTCTCATTTGTTCTTCTTTTTCTAGTTTCATTAATTGTGAGTTTAGACTGCTCATATGGGAATGTTCTTCTTTCCTGAGGTAGGCCTGTATTGCAATATACTTCCCTCTTAGCACGGCCTCTGCTGTATCCCACAGATTTTGCGATTTTGAATTATTGTTGTCATTTGTCTCGTCTACATATATTGCTTGATCTCTGTTTTTATTTGGTCATTGATCCATTGATTATTTAGGAGCATGTTATTAAGCCTCCATGTGTTCGTGGGATTTTTCATTTTCTTTGCGTAATTCATTTCTAGTTTCATTCCTTTGTGGTCTGAGAAGCTGGTTGGTACAATTTCAATCTTTTTGAATTTACCGAGGCTCTTTCTGTGTAATAGTATATGATCTATTTTTGAAAATGTTCCATGTGCACTTGAGAAGAATGTGTGTTCTGCTGCTTTTGGGTGTAGAGTTCTGTAGATGTCTGTTAGGTCCATCTGTTCTAGTGTGTTGTTCAGTGCCTCTGTCTCCTTCCTTATATTCTGTCTGGTTGATCTGTCCTTCAGAGTGAGTGGTGTGTTGAAGTCTCCTAGAATGAATGCATTGCATTCTATTTCCCCCTTTAATTCTGTTAGTATTTGTTTCACATATGTAGGATCTCCTGTGTTGGGTGCATATGTATTTATAACGGTTATATCCTGTTGTTGGGCTGACCCCTTTGTCATTATGTAATTTCCTTCTTTGTCTCTTGTGACTTTCTTTGTTTTGATGTCTATTTTGTCTGATACAAGTACTGCAACTCCTGTTTTTCCTCCCTATCAGTTGCATGAAATGTCTTTTTTCATTCCTTCACTTTTAGTCTGTGTATGTCTTTGGGTTTAAAGTGAGTCTCTTGAAGCAGCATATAGATGGGTCTTGTTTTTTTTATCCATTCTGTTACTCTGTGTCTTTTGATTGGTGCCTTCAGTTCATTTACATTGAGGGTGATTATGGATAGGTATGTACTTATTGGCATTGCAGGATTCAGATTCATGGTTCCTAAGGGTTCAAGGTTCACTTCCTTACTATCTAAGAGTCTAACTTATCTCACTTAATATGCTATTACAAACACAATCTAAAGATTGTTTTATTGTGTTTTTTCCCTCTTCCTTTTTCTTCCTACTCTATTCTTTATATATTAGGTATCATATCCTGTACTCTTTGTTTATCCCTTGATTTACTTTGGGGATAGTTAATTTAATTTTGCATTTTCTTAGTAATTAGCTGTTCTAGTTTTTTTACTGTGGTTTTACTACCTCTGGTGACAGCTATTAAACCATAGGAACACTTCCATCTACAGCAGTCCCTCCAAAATACACTGTGGAGATGGTTTGTGGGAGGTAAATTCTCTTAGCTTTTGCTTACCTGGGAATTGCTTAATCCTTCCTTCAAATTTAAATGATAATCTTGCCAGATTAAATAGTCTTGGCTCAAGGCCCTTCTGCTTCATTGCATTAAATACATCATGCCACTCCCTTCTGGCCTGTAATGCTTCTGCTGAGAAGTCTGATGATAGCCTGATGGGCTTTCCTTTGTATGTGATCTTATTTCTCTCTCTGGCTAGTTTTAATAGTCTGTCCTTATCCTTGATATTTGCCATTTTAATTACTATATGTCTTGGTGTTGTCTTCCTTGGGTCCCTTGTTGGGAGATCTGTGCACCTCCATGGCCTGAGAGACTATCTCCTTCCCCAGATTGGGGAAGTTTTCAGCAATCACCTCCTAAAGACACTTTCTATCCCTTTTTCTCTATCTTCTTCTTCTGGTACCCCTATAATGCAAATATTTATCATCTCCACCGTATTCAATCTGCTTTTAATACCATCCATTGTGCTCTTCAATGATTGGATCTCAAACCTTAATTCATTCCTGAGTTCTTGAATATCTTTCCGTACCTCCATGAGCATGTTAATGACTTTTATTTTAACCTCCCTTTCAGGGAGAATCATGGGGTCAATATCATTTAAATCTTTCTCAGGAGTTGCCTTCATAATTTTACTCTGGACCAGGTTCCTTTGGCATTTCATATTTGTGTATGGTGCCCTCTAGAGCCCAGAAGCTCTACTCTCTGGAGCTGCTCAGCCCCTGAAGCAATGTCGGGGATTGCAGGGGAGTGGTATTGGTGCCTGGCAGGAGGAAAGAGCTGTTTCCTGCTTCTCGGCTGCTATGCCTGTCTCCACTGCCTGAACCAGTGGGCCGGGCACACAGGTATAAGTCCCTGTGTTTGTGTTTTTAGTTGCTGTAGACAGATCTTCCCTCTGGATTGCCTAATGCCATGGTAGGGTTTCCCGGTTTACAAGCCTAGTGGAGCTGGCCAGGAGACAGGTGCAGTAGTCTGTCTGTCACGGAAGGGGTTCCTGGAGCTGTGTAGGCAGCCAGGAAGCTGGAGCACCTGAAGATCGTGAAAGTTCCCAACCTGCTGGACAGAGTGCACCCAGACAATTTTGTCTACATGTCATTTCTCCTGAGCAGTAAGCTCTGTGCAATCCTTGCCCCTTTACCAGCCCTCTTGCTAATGGCTTCTTTGTTAGGAAGTCTCTCAGACTGCCCGCCATTCTTTTGTCCCAGAGCAGCTGGATATGGATCCCTGCTTTCCACAAGTAGCTGGAATCTCATTCTCTGCAGGAATTCTGCCTGTCTTAGCTTTCCAACCCCCTAATTACGAGAGTATCATGCAAACACCATGAAATTTAGGTTTGTGCTCTCAGAGTAGATCTCCGGAGTTAGGTATTCAGCAGTCCCAGATCACCACTCCCTCCCTGCTCCATTCTTCTTTGTCCTGCCGGTGAGCTGGGGTGGGGGAAGGGCTTGGATACTGCAGGACCACAACTTTAGTAGATTTCCCTTTTCCGAGAGGTCTGCTCTTGTCTCCAGGTGTATGCAGTTTGTTGCAGGCCTCCTTCCTGTTGCTCTTTCAAGAGTAGTTGTATTAGTTATATTTTCATATTATAAGGAGTTTTTGGAGGAAGCCTCAGTCCCACCTCTCACACCACCATCTTTAATCCTCAACCATCTTTACTGCTGAATTTTATCAAACATTTAGTGAAGACTATACCATCCTCCTTAAAGTTTTCCAAAGAGTAGAAGAAGAGGGAATATTTCCAAACTCATGAGTCCAGTATCACTCTAATACCAAAACCAGGTAAAGACACCACAAAAAAGGAAAATTACAGACCAATATCCCTGATGAACATAGATGCAAAAATACTCAACAAAATATTAGCAAACCAAATTTAAAAATACATCAAAAAGATCATCCATCATGATCAAGTAGGATTTATTTCAGGAATGCAAGGATGGTACAACGTTTGAAGATCCATCAACATCATCCACCATATGAACAAAAAGAAGGAAAAAGCCCACATGATCATCTCCATAGATGGTGAAAAAGCATTTGACAAAATTCAACACCCATTCTTGATAAAAATTCTCACCAAAATGGGTATAGAGGGCAAGTACCTCAACATAATAAAGGCCATATATGACAAACCCACAGCCAACATTATACTTAAGAGCGAGAAGCTGAAAGCTGTCCCTTTAAGACAGGGAACAAGACAAGGATACCCACTCTCCCAACTTCTATTCAACATAGTACTGGAGGTCCTAGCCATAGCAATCAGATAACACAAAGAAATAAAAGGCATCTAGATTGGTAAGGAAGAACTCAAACTGTTCGTGTTTGCAGATAACAGCATAGTGTACATAAAAAATCGTAAGGAATCCACTCCAAAACTACTAGATATAATATCTGAATTCAGCAAAGTTGCAGAATACAAAATTAATATGCAAAAATCTGTGGCATTGCTATATACTAACAATGAATTGGCAGAAAGAGAAATCAGAAAACAATTCCATTCACAATTATGTCAAAAACTATAAAATACCTAGGAATAAACCTAACCAAGGAAGTGAAAGACCTATACTTTGAAAACTATAAGACACTCATGAGAGAAATTAAAGAAGATACCATTAAATGGAAACACATCCCATGCTCATGGATAGGAAGAATTAATATTGTCAAATGGCGTTCCTGCCTTAAGCCATCTACAGATTCAATGCAATCCCTATCAAAATACCAACAGTATTCTTCAATGAACTAGAGAAAATCTTTCTAAATTCATATGGAACCACAGAAGACCCCAAACAGCCAATGCCATCCTGAGAAAGAAGAATAAATCTGGGGGGATTATGCTCCCCAACTTCAAGCTCTACTACAAAGCCACAGGAATCCAGACAATTTGGTAGTGGCACAAGAACAGACCCATAGACCAATGGAATAGACTAGAGAGCCCTGATATAAATCCAACCATATATAGTCAACTAATATACGATAAAGGAGCCGTGGACATACAATGGGGAAATGACAGCCTCTTCAACAACTGTTGTTGACAAAACTGGACAGGTACATGCTAGAGAATGAAACTGGATTATTGTTTAACCCCATACACAAAAGTAAAGTCGAAATGCATCAAAGACGTGAATGTAAGTCACGAAACCATAAAACTCTTAGAAGACAACATAAGCAAAAATCTCCTGAATATAAGCATGAGCAACTTCTTCCTGTACACATCTCCTCGAGCAAGGGAAACAAAAGCAAAAATGAACACATGGGACTACATCAAACTAAAAAGCTTCTGTATGGCAGAGGACACCATCAACAGAACAAAAAGGCATCCTACAGTATGGGAGAATATATTCATAAATGACATATCTGACAAGGGGTTAACATCCAAAATATATAAAGAACTCACACACCTCAACACCCAAAAAGCAAATAACCCAATTAAAAAATGGGCAGAGGATATAAAGAGACAGTTCTCCAAAGAAGAAATTCAGATGGCCAGCAGACACATGAAGAGATGCTCCATAACACTAATCATCAGGTAAATGCAAATTAAAACCACAATGAGATATCACCTCAAACCAGTAAGGTGGCCAGCATCCAAAAGACTAAGAACAACAAATGCTGGCAAGGATGTGGTGAAAGGAGAACCCTCCTACACTGCTGATGGGAATGTAAGCTAGTTCAACCATTGTGAAAAGCAATACGGATGTTCCTCAAAAAACTAAAAATACAAATACCATATGACCCAGGAGTCCCACTCCTTAGAGTTTATCCAAAGAATACAATTTCTGAGGTTCAAAAAGAGATGCATCTGCATGTTTATCACAGCACTCTTTACAATAGCCAAGATATTGAAGCAACCTAAGTATCCATCCGTAGATGAATGGATAAAGAAGATGTTGTACATATACACAATGGAATACTATTCAGCCATAAGAAAGAAACAAATCCTTCCTTTTGCAACAACTGGATGGATCTGGATGGTATTATGCTCAGTGAAATAAGCCAGGTGGAGAAAGACAAGTGCCAAATGATTTCCCTCATTTGTGGAGTATAACAACAAAGCAAAACTGAAGAAGCAAAATAGCAGCAGACTCGCAGACTCCAAAAGGGACTAGTGGTTACCAAAGGGGAGTGTGTGGGAGGGCGGGTCAGGTGGGAGGGAGATGGGGATTGAAGTGTATTATGTTTAGGACACATGGTGTGGGGGGTCACGGGGAAAACAGTGTAGCACAGAGAGGGCAAACAGTGAACCTGTGTCATCTTACTACACTGATAGACAGTGCCTTCATTGGGGTATGGGTGGGGACTTGATAGTATGGGTAAATGTAGTAACCACATTGTTTTTTCATGTGAAACATTCATAAGAGTGTATATCAATAATACCTTAATAAAAATTTTTTAAAAAATTTGTGCATTTTATTACATGTAAGTTTTACCTCAAAAGAAAAGAGAATTATAAACAAATATTGAACTCTATTTAATGATGTGTGTGCTGAAGTATTTAGTAGTGAAGTGTAATGACGTCTGCAACTTTGAAATGCATCAAAAAAAGAAGATGGATTGATGGATTAATAGAGGTAGATGAAAGTTATGTACGATAAAACAAGTATAGTAAGATGTTAAATGTAGAATCAGGGTGCTGGTACATGTGAATTCACTGTCAAATACTTTCAAATTTTCTGTATGTGAAAATTTTCATAATAAGATGTTGAAGAAAAATTAAATATGCATATCTCCTATTACCCAATAATTCAACCCTAGAGAAAAATTTCAAACATGAGTATAGGTAGCTATGTACAAGGATGTTCACTGCAGCACTGTATCTAATAGCAAAAAAGTGGAACCAACTCAACTGTCCCTTAGTAAAGGAATGAATAAATAGACTGTGATTTATTTATACAATGGAATATAATATGGAATGGAACTAGATTTACATAAATCAACTTGGATAAATCTGAAAAACAATTTTGAGTTTAAAAAGCGAGCTGAAAAATCATAAATACACTAGGAAACCATTTACACAAAAACAATGATAAATAATGTTTATAGCTACTAACATATGAAGTAAAAACATAAAGACATTCATTAGAATAATATATATACCCACCTTAGGATGATGGCTGCCTGTGAGGAGGGACAGAGGGGAAATGGATGAGGGGTGAGAACTTTGTAAGTATCTGTAATATTTCTTCCAAAAATAAAAATATCTGCAGCAGTTATGGAAATATATTAATATGTTTAATATTAGTGGTGGGTTCATATTCATTTAAACAATTACCATGTGTCAGAAACTTTGGTATATGTTTTATATGGCTTATATCTCATTTAATCCTCAAAAAAGGTAAGTTATCTATCATTCACAACCATTTTCTAAATGAGGAATCCAAGGATTAAGGGGATTAAATAATTTAACCAACATCATACTTACTAGTAGATCCAGAAAGTTAACTGCAAGAGTACACATTCTTGACCACTCTGCTATAAATATTGTCTGTCTCCTGACTACCCCAGTGGACTGGTGTCTGAATCCTGTGAAGAAAGAGATTTCAAGTAGAATATGAGAAGCTGATTTTAGAAGGGACCCCATGAGATACAGGGGGACAAAAGGTGACACAGAGTGGAGGAGATGGAATTTATCATCAGTTCTATGCAGAAGACAATGTATCTCCAGCACCTCAAAGATTGAAAGCAGCAGGAGATAAAACCCTTAATACAGACATCGATATCTTCATGGGGGTGTTAGCCTTGTGAGTTGAAGTGTATTCCCCGAAAAGATATGTTTAAAACGTAACCCACAGTACCTATAAATGTGACCTTATTGGAAAGTCTTTGCAGTTGTAATCAAGTTAAGATGAGGTCATATTGGATACTCCTCTCTCTTGCCCCTGCATGTTGCTAGGTACTTCGGAGGACAGTCAGAACCCTGATGATCCAAATCCATGGCCTGCTACCTCTGTAGATTCCTGGAAGAGTTATGCTGAAACCGCGTTCCAGGTAACTGCACCTTTGTTTGTTCTTTTATAAGTAAGTACCTAGTCAAGTGGAATTAAAAAAAAAATCCAACCTCTTTGATATCATCAAGACTGTGACTCACTCTGGGTAGATTTTTTACTACAGAAAAAAATCATTTGGCTAGTTCCTTAAGTCATGTAAATGGAAGACAGGAAGGCACTCTTAGCCAAGAAATAACAAGATCTTTTTTCTGTGTTTGAGTAATGTTATTCAGAGTTCTGGAGAGTCCTAGGGAGGGAGTAGACCAATTTGCATTAGAATGCAGGGCCTTTCTGAGAGGGAAGGGGCCAAGAACCCAACCCCCTTTTTTCCCAGATTTAAAGTTTTAGAAATCTGTTGGAGTGGCAGGAAAGAACACCAGTGGTCTCAAAGGAGAAATTACTTTGAAGACAGCAAGAATCCGGGCTGTTTATGTGGGCTAAACACCAGAGCATAAGGGTTCTTGGCAGGTGGGCTGATTCTAAGGTTTAAAGCCCCAGAACTGATTCTAAGGTTTAAAGCAGGCTCAGTAATATGTTTTGAGGATCCATAGCTGAGCAAGAAGAATTAACTTAAAGAGCTGTAACCTTGGTACACTAAACTCTTGCCCTGTGCAGGACCAGGGGAGATGTCAAGAGAAGCAACAGTGCTAGTGGACTGACTGGACTTTCTAGTTCTCTCTCCTTGTGCCTACAGTTTAGAAATAGGACTCATCACCTTGGAATGAATAGATACCTAGTTTCTTTACCAACAAAGGGGTGAGAGAGGCCTCAAAAGGAAGATGGTGACTTCCTATTAATAAAAGCAGATGAGTGCTTAAAACAGAGAAAGAAGACAAATAGCCATTATTTGTACAGTTGACCCTTGAACAATATGGGTTTGAACTGGGCCTGTCCAGTTACATACAGTTTTTTTTCAGTAATATGTTAAAAAATTTTTGGAGATTTGCAACAATTTGAAAAACATTTTATTTTCTCTAGCCTATTGTAAAAATACAGTATATAATATATATAACATACAAAATATGTGTTAATTGTTTATATTAGTGGAAAGGTTTCTGGTCAACAGTAGGCTATTAGTAGTTAAGTTCTGGGGGAGTCAAAGTTATATGTGGACTTTCGACTGCACAGGGAGTTGGTGCCCCTAACCTCCACATTGTTCAAGAGTTAACCACACTCTTAGCAGTAAAGCTGGCCACAACTTCATTCAGTGAATATTTATTGAGTATCTACTATGCATCAGACTGTACCAGACTCTAAGATTACTGTGTTGTGCAAAAAAGACATGGTTCCTGTGCTCTTTGAGCTTATAATCTTATAAGGGAGACAGACACTAAACAGACTGGATGAAGAATCAGTTTCTCTGCCAGTTCATAAGCTCATGCAGCCCAAATGTGGCCTCCAAAACTCCAAATCTATATCCTTACCAGTCCAGCACCTGTAGCTAGCTAACTGGAATGTCTGAGTCCCCTTCCAAATTCTGAGGGAAGAAGAGCTGATTAGCTCAGCTTAGGTGTCTACCCTGGTCCAAGCAGCTGCAGCCAGGGAATGAGGTAGCAATGGCCCATTGCCCACTCAGTAGGGCTATGGGAAGGCTCTGTGAGAAGTGAGTACCGGAGGGAGGGCAAATGAAAACAATGCACCTGCTATCCAGCCAGGCTCTACATATTGGATTTCACAATGTGTATCAATTACAATGACCTATACAATGCCCAGTAAAATTTAATAATATCAAGTCCCTTCCATGAGCAAGTGAATCCTTTCTTACCAGAGAAAAATTAAAGCCCCAAATATATCCAAAGCATTGCTATCTCATTTTTTTTTTTCAGTTGAGGGATATCACCTTGATGTCCTGCATGGGCCTGAGTTCCTAATTCTGTTGCTATGGCCTGGGCTGTCTTTCACTGTTGGCTCTGTTGTGTTTGCCTTTGGGAAGAAGTTCTAAGGAAGAGGAGAGCCCTATCTCTTGCTGAGATGAAATTGAGGCTTGCCCTGGTCTTCACCACCCTGACATGTGTCAGATGGCAAGATCCACAAACTGGCCAGTGAGAGATCATTAGGCCCCTTACCATGATCTCTGCCCACCATCCAAATAAGGATATTGAGAGGCATTCACTACCATTCCCCAGACAGTAAGCAGAGGTACTGGCATCACCCACTTTATGTGTGCATATATTCACCACAGGTGTTGAGCCGCATTAGATGTTAATTGTGCTCTGTGAGAAGAGCTTTGCAATGCTTGATCAGGAAGATCTCCAATCTTACCCCAGTAAGAGGAAATAGAGCATATATGAGCCACAAGGAGTCTCAAAGGGATGAATCTTTCCAGCTTAAGGTCTAAACTAGAGACTGGCCAATTAAGCTCCTTGGTCCTTCCTTCCGTCTGGGCTCTTACCCTGGGTTCTGTTCCTCTCAATCTTACTACCCAGACTATGAGCGGTAGGGAGCATAGAAAACCCTTTCATAAGGCTTAGAGCGGTGGGTGTCAACCAGGGTTGATTTTGTATCCTCCTCTGACATGCCCAGAGGACATACGGCAATGCATGGATACATTTTTGGCTGTCACAACTGTGTATGTGGGGGAGTTGCTACTGGCATCTACTTGGTAGAGGCCAGGGATGCTGATAAACATCTTACCATGGACAGATCATCCCCCACAACAAGAACGTCAGTTGTACTGTAGTTGAGAAATCCTGGCTCAGAGGGCTTAGAACAGAACATGCTTAACTCACACTCCCCCACCCCCATTTCTAGGCCTCCAATCTTTTGGACTCCATCTGAGTTTCCACTTAGTCTGCTCAGCAAAGGATGATGGTCTAGGTATGGACATTTCTATCCTACCACGTGCACAAGAGAAAAGGCATAATCCAAGAAAGGGGAAGGTCACAATAGAGATATGGCAAAGTAGAGATCCCCTTAGCAACAGCTTTTAACTTCTCAATTCTTACCTCATAAAGCTCCACTCCTAAGACACTGATGCAGTTATATGTCCCTGAACCATAGCACAAGATCCTTACTTTGGCAGAAGGTAGGAATAAGGAAAAATTGAACTTAAACTTTCCCCACCAACCCTAGTGGGTTGTAAACTTCTAATATCTAAGCCTTTGCTTAATTTAGAATGTCTTTTCCCACCATCTTGACTTGTCTAAATCTTACCAGTCTTTCAATGCCCATGTCAATGTTGCCTCTATCTGATCCCCCATAACTCTCTTAGCTCTTGTAAGTTAGATATCGTTTTCTTATTAATTAATTTATAATTTATTTTGGTATCATTAACCTACAATTACATGTGGCATATTATGGTGATTAAACTACCCCCTTCATCAGGTGCCCCCCACCGGGGCCGGGGG
>JAQQAC010016209.1:43992730-44057930 GCA_029783875.1 Phataginus tricuspis | reverse complement strand
TTATCCCTCCCCTCCCACCCATCCTCCCCAGTCCTTTTCCCTTTGGTAACTATTAGTCCGTTCTTGGGTTCTGTGAGTCTGTTGCTGTTTTGTTCCTTCAGTTTTTTCTTTGTTCCTATACTCCACATATGAGTGAACTCATTTGATACTTGTCTTTTTCGGCTTGGCTTATTACACTGAGCATAATACCCTCTAGCTCCATCCATGTTGTTGCAAATGGTAGGATTTTTTTTCTTCTTATGGCTGAATAATATTCCATTGTGTATATGTACCACGTCTTCTTTATCCATTCATCTACTGATGGACACTTAGGTTGCTTCCATTTCTTGGCTATTGTAAATAGTGCTGCAATAAACATAGGGGTGCATATGTCTTTTTCAAACTGTGCTGCTGCATTCTTAGGGTAAATTCCTAGGAGTGGAATTCCTGGGTTAAATGGTATTTCTATTTTGAGTTTTCTGAGGAACCTCCATACTGCTTTCCACAATGGTTGAACTAATTTGCATTCCCACCAGCAGTGTAGAAGGGTTCCCTTTTCTCCACATCCTCGGCAACATTTGTTGTTGTTTGTGTTTTGGATGTTGGCCATCCTCACTGGTGTAAGGAGATATCTCATTGTGGTTTTAATCTGCATTTCTCTGATGATTTGTGATGTGGAGCATCTTTTCATGTGCCTGTTGGCCATCTGAGTTTCTTCTTTGGAGAAGTGTCTATTCATGTCCTCTGCCCATTTCTTAATTGGATTATTTACTTTATGTTTGGTGAGGTGTGTGAGTTCTTTATATATTTTGGATGTCAACCCCTTATCGGATATGTCATTTATGAATATATTCTCCCATACTGTAGGATCTCTTTTTGTTCTACTGATGGTGTCCTTTGCTGTACAGAAGTTTTCAGCTTGATATAGTCCCACTTGTTCGTTTTTACTTTTGTTTCCCTTGCCCGGGGAGCTTTGTTCATGAAGAAGTCACTCATGTTCACTGATGGACAGTGACTGTAATAGGGTTGGTGGGGGGAACCTGATGAAGGGGGTAGTTTAATCATCACAATATTGCTCATGTAATTGTAGGTTAATGATACTAAAATAAAATAAATTGTAAAAAAAAAAAAAAAAAGAAGTCACTCATGTTTATGTCCAAGAGATTTTTGCCTATGTTTTTTTCTAAGAGTTTTATGGTTTCATGACTTACATTCAGGTCTTTGATCCACCTTGAGTTTACCTTTGTGTATGGCGCTAGACAGTAGTCCAGTTTCATTCTCTTACATGTAGCTGTCCAGTTTTTCCAACACCAGCTGCTGAAGAGGCTGTCATCTCCCCATTGTATATCCAAGGATCCTTTATCAAATATTAATTGACTGTATATGTTTGTGTTAACGTTTGGATTTTCTATTCTGTTCCACTGGTCTGTGGGTCTGCTTTTGTGCCAGTACCAAATTGTCTTGATTACTGTGGCTTTGTAGTAGAGCTTGAAGTCAGGGAGCGTAATTCCCCCTGTTTGATTCCTCCTTCTCAGGATTGCTTTGGCTATTCGGGGTCTTTTCTGGTTACATATGAATTTTAGAATTATTTCTTCCAGTTCATTGAAGAAAGCTGTTGGTAGTTTGATAGGGATTGCATTGAATCTGTAGATTGCTTTAGGTAGTATAGCCATTTTGACAATATTTATTCTTCCTAGCCAAGAGTGTGGGATGCATTTCCATTTGTTAGTGTCCTCTTTAATTTCTCTTAGGAATGTCTTGTAGTTTTCAGGGCACAGGTCTTTCACTTCCTTCATTAGGTTTATTCCTAGGTATTTTATTATTTTTGATGCAATTGTGAATGGAATTGTTTTTCTGATTTCTCTTTCTGTTAGTTCATTGTTAGTGTATAGGAAAGCAACAGATTTCTGTGTGTTAATTTTGTATCCTGCAACTTTGCTGAATTCACATATTAGTTCTAGTAGTTTTGGAGTGGAGTCTTTAGGGTTTTTACATACAGTATCATGTCATCTGCAAATAGTGACAATTTGACTTCTTCTTTACCAATCTGGATGCCTTGTATGTCTTTGTTTTGTCTGATTGCCGTGGCTAGGACCTCCAGTACTATGTTGAATAACAGTGGAGAGAGTGGGCATCCCTGTCTTGTTCCCGATCTTAGATGAAAAGTTATCAGCTTCTCGTTGTTAAGTATGATGTTAGCTGTGGGTTTGTCATATATAGCCTTTATGATGTTGAGGTACTTGCCGTCTGTACCCATTTTGTTGAGAGTTTTAATCAGGAATGGATGTTGAATTTTGTCAAATGCTTTTTCAGCATCTATGGAGATGATCATGTGGTTTTTGTTCTTCTTTTTGTAGATATGGTGGATGATGTTGATGGATTTTCAAATGTTGTACCATCCTTGCATCCCTGGGATGAATCCCACTTGATCATGGTGTATGATCCTCTTGATGTATTTTTGAATTAGGTTTGCTAATATTTTGTTGAGTATTTTTGCATCTACGTTCATCAGGGATATTGGTCTGTAATTTTCTTTTTTGGTGAGGGTCTTTGCCCGGTTTTGGTATTAGAGTGATGCTGGCTTCATAGAATGAGTTTGGAAGTATTCTCTCCTCTTCTATTTTTTGGAAAACTTTAAGGAGAATGGGTGTTATTTCTTCTCTATATGTCTGGTAGATTTCAGAGGTGAATCCATCTGGTCCATTGGTTTTGTTCTTGGGTAGATTTTTGATTCTGCTTCAATTTCATTGCTGGTGATTGGTCTGTTTAGTTTTTCTGTTTCTTGATTGGTCAGTCTTGGAAGGTTGTATTTTTCTAAGAAGTTGTCCATTTCTTCTAGGATTTGCAGCTTGTTAGCATATAGATTCTCATAATATTCTCTTATAATTCTTTGTATTTCTGTGGGGTCCATCGTTATGTTTCCTTTCTCATTTCTGATTCTGCTTATGTGTGTAGATTCTCTTTTTATCTTAATGAATCTGGCTAGGGGTTTATCTATTTTGTTTATTTTTTCAAAGAACCAGCTCTTGGATTTATTGATTTTTTCTATTGTTTTATTCTTCTCAATTTTATTTATTTCTTCTCTGATCTTTATTATGTCCCTCCTTCTGGTGACTTTGGGCCTCCTTTGTTCTTCTTTTTCCAATTTCAATAATTGTGTCCTTAGACTGTTCATTTGGGAATGTTCTTCCTTCTTTAAATAGGCCTGGACTGCAATATACTTTCCACTTTGAACTGCCTTTGCTGCGTCCCAAAGAAGTTGTGGCTTTGTGTTGTTGTTGTCATTAGTCTCCATATATTCTTTGATTTCTGTTTTGATTTGGTCATTAACCCATTGATTATTTAGGAGAATGTTGTTAAGTCTCCATGTATTTGTGAGCCTTTTTGATTTCTTTCTAAAATTTATTTCTAGTTTCATACCTTTGTGATCTCAGAAGTTGGTTGGTAGGATTTCAATATTTTTTAATTTACTGAGGTTCTTTTTTTGGCATAGTATGTGGTCTATTCTGGAAAATATTCCATGTGCACTTGAGAATAATGTGTATCCTGCTGCTTTTGGGTGCAGAGTTCTGTAGATATCTGTTAGGTCCATCTGTTCTAGTGTGTTGTTCAGTGCCTCTGTGTCTTTACTTATTCTCTGTCTGGTTGATCTGTCCTTTGGAGTGAGTGGTGTGTTGAAGTCTCCTAAAATAAATGCATTGCTTTCTATTTCCTCCTTTAATTCTCTTAGTATTTGTTTCACATATGCTGGTGCTCCTGTGTTCAGTGAATATATATTTATAATGGTTATATCTTCTTGTTGGACTGACCCCTTTATCATTATGTAATGTCCTTCTTTATCTCTCGCTAGTTTCTTCATTTTGAAGTGTATTTTGTCTGATACAAGTACTGCAACACCTGCCTTTTTCTCCTTGTTGTTTGCATGAAATATCTTTTTCCATCCCTTCACTTTTAGTCGGTGTATATCTTTGGGTTTGATGTGAGTCTCTTGTAAGCAGCATATAGATGGGTCTTGCTTTTTTATCCATTCTGTTACTCTGTGTCTTTTGATTGGTGCATTCAGTCCATTTACATTTAGGGTGATTATTGATAGATATGTACTTATTGTCATTGCTGGCTTTAGAGTCATGGTTACCAAAGATTTAAGGGTTGCTTCTTTACTATATAAGAATCTAACTTCACTTTCTTGTTAAGTTATTGTGAACGCCATCTGATGTTTCTTTATCTCTCCCTTCTTATTCTTCCTCCTCCATTCTTTATATATTAGGTGTTTTATTCTTTGCTTTTAGTTTGTATTTGGATGGTCTGCTTTCTTTGCTATGATTTTATTTTCTCTGGTGACATCTTTTTAGCCTTAGGGGTGCTTCCCTCTAGAGCAGTCCGTTTAAGATATCCTGTAGGGGTGGTTTATGAAAGGCAAAGTCTCTCAACTTTCACTTGTCTGGAAATTGTTTAATCCTTCTGTCATATTTAAATGATAATCGTGCTGGATATAATATTCTTGGTTCGAGACCCTTCTGTTTCATTACGTTAAATATATCATGCCATTCTCTTCTGGCCTTTAAGGTTTCTGTTGAGAAGTCTGATGATAGTCTGATGGGTTTTCCTTTGTAGGTGATCTTTTTTCTCTCTCTACCTGCCTTTAATACTCTGTCTTTATCTTTGATCTTTGCCATTTTAATTATTATGTGTCTTGGTGTTGTCTTCCTTGGGTCCCTTGTGTTCTGAGATCTGTGGGCTTCTGTGAACAGTGAGACTATTTCCTTCCCCAGCATGGGAAAGTTTTCAGCAATTATTTCTTCAAAGACACTTTCTATCCCTTTTTCTCTCTCTTCTTCCTCTGGTACTCCTATAATGCGAATATTGTTCTGTTTGTATTGGTCACACAGTTCTCTTACTATTCTTTCATTCCTAGAGATCCTTTTATCTCTCTCTGCCTCAGCCTCTCTATATTCCTGTTCTCTGGTTTCTATTCCATTAACAGTCTCTTGCATCTCATCCAGTCTGCTGTTAAGCCCGTCGATCGCTCTTCTGATTTCTGCCTTGTCTTTCCTCACTTCCCTCACTTCCTCCCTCAGCTCTTGCACATTTCTCTCTATATCCGTCAGCATGGTTATGACTTTTATTCTGAATTCTTTTTCAGGAAGACTGTGCATTTCCATCCCTTCAGGCTCCCTCTCTGGGGTTGTCTGGTTGATTTTAGTCTGGACCATATTGCTCTGTCTTTTCATGGCTATAGAAGTGGTTGCTGGTAGTTGCCACGTATGTCAGCTGGGCTCTTTAAGACTTTAAAAACAGAAAAAAAAGGAGAAAAAGAAAAAAAGAGAAAAAAGAAAGAAAGAAAGAAAAAGAAAAGGAAAAAGAAAGAAAAGACAAAAAAAACACCCACCGGGAGTGGATTCTGTGGGGATACTGTAGGTGGCGCTGTTGCTCCACTATTCCACAGCTGTGGCAGCGCCTCTCCACAGGGCCCTTTATAGGTCTGGGCGGGGTGGGAATGAATGGGAGGCTGTTGATCTCTGTGGGAAGTCTAAGTGCGGCCACCCTTTCCCAGTCACCAGCTAAGGGGTCCGAAACTCCCCAGGACTCTCAGCCTGCTGGGCTGAGTGTGCTGGGGAAATCCGGCTCCTCCGCTGGGCTCCTGTCTCTTTACAACCGCTGAAAAAAGTGTGTGCTTTTCTTTTTTTTTTCCTTCCCGGGAGCCGGCTGCAAGCACCCTGGCGTGTTCCCCACTCAGATCCTGCACCCTCTGTTTCTCCAATCTCCGCTACACCTCACGATGTGTGTCAGCGCTCCCTGTGCATATCACTGGAGCTGGTTATTTCGTGGGCCGGTACTTCCACTCCCTCCTGGCTCTGAATCCTCTCCTCCCGCCGGTGCGCTGGGGTGGGGGAGTGCTTGGGTCCCGTTGGGTCGCGGCTCCGTATCTTACCCACCTCGCAGGGTGCCCAGTCCTCTCATGTGTAGCTGCAGGCTGTGCGCTTTCCTGTGTATTCTGGTCTCTCTATTAGGAATAGTTGTATTTGCTGTATTTTCATAGATATGCATAGTGTTGGGAGGAGATTTCTGCTGCCCTGCTCTTTCCGCCATCTTCCCGGAAGTCTCTACAAGACATTCGGCAGGTTCAGACCCTTCGGGTAGGGAGTCCTGGGGGTCTTGGGGATCCCGGATGAGACCCCAAATGTTGTGCCCTAGTCGTGAGTCCCCGAGAGACCACCAAGGAGCCGATTCTGATGCAAACACAAAAGGGTCATTTATTTCAAGCTCGAGCTCGGAATCACAACCTTCAACGACACAGTAGGTCTGGAATGTGAGCCTAGATATCTTTTTATAACACAGAGAACTTTTTACTTTGTGTTAAGGTTATTTGATTGTATATGAGGTTTTCAGCTTTTGTATGCAGAAATTTTGACTTTTATAAAATCTGCATAGTCATACATTACATATTAACATACCTAAACCATCTTCTTTGGCTAAATTTGGACTTGAATACATCAGACAACAAACATTCTAAGCTCTTGATTGCCAGCCAACTCTCCAGTTCCTACAATAAAGCCATCTTGGTAAAGCAGATTTTGCACAGTGATTCACAATTTTATTACATTTTCTCTTATTATTTTATAAAAATACAAATGGAAAGCCAGAAAAGTGAAAGGACTAATACTACAATTTAGACACAGGCTACTAATAATAAACATGTCAAAAGCAACAACTCTTGAGATAAGCACATTAAAGCAGCTGGTCAACAGTGGATTTGATTGTGAAGGAAAAGGACAGTGTAAAATAATATGTAGAGACAACTGAAAATGCATAATTGAAAATTGAGTAAAAAATGTACAGTGCTGAGGAATAAAGGAAATGGAAAAGTCTGTTAGATTTTGGACTGCATATCAGTATAGATTACTGATATATACTGTCTTCCAGAGTCAGAGAAGTTTACAGCTCCACAGAGCTACTGAGTGGAGCACAATTTACTATATACAGTGCTATCAAGTGAAAAAATAAGGCTGGTGTTTGACTTCATTTGGGCAAATTTGTCAAGAGTGTCGAAAATACACCTCAAAGTCAACATGAAAATTTTTGCTTAATCCTTTGAAAGTTATTATCAGTAAGTACTTTTTCCCAATATTAAGACCAAAAATGTTTGAATAAGTAATAGCCTATAGTTTTCAACATTTGTTGAAGATTATAAAACCACACATCATTTTCTTGGCCCCTGACTAAATTGTAAGCTCAAATGCTGGGACTTGGCCTAACTTAGCCTTCTATCCTGCGTTCTCATCTCCAGTTGAACACAGTGTGTTAAATTAATGAATATTTTAAATAAATGAGCCTCATTATTTTCTAACAATATTTGTTGAGGTAAATAGAGAGACAACACAGTTCTTGAAAGTAGAGTGCTTTCAAGTGTAAGGCTTACTTGTGAAGGGAGCTTCTGTTCCCAATAGGTTATATTGTTTCTAACAATTCTTCTGTCATCCTTATCATTGTTCTGTAAATAAGACCTTTTTTTTCTAACAAGCTGCTTTAAGATTTTCTCTTTATCATTGGTTTTAAGAAATGTGGTTACTGACATGACAGTGTAGTTTTCTGCATGTTTCTTCTTGGTGTTTTTTCAGCTTCTTGGATTTGTGGTTTTCTGATTTTCAATAAATTTGGAAAATTTTCGCCAGGAGGTCTTCAAATATTTTTCTGACCCCCTTCTCTTTCTTTGACTCCAATTACATGTATATTAAGGCCCCTTGAGGTTGGTTTACAGCTCACTAATGCTCTTTTCATTTTTTTCAGTCTTTTTTTCCCTGAGTGTTCAATTTTGGATAGTTTCTATTGCAATTGTTTTCAAATTGATTAATCTTTTCTTCTGCAATGTCCAATGTCCATGAAAATCTTAAAGCAGCTTGTTTTAAAGAAATGATATGTTGTGTACAGAATCACGACAAGTATGATGACAGACTTCTTGTTGGAAACAATACAACTTACTGGGAACAGATGCTCCCTTCACAAGTAATCTTATACTTGAAAGTGTTCTACTTTCAAGAATTGTGTTACCTCTTCTATAGAGCTCAGCAAATATTTGTTGGAAAATAATGAGGCTATTAATCCCATCCACTGTATTTTTCATCTCAGACAATGAATATTTTATCTATAGAAGTTCAGTTTGGGTCTTGTAAAAACTATCTTCCATCTTTGTCCTTAACGTGCTCATTCTTTCCTTAATCTTTTCAACATATAGAATATATTTATAAAAGCTGTTTTAATGTCCTTTTCAACTAATTTTATCATCTGTGTCATTTCTGGGTCTTTTTCTATTGTTTGATTTTCCTCCTTGTTAGTTACATTTTTCTGCTTTGTGACTGGCTGATAATTTTTTATTGAAACCCAGACACTGAATTTCACCTTGTTTGGTTTCTGGATTTTATTTTTTATTCCTTTAAATTATTTTGAGCTTTATTTTAGGACACAGATGAGTTACTTGGAAACAATGTTACCCTTTTGAGTTTTCTTTCAAGCACTGTGGATGGGACCATTTAGCCTAGTACTAATTTTGCCTTACTATGAAGGCAATGTGCTTCTAAGTACTTTTCTTCATGTCCCATGTATTTCAAGTTTTCTCCACTCTGGAAATGTGAATGATCTCTACATGAGCCCCTAGAATTTTCCCGTTTCCTCAGCCTTGGATAATTTCTTCACATGCCTGTGCTGACCAGTATTCAGCTGAAGATTCAAGAACTCTCTGCAGGTCTTTGGGGTTCTTCCTCTGTGCAGCTCTTTACTCTCCATGCAGCTCTTCCCTCTCTGGTATTTTGCTTTATGAATTCGAGCCATCTTGGCTTTCCTGAACCCTTAGCTCTACCTGCTCAATCTAGGAGGAACACTGAGCTCCATTTGAATCCCTTCCCTGCACTGTGGCATAGAAATGCTCTTCAGACATTAGCTGGGCCAGTTGTAGAACTCACCTCATTTGTTTCCCATCTCTCAGGGCTTATTTCTCTGTATTGCTTGATGTTCAATGTCTGAAAACTTGTTTTTCATATATTCTGTCTATTTTTTTTAGTTGTTTTAGGCAGAGGTAAATCTGGTCCCTGTTAGTCCATCATGTCTGGAAGCCCATTGAAATGTTTTTAGCTGGTAAATGATATGGATGGATGTGTGGGCTAGAAAGATTACTGATGGCTGATGTTGGAAATGGACTGGTGGTACTAGACCATAGGCAGAGAGATTGGCAAGGAGGCTGGTGCAATTTAGATCCATGTACGCAGCATTATGGAAATCTGGCAGCAAGAAGCATAAATGCAGCCATTCCCAGGACAGACTTCAGGACTGGTCTCTGGGAAGGAGAAGGAAAGGGGAGAGTAATGCTAGGCCCTAGGCCCAATGTACAGGGCAGATTATGTAGATGATAACAAGCCAGGAGCTCAGTCACCAAAACTGGGAAACCAGATGGGAAATAAGATTCAGACACTAATTTTAAGAAAGGGGAGGCAGCAAAGGGAATGCAGAGACAGCTACCCAGCAAGGTCTGACATCTTAGTTTATGCACTAAAACCCTATAAATGAATGAATGAATGAATGCTTGACTGCTTGTAGCACTTACTATAAGCAACACACACATGTCAATTAGTTGTTCAGTACCCTGCAATAATTCTTGATTTATTATTTTCCTTTTCACTTGTTTATGCCTTATTTCCTCATCTGCATTCTAAGTCCACCAGAAGCGAGTATTATGTTTGTGTACTTCTCTTTTTTCCAAGTAGTAGCATTAGTATAATTATTTTGCTCAGGTTTCCTGACTCCCAGTCCAATAATCTTTTTTAACCCTACCACTAACCAGCATTGTTAACAGAAATAGTTTACAAGGTAATTACACAAGTACTCCTTGGCCATATGCAAGAAGGTATTCTTGAAAAGGCATGCATGATTTAAAACTGTGCAAATCAAAAGCAATTTTCTCTCAAGAAATTATGGTGAAAGAGCTCATTATGCTATTTCCATTTCAGCTAGGTAAAATTTTTGCTATAGAAGTAATATGTGCTAGCCACCCCTAAATGCACACACTCCCAAATGAGGTAACCATTATTAAAATTATGGTGTGGGCTCTTTCCAAATTTTCTCCAGACCAACAAGAATAAATATAACCCATGATTTTTAATAGCTGCATATGTGCTTTAGTGTGGATATGCCACAATTTATTTAACCATTCTTCTACTGATGGGCATGCAGGTCTCTTGGTGCTTTTATTTCTGTAGAATAAGCTCCAAACAGCTTGGTCATAAGTATATGTATATATACTGGTTGCCTAATAAGCTAGTAGTATCACACTTCTTTCTTGCTAAAGAATGCTAATTTGGTCAGGTATTAACCAGAGAACCTTCATCTCAAGGAATGAAGTCCCACTCCTTCATCTATACATGACAAGTGATTGAGTTATGGCAAAGGAGATACACGGGTAGTTTGCTGGGGGACATATGGAAAAAATTGCCTAAAAAAAGGAAAATGGCACTCTTCTTGCTCACCCAGCCCCTGTCATTCACTTTTTCTGCCTTTGAATGCAATTGTGATAGTTAGATTCAGCAGCCCATCTTGCAAGCACAAAGTGAAAAGCCTGGTGGCAAAAAACAAAAATGTTAAGGATGGTGGAGTAGGACAGAAAAAAACCCTAGGTTTTTGAGACCTTGTTGAGCAACTGATATGATTCTAGCATTTGTATTCCTCCAGATTTCTTATGTGAGAAAGAAAAACAGACCTCTATTTGTATAAACCACTATGAGCCATATTTTCTGTCACTTGCAGCCCAAACCACTCTGAATTGATACTGCAGATTTTTAATTCTATAAGATTCTTCCAGATTACTTAGCAAAAAAGCTAGTAGTCATACTTCTATCAGCAATGGATGGAAGCAGGGAAATGGGCATTCATCTGGAATTTATTTTTGTGTATGGAATAAGGTAGGGATTTTTGCTTTCTAGTTGGATGGCCAATTTTGAAAGCACTGTTTATTAAACTATCCCTTTTCCACAGAGTTAAAAAAGATATTTCAATGTTTTTGTAGTTACTACTTTTAACTTCTGTATCCCTCTCTGCCTCCCCTTCTGCCCCCCTCCCCCAGGCTTTATTGCCTCAGGAGGAGGGAATTCAGCAGGACTAAAAGCAGATTTCACTTGCCAATCTCTTTGTTTTTGTGTTTCGGAAGCCTAAATCTTTAGGGGAAGAGGATTAGGGGCAAAGACAAAATGTCTTGTCCAGAAAGTGTGAAGAGAGAAAGATTTTATCCAGTCTAGAGAGAGATTTTAGCCCTTTTTGTGCCCTAGGGCTAGGGATAATGTAACACAATCAGGGAGACCCATGGGTCCTGGGTAAAGAAGCAAGACCCCTGTCTTGCTTCTTGGCACCATCCCTGTGTAGACAGGAAAACCTGAGAGAACTGGGGCTGGTCTAGGTAGCCTTAACAAAAATTCCCAAGCTATTGTCAGTGTCCCAGTGCAACAAGGACCTTCCAGACCATAAAAGAACAATGTGGGCAGAGGCGATGGACCTCTGATTGCTAAATTGTGTTTCCTGATGACCAAGAACTTAATGAACCTCTGCTCCCAGGCTTCAGCACTGTGCAATGATGCAGAACTGTGGCGTGAGTCTGGGGTGGAGGAATGTCAAGAAGAACTAAGGTTACTTTACCAGCCCCATTAAATGCAATCATAGAAAATAAAGATACAACAAAATGATTAAGAGCATAGAATCTGAACTAAACTAAATGGGTTCAAATCTAGCTCTGCCATTTACTTGCTCTATTACCTTGGACAAATTATTTAACCTCTTTGTACCCTGGCTTACTAATTTGAAAAGAGGTGTTAATAACGACACCTATCCCATAGGACATATTGGGTTTGTAGAAAACACATAGTGAATGTTATTTATTAGATATTATTATTATTAATCATCTTAGTGGTAGCCTCTAGTTCATTACTGCTACAAGAAGGATTTGTAACAAGACTGTTTTGAAAGACCATTATAGAATTTGGAACAGATACAGAAGGGCCAGTAGAAGGGAAGGAAGGAGGGAGGGAAGGACAGACGAAGGAGGCTGAATTCTCTGATTCTCAGAAGAATATGCTATGTTAGACTGTATCTAAAAGAACCAATGTTCTGGAGAATGAAAGGACTATTCCAGCAACCACACCTCAGACTCTGTAACCTTTCTACATGGGGACTTTGCAGAGGAGTTAAGATTGAAGACACTTAACAAGTTTTTGAGAGGTGGTGTGGGCTTACTCTTTTTTAGGCTCTCCAAGACAGTCACTTACCTTAAATTTGCCCCTGATATATGGCCTGGGGCATATGAAGAAAGATTATGTCTAAAAAGAGTTCAGACTCTTGAGTAAGGCTCAAGAAATTGCATTGTCAAATCTGCAAGGTGGAGTGTTTCTAAGTCAGTCACTAAGCTATCAATAGCTGCTCATTTCTGAGCTAGGTGATGCTTACTCTTACTCAGGGGACATTCAACTTGTGCTGGGAGGAAAGAGAGTCTCCTGTGAGGATATTAACAACCCCTAAATGATCCAGGTGAGAAATTTCCCCAGTGCTTGCCTAGAGAAAAGATCACCCAGGCATCCAAGCTCTGGGAGTTACCATCTTGATCAGGGGGCATCTGGATGAGAAGTAAATTTTCTTTGTGGAGATGCTAAGATTTAATAGAGGGAGAATGTGGCTTCAATATTATTTTTAAATGTATGTGTATATTTTTTCTTATATTTTCCCTTCCCTTACCCCTCAAAAGTAGTCAGCTTTGTGGTGTACCTCAGGGGAGGGAGGAAGCAAGGCAGGAAAACAAATACCCTGCCAGTCTCTCTGGCTTTTGTGTTCCAAAGATGTTAAGTCTTAGTAAAGGGGGATCGGGGTGCAAGGGCAGAGACAAACTATCTAGGCCAGAAAACTAGAAGGATGAAAGATTTGCATAAGCCTAAAAAATATTTTTCTCTTTCTCACTTCCCCTCCTTGGCGGGAAGAGGCAGGGAGAGCTCTGTGGGAGCTCAAATAGCTATGTTCCTAGAAGCTACACTTGGTTGGTAGGAAATACTCAAGAGAGGAAGGGTTGTGTGGAATGTCTAGGTGGATGGACCAACAGGTAACCTTGGCAATGAGTTCTGTGCCCCAAATGTGGCAGAGACTTTAGAGAGGACCACAGCACCTGAAAGGACCCTTGTGGGCAGAGGGCTCAGCAGCACCTGAAAGGATTTGAGGACCTGGAAGTCTATGTCTTACTCTCCACCACCATGCCTGGGCCCTGCATAAGACCCCCAAACTGTGGCATCACCTGGGATAAGGGAAAAGAACATCAAGTATGACATTTCCCCCCCAATAACCTGGTAAAAGGAGGGCTCAGAGTCATAATCTTGAGCTCCAGAAACACAACTCTACTCCTGGCTGTAGTAATCAGCTAACTATAAACTTTGAGGTTCATTTCGGTTCCATCTTGTTGAATGAAGGAGTTACCATCCTATGTGGTAGGGAGACCAACAAGTAGGCCATGAAAGTAACCCCCACCCCCCATCCCCACCCCTACTGGGATTCTAGGGTCTAAAAATGATTCTAGGAAAGCCTTTTAGAATTTCCTGGCACCAGAGCCTTCAAATAAAATGAGCTAGATTGTTGGAAGGATATTTTCCTAAAAGAATGTAAAGCCAAACTGCAAGTGGTTACTATAAATCAAATTTTTGATTTGAGAATAGAAACATCACAAATGCCACCTGGGAGTCAGTGGAAACTAGTGGGTAAGAAGGGAATGTTCCCTGCCATACACTGTTGACTAGATATAATTGTGCATGCTCCTTTCTGCCTGTAGTGGCATTTGTGCTGTGTTACGGACAGGTTGTTTCAAACAGAAGAGCACTTATGTCAATAAAAGGCCTACATTGAGAAGGGTCTGTACTTGGATGGGGACCAGACTTTATTTTCTATTTTCTGAAGTTTGTAAAAGTCAGACCGCTTTATAGTTAGCAAATTTTTTGATTGTCAAAGAGGGACTTCTCAGAAGGATTCATACCTGAGCAGGTTGAAGGACTAACATTTCCTTCCAAGTACTGTTCTGTATCAATTACATCATCAGGCTCAGAGACAAAGGAAGAGGAGCAGGCCACAACTGAGGGAGGTACCTGTTAATTTTCCTAAAGGTGGATGAGTGTGGTGTTGGTAGGAGTAGGGTGATGTGGAGAAAAAAAAATGGTGGGCAAAAGTTTCTGATTACCATCTCAGTGGGAGTTATGACCTACAAAGACTTGGAATAACTTGGTAACCTCTGAAACTGCTCTCTGGTGGTTATTTGGCTATGTTTTATTTTCCCCACAGTAGTCAACAATTCAACAGAGAAAAGGGACTATCTTCAGGGACAGTGAGGAAAGGAGTTTGGAGGATCCTATCAATTCTATAGCTAATTAGAAATGCAAAAACCTTTAAGGTAGCATGGTGCCACTATTTGGAGAAATCACACCTTGTTTCTCCAAATTTAGTCAGGAAGGAAGATCTCCACAGGTGGTACAATTGAACCTCATAGTCCTGAATTATTTTTCCCTCAGAATCTCCCTTTATTGTCAAAATTGGACATGGGGGTTTGAATTTATTAAAGACATTATCTGTTTTCCTTGCATGCTCTGGCAATATGGGGATTAATAAGCAATCTTCATGAGAAAAGATGCAGAGACAAGAAACAGGGCCATGATGCTTCCCACCATTCTGCTGCACTTGGACTCTGGAAATCTCAGTTAAATTTGTTGATAGTTCTTCAAAGAGCTGAAAAAGGCTGAGGTTCTGAGGTCTATAAGTAGGAAAAGAAAAAGAAGGTAGTGGAGAGACGAGAGATTGGCATAACTCAGTGACAGCGCCCTGAAGTTGCCAGTTGAAAATATTAGCCTGGCACTTTTTACACAGCCTTCTACCCTCAAGTCATACTGCTAAGGCTTGAAGGGCATTCTGAAAGAAATCCCGCCTTTTAGGAGCTTCATTCATGGGCTATGACACCAGATGCAGCCTGGGGGACTGAAAAATGCATGGGCTCTGGACTGAGCCATCTGGGCTCAGGTTCTGATTTCTCTATTTATAGTTGTGTGAACTTGGGCAAGTCTCGTCCACTTTGCCCTCCAGAGCCTCACTTTCCTCTGTGGAGCCAGGACTGTTTGTGCGAGAATAATAGAAACAATTCTGTACAGTGCCTGATCAGTGCAGGAAGAAGTTCTTAAATAAAACCTATGCGCCGAAGTTAATATGCAGTGAAGGTTCGAAGGAGGTAGCATTCACCGACAAATCTGGGAAATGGCCCTTGGAGACGGAAATCCAGTCTCACCGGGAAGGTGGCTGTTCCGCATGCGCGCAGTCTATGAGTCCAGCGGTGCAGCAGGGGGCGGGGTCAGGTTTCTGAAGGGTTGCTATGGCACCGAGGGGCCAGGGGGATGTTAACCAAGCCCTTAAAATATTACTCCCTCCCCCACCCGCCGCCGTTTGGGCTAAGGGCCATTGTTCCCGCAAAATGGCGTCGGTAATTCCCCTCCTGGTCGGAGGCCTAAGAAAGGCTGAGGGGGAGGCGGGAACAAAGACTACAACTCCCAGGGTACGCCGCACCTACCAGAGGGCGCAGAGCACGTGCCCAGGCCCAGGGGTTACATGCCGTCAAAAATCCGTTTCATAGCTTGCCTTTCCCATCCTGGCCTTCGTTGTTGCCCAGCCCCCGCGCGCGCGCACTGCGGTCTTGGGGGGTGGGGGAACATGCCGTGGCCGTTGCCCTCGCAACGTAACCAGGAGACCGGTATTTGTAAATCTGTGCTTCGATTTCTAATCACGAAGCCTGCAGGTATGGGTCTCGCGAGAAAAGCCGGGAGTTGGGAAAAGGCAGTTGGGGTGGTGGGTGAGGTGGTGGCGGGTACCACGTCTCCTTAGTTACCGCATTTGGAGGCTGGCGGATAATTGAGGATGGGCGGCAGGTGGCTAGGAAGTAGTGTGTGCGTGTACCTTTTTAATTTTTTTTGAGGGGAAGAGGGTAAAGCAGCTGTGGAAAGAAATCATTTGAACACACAGGAGGTGTCACACGTAGCTCCTCACTGAGACTTTCTTTTTGTAAAGGAAAGATGCCTTTCTCCTCGGTGCGCATCCCTCTCTCCCGCTGCGTTAAAGAGGGCGGGGGAAGAGTGCGCAAGCTCCAGTTGGCTAGCCACTAGGCACCTCGCAGCGAGAGGGGCCAGCCGGAGTTCGGTGGCTCTGTCGGTTTTCTCGGCCCCTCCCCCTCTTCTCCCGCCCCCTCTCCCCCTCCCAACCCCCGTCCCTTCCCCATCCCCCTTCTGCCCCCTTCTCCTAACCATCTGAAGTCCCGGGCTGGAGTACGCGTGCGCCTGCCCCTCTCCCGGGCCAGCGAGAGCTTGGGCTAGTACCCAGCTCCCCAAACCCCGCCTGCTCTTTACCTACCGGCAGTCGCTGGCCCGGTGGGCTTGCGGGGAGTCGCTCGCGCGCGCACGCGCGTACGACGCGGAGCGGAGCCCGAGACATCCTGGAGGGGAGTAAGAAGCATCGGAGGAGGCTTTAGAGGAGGAGGAGGAGGTGTGTGTATACGTGTGTGTTCTCCTGTGTGGCTCCTTGAGGGGCGAGGGGAGGCTTGAGAGAGGGCGAGGAAGAAGTGAAAAGAGAGTCTCCGGGACCCTCTAATCTGGTGAGGGTCCCGGGCCCGCCAGGGCGCTGGGAGAGAGGGAGGAGGCCGGGGGGCGTGTCTGGGATTGGGCTGGGAGATGAATGGGCCGGGGATGAATGGAGGCAGGTAGCCGCGGCCAAGAGTCTGTTCGGAGTAAGCGCCCTCCCTGATGGGGGGCGTCTTGACCGAGGCAGGGTGGTTGCCGTCACCAAGAGGTATGGGACGAGGCCAGGCTTGGGTCTAAGGGATTATCTAGCTGCTGTCGGTGTGAGCGAACAGGCGGGGAGGAAAATTCAGAGGGGGAAAATTGGAGAAGGGTAGGTTTGATGTTGAGCTGCATCTTTTGGCTTCTTTTTTGTTTTTGCTGCGGGGGTGGCAACTTTTGGAGTTGATCGAAAACGAGAGGATGGAGAAGTGAGGAGGATAAATGAGGGGGCCCGAAAGACGGTCCACAATGGACCTAGAGTGATCATTTAAGTGAGATTGAGGCTACTGAAAGGGAAGATCGCTTCGGATGTGGGAAGTTGAGGTGCCGTGGGTAATGGGTAATGGGGTGGGGGAAAGTGGATTGAATTTGTAGATAATCGTTGATGTGTGAAGGTCGATAGCACTGGATCGGGGTGAGGGATATTGCTGGCTAGTTGTGTAAATGGATTAGGTTCAAGGAGATTGGGAGGTGTTACTTGGTGTGTTCTGTGACTGACAGATTGAGGATGAGAAGGTATGATGGGGTTGGGATAGAAGTGCTGAGGTGGCTTCACTGTACCGAAAGAGGTTTTGTTTGACTAGCTAAAGAGTGGTGAAACATTTATGTAGTGAGGTGTGGGTGGAAATCCTGCTCGTGTGTATTTCCGTATCTTAGGAGTTGATAGACCTTGTTAAAATGAAATCTAACCCTCAAAACAGATGTGAGTGGTGTGGCTCTTCCTTCTTAAGAGTTACTGTTGACTGAAGCAGTTACATGAATAAATAGCCTTTAATAAAGTTGGGACTAGTGATTGTATCCAGTTTTAACCTGGAGACATTGTTAGCCTGTTATCCACTATATACTAAGTTGCAATACCAGGAGAACTTTTGAAGAGGTCTCACTATATGACACAGAGCAGCAGGTGTCTTTAAGACAGATTCTAATCTTTGGATTGATGAGTTTGAAAATAGTTTAAATTCAACAGTCCAAAGGAAAGATACCTTGCATTACAGGATAGCTAAAATGCACTAAAACTGAATGCTAAAATAATTATACATGATATTTTTCCTGTCGTTTTGAATTTACCTTGTCTGAAAATTGGTTTTTTTTTTTTTTTGGTGTGACTTTAAATAACAGCAGATTACTTGGACATTTTGTTCTCTGAATACATTACTTTTGGTAAGGATGTCTTGTTATGGTGTCATTCCTTCTGGGTCAAATTTAATAGTTATGGATTTTTAACTTGTCATGGTTACCTTTTACAAACTTTACTGACATATTCATTTAACTTGTAAATGTTGCAAATTTGAGAACACTCCCATGCCCTTTTTCTTTTATTCTGCTTTGATATTGTAAAGAGTGTAACCCTTGTTTTGGCTATCCAGGGTTTAAACACAAAAGTTAATTCTATGTTCATATTCTCTTAGATTAAGGGGAATACTTAGTGTATTAAGTGGTACAGTGGAAGTATAAATGCAAAACTGAGAGCCTGGAAATGTTACACCAACGCTGACAGGCAAGGTGGTCTCCTAGTTTTGAACCAGATGTTCCTGGAGTAGAAAAACTTTAAAGTATTGAGAATGGAAAGTGTAAGCCTGGCAAATTTGAGGAGTGAAATGAGATAAGGCTGGAATCTCTGAGGCTGGGTGAGGCACTACTCTACAGAGTTAGGAGCCCTTTACTGTTTAAGAAGGGGAGTAAGAAGCAGATTTGTGGTGGTCATCTCTCTGCCTTTGCTTCTGATGACCGCAGGCCCTCAACCTGGAACTCTTTCTCTCTCTCCCTTCCCTTTGAATTTGAACTCATTCTTTTTAGACTAAACTCTGTCATTAGCTGTTCCTGAAAGCCTTTCCTGTGCCCCCATTTTTCCTTTCCCAGTATCTTCTACCAAGCTAGGTTAGGTTGCCCCTCTTTAGTGGTTCCATCACACCTTGCACATATTTTTATTACTGTACTTCTGCAGTACAGTATAAGGAAAGGAAGGCAGGCAGGAAAGTTATTTTCCTTTTTTACCTGAGAGAGAAAGTTCAGAAAAATAAGATTTGCCCTAGTAAGTAAATGGTAGGACACTGGAGCTCTGACTTACAGACCAATGTTGATCCTCATATCACAGGTCTACATTTGTTAATGTAATTATTCTATAGTGTTTTAGGAGTTAAATTTCTGTATTGTGGACTTCAACTTTCTTTTGTAAAGTAGATGAATTTTTCATTAAAGTTTCCATCTCTTAGCCAGTAAATGATAAAACCAATGGTTGCAAAGAACTGGAGTAGTCAGAAGAAAATGAGAACTGCTGTATTACTAGCAGATTTCTAGTCAGATAATTTACTTTAATTAATGGAGGGCCTAAATTTTTGTATATATGTTTGGGGGGTGGGGATTGTGTGTAAGAAAAAAACCCTTCCTTTCTGAGTCTTCCCTCTTAGTATAAGTAGACCAGCTCTATTTGTAGATATACTTGATTATGTCTTTTGGCTAAAAGCCAGAATAATTTCAGAGGGGTGGGTCTTCTCCATTTTTCTTTTGAGATCATAAAATTTATGGCTCTGCTAGGAGATATTTGATGACTGTGAAGGACATCTGTAAAGACATTCATTCATAAGTTCCCAAAGCTTCAAAAGTACAATTTGATGCCATTTTTAATTGTTTTGGTAGAGGTTGTTGTGAGATAATTTAGTTTTGGAAATGTTGAGATTAATTTACTGCAGAAGTAAGCCTTTTAATGTCCCTTTCTTCCAGGGATATTTTTTTTTCAAGAACTTTAAAAAATAGAAATGAAGAAACATTGTTTTTTGTGTTTTATCCTGGTAATTCTTTTACTGTGATAAAATTCACATAAAATTTACCATTTTAGAGTGTACAATTCAGTGGCATTTAGTACCTTCATGGTGTTTCACATCTAGTTCTAAAACATTTTCATTACCCTGAAAGGAAACCCTGTGCCCATTAAGCAATAATTCCCTATTCCTCTTTCCCTCCAGCCCCTCGCAACCACTAATCTGCTGTCAGTGGATTTGCCTATTCTGGATATTTCATAAATGGAATTATACAATGCATGGCCTTTTGTGTCTTGCTTTTTTCACATTACATGTTTTGAGGTTCACTCACATTGTGGCATGTATCTGTACTCCATTCCTTTTTATGGCTAAATAATATTACATTTTATGGATATTCTATATTTTGTTTATTCATTAGTTCATGGACATTTGGGGTCTTTCCACCTTTTTGGCTTCTGTGAATAATGCTGGTATGAATATTTGTGTGCAAGTTTATGTTTAAATACTGGTTTTCAATTCTTCTGGGTATGTACCTGGGAGTGGAATTACCAGGTCATATGTAATTGTATGTTGAAATTGTTGAGGAGCCACCAAACTGTTTTCCACATTCCTACCAACAACGTATAAGGGTTCCATTTTACATTCCCACTGGCAGTGTATAAGGATTCCAATTTCTCTACATCCTCACTAACATTTGTTTCTTGTGGATTTTATGTGTGTGTGTGTGTTTTATAGCCCATCCTAGTGGGTGTGAAGTAGTGTCTATCTCATTGTGGTTTTGATTTGCATTTCCCCAATGATTAGTGACGTGGAGCATCTTTTCCTGTGCTCCTTGGCTATTTGAATTTCTTCTTTTGGAAAAATGTCTACTTAAGTCCTTTGCCCATTTATAACTTCAGTTATCTTTTTATTGTTGAGTTTTAAGAGTTTTCAAAGAATATATTCTAGGTACTAGACCCTGATCAGCTATTTGCAATGATTTGGAAATATTTTCTTCCATTCTGTGAGTTGTCTTTTTACTTTCTTTGATAGTGGCTTTTTATGCAGAAAAGTTTTGAAATTTGATGAAGGCCAATTTATCTATTTTTTTCTTTTGTTGCTTTTGGTTTCAGTGTTATATTTAAGAAACTACCACCAAATCCAAGATCATAAAGATTTACCCCTATGTTTTCTTCAAAGAGTTTTATAGTTTTAATATTTAGACCTGTTATCTATTTTGAGTTAGTTCTTTAAATATGGTATGAGGGGCAGGTCCAGCTTTTCATTCTTTTGCATGTGGATTATCTTGAAGTGTTTTAAACTATAAAATACATAATACACAATATACATGTATATTACATGAAGCTATTTTGTGGTGATATCTATTCACTCTTTGGGCAGTTGTGAGGGAGAATGTTTCTAAGCATTTTCAAAGGTCATACCTTATATTTGAAGTGTGGGGATATTCTAAAGCTCTTTATGATTCAGTGAGATTTTTATGATCAGGAAACTTCAATAGGTCAGCTAGACAATCCTTATGCTAAAGTTACATAAGTGATTTTTTTTAAATGAAGAGTATGAGTTTTGTTTTGAAACTGTTTGTGTAGGGTGAAATCTTTGCTTAAAACTAGGGAAAAAAAGCAGATTTAGTCTGTAATTAACCAGAAATGTGGCATTAGATTTGTCTTAACAGCAATCATATCTATGTGTTATATAGTTTATGATTGTGAACCAACTTCTTCACAAAAATTTAGTACCTTGTGGAGACTTTTTATTTGTATCTTAGACTATCATCACCCATTACAGTATCCTATTTATTTAGAAATAATAGAAGATTATTTTAGTTTAGTTACTTGTAAAAATGAGAATTAAAGTTTAGCACAGCACAATTGGTTGGTAAATCTCAGCTTCTAGTTAAGCATAATTAAAACACGGACATTATTTTGAATTTTTTTAAACACTAGGGGGATGTGTTTTAATTCAAGAATGGGAAATCTGCTTGATCAACCCCAAGACCAATGAGGTGATAGTTCAGTTCTGATTATATCCACTGCCTCCCAGAGAATAATTTTTGTTCTGCTGGACTGCTGTGGCATTTCCATTCAGAGTTAGCCTTTGAAGGTTTCTGGCAAGAGAAAAATCCCTTATCAACTGTTCATTTGCTAAGGAACCTTTCAGACTTTCAAATGTACTGATAACTTACTCTGAAGCTGTTAGCTCAGGATAATTGTAAAGTATGATTTACCCAACTAATTTGAAGGTTCTACCATTTATTCAAATTTTTATTGCCTTCCTTCAGTGTGACAGGGTTGATATGTTGGGGGTAGATGAAAAGGAAGCGCATCAATGATACTGCCCTCCATTGCAGTGAAGGATGGCAGATGGTCAACAAATATTTCACAGAATAAATGCTAAGAAGAAATTTTTTAAAAGAGTGCTGGGATGTTGGGGAGGAGCCTCCTTAGCTCAGATGGTTAGTTTGGAAAGGTGCTTGGAGGAGATGACTTTGAACAGAGATCCCAATGTTAGGAGATCAGCAATTCTTAGTATCTCTTCTGTTAATTGTTATTTTGTTAAATTGTTAATTTATTCCTTTTAAAATAATACTTTAAGTTTGTTAATATTTAAAATGTATAAGTTACTGCTTTTTGTTTCTAAGGAGGAAAAAACAGGTACATTCCTTATGAGAAGAGATAGCTTTCCTGAGTAGAAATGTCACTGGAGTAGGAGACAGCCTGGATTCTGGTCTTGCCTCAGTATAATCTTGTGAGAGTCTGTAAGCATCTATTTCCTTATTTGTTACTAAACAAAACAAAAGCCTTCCCTATTTTGCAGGGTTTCTTTGCTAACTGAATGAGAAAATATACTTTTTAAATTATATAGCCACTGGTATTTCTATTTTTAGTTGTTTGAGGAACCTCCATACTGATTTCCACAGTGGCTGCATCAATTTACATTCTCACTCACACTGTAGGATTCCCATTCCTATGCATCCTCACCAACACTTGTTATTTCTTGTCTTCTGGATAGTGGCCATTCTAAATGGTGTGAGGTGATACCTCGTTGTGGTTTTGATTTGCATTTCTCTGATGATTAGCAATGTGGAGCATCTTTTCATGTGCCTGTTGGCCATTTATATTTATTTTCTTGAGAAATGCCTGTTCAGGTCCTCTGCCCATTTTTTAATTAATTGGGTTACTTGTTTTTTGGGTGTTGAGGTATATGAGTTCTTTCTATATTTTGGATGTTAGCCCCTTATCAAATGAGTCATTTATGAATATATTCTCCCATACTGTAGGTTGCCTTTTTGTTCTGCTGATGGTGTCCTTTGCTGTATAGAAGCTTTAGTTTGATGTAGTTCCACTAGTTGATTTTTTATTTTGTTCCAGCCATAAAATGAAAAGAAATCCTCCCATTTGCAACAACATTGGATCTAGAGGGTATTATGCTCAGTGAAATAAGCCAGGTGGAAAAAGATAAGTATTGTATGATTTCACTTATTTGTGGAATATAAAAACAAATATATTAATAGAATACACTGCATTTCATACATAGCTATATATTTTTTCTTATGATGAGAACTTTTATTTATTTTTATTTTATTGAAATATTGTTGATACATATTCTTATACTGGTTTCAAATGTACAACACAGTGATTCAACAGTTACCCATATTATTAAATCCTCACCCCTTCTAGTGCAGTACCTATCTATCAATGTAGTAAGATGTTACAGAATCAGTGACTGTATTCTCCATGCTGTGCTACTGTCCCCATGACCAACATATATTGTGACTGAGAATTATTGAGTGCCCTCCCCCCACCTGTCCCAACCCCTCCCACTTGGTAACCCTAGCACTTCTCAGTGTCTATGAGTCTACTGCTGTTTTGTTCAATTGAGAAATGTTTTCCTACTGATTTAAAGCTTTTAAGTCTCTATTCATCTGGTAAATATTAGCACCAAATGTCTAAGCTTATTAATTAATCAGGAGGGTTTGGGTTCTTAGAAATTGGTAGTGTGGTAGAAAGTAAGTTGGATCTGGAGCTAGAAAACCCAGGTTCCAGGGTTCTCCCTTTCACTTACTAGCTTTGTGACTTTTGGCAAAACACTAAACTTCTCTGAGCTTTCCTAATTTTCAGAGTTCAAGCTAATACCAAGTATCTCAGGGTTGTTAGGAGTAATTGAATTAAATAGATGAAGTTCTTTTGAAAACTCTACAACAAGGTTTGAAAAAACTGGGGCCTTTGATACAGTATGTATTGCAACAATTCAGCTCTGCTATTGTTAATAGCTATTAGGTAATATATAATGAATTAGCATGGCTGTGTTCCAGTAAAACTTTATGAACACTGACATATGAATTTCGAATAATTTTCATGTATCATGAAATACCGTTCTTTAGATTTTTTTCAACCATTTAAAAATGTAAAAATGTTTTTCAGCTCACCTGTTCTACAGAAACAGGCAGTGAAGTGAGGTGAGTTTGGCCTGAGGACTGTATGTAGTTTGGCCATCACTGTTACAGAGGATTAGGCAGAGTAAGGTATTAATTAGGGATTCACAGATAGGTGATTGAAAAATAAAAATTTATGGAAATGATTTCAACCCCTTCTCTAACATGAATCCAGAAATTTTTTCACATAAAATGGGCATCTTTACTTGAGAAAATGACATTGCCAAAGCAAAACTGAGAATGGAAGTGAGAAAGAGAATCATTTTAGTGTTATAAACTCCAAAGGACTGTGATGTGGTTGTATAGTACAACCACAATTCAGGGTTGCCATTCAGGGTTGTGTATGCATGTGGCTCCAAGTAATATGTGGTCCCATATTATGAGTAGTTAAGAGTGGTCTTGGGAGTCAGATACCTGGGTTGAATTCTGGCCCTGGTTTTTACTAGCTATGTGATCTTAGGCAAGTTAATTTAGCTTTTTGAGCCTAATCTCCTAATTTGTAAAATGGGAATAAATATTGTTTACCTCAAGAATCTTGTGAGAAACATGAGAAAACACGTGAAATGGCTTAGAGTGCTCAGCACAAAGCAATCAGTGTTAACTGATAATATTCACTAGGATGTGTGTTGTACATGTCTAATTTGTTTTGTCCTTGCTTCAGTTGTTTTAATAAATTGTAATATCCTCCAAATGATTTCAGTTATTTGTGAGGTATAAAGAGAAAGCAAAATAGAAGGAACCAACAGCAGTAGACTCAGACACTGAGAAGTGACTAGTGGTTACCAAGGGGGAGGGGTTGGAGTGGGTGGTGGGGGAAGGATGAGGTGGATAAAAGGGCACAATAATTCTCCATCACAGTATAGGTTGGTCATGGGGGCTGGTAGTACATCGTGGAGAATACAGTTAATGGTTCTGTAACATCTTACTAGGTTGATAAATAGTAACTGCACTAGAGGGGGTGAGGATTTTTTTGGTAACTGTTGAACCACTGTGTTGTATATTTGAAACCAACATAAGACTGTATATCAGTGATACGTTAATTAAAAAAAAAGAAATTGTAATATCCTTAACTGGTTGTTTTGCACAGGTTGTTGATGGACAGTTCTGCTTTAAAGGATTAAAATAACATAGAGGTAGATTTAAAACCTTAAGGTCCCCCATTACCCAATTTCCTGCTTTCCTGGTAGGTAACTATTATTTAGAGTTGACTGTGAACTTGTACAGTCCTTCTGTGTATTTACATGCCTATGTATGTGCATATACAACAAAAAATATGTCCTTTAACTTGCTTTTTTCCTAAAGAATATGACTTAGGGCACTTTTCATGTCAGTATGTATCTATTTACTTCATTCTTTTTTACGGATACATAGTATTTCAGACTACTTGATTCTTAATGGCTAGGATCAGTTTAGAGCATATCCTTCCAGACTTTTTTATATGCATTTACACATTTATGAGTACATTTAGAAATACAAAGTTTTGTATTTTTTTACATGAATGATATATAGATGTATGTACTGTATTACAACTTGCTTTTCTCACTTAACAGTGTATATGTGGAGATTTTTATACATTAGTATATATCCATCTCATTTTTTAAACAGGTGTTACACAGTACTGATGTACCACTGTTTATTTCACCATTTTTTTTAAATTATACTTTTATTTGAGCAGAAAATTAAATGGTGTATTAGGTTTTTTTTAATTAATTAATTTATTTATTTATTTACAATTTATTTTGGTATCGTTAACCTACAATTACATGTGCAATATTATGGTGGTTAAACTACCCCCTTCATCAGGTCCCCCCCACCAACCGCATTATAGTCACTGTCCATCAGCGTAGTGAGATGCTATAGAGTCACTACTTGTCTTCTCTGAGTTGTACAACCCTCCCCGTGCCACCCCACCTTACGTCTGCTAATCGTAATGCCCCTTTTACCCTCATATCCCTCCCTTCCCACCCATCTTCCCCTGTCCCTTTCCCTTCGGTAACTATTAGTCTGTTCTTGGGTTCTGTGAGTCTGCTGCTGTTTTGTTCCTTCAGCTTTTTTCTTTGTTCTTATACTCCACATATGAGTGAAATCATTTGATACTTGTCATTTTCGGCTTGGCTTATTTCACTGAGCATAATACCCTCTAGCTCCATCCATGTTGTTGCAAATGGTAGGATTTGTTTTCTTCTTATGGCTGAATAATATTCCATTGTGTATATGTACCACATCTTCGTTATCCATTCATCTACTGATGGACACTTAGGTTGCTTCCATTTCTTGACTATTGTAAATAGTGCTGCGATAAACATAGGGGTGCATCTGTCTTTTTGAAACTGGGCTACTGAATTCTTAGGGTAAATTCCTAGGAGTGGGATTCCTGGGTCAAATGGTATTTCTATTTTGAATTTTTGAGGAACCTCCATATTGCTTTCCACAATGGTTGAACTAATTTTCATTCCCACCAGCAGTGTAGGAGGGGACCCTTTTCTCCACATCCTCGGCAACATTTGTTGTTGTTTGTGTTTTGGATGTTGGCCATCCTCACTGGTGTAAGGTGATATCTCATTGTGGTTTTAATCTGCATTTCTCTGATGACCAGCGATGTGGAGCATCTTTTCATGTGCCTGTTGGCCATCTGAGTTTCTTCTTTGGAGAAGTGTCTATTCATGTCCTCTGCCCATTTCTTAATTGGATTATTTGCTTTTTGTTTGTTAAGGTGCATGAGTTCCTTATATATTTTGGATGTCAACCCCTTATCAGATACATCATTTATGAATATATTTTCCCATATTGTAGGATGTCTTTTTGTTCTACTGATGGTGTCCTTTGCTGTACAGAAGCTTTTCAACTTGATATAGTCCCACTTGTTCATTTTTGCTTTTGTTTCCCTTGCCCGGGGAGATATGTTCATGAAGAAGTCGCTCATGTTTATGTCCAAGAGATTTTTGCCTATGTTTTTCTCTAAGAGTTTTATGGTTTCTTGACTTAAATTCAGGTCTTTGATCCACCTTGAGTTTACCTTTGTGTATGGCGCTAGACAGTAGTCCAGTTTCATTCTCTTACATGTAGCTGTCCAGTTTTTCCAACACCAGCTGCTGAAGAGGCTGTCATCTCCTCATTGTATATCCAAGGATCCTTTATCAAATATTAATTGACTGTAAATGTTTGGGTTAATGTTTGGATTTTCTATTCTGTTCCACTGGTCTGTGGGTCTGTTTTTGTGCCAGTACCAAATTGTCTTGATTACTGTGGCTTTGTAGTAGATCTTGAAGTCAGGGAGCGTAATTCCCTCTGTTTGATTCCTCCTTCTCAGGATTGCTTTGGCTATTCGGGGTCTTTTCTGGTTCCATATGAATTTTAGAATTATTTGTTCCAGTTCATTGAAGAAACGTGTTGGTAATTTGATAGGGATTGCGTTGAATCTGTAGATTGCTTTAGGTAGTATAGCCATTTTGACAATATTTATTCTTCCTAGCCAAGAGCATGGGATGAATTTCCATTTGTTAGTGTCCTCTTTAATGTCTCTTAGGAGTGTCTTGTAGTTTTCAGAGTACAGGTCTTTCACTTCCTTGGTTAGGTTTATTCCTAGGTATTTTATTCTTTTTGATGCAATTGTGAATGGAATTGTTTTTCTGATTTCTCTTTCTGTTAGTTCATCATTAGTGTATAGGAAAGCAACAGATTTCTGTGTGTTAATTTTGTATCCTGCAACTTTGCTAAATTAAGATATTAGTTATAGTAGTTTCGGAGTGGAGTCTTTAGGGTTTTTTATGTAGAGTATCATGTCATCTGCAAATAGTGACAATTTGACTTCTTCTTTACCAATCTGGATGCCTTGTATGTCTTTGTTTTGTCTGATTGCCGTGACTAGGACCTCCAGTACTATGTTGAATAACAGTGGAGAGAGTGGGGATCCCTGTCTTGTTCCCCATCTTAGATGAAAAGCTTTCAGCTTCTCGCTGTTAAGTATGATGTTAGCTATGGGTTTGTCATATATAGCCTTTATGATGTTGAGGTACTTGCCGTCTGTACCCATTTTGTTGAGAGTTTTAATCAGGAATGGATGTTGAATTTTGTCAAATGCTTTTTCAGCATCTATGGAGATGATCATGTGGTTTTTGTTCTTCTTTTTATTGATGTGATGGATGATGTTGATGGATTTTCGAATGTTGTACCATCCTTGCATCCCTGGGATGAATCCCACTTGATCATGGTGTATGATCCTCTTGATGTATTTTTGAATTCGGTTTGCTAATATTTTGTTGAGTATTTTTGCATCTATGTTCATCAGGGATATAGGTCTGTAATTTTCTTTTTTGGTGAGGTCTTTGCCCGGTTTTGGTATTAGAGTGATGCTGGCTTCATAAAAAGAGTTTGGAAGTATTCCCTCCTCTTCTATTTTTTGGAAAACTTTAAGGAGAATGGGTGTTATTTCTTCTCTATATGTCTGGTAGAATTCAGAGGTGAATCCATCAGGTTCTGGGGTTTTGTTCTTGGGTAGTTTTTTGATTACCGCTTCAATTTCATTGCTGGTGATTGGTCTGTTTAGTTTTTCTGTTTCTTGCTTGGTCAGTCTTGGAAGGTTGTATTTTTCTAAGAAGTCCATTTCTTCTAGGTTTTGCAGCTTGTTAGCATATAGATGCTCATACTATTCTCTTATAATTCTTTGTATTTCTGTGGGGTCCTTCATTATGTTTCCTTTCTCATTTATGATTCTGTTTATGTGTGTAGATTCTCTTTTTCTCTTAATGAGTCTGGCTAGGGGTTTATCTATTTTGTTTATTTTTTCCAAGAACCAGCTCTTGGTTTTATTGATTTTTTCTATTGTTTTATTCTTCTCAATTTTATTTATTTCTTCTCTGATCTTTATTATGTCTCTCCTTCTGGTGACTTTGGGCCTCATTTGTTCTTCTTTTTCCAATTTCAATAATTGTGTCTTTAGACTGTTCTTTTGCGAATGCTCTTCCTTCTTTAAATAGGCCTGGATTGCAATATACTTTCCTCTTAGACCTGCCTTTGCTGTGTCCCAAAGAAGTTGTGGCTTTGTGTTGTTGTTGTCATTAGTCTCCATATATTCTGTGATTTCTGTTTTGATTTGGTTGTTAACCCATTGATTAATTAGGAGAACGTTAAGTCACCATGTATTTGTGAGCCTTTTTGATTTCTTTCTAAAATTTATTTCTAGTTTTATACCTTTGTGATCTGAGAAGTTGGTTGGTAGGATTTCAATATTTTTTAATTTACTGAGGTTATTTTTGTTGCCTAGTATGTGGTCTATTCTGGAAAATGTTCCATGTGCACTTGAGAAGAATGTATATCCTATTGCTTTTGGGTGCAGGGTTCTGTAGATATCTGTTAGGTCCATCTGTTCTAGTGTGTTGTTCAGTGCCTCTGTGTCTTTACTTATTCTCTGTCTGGTTGATCTATCCTTTGGAGTGAGTGGTGTGTTGAAGTCTCCTAAAATGAATGCATTGCTGTCTATTTCCTCCTTCAATTCTGTTAGTATTTGTTTCACATATGCTGGTGCTCCTGTGTTGGGTACATATATATTTATAATGGTTATATCTTCTTGTTGGACTGACCCCTTTATCATTATGTAATGTCCTTCTTTATCTCTCGCTAGTTTCTTCATTTTGAAGTGTATTTTGTCTGATACAAGTACTGCAACACCTGCTTTTTTCTCCTTGTTGTTTGTATGAAATATCTTTTTCCATCTCTTCACTTTTAGTCTGTGTATATCTTTGGGTTTGATGTGAGTCTCTTGTAAGCAGCATATAGATGGGTCTTGCTTTTTTATCCATTCTGTTACTCTGTGTCTTTTGATTGGTGCATTCAGTCCATTTACATTTAGGGTGATTATTGATAGATATGTACTTATTGCCATTGCTGGCTTTAGATTCATGGTTACCAAAGGTTCAAGGGTTGTTTCTTTACTATCTAAGAATCTAACTTCACTTTCTTGTTAAGTTATTGTGAACGCCATCTGATGTTTCTTTATCTCTCCCTTCTTATTCTTCCTCCTCCATTCTTTATATATTAGGTGTTTTATTCTTTGCCTTTAGTTAGTATTTAAATGGTCTGCTTTCTTTGCTATGATTTCATTTTCTCTGGTGACATCTTTTTAGCCTTAGGGGTGCTTCCCTCTAGAGCAGTCCATTTAGGATATCCTGTAGTGGTGATTTATGAGAGGCAAACTCTTTCAACTTTCGTTTGTCTGGAAATTGTTTAATCCCTCCCTCATATTTAAATGATAATCGTGCTGGATGCAATATTCTTGGTTCAAGGTCCTTCTGTTTCATTACGTTAAGTATATCATGCCATTGTCTTCTGGCCTGTAAGGTTTCTGTTGAGAAGTGTGATGATAGTCTGATGGGTTTTACTTTGTAGGTGATTTTTTTTCTCTCTCTAGCTGCCTTTTATACTCTGTCTTTATCTTTGACCTTTGCCATCTTAATTATTATGTGTCTTGGTGTTGTCTTCCTTGGGTCCCTTGTGTTGGGAGATCTGTGGGCTTCCATGGACTGTGAGACTATTTCCTTCCCCAGCATGGGAAAGTTTTCATTGATTATTTCTTCAAAGAGACTTTCTATCCCTTTTTCTCTCTCTTCTTCCTCTGATACTCCTATAATGCGAATATTGTTCCGTTGTGATTGGTCACACAGTTCTCTTAATATTCTTTCATTCCTAGAGATCCTTTTATCTCTCTCTGCCTCAGCTTCTCTGTAGTCCTGTTCTCTATTTTCTAATCCATTAACTGCCTCTTGAACCTCATCCAGTCTGCTGTTAAGCCCGTCAATGGCTTGTCTGATTTGTGCATATTCTTTCCTCACTTCCCTCAGTTCCCCCCTCAGCTCTTGCACATTTTTCTGTAGATCTGTCAGCATGGCTATGACTTTTATTCTGAATTCTCTTTCAGGAAGACTGTGCATGTCCGTCCCTTCAGGTTCGCTGTCTGGGGTTGTCTGGGTCTGAAGCTTTGCTGTACCATATTCCTCTGTCTTTTCATGGCTATAGAATTGGTTCCTGGTAGTTGCCATGTATGTCAGCTGGGCTCTTTATGACTTTAAAAAGGAAAAAAAAAAAGTAAAGAAAAGAAAAAGAATAATAAAAAAAAGGGAGAGAGAAAAACTAAAGAAAGAGAAGAAAAAACAACAACTAAAGAAAAAAAAAAAACTGTCCACCGGGAGTGGGTTCTGTGTGAATGGTGTAGGTGGCGCTGTTGCTCCACTCGTCCAGATCCATGGCCATGCCGCTCCGCAAGGCCCTTTATAGCTCTGGCCAGGGTGGGAACGAATGGGAGGCTGTTGATCTCTGTGGGAGTCCTAAGTGTAGCCACCCTTTCCCAGTCGCCAGTTAAGGGGTCCGAAGCTCCCCAGGACTCCCAGCCTGCTGGGATGAGTGTGCCAGGGCGATGCGGTCCTCTGCTGGGCTCCTGTGTCTTGAAGACCACTGAAAAAAGCGCGCGCTTTTCTTGTTTTTTTTTTCCTTTTTCTTTCCTTCCCGGGGCCTGCCGCAAGCAACTGGCGTGTTCCCCGCTGAGACGCTGAGACCCTGTGCCCTCTGTCTCTCCCATCTCTGGTACAACGCGTGCTGTGTGTCGGCGCTCCTGGCGCCGACTTCCACTCCCTCCTGGCTCTGAATCCTCTCCTCCCACCGGTGCGCTGGGGTGGTGGAGTGCTCGGGTCCCGCCGGGTCGCGGCTCCGTATCTTACCCGCCTCACCGGGTGCCGAGTCCTCTCAGGTATAGCTTCCCGCTGGTCCGCTGGGGTGGGGGAGTGCTCGGGTCCCGCTGGGTCGCGGCTCCGTATCTTACCTACGTCGCCATCCTCCCGGAAGTCCTCTATTTCACCATTCTTTTATAGATAGATGTTTAAGTTCTTTCAGCCTTTTTCTATTTTAAGCAATGCTTCAGTAAAAAGTCCTTATACGTACATATTTGTACACATACAGGAATATTTCTCAGGTAAATGCTAAAAAGTGGAATAGCTGAGTGACAAGGATGCACTAGATACGTGGGGTTTGCCTTATGAAAAGGCTATTCCAGTTAATTTGCCAACTGTGTGGAGTGCTGAATTTCTCATAAACTCTCAAAGTGTGATATTAACAGACACTTTTTCCTCATCTGATGGACAAAACATGATATTGAATTGTTTGAATTTGTATTTCTCTGCTTACTGAAGAGTTTGAGCCACCATACATGTATTGACCATTTGTATTTCTTTCTGATATTTTTAGTTCTGTACATATTCTGGATATTGATGCTTTGCTATACATGTTGCAGATGTTTGCTCCCAGTCTTGTTGCTATCTTTTAACATTGTTCATGGTCAAATGGCCAAGTGTATTAGCTTTTCTGTTAATTGGTCTTTGCATTTTATCTTTTTAAGAAAGCCTTTTTTTCAGGTTAGAAACATATTTTCTTTCAGTTGTTACATAGTTTTTTTTTTTATGCTTCGCTCCTTGATCTACCAGGAATTTAATTTTTGACTGGTTTTAAGTAGGGATTTTTCCCCAAAAATGGATAACCAATTAATTTGACACTATTTATTATGCTATCTGTTCCTCACAAATTTGAAATGTCATCTTTCCCGTGGACTGTATTCCCATACATACATGAGTCTTTCTGTACTGATTCTTATACTCCATTAGTCCATTTGTCTATTTCTGTAGTGCTGATACTACATTGTTTAACTTACACAGCTATACATATTTAATACCTGGTAAGGCCAGTTCTCATTGTTCTTATATTTCAAGATTCTCTTGACTTTCCTTGTGTTCTTTTTAGAATCAGCTTGCCAGTTAGGGACAGAAACATCTCTTTAGGAATTTGATTTGGTTTGCATTGATTTTGGAGTAATCTGGGAGGGCAGTTTGTGAATATGCCAATATTTGGTCTTTCTACCAAAGAAAGGTGTATTTTATGCATTTCAGTAAAATTTTACAGTTTTCTTTATATATATATAAAGTGTTGCATATTTATTCTTGAGTTTATTCTTAGGTGCATATTTTATAGCTTTGTTACCCTTAATGAACAGGATAGTTCTTTTAAAAAACTATATTTTTAAATCACAGTAATCTTTCTTCCTTCCCTGGCACCCAGCCCTTCTGTCCCCTCCTGGTACCGCTGCCCCCAGACCTCTCACCTCAGGATAGTTGTTTTTTAAATTCCATTTTCTAATTGATTATTGCTCATGTGTAGCAAAGCTATTGATTCCTGTTGATTTTGTCTTTGGCCTTTCTACTGAGCTCTTGTTATTTCCTACTATAGTTTTTTTAGTGGATTTGCTTGGATTTTCTAGATAGATAATCATATAGTCTGCAAGTTTTGAGTTTTGTCTCTTACTTGCCAATATTTGTATATCTTGTTTTATTTCCTTTAGTGGAAGCAGTGATAAAAAGAATTCTTGGCTTATTCCTACTTTAATTATTGTTTATGTGAAAGATTCTTAACCTCTCTCATAAGATAAATGTTAATTGCAACCACACTGAAATTCCTTTTTTTAAACCTGTCTGAGTGCTAAAAATCAAAATGTTTGATAATACCTTTTTTTGTTGTCAAGGCTGTGGGGTGAACAACACTCTCATGTATTGCAGGTGGGAGTTTAAATTGGTGCAGTGCCCATGGAAGGCAGTTTGGCACATTATATAAAGATGCACATGTATTATGTGTATTCTTCTGGATATATTAGTATACATCAATTAAAGTTAAATATGCAAATTTCCTTTGATCCAGCAATCCTATTTCAGGGACATTATACACACACACACACACACATGCATGCATGCACATATATACCCACATGCAAAATGAAATATGTAGTGTTATCTGTCATAGCAAATAGTTGAATACTATTATAAAGGTATTAAAAAATAAAAATAAGAAACTTTTGCATACTGACAGGGAAAAAATGTGTCTGAAGTTATTGTGACTATGAAAAAAAGCCTATGCTACTCTTTGTGTAGAAAGGGAGAAAGAGAACATATATTTGTATTTGCTTATTTGCCTAAAGAAACGCCAGAGGGCTACAGGAGAATCTAATGAGTGGTTACCTGATAGGGGAATGTTAGGAACTGAATGGATGGGAAACAGCATTGGGAGTAAGCCTGTCCATCATATACCTCTTTCATTGATGTTTTTGGATCTTACGGTTTTATATTTAAACGTTAAATTAAGAATGGTTTCTTGAATTATTTCAGCTCCTCCAAGGACTTTTTCTGCTTTCTCTTGATATTTCTCTTCCATGTTACAGGTTTTCTTCAAAGGGCTATCTCCTGATTGCGTTTGTATTTAAGAATATGCTAGTAGAAGGGCAGACCAAGAGTGCCGTGTACCTAGGCAGGGTTGTCAACTGGTAGGCTTTATTTTGGAGTGGGTGGGTGGGCAGCTGGCTATTACACTTGGAGGGTCCAAATGCTGGAGGGCAGAGGGCTTTGCTCCAGGGTGTGCTTCTTCTTAGTTTATCTATCAAATTTGGTTTTCTGCCAAAACCGCAAGTATTTCTGTCTTCAGGGTGGGGGCAGTTCAACTGTGTCGTGATTCAGACCTTCAGTTAATCCTTGTTTTCAGCCTTTTTTTACTTTGGCCCTCTTTGGGATCAGTCTTCTTTGTGTGTGCAGCAGCCCTGAGGTTTTCCCCTGCAAGTCTGCTTCCTCCTGGGTGGGAACTCTTTCTATTACATATTTTAGGTTGTAGAATTCTTTGATTTGTGTTATTAGCCAATTCTTTCCTGCCTGCTGTCAGAAATTGTTGGAATCTTGTGTTTGCTATGCCGTTTTCCATTTGTGTCCTTGAGTTGTGATTTATACTTTTGTTCTTCCCAAGACTTTTCCAGGGTCTTGGGAAGTACAAGAGATATAGGAGTTCAGTTCATCTCTTTGAATCTGAAGTCAACAGTAGTATATCTTAACCTTGGATAAACTATAGTCTCCTTGAAGACAAGGACTGACTTTTGTGCTTTTATCTCCAGATACTAACAGTGCTTGGCACTTGATAAATATTTATTTGCATGAATATACATATAGGAGAGAGAGAGGATTGTTAATAGAAAATTTACTGTGTGATTTTGACTATGTAAATATGCTTTCTTTCAATTGTTGGTCCCAAAAGTTGAGGAAATTCTTGAGCCATTAATTGACAAAGTACTGATTGTGTGCTGGATTTTCTATAGATAGAACCATGGTAAGCTACAGGGAAAAAATTATTTTGAACTTTTAACTCAAATACTCCAAGCTTATATATCAAACATGTTGAAGGAGTAGATTTAGAGTACAAATTTGTGAGATTTTTTCCTGTCATTTTCAGTCTCTATAGAAGTGTTTTGCAGTTGTCTTTATACATATTTCTAGGGCTTAGTTCAGCATATTACTATTTTTTGAAGGCAAAAATGGTCACATATAGGTTATGATATATAGCTCTTGAACTCAATAACAGACTTAAAGTTTGAGGGCTCAGTTTTGTGGACTATTTCACTGAGTTATGTTTCTGCATTGCTGAATGTAGAAGAGAGATTATCCTGGTCACTGAAGCATAGCCAATGTAGTTTTTTATTGGAAAGGTTTAAAGAATATATTATATACTTTTCAGCCTTACTGAATAGAGTTTCCTGAAAAACCATGTAATGTTTTCTTGAGTATTATTGAATAGCACTTTAATATAGTGCTGCCTCTAGGGGTTATGAAGAGGTAGAAAATAAAAGCTTCTATTTATTGGTTATTATATTGTGCCAGGCACGGTGCTAAATACTTGTATTTTCATACCACTCCTGTGAGATTTCATAAATGAAATTAAGAATGAATGAAGTCAAGAAATTTGCTCTAAATCTCTGAGGAGTGAGGCAGAACCAAGATTTGATTTCAGGTTTCTCTCACTCCAAGGCCTGTGTTTTGAAACTCTGTTTTATGGTCAAGAAGCTATTGGATCCATGATGTAAAGGTCCCCAGACGTACTATGCCTAGTGATGTTCTTGGTTTAGTTTTTAAAATTTGTTTTTCTTATTCTTTGTTACCTTTAGGCCACCAGATACTACATTTTATTGTTTTCAGGTATTTTCCCTTCAAAACAGTGATTCTTAACCCTGGAGGCCAGGCTGAGGATGAGGAAAGTAGACAGAATAGGGGGGCAGGTAGGAAGTACAGAGTATAATTTTAAAATGACAAATTTGATGTTATGATGGCTTTGAATATAGTCAAAATGTTTTAAGATTCTTAAAGAGGGACATATTTATTGAGTTATAATTACATATCATAAAATTCACCAATGTAAATGTCAGTGATTTTTAGTAAATTTATCGAGTTGTATAGCCTTGATTACAGTCTAATTTTAGGACATTCCCATCACCCTCAGAAGACCCGTTGTGCTGGTTCGTCATTGATCCATTCCTATGCCTCAGGCCCAGGCAACAACTAATCTGTTTTCTGTCTCTTTAGATTTGCATATTATAGACATTTCATATAAATGGAACCATATAGTATATGGTCTTTTCCTCTGGCTTCTTTCACTTAGCATAATGTTATCAAGGTTCATCCTTGTTGTAGCACGTATCAGTACTTCATTCATTTTTATTGCCAAATAATATTCCATTGCACGGATAAACACATTTTGTTTATCCATCAGTTGATAGACATTTGGGTTGTTTCCACCTTTTGAATATTGTGAATAGTGCCACTGTGAACACTTGTGTACAAGTTTTTGTGTGGACATACGTTTTCATTTCTCCTGGGTTGATGGTATCCTATAGTAACTTTATGTTTAACTTGCTGAGGAACTGCCAAACTGTGTTCTGTAGCAGCTGAACCATTTTACATTCCTACCAGCCATGTACAAGGGGTCCATTTTTTCCACATCCTCACGAACACTTGTTACTGTCCTTTTATTGTTGTCATCCTCTTGGGTATGAAGTTGTATTTAATTGTGGTTTTGAATTGCATTTCTCTAATGAGTACTGATGTGGAACATCTTTTCATGTGTTTATTGGCCATTTGTGTATCTTCAGAGAAACATCTTTTCAGATCCTTAGCCCATTGGATTATTTAGTTGTGAGAATTCTTTATATATTCTGGATAACAGTCCCTTATGAGATATATGATTTGCACATAATTTCTCCCAGCTTTTTGCTTTTCATTTTCCTGGTGGCATTCTTTGAAGCACAAAAGTTTTACATTTTGATGAGGTCCAGCTTCTTAATTTTCTCTTTCATCACTTGTATGTTTGTTGTTGTATCTGGGAAATCATTGCTTAACCCAGGGTCCCTAGATTTACTCCAGTGTTTTTTCTAAGAATTTTATAGTTTCAGCTCTTACATTCAGATCTATGATCCACCCTGAGTTCATTTCTTGTATGATGTGAGCCATAGAGGTCCAACTTTATGTTTTTGTATATGGATATCCAGTTTTCCCAGCACCTTTTGTTGAAAGACTTCTTTTCCCCATTGGATGAATAGTCTTTGCCTGTTTATTGAAAATCAGTTGACCATAATGTTAAAGTTTACTTCTAGACTCTCAATTCTATTTCATTGATTGATGTATCTATTTTTATTCTGTTCATTTCTAATTTAATTCTTTTGTAGTAGGAGAGCATACTTTGGTTTCATTCCTTTTAAATGTATTGAGATTTAGTTTATTGCATAGTATTTGAACTGTTCTGGAGATGTGTCCTTGAAAAGAATGTGTATTTTGCTCTTGTTGGGAATTCTACAGATGGCAGTTCGATCAAATTGGTTGATATAGGCCAAGTTTTCCAGATTCTTGCTGGTTTTCTGCCTAGTTTTTCTCTCCATTACTGACTGGGGTATTAAAATCTTCTGTTATTATTGAATTATTTCTGTCCCTTTTGTCAGTTTATTTTAATGTATTTTGAGGGTTCTGTCATTAGATGTGTACATGTTTATAATGTGTATATGTGTATAATTGTCATATTGTCCTGATGAATTCATCTTTTAATACTTGTAAAATGTTCCTTTTTATCTCTAGTGACATTTTCTGTCTTAGGGTTGGTTAGTAAAAGACTGAGGGAACACTCCTTTCCTCATCCCTTTGATTTGTTGCTTCTTACCCTATAGTTTGGGAAATCAGGTGACCAAACATGTTAGAATTATTGTACCAAAGCAGCACTATTTCTCCCTCTATTTTTATATAAGGGTTCTGAGTAAGATTTCATTTTAAAAAAGAGGTTCTGCAGTTAAATTTTTTGAAGGCTTTTTCCAACTTAAATTCTCTGATTTTATCTATTTTTGTGTGCTTAGAAGTCCTTTTGTCCTACTTGTGGATCTCTGTTCTTGAGGGTTCTGGATAAGTGAACTTTAGTTAAGTGAAGTGAATAATATTATCCTTACTTAAGAATATCCCACCTAAAATGTTAACATTTGGGGAATGTGAGTGAAGTCTAGTCTATATTCTTTGTGTAGTTTTGCAGTTTTTTTCCCCTAGTCTAAAATTATGTCAAAGTAAGTTAATGAAAAAATCTCCATGTAAGTGAGGCATTGTTAGTTACTTTTTCTCACTTTCACGCAATAGTGGTCTTATTTAAGTGGCTTTCAAAGTACATTGATTTGGCAGTACAACCTCATAAAGTACTTCATGAGTCCTTAATTTAATTCCTAGCTCTGGTATTATCAGTGTCATCTGTTAGGCAAATTTCTGGGAGCTATGATAGACTCTTCCTTTTTCCTTACAACCATAGTTATTCAGGCAGTAAATCTTGTAAACTTAGTACTTCCTTAATGTATCTTGAATCTTTCCTTAACACTATTTTCATTCAACCCTTAGCATCTCTTTCCCAGATCATTGCAGGAGCTCTCTTAACTGGTCTCCTTGTTTTACACTGTACGGCATAGAAATCCTATCTGCCTGTTCTCATATGCTACCTTCTAATGTGTGTGTAACTTGTTCATGGTAGCACTCATACACTTACTCAGTGCTGTTTCATGCCTTTGCTTCTGATTTTCGGTCTGCTTGGATCAGCTGCTTTTCTTTCTGCAAGACTCAGTTCAGGCATCTTTCCCAGGAAACCTTACTTAGAAGATCCCACTTCATTCTTTTGCATGTAGATATCCAGTTGTCCCAGTAGCATTTGTTGAAAAGACTCTTCCTTCCCCATGAAATTGTCTTGGCACCCTTGTGGAAAATCAATCAACCATAAATATGTGGGTTTATTTCTAGACTATTTTTATTCCATTTACCTACACATCTATCCTTATGCCAGTACCACACTGTCTTATCACTGTAGCTTTGTAGTAGGTTTTTGGTTTGACAATGAATTGTGCCTTCTAAAGCACTAATGTAATAACACACTTACAGGCTTAACTTTGTGATGCGTGTTTGTGATGAGAAGAGAATAATTTTCTTATTGGTGGCTTTACTGTTTATTTGAAAAACTTTTTTTCCTTATTATGTTCCATATATTTCCACATATTCATTGTGGAAAGTTTTAGAAAGTGCAGAGAAACAGAAAGAAGAGACCATAATTCCACCTTTCAGGGTTAATATTGTATGTGGGGTGTGTGTGTGTGTGTGTATGGAAGCTTATTGTATATATTTCCTTTTTAATTTAGCCACATAATATATAGGGAATGTCTTTTCATCGTGCTAAAAACTACAGTATTTTTTAATGTTGTATCTGATCTCATTTTGAGATGTTTAAACCCCTGTTAGGCTTATGTTTAGTTACAGTTTTTCCAAATTATAAGTGCTATAATGAATATTATAGTTAAATATTTGCACAGATTCTTGACTATTTTCTAAGTCAAGTTCCTATAAGTGGAATGCTGGTTTAAGAGGATGCATATTTTTAAGTCTTTCTTGCCATTTTTTTAAGTATAGTTATTTGGCAGTAGTTTCTTTCTGTTAAAATCTGAAGGCAGGCTCATGGACAAGTATATGTATTATTCAAAACCACAATTAGATGTTCATAGCAGCATTATTTACAATGTTAAAAGGTGGAAACAACCCAATCTATTGAGCAGATGAATGGATAAACAAAATGTGGTATATATATACAATGGAATATTGTTTAGCTTTAAGAGGAATGAAATTCTGATACATGCTACAACATCAGTAAACCTTGAAAAAACATTATGTCAAGTGGAATAAACCAGGCACAAAAGGACAAATATTGTGTTATTCCACTTATATGAAGTACCTAGAATAAGCAAATTCATAGAGAGAGAAAGTGGAACAGAGTTTACCAGGAGCTGGGGAGCTGGGGAGTTAGTATTTAATGAACACAAAATTTCAGTTTGGAATGATGAAAAGGTTCTGGAAATGGATAGTGGTGATGATTGTGCAATATTGTGAATGTACTTAAGGCCACTGAATTATACACTTAAAATGGCTAAAATGGTAGATTTGAAGTTAAGCATATTTTACCACAATAAAAGAACTACTCTTGGATTCATTCCAGAATTTTAGACAAAAACTACCTGCTTAGAAATTATGTGCTTGTTTTACTTACTGTGTATGTTGTAGCTAAGTGAACTCAGGGTTTGGATACTTGTTTTAAATATAATGGATTGATAAGTGGGGCTGAAAATTAGGTTCCTAACCAATATTCATGCAATATGAATACTTATTGAGCTATATGCCAAGTAGTCTGCTAGGCACTGAAGACTTCAGTGGTAAACAAGATAAGACACAGTCTCTGGAGTCTGCTGGTTGCTAAGATTGGACAGAAAAAGACCAAACTTCTTATTAAGAAGAAAGGGATTAAATAATCAGGTGACTTGTTTTCTCCTTAATGATTTCCTTTGTGGGGTGTTTTAAAAATATCCTTTTTTCCCCCTTCAGGTTGCTATGGAGACATGACCATATGAAAGGAAGTCCATTCTTATAATTCTGATACCTGAGATGTAACTGGACTAAACAGTGGAACAGGAAAAATTTTAGTGCCAACCTTAATTACAATGGCTACTGATTCAGGGGAGCCAACTAGCACAGAAGATTCTGAGAAACCTGATGGAGTTTCGTTGGAAGACAGAGTTCCTCAGGATGCAGCAACTTTAACAGTGGAAACTAGACTAAAAGAAAAAAACAGTTCTTTCTCTGCTTCTGGGGAAACTATAGAGAGGAAGAGATTCTTCCGAAAGAGTGTTGAGATGACGGAAGATGACAAAGCTGCTGAATCTTCCTCCAAAGATGAGAGAATGAAGACTGCACCAAATATTCCAAGAGTAGAAAAGCTTCCTACAAATGTGCTAAGAGGTAGACAAGAAGTTAAATATGAACAGTGTTCAAAGGCAACTTCAGAATCATCAAAAGATTATTTCAAGGAGAAAAATGAAAAGGAAATGGAAGAAGAAGCAGAAATGAAGGCTGTAGCTACTTCTCCTAGTGGCAGATTCCTGAAATTCGACATAGAGCTGGGAAGAGGAGCATTTAAAACAGTATATAAAGGACTGGACACTGAAACTTGGGTTGAGGTTGCCTGGTGTGAGCTGCAGGTAGGTATATAATCTTGTTTTAATAGATTTCAGTTTTAGCTGGCCTGGTCTTCTGAGTGATCCAGGATTAAAATGTGTCATGGATTAAAATAAAATGAAGGACTTGTCCCCCACCTCCTTGAAATTATGCTCTTTTTCCTAGATTCTCTTAGGAGCTCATGCCAACCTTTTTTCCTCCTATTGTTTCCCCCTTTAATTTGAAGAAGAAAAAGTCTATCATGGCTTTCTTTGGGAAAACGCTTTTAATTTGTTAACCTTAGAAAATTCTCAAAACTCTTAATGTCTCATTTTGAAAACTTAGTAAATATATGCCTTATGAGTTGATCGTTATACTAAATATTTGAGAGTGTGAATGCTAGGAACATAGTGTGATATCTCCCTTTTCTCTTTTTCTTTGAACAAATTTTTGGGGGTTCATGTTGTGTTCTTCAAAGAAGGAAATGCTTTTCCTGATTATTTGGGGACCTCTATTAATATAAACCCCTCCATGGCTTTAAGTTTACCTCAAAGATTCTGGAAGAAATGATCACCAGAATCTGCTGAGGTTAGTCACCTGGGATGTTTTAGGAAAGGAGAAATGAAAGCAATAGGACAGTGATTAAATTACCTAGGTATTTTGGTTCCTTAATAAATGTTTATTGTGGTACTTTTAACTAATGAAGGACTAAATGGGGATAGACTATCATAGAAGGGGTTATAATAAGAATAGTTTCAGTGGATGTAGGTCAAATATAAGGAAATCTTGTGACCTCAGTCTGCTCAGGAAATGGCCAGTGTTCACACGAGATATTTAAAATTAAGATTGAATAAAGCCAATCGCTATGTACAAGTGTTTTGTTGTTGGTGTTCAGATTCCAGTGGTCTCTGTATAGGGGGTGTGTATGTATATATCATGGTTTCGCCCATTTTGAATTTACTGTAGGTTGCCATTTAGATGGGTTGAAATTTAGTCCAGGGCTGCATTTCTAGGAAGCTTTTTGTTTAATGCCATGGTTTCCGAACTTTACTGTCTGTAAGGATTAGTGGTTGCTTCATATGCAGATTCTGGAGCCTATTGTTAGAGATTGGGATTTAGTTAAGTCTGGGGTGGGATGCAAGACGGCAATTTCAAAAAGCTTTCAAAGTGCTTTGAATATAGGAAATCCTTTGTTGACTCTTTGGAATGCAAGTTCCCTAGTAGTCAAGCCATTCTAGTAGTTCTTGAAAGGTGTGTGCACATATGGGATTTGCTTGGTTTTCTTCTCACCAACTTTTTACTAAGAATTTTATAAGGTCTACATCATAGCAAAAATATTAGATAGTGTGAGCAAACAAACATCAAAAACCTCCTGAAATTTTACAACTTTGAGGATGCTTTAAACATGTTATTATATATTTTTCTGGACTCTTTCTTTTGCAGAAATATATATAAGACTGTATGTTTTTCCCCCACAAAATGGAATCACACTGTAAAGTTCTTCAAAAACCTTTTTTTTTAACTTAGGAACATCTTTTCATTACTGGTAATTGTGCATTTATATCATTTTTAATAGATGCCCATATAAGTCATTTAATCAGGGCTTTATTGTTGGACATCAATATTTTCTCCAATATTTCACTATTATAACTGTGGTTTTGATCAACATCCTTGTATATATATTGAAAATTATGTAAATTTTTATTTCATCTCTGCATTGTGACATCAGTAGCACTCATCTTTCAGTGACATCTGCCTGTAAGTGAGGGAAATAATTTCCATTCACTTGGTAGTAGGATACATAGTAAGGATATGTCAAGTATTTTGCAAATTATCTACTTAGCTATCCTAAAGCATGTTTAGGTAGAACTTGAAGAAAATACTCTGTGCTAGGAACTGCCTAGGAGAGTGCCTTCTATTATTCACCTGTGGAAAGATTGAAAGACCCTAAGGTCTCACTACTCAAAGCTTGGTCCCTGGAGCAGCAGCATGGCATCACTATTGGTTCCTAGGCCTCATGCCAGACCTTCTGAATCAGAATCTGTCTCCTAGTAACATCTGCAGGTGATATGTATACACAGTAGAGTTTGAAAAGCACTGAAATACAGGACTAGTAGTTCTAAGAGGTAGCTGAATCAGGGGAGGAATTCCCTTAATACACCAACATGAGCTTTGAGTTATATCATATATACTGATTCCTGGCATCTACTCCAGACTTTGCAAATCAGAACCTCCAGGAGATGAGACCCAGGGACTTATTTTTTAAAAGTTCCCCAGGTGATTAGATACATAGCCAGATTGAGATGTCTCCCATGTACAGCAAATATTATACATATATAAAAGTACATTTCAATTAACACAGAGAACAGTTGAAATTTTCTATTATGAAAGGACTATCAGAATTAGTGGACATAGTTGATACAATTTTTGTATCACTTCCTTTTCTCTATATTTGGAATAAAGAAAAATTAACTTATTTAAAATCCAAGAAGGATAAGTGTATCATTTTTTAATTACTTTTCTTTGAGTATTATGCCATTAGTCATGTACAATTTCTCATATTTGTCCATGGTATTACTTCTTTATTATATAATTAAATTTTATAGAAAAGCCTCACAGTGAGTAGTTAAAATATTTAAATTATTCTAAATTCGTTTCTAATCTTTTTTATAGATGTGTGTGTATATTGTATAAAATTGGTGTGCCCATACTTCTGTCATATTATGAATTTGTGTTTTCTATTTACTAACATCATTAAAATTTATAAAATACATTTTATTACATTCACACCACCTCTTGCTTAATCTCCCTTGAAATTAGGCAGTTCTACGTCTTTAAATTTTTATTTTTGCATGTTTGATTTAAAATCCGCAGAATTCACAAAAGCATAACAAAAGGTCTTACATATTTTTTTCTCTTTTTTTTTATAATTTATTTTGGTATCATTAATCTACAATTACATGTGCAATATTACGGTGATTAAACTACCTCCTTCATCAGGTCCCCCCCACCAACCCCATTACAGTCACTGTCTATCAGCGTAGTGAGATGCTATAGAGTCACTACTTGTCTTCTCTGAGTTGTACAACCCTCCCCGTGCCACCCCACCTTACGTCTGCTAATCGTAATGCCCCTTTTACCCTCATATCCCTCCCTTCCCACCCATCTTCCCCTGTCCCTTTCCCTTCGGTAACTATTAGTCCGTTCTTGGGTTCTGTGAGTCTGCTGCTGTTTTGTTCCTTCAGCTTTTTTCTTTGTTCTTATACTCCACATATGAGTGAGATCATTTGATACTTGTCTTTTTCGGCTTGGCTTATTTCACTGAGCATAATACCCTCTAGCTCCATCCATGTTGTTGCAAATGGTAGGATTTGTTTTCTTCTTATGGCTGAATAATATTCCATTGTGTATATGTACCACATCTTCGTTATCCATTCATCTACTGATGGACACTTAGGTTGCTTCCATTTCTTGACTATTGTAAATAGTGCTGCGATAAACATAGGGGTGCATCTGTCTTTTTGAAACTGGGCTACTGAATTCTTAGGATAAATTCCTAGGAGTGGGATTCCTGGGTCAAGTGGTATTTCTATTTTGAATTTTTTTTTTTTTAATAATTTATTTTATTTTAGTATCATTAACCTACAATTACATGGGCAATACCGTGATGATTGAACTCCCCCCATCACCAGGTCCCCCCCACCAACCCCACCACAGTCACTGTCCATCAGCGTAGTGAGATGAGAATCGCTACTTGTCTTCTCTGAGCTGTACAGTACCCCCCGTGCTCCCCCACCCTATGTCTGCCAATCGTAATGCCCCTTTTACCCTCTTATCCCTCCCTTCCCATCCATCACCCCAGTCCCTTTCCCTTTGGTAACTGTTAGTCCATTCGTGGGTTCTGTGAGTCTGCTGTTGTTTTGTTCCTTCATTTTTTTATTTTTTTTATTTTTTCTTTGTTCTTATACTCCACATATGAGTGAGATCATTTGGTACTTGTCTTTTTCGGCCTGGCTTATTTCACTGAGCATAATACCCTCCAGCTCCATCCATGTTGTTGCAAATGGTAGGATTTGTTTCTTTCTTATTGCTGCGTAATATTCCATTGTGTATATGTACCACATCTTCTTAATCCATTCATCTACTGATGGGCACTTAGGTTGCTTCCATTTCTTGGCTATTGTAAATAGTGCTGCAATAAACATAGGGGTGCATGTGTCTTTCTCAAACTGGGCTGCTGCATTCTTGGGGTAAATTCCTAGGAGTGGGATTCCTGGGTCAAATGGTATTTCTATTTTGAGTTTTTTGAGGAACCTCCATACTGCTTTCCACAATGGTTGAACTAATTTGCATTCCCACCAGCAGTGTAGGAGGGTTCCCCTTTCTCCACATCCTCGCCAACATTTGTTGTTGTTTGTGTTTTGGATGTTGGCCATCCTTACTGGTGTGAGGTGATATCTCATTGTGGTTTTAATCTGCATTTCTTTGATGATTAGCGATGTGGAGCATCTTTTCATGTGCCTGTTGGCCATCTGCATTTCTTCGTTATAAAAGTGTCTGTTCATGTCCTCTGCCCATTTCTTAATTGGATTATTTGCTTTTTGTTTGTTAAGGTGCGTGAGTTCTTTATATATTTTGGATGTCAACCCCTTATCACATATATCATTTATGAATATATTCTCCCATACTGTAGGATGTCTTTTTGTTCTACTGATGGTGTCCTTTGCTGTACAGAAGCTTTTCAGCTTGGTATAATCCCACTTGTTCATTTTTCCTTTTGTTTCCCTTGCCCAGGGAGATATGTTCATGAAGAAGTCACTCATGTTTATGTCCAAGAGATTTTTGCCTGTGTTTTTTTCTAAAAGTTTTATGGTTTCTTGACTTACATTCAGGTCTTTGATCCACCTAGAGTTTACTTTTGTGTATGGGGCTAGACAGTAGTCCAGTTTCATTCTCTTACATGTAGCTGTCCAGTTTTTCCAACACCAGCTGCTGAAGAGGCTGTCATCTCCCCATTGTATATCCAAGGATCCTTTATCAAATATTAATTGATTGTATATGTTTGGGTTAATATTTGGATTTTCTATTCTGTTCCACTGGTCTGTGGGTCTGTTTTTGTGCCAATACCAAATTGTCTTGATTACTGTGGCTTTGTACTAGAGTTTGAAGTAAGGGAGCGTAATTCCCCCTGTTTGATTCCTCCTTCTCAGGATTGCTTTGGCTATTCGGGGTCTTTTGTGGTTCCATATGAATTTTCCAATTATTTGTTCGAGTTCATTGAAGAAAGCTGTTGGTAGTTTGATAGGGATTGCGTTGAATCTGCAGATTGCTTTAGGTAGTATAGCCATTTTGACAATATTTATTCTTCCTAGCCAAGAGCATGGGATGAATTTCCATTTGTTAGTGTCCTCTTTAATTTCTCTTAGGAGTGTCTTGTAGTGTCTTTCACTTAATTTCTCTTAGGAGTGTCTTGAAGTGTCTTTCACTTCCTTGGTTAGGTTTATTCCTAGGTATTTTATTCTTTTTGATGCAATTGTGAATGGAATGGTTTTCTGATTTCTGTGTGTTAATTTTGTATCCTGCAACTTTGCTGAATTCACATATTAGTTCTAGTAGTTTTGGAGTGGAGTCTTTAGGGTTTTTTATGTAGAGTATCATGTCATCTGCAAATAGTGACAGTTTGACTTCTTCTTTACCAATCTGGATGCCTTGTATGTCTTTGTTTTGTCTGATTGCTGTGGCTAGGACCTCCAGTACTATGTTGAGTAACAGTGGAGAGAGTGGGCATCCCTGTCTTGTTCCCGATCTTAGATGAAAAGCTTTCAGCTTTTCGCTGTTAAGTATGATGTTAGCTGTGGGTTTGTCATATATAGCCTTTATGATGTTGAGGTACTTGCCGTCTGTACCCATTTTGTTGAGAGTTTTAATCAGGAATGGATGTTGAATTTTGTCAAATGCTTTTTCAGCATCTATGGAGATGATCATGTGGTTTTTGTTGTTCTTTTTGTAGATGTGGTGGATGATGTTGATGGATTTTCGAATGTTGTACCATCCTTGCATCCCTGGGATGAATCCCACTTGATCATGGTGTATGATCCTCTTGATGTATTTTTGAATTCGGTTTGCTAATATTTTGTTGAGTATTTTTGCATCTACGTTCATCAGGGATATTGGTCTGTAATTTTCTTTTTTAGTGAGGTCTTTGCCCGGTTTTGGTATTAGAGTGATGCTGGCTTCATAAAAAGAGTTTGGAAGTATTCCCTCCTCTTCTATTTTTTGGAAAACTTTAAGGAGAATGGGTGTTATTTCTTCTCTATATGTCTGGTAGAATTCAGAGGTGAATCCATCAGGTCCTGGGGTTTTGTTCTTCGGTAGTTTTTTGATTACCGCTTCAATTTCGTTGCTGGTGATTGGTCTGTTTAGTTTTTCTGTTTTTTGCTAGGCCAGTCTTGGAAGGTTGTATTTTTCTAAGAAGTTGTCCATTACGTCTAGGTTTTGCAGCTTGTTAGCATGTAGATTCTCATAATATTCTCTTATAATTCTTTGTAATTCTGTGGGGTCCGTCGTTATTTTTCCTTTCTCATTTATGATTCTGTTTATGTGTGTAAATTCTCTTTTTATCTTAATGAGTCTGGCTAGGGGTTTATCTATTTTGCTTATTTTTTCAAAGAACCAGCTCTTGGTTTCATTGATATTTTTCTGTTGTTTTATTCTTCTCAATTTTATTTATTTCTTCTCCCATCTTTATTATATCCCTCCTTCTGGTGACTTTGGGCCTCATTTGTTCTTCTTTTTCCAATTTCAGTAATTGTGTCTTTAGACTGTTCATTTGGGAATGTTCTTACTTCTTTAAATAGGCCTGGATTGCAATATTCTTTCCTCTTAGAACTGCCTTTGCTGCGTCCCACAGAAATTGTGGCTTTGTGTTGTTGTTGTCATTAGTCTCCATATATTCTTTGATTTCTGTTTGGTTTGGTCCTTAACCCATTGATTAATTAGGAGAATGTTGTTAAGTCTCCATGTATTTGTGAGCCTTTTTGTTTTCTTCCTAAAATTTATTTCTAATTTTATACCTTTGTGATCTGAGAAGTTGGTTGGTAGGATTTCAATATTTTTTAATTTACTGAGGTTCTTTTTGTGGCCTAGTATGTGGTCTATTCTGGAAAATATTCCATGTGCACTTGAGAAGAATGTGTATCCTGCTGCTTTTGGGTGCAGAGTTCTGTACATAACTGTTAGGTCCATCTGTTCTAGTGTGTTGTTCAGTGCCTCTGTGTCTTTACTTATTCTCTGTCTGGTTGATATGTCCTTTGGAGTGAGTGGTGTGTTGAAGTCTCCTAAAATGAATGCATTGCTGTCTATTTCCTCCTTCAATTCTGTTATTATTTGTTTCACATATGCTGGCACTCCTGTGTTGGGTGCATATATATTTATAATGGTTATATCTTCTTGTTGGACTGACCCCTTTATCATTATGTAATGTCCGTCTTTATCTCTTGCTTCTTTCTTCGTTTTGAAGTCTATTTTGTCTGATACAAGTACTGCAACACCTGGTTTTTCTCTTTGTTGTTTGCATGAAATATCTTTTTCCATCCCTTCACTTTTAGTCTGTGTATATCTTTGGGTTTGAGGTGAGTCTCTTGTAAGCAGCATATAGATGGGTCTTGCTTTTTTATCCATTCTGTTACTCTGGGTCTTTTGATTGGTGCATTCAGTCCATCTACATTTAGGTTGATTATTGAAAGATATGTACTTATTGCTATTGTTGTGTTTAGATTCGTTGTTACCAAAGGTTCAAGGGTTGCTTCTTTACTATGTAACAATTTAACTTAACTTTCTTGTTAAGTTATTGTGAACACCATCTGATGTGTCTTTATCTCTCCCTTCTTATTCTTCCTTCTCCATTCTTTATATATTAGGTGTTTTATTCTTTGCTTTTAGTTAGTATTTGCATGGTCTGCTTTCTTTGCTATGATTTCATTTTCTCTGCTGACATTTTTTTAGTCTTAGGGGTGCTTCCCTCTAGATCAGTCCGTTTAAGATATCTTGTGGTGGTGGTTTATGAGAGGCAAACTCTCTCAACTTTCGCTTGTCTGGAAATTGTTTAATCTGTCTGTCATATTTAAATGATAATCTGGAAGTGATAGTGCTGGAAACAATATTCTTGGTTCGAGGCCCTTCTGTTTCATTACGTTAAATATTTCATGCCATTGTCTTCTGGCCTGTAAGGTTTCTGTTGAGAAGTCTGATGATAGTCTGATGGGTTTTCCTTTGTAGGTGATCTTTTTTCTCTCTCTAGCTGCCCTTAATACTCTGTCCTTATCTTTGATCTTTGCCATTTTAATTATTATGTGTTTTGGTGTTGTCTTCCTTGGGTCTCTTGTGTTGGGAGATCTGTGGGCTTCCATGGACTGTGAGACTATTTCCTTCCCCAGCGTGGGAAAGTTTTCAGCGATTATTTCTTCAAAGACACTTTCTATCCCTTTTTCTCTCACTTCTTCCTCTGGTACTCCTATAATGCGAATATTGTTCTGTTTGGATTGGTCACACAGTGCTCTTAATTTTCTTTCATTCATAGAGACCTTTTTATCTCTCTCTGCCTCAGCTTCTCTGTATTCCTGTTCTGTGATTTCTATTCCATTAACAGTCTCTTGCATCTCATCCAGTCTGCTGTTAAGCCCGTCGATCGCTTGTCTGATTTCTGCCTTGTCTTTCCTCACTTTCCTCACTTCCTCCCTCAGCTCTTGCACATTTCTCTGTATATCCGTCAGCATGGTTATGACTTTTATTCTGAGTTCTTTTTCAGGAAGACTGTGCATATCCATCCCTTTAGGCTCCCTCTCTGGGTTTGTCTGGTGGTTGATTTTAGTCTGGACCATATTCCTCTGTCTTTTCATGCCTATAGAAGTGGTTGCTGGTAGTTGCCATGTATGTCAGCTGGGCTCTTTATGACTTTAAAAAGGAAAAAAAAAAAGGAGAAAAAAAGAGAGAAAAAGAGAAAAAGGAAAAGAAAGAGAAGAAAAAACAAACAAACAAAAAAATAAGCCTACTGCGAGTGGATTCTGTGGGGATGCTGTAGGTGGCTTTGTTGCCCCTCTAGTGCACAACCATGGCTGCGCTGCTCCGCAGGGCCCTTTATAGCTCTTTGTGGGGTGGGAATGAATGGGAGGCTGTTGAGCTCTGTGGGAAGTGTAAGTGCGGCCACCCTTTCCCAGTCGCCAGCTAAGGGATCCAAAACTCCCCAGGACTCCCAGCGTGGTGGGCTGAGTGTGCAGGGGCGATCCAGTCCTCCGCTGGGCTCCTGTCTCTTTAAGACCGCTGAAAAAAGCACGTGCTTTTCTTCTTTTTTTTTGTTCTTTCCTGGGAGCCGGCTGCAAGCAACCTGAAGTGTTCCCCACACCGATCCTGCACCCTCTGTCTCTCCAATCTCCACTACACCGCGCAATGTGTGTCAGCGCTCCCCGTGCAGATCACCGGGGCTGGTTATTTTGCGGGCCTGTACTTCCACTCCTTCCCGGCTCTGAATCCTCTCCTCCCGCCGTTGCGCTGGGATGGGGTAGTGCTTGGGCCCCGCTGGGTCACGGCTCCGTATCTTACCCGCCTTGCAGGGTGCCGAGTCCTCTCAGGTGTAGCTGCATGCTGTGCGCTTTCCTGTGTATTCTGGTCTCTCTTTTAGGAATAGTTGTATTTGCTGTATTTTCATAGATAAATATAGTGTTGGGAGGAGATTTCTGCCACCGTGCTCATGCCACTGTCTTCCCAGAAGTCTATTTTTTTCTCTTGATGGCATTTTCTCCCATTGTGGATGTTTGAGCTTTGTGAATTCTTTAAAGCCCCATATCCATTTGTTCAGAATACATTGATCTTACTTCAGTGCAGAGAACCAGGAGAGAGAGATTTTTACTGCTGATACTTGACATTGAAGATGTTAAAAATAAAGTTACAAATTCTTTGATGATGTAGATCAGATTTAGGATTCAGCCATAAACATCCACATTTCAGCAATTTATCATATTTTTTGGTTTCTTTAACTTGATTATTTTTTATGCATTAGTGGAAAGACTGATTTACTGTTGTTTGTAAGGAACTTGGTAAATTGATAATTTACTGTGAGTGAGGGTTATCAGTCATAAGTATTTCGAAGACTATTTTATTTCATGATGTTGAAAGAGCTGGTCACATGTTTACTGAAAGACATGTTTAGTAACTCTTAGAAGGAGTAAATCACAAGAGTTTGTAATAGTTTCCCTATCCACTAACAACTTGAGAATCAAAACCATGTGTTTACACATGGAAACACAGTTTTTGCTTTACTGTAACTTGGAAAAATACTTCCATTAGTACATTTGTCATTTGTTTTCTTATAATGAATTTTCATATAATGGGGCTATTTTCCAAATGAAGGAACATCATAGATATATGAAAATTTTTGTTGATTGTTTCTAAAATGTATTTGAGTGTGCTTGTAGTAAGCTTCATAGTGGGGACAGTTCTATGTGCTTCTCAGGGTAATTAAATGAACCTCCTTTAGCATCTAACAACTAGATATCTAAGAAGTCTAGCTATACTCTCTGAATTGAGCCAAAAGTAGCTCTGGAAAGAAAAATTAAAAAAAAAAAGCACAGTTGACTGTAGCAGGTTAACATGTTGAGTGAGCATTCTAATGGACTTTCATTACAGTAGTAAATATATTCAATGCAATGCAATGGAAGTAAGTTTAAAAATCCGTAGTTCCACACTTAAAGTATCTATCAAAATTGTGGAGAAACTTGTTTCCATTTTATTTCATTCATCACCTAAAAACACTTTGGGAAGAAATATATTTTTAGACATCAGCCCTACATTTAATTGTGAAATTAGAATTAGATAATATGAAAAGAGCTGAATTTCCAATAAAGGAAAAAGTAACTTAAAAAAATATGCTAGAATTTCTGTTTCTGAATAAATATTGTTGTCCAAATTATTCACTCTGGGATACTTTTGCTCTCAAAATATCTTTGTTATGACCCTCTTGAAATATTTCCAAGTTCTGTTTGAGCCACACAAGAAAGTGCTTCATAACATATAGGCACATGCCAAATGGTGTTACTCAGTTTCATTTTCCACTGTCTTCATCAGACTCAGCCCTCAAAGTGGAATATTCTCATGGGCAAAGACTGATTACATTGAAGGGAAGAGGGATTAAGCTTGCTTAAATATATATGTTCTAGTTTCTTTGTTTAAAAACTATTCATATAACTTTATCAAGTATAAACCAAAGGCAGGTGCTTTCATAAAATGACAAAGGGTGAATAACAGAAGACAGACGTGGCCTGGGAAATACCATTAATTTTCCCAGTTCAGTGAGGTAGTGCTGAGCTAGCTGTCTCCTTGATAGATAACAAATAGGTATATCTATTGGGCTAAATAACTGTACCCCCAAAATACCCATGTCCTAATCTCCGGAATCTATGAGTATGTTACCTTACATTGCAAAAAAAAGACTTTTTGGATGTAATTAAAGATTTTGTGATGGATAGATTATCCTGGATTATCTGGGTGGGCCCAGTGTAATCACAGGGGTCCTTACAAGATAGAGGAAGGATGGCCATAGTCGGAAGGAGGTCTGATGATGGAAGTAGAAGTTGGAGTGATGTGGTTGTTGGAAGTAGGCAATGAGCCAAGGAATGTGGGCAAAGTCTGAAAGCTGGAAAAGGCAAGGAAACATATTCTTTCCTAGAGCATCCAGAAGAAACAGTCTCACCAACACCTTGATTTTAGTCTAGTGAGATTCATTTTGGGCTTCTGATCCCCACAACTAGAAGATAATAAATCTGTGTTGTTTTAAGCCACTAAATTTATAGTAATTCATTACAGTAGCAGTAGGAAATGAATACAATACACACAGCTGCAATTCATCCATTTGTTCATTCATTCAGTGAATATTCAGTACTACAGTGTGCCAGAACTGTGCTAAGTGCTAGGACATAATAGGGAGAAAAAGTAGACACAGGCTCCAGTTGCATAAAACTTACAGTAGATGGAGTTTATAGTCAGTAAGAAGAAGGCTGGAGATTGGAATTAGTGAGAATATCAAAGGGCTGTTAAATACAAGTTTGTCTCAAGGAAATGGTAGGGTTGGGAGTAGCAGGCAACAGGGATACCACTCCTTTACTACTTAGTTCTCTCCTTTTTTTTCATTAAAGTGTCATTGCTTAGTTATATATTTTTTAACTTTTTAATTTGGGATAATTTGCTAAAGTATAGAATTTATTGGATTTACCAGTTTTCCACTTACATCCCTTTTCAATGCTGTGATCTGATCCAGAATCCCACACTGCATTTAGTTGTTAATGTCCCTTTAGTCTCTTCCGATCTTCAAAGTTCTATAGCCTTGCCTTGTTTTACATGATCTTGAGCTTTTGAAGAGTACTAATCAGTTATTTTGTTGAATTTGCCTTAGTTTGGTTTGTCTTAGATTTTCTCACAATTAGATTTAGGCTATGAATTTTGGCAAGAATACTACAGAAGTGATGTACCCTTCTCAGTGCATCCTAGCAGGGGGGAGATAATGTTGATGTGGATTACTGGTGATGATAACTTTGATCACTTTGTTAAGGTATGTGTGACAGATTTTTTTCTAGTGTAAAATTAATATTTTTCTCTTTATAGGTTAATAAATATCTTGGGAATAGATACTTTGAGATTATGCAAATATGTTTCTCCTCAAACTTTCCCCCATTCTTTTGTTATCCATTGATAGTATCTTTCCTGTAATATGTATCACTGTGATATTCTAATGGTGATTTTCTATTTGCCACATTCCTTCTACATTTATTAATTGAACCTCTTAGTTTTATGTGGTCTCTTCCTATGACTGTTAAGTTTCTGAAAATACAACAATTGGGGAACTTTTGGTTGAGGAACTTTAGTGTATCTTAAGTTATTAGTAATGGTATCATACTTTCCATTTATCAAAATTAACATTAATTGGCCACTTATTCAGGTACTTAATTTGAATATGTTATTTAATCTTTGCAATAGTTATATGAGGTAAGGATTATTAGTTTTCAGATGGTGAAACTGAGGGTTAGATAAATTAATAAGTAACTTGCCTAAAGGGGTAGAGCAGGGGTTGTTATTTCCCCCAATTATTTATATAAAACATTTATATAGATGACTTAAGAATTTCTCCCTCATTAGTTATTTGAGCAGATCATTCATAATTATATTTTCAACCACTTTAGAACAAACAGGGTCCATTTAAGAAATCATTTGTTCTAACAACAACAAACGATTTCTTAAATGGACCCTGTTTAAAATAAGGTTCTTAACATTAAACTGCTAAAGCTCAAGGGGTAGTAGTTAATGGAACCATTTAAGGACCCTGCCTGGCATGGGGCCTTCAGGAACAGTTTCATGGTTGGGGTCGTGGTTCAGTGTCTGGCCTTCACCTTTTGTCAGTGTCCAGAGGTGGTTGGACATGTTGGGGAGACTGATGTGCTAATTCAAATGCCTAAATCTAGGACACAAATTTATTAACTGAGGAATGAGGAATATAGTTGTTAGGTCAAATGCTCTCACTGGTCTGTATGTAGGCTAGATACATGGGAAGCTAAATTATAATCAGAAGCTGGCTTGGTAAGTATAGAGTCAGAACAAAGGAACTAGATGTTTCTGTATGTACTCCTGCTGAGACAATATATTGAACAAAGATGCTCAGGTCATGACTGGGCGAGGACATCTTTGTTCAACAGTACTGGAAGACAAGTGAACTTGGGTTTGTATGTGGTTCATTCCCCTTTCCATATGCTGTCTTGACCACCAATCCATGAGCACTTTCTTAAGATACTAACACCATTGCTGCCTAAAAGCTGTAACATGCTAATATGGCTAGACTATAACTATTATGTGCTGATTTCTTGATTAATACTTTGATGTTACCATTTACAAATTAGCATTACCCTAGTGTGTATTTCTTTCACTTGGCTTTAATTCTGGGGTGCTGTTACTGTCTCTGCATGGAAAATGGTTTGTGAATGAGGTATATGCTATGTATAGTCATTGCTGTGAATACTGTTTCTGAGAGACAGTGTGATGAACTAGTAAGTGGTCAGGATTCAGAATATGGCAGACCTGGGTTTCAGTGTTGCCTGTGCTGGTTAGGTACCTTGAACAAGCTAAGCAGCTGAACATTTTGGAGCCTTAGTTTTTCACTTAACAAAAGATTTCTGATATACAAAAAGGAATAAAGAATAACATAATGGAAATTGTGTACCTACTGCTCAGCTTGAGAAATAAAATGTTGAGTATTAGAGATAATGCTTATAAAGCATGTGGCATGTGTTTGAGTGTTCAATAAATGATAGTGATGAAATGATGAGCAGCCCCATATTTATCTAGAATTTTCATTGATAGCCTGTTTTGTAAGTTAGGCACCATTTTGAAGCTTTCACAGGTTTCATCCTTACTTGAATAAGGTATTTTACCACAGAGCTATAATAACATTGTTGGTGATTTGTTCCTCTCATGTTTGCAGAAACAGATCCATATAGCCTCTGACCTGCTTCTGTAGTTCATTTTTGGTGTTTGCATTAAAAGACATAGCTGATAAGGCCATAGTTTACCTTTTAGAAGTGAAATGCTTCTTATCTTGAATAAATACATATGCAGGTTAGTCATGTTAGTATTTTGCCTTGTCTCAGGAAAGGTTTTGTGTACATTTTTAGCATTCCATGTATTATAATAGATTAAGCGTTTAGTTAACATTCATAAAAGGACAGTATTTCTTTTTAAAGTACTGTGGAGTAGATTAAATCTATTTGGTAATTTGTATTTGACCTCTATTTTATATACCAGCCATATAAATATATATTTAAAACACTGAAATTGATATTTGATGCTTTGATGCTTTTTTTTGGCATTATTAATCTACAATTACATGAGCAAAATCATCATTACTAGACTCCCCACATCAAGTCCCCCCCCATATACCCCACTACAGTCATTGTCCATCAGCATAGTGAGATGCTATAGGATCACTACTTGTCTTCTCTGAGTTGTACAGCCCTCCCCATGCCCCTGCCCTACATTATGTCTGCTAATCATAATGCCTCTTATTCCCCCTTGTGCCTCCCTTCCCACCCATCCTCCCCAGTCCCTTTCCCTTTGGTAACTGTTAGTCCATTCTTGGGTTCTGTGAGTGTGCTGCTGTTTTGTTCCTTCAGTTTTTTCTTTGTTCTTATACTCCACATATGAGTGAAATCATTTGATACTTGTTTTTTTCTGCCTGACTTATTTCACTGACCTTCATCCATGTTGTTGCAAATGGTAGGATTTGTTTTCTTCTTATGGCTGAATAATATTCCATTGTGTATATGTACCACATTTTCTTTATCCATTCATCTACTGATGGACACTTAGGTTGCTTCCATTTCTCGGCTATTGTAAATAGTGCTGCGATAAACATAGGGGTGCATCTGTCTTTTTCAAACTGGGCTGCTGCATTCTTAGGGTAAATTCCTAGGAGTGGCATTCCTGGGTCAAATGGTATTTCTATTTTGAGTTTTTTGAGGAACCTTCATACTGCTTTCCACAATGGTTGAACTAATTTGCCTTCCCACTAGCAGTGTAGGAGGGTTCCCCTTTTCTCCACATCCTCGCCAACATTTGTTGTTGTTTGTGTTTTGGATGTTGGCCATTCTCACTGGTGTGAGGTGATATCTCATTGTGGTTTTAATCTACATTTCTCTGATGACCAGTGATGTGGAGCATCTTTTCATGTGCCTGTTGGCCATCTGAATTTCTTCTTTGCAGAAGTGTCTATTCATATCCTCTGCCCTTTTTTAATTGGATCATTTGCTTTTTGTTTGTTGAGGTGCGTGAGTTCGTTATATATTTTGGATGTCAACCCCTTATCGGATATGTCATTTATGAATATATTCTCCCATACTGTAGAATGTCTTTTTGTTCTACTGATGGTGTCCTTTGCACAGAAGCTTTTCAGCTTGATATAGTCCCACTTGTTCATTTTTGCTTTTGTTTCCCTTGCTCGGGAAGATATGTTCATGAAGAAGTTGCTCATGTTTATGTCCAAGAGATTTTTGCATATTTTTTTTCTAAGCGTTTTATGGTTTCATGACTTGCATTCAGGTTTTTGATCCATTTTGAGTTTACTTTCATGTATGGGGTTAGACAGTAATCCAGTTTCATTCTCTTTCATGTAGCTGTCCAGTTTTGCCAACACCAGCTGTTGAAGAGGCTGTCATTTCCCAACTGTATATCCATGGCTCCTCTATCGTATATTAATTGACCATATATGTTTGGATTAATGTGTGGACTCTCTATTCTGTTCCACTGGTCTGTGGGTCTGCTTTTGTGCCAGTATCAAATTGTCTTGATTACTGTGGCTTTGTAGTAGAGCTGAAGTCAGGGAGTGTAATTCCCCCTGTTTTATTCTTCCTTCTCAGGAATGCTTTGGCCATTTGGGTCCTTTTGTGGTTCCACATGAATTTTAGATCTATTTGTTCCAGTTCATTGAAGAATGCTGTTAGTATTTTGATAGGGATTGCATTGAATCTGTACATTCCTTTAGGTAGTATAGCCATTTTGACAGTATTTATTCTTCCTAGCCAAGAGCATGGAATGAATTTCCATTTGTTAGTGTCCTCTTTAATTTCCCTTAGGAATGTCTTGTAGTTTTCAGGGTATAGGTCTTTCACTTCCTTTGTTAGGTTGATTCCTAGATATTTTATTCTTCTGATGCAATTGTGAATGAAATTGTTTTCCTGATTTCTCTTTCTGTTAGCTCGTCATTAGTGTATAGGAAAGCAACAGTTTTCTGTGTGTTAATTTTGTATCCTGCAACTTTGCTGAATTCAGATATTATTTCCAGTAGTTTTGGAGTGGAGTCTTTAGGGTTTTTTATGTACAATATCATATCATCTGCAAGCAGTGACAGTCTTACTTCCTCTTTACCAATCTGAATACCTTGTATTTTGTTGTTTTGTCTGATTGCCATGGCTAGGACCTCCAGCACTATGTTGAATAACAGTGGGGAGAGTGGGCATGCCTGTCTTGTTCCTGATCTTAGGTGAAAAGCTTTCAGCTTCTCGCTGTTAAGTGTGATGTTGGCTGTGGGTTTGTCATATATGACCTTTATTATGTTGAGGTACTTGCCCTCTATGCCCATTTTGTTAAGAGTTTTTATCATGAATGAATGCTGAAGTTTGTCAAATGCTTTTTCAGCATCTGTGGAGATGTTCATGTGGTTTTTGTTCTTCTTTTTGTTGATGTGGTTGATGATGTTGATGGATTTTCGAATGTTGTACCATCCTTGCATCCCTGAGATTAGTCCCACGTGGCCATGGTGTATGATCCTCTTTATGTATTTTTGAATTCAGTTTGCTAATATTTTGTTGAGTATTTTTGCATCTATGTTCATCAGGGATATAGGTTTGTAATTTTCTTTTTTGGTAGGGTCTTTGCCTGGTTTTGGTATTGGAGTGATGCTGGCTTCATAGAATGAGTTTGGAACTATTCCCTCCTATTCTATTTTTTGGAAAACTTTAAGGAGAATGGGTATTATGTCTTCCCTATATGTCTGATAAAATTCACCTGTGAATCCATCTGGCCCAGGGTTTTGTTCTTGGGTAATTTTTTGATTACTGATTCAATTTCATTCCTGGTAAATGGTCTGTTTAGATTTTCTGTTTCTTGCTTGGTCAGTCTTGGAAGGTTGTATTTTTCTAAGAAGTTGTCCATTTCTTCTAGGTTTTCCAGGTTGTTAGCATATAGATTTTCATAGTATTCTCTTATAATTCTTTGTATTTCATTGGGTTCTGTCATTATTTTTCCTTTCTCATTTCTGATTCTGTTTATGTGTGTAGATTCTCTTTTTCTCTTAATAAGTCTGGCTAGGGCTTTATCTATTTTGTTTATTTTTTCAAAGAACCAACTCTTGGTGTCATTGATTTTTTCTATTGTTTTATTCTGCTCAATATTATTTATTTCTTCTCTGATCTTTATTATGTCCCTCCTTCTGGTGACTTTGGGCCTCATTTGTTCTTCTTTTTCCAATTTCAGTAATTGTGTCTTAGGCTGTTCATTTGGAAATGTTCTTCCTTCTTTAAATAGGCCTGGATTGCAATATACTTTCCTCTGCGAACTGCCTTTGCTGCATCCCACTGAAGTTGGGATTGTTTTTGTGAGGCTCTTTTGTGGCCTAGTATGTGGTCTATTCTGGAAAATGTTCCATGTGCACTTGAGAAGAATGTGTATCCTGCTGCTTTTGGGTGTAGAGTTCTGTAGATGTCTGTTAGGTCCATCTATTCTAATGTGTTGTTCAGTGCTTCTGTGTCTTTACTTATTCTCTGTCTGGTTGATCTGTCCTTTGGAGAGAGTGGTGTGTTGAAGTCTCCTAAAATGAATGCATTGCTTTCTATTTACTCCTTTAATTCTGTTAATATTTGTTTCAGACATGTCGGTGCTCCTGTGTTGGGTGCATATGTATTTATAACGGTTATATCCTGTTGTTGGGTTGACCCCTTTATCATTATGTAATGTCCTTCTTTATCTCTTGCTACTTTCTTCGTTTTGAAGTCTATTTTGTCTGATACAAGTACTGCAACACCTTCTTTTTTCTCCTTGTTGTTTGCATAAAATATCTTTTTCCATCCTTTCACTGTTAGTCTGTGTATATGTTTGGGTTTGAGGTGAGTCTCTTGTAAGCAGAATAAAATGGGCGTTGCTTTTTTATCCATTCTGTTTCTCTGTTTCTTTTGAGTGGTGCATTCAGTCCATTTACATTTATGGTGATTATCGATAGATAAGTACTTACTGCCATTAGCGGCTTTGGATTCATGGTTAACAAAGGTTCAAGGGTAGCTTCTTTACTATTTACGTGTCTAATGTAACTCTCTTATTAAGCTATTATAAACATAGGCCGAGGATTCTTTATTTCTCTCCCTTCTTATTCTTCCTCCTCCATTCTTTATATGTTATGTGTTTTTTTCTGTACTCTTTTGTGTTTCCTTTGCCGGTTTTTGTGGAAAGTTGATTTTATTTTTTGCCTGACCTCTGTTTAGCCTTAGGAGTGCTTCCATCTAGAGCAGTCCCTTTAAAATATCCTGTAGAGGTGGTTTGTGGGAGGCAAATTCCCTTAACCTTTGCTTCTCTGGGAATTGTTTAATCCCACCCTCAAATTTAAATGATAATCATGCTGGATACAATATTTTTGGTTCAAGGCCCTTCTGTTTCATTGCATTAAATATATCATGCCATTCTCTTCTGGCGTGTAAGGTTTTTGTTGAGAAGTCTGATGATAGCCTGATGGGTTTTCCTTTGTAGGTGATGTTTTTTTCTCTCTGGCTGCCTTTAATACTCTGTCCTTGTATTTTAAGTTTGCCATTTTAATTATTATATGTCTTGGTGTTGTCCTCTTTGGGTCCCTTGTGTTGGGAGATCTGTGGGCTTCCATGGTCTGAGAAACTATTTCCTTCCCGAGCTTGGGGAAGTTTTCGGCAATTAGTTATTCAAAGACACTTTCTATCCCTTTTTCTTTCTCTTCTTCTTCTGGTACCCCTGTAATACGAATATTGTTTGTTTGGATTGGTTACACAGTTGTCTTAATATTCTTTCATTCCAGAGATTCTTTTATCTCTCTTTGCCTCAGCTTCTCTGTACTCCTGTTCTCTGATTTCTGTTCCATTAACAGTCTCTTGCACCTCATCCAGTCTGCTGCTAAGCCCGTCAATCGATTGTTTCATTTCTGTAATGTCCCTCCTGACTCCATCCCTTAGCTCTTGCATATTTTTCTGTATGTTCTACAGCATGGTTATGACTTTTATTCTGAATTCTTTTTCAGAAAGAGTGTTTAAATCTATCCCAACAGGCCCTCTCAGGTTTTCTGGGTGATTTTTGACTGAACCAGGTTCTTCTGTCTTTTCATGGCAATAGAAGTGGTCACAGGCAGGTTACACGTGTGTCAGCTTGGAGAATAAAGTCCCTTTCTGCTTCCTGCTTGCCTTGCCCTTCTCTGCAGCCTGTGTTGGTTACCCGCACACTAGGAGGCAGTCTTTGGGATATTCCCCTGAGCTGTCATGGGTGGGTCCACCCTCAGGGTAGCCTAGAGCACTGCAGGGCGTGCCAACCACGCCGGGTGCATTCTACTGTAAGGATGGGCCCTTTTGCGCCTTCAGGAACTTGCTCTGGCTTCTGCAGCCTTTGCTGGTTATCCACACACCAGGAGGCAGTCTCCCTGAGCTGCTGTGGGCAGGGCCGCCCTCAGGGTAGCCTAGAGCACTGCTTGGGCGTGGTAACCACTCTGGGTGAGTTCTACTGCTAGGACGGGCCCTTTGTGCCTTCCAGACCTTGCTCCAGCTTCTGCTGTTGTTCCAGGTTAGCTGTGCGTTGGGAGGAGACTCTGTGTGGTTGCTGTGGGCGGGGCCGCTCTCTGGCTGTTCTGCATCTGTGGCGGTTCAGCTGGCACCCGCAGGGCGAAACGAGTGGCAGGCTGTTTATCTCCATGAGGCAGTTCGGGGCTGCTTCACCCGGCAGGGGTTTAGGAGGCCCAAAATTCTTCGAGATTCAAAGCCTGCTGGGCTGTTTGTGCTGGGACGATTTAGTTCAGCTGTTGGGCCCTTGTCCCTTTAAGACTTTTAAAAAGCGCCCACTTTTCTTTTGTCCCAGGGTGATGCCGGGGTTCTTGTTCATGAAGCCAAAGAATGAGCTTAGCAAACAGGCAAGGTAGGAGAGCAAGGTACAGGCTTTTATTTAGAAATAAAGTGATAGGACAGAGCTCCCGGCTCACGCCAGGAGAGGACAAGAGAGTCTGGTGTGCTGCGTTGTCTAGGGGGTTTATAGGCAGATTAGGATTTTTCGATAACATGAAAAAAAGGTTTAGGGGTGTAGACCTGTACCACTTGCCCTGCCCTCAAGGAGGGCTGGGTTGTTCTCTGCTTGCTAGGGTTGTTTACAGTAAAGTCACGGGTTATGCTGTGATACCCTTCCCTATTTGTAAAACCACTCAATCATTCTAGGCCAAGTTGCTCCTGGCCTTTTGATTTTTAACTGACCTTACTGAAGATGTCTATATTCTTAGTCTGGTATCTTGTTTCTAGAGGATTAGTGTGACCTTGACTTTGCATAATGCTTAACACAGAGTTTCAAAAGGGACTTCTTTTCCCACTGTTATATTGCTGACTGTAAATATCCCACCCTGCTTTTTCCGGAGGCCCTCACCCTACTCTGACTACACCCATGGTCCCTGTCTCAAGGGGAGCTGGCTGTGGGACCCGCTTGCAGTCTCCATCTCGAATCCTGCCCTTCTGTTTCTCTAATCTCCAACACACCATGCAATGTGTGTCTGTGGTCCCGATGCAGATCACCAGGGCTGGTTATTTAGCAGTCCTGTGCTTCCACTCCCTCCCCACTCTGATTCTTTTCCTCCTGGCAGGGAGGTGGGGTGGGTGGAGGGCTCGGGTCCCGCTGGGTCACAGCTTCGTATCTTACCCTTTTCTTGAGGTGCTGAGTTCTTGCAGATGTAGACGTAGCTTGGCTGTTGTACTATATCTTCTGGTCTCTCTTTTAGGGGTCGTTGCATGTGTTGTATTTTCAAGAATCTATATGGTTTTGGGAGGAGATTTCCGCTGCCCTGCTCATGCAGGCATCTTGAGCTGACCCCGATTTAGGGATCTTTTTTATAGATTATAATTTTCCTGGCTTCTGACTATGTCAACTCCATTAGCTATCACATCTTTCTCTCTTGCCTTTTGTGGTTCATTGTTCCTTTTTTGTCTAAGAACTCTCCTAATTTGCAATGTGCAAAAGTTAGCTTATCCAAGTGGCTATCATTAATAGAGTACATTTGACTGTGTTTGTGTGTGTGTGTCTGTGTTTAAAGGAGGATTAGTATAGGAGCCTAAAGCTCTCCTCTGGATTTTGGTGCTAAGTAAGTTTACTTTGCACTCACTGAATTAGAAGTAAATCTTTGAAGAACTTGGCCTTACCCTTTAGTGTTCTTTACTACTAGCAATACGTCTGGGACAGCAGTTGCACTTTTGTAAAGTTGTTTCCTCCCAGTGCTGACTACTTTTGATCCATAGGATCAAAGGATAAGGTGGACTAGTTTAGTTTTACACATGAAAGACCTGTATTCTATGAATTTAATAAGGAGACATCAAAATTTATTCTTCAGAGCAGATCTGCTGATCTATCACAAGTGATGAATTCTAGCTCATTATAGGAACATTTAGGACTCATTAATCATCTTAGGTTGGATAGAAAAGCACAAATAAGTACTTACTTCCAGGTCTCTTGTAAGTTTAGCATTCCTTGCTTTTGTTCTTTGAGTTCCTTAACTTTTAAAAATTAAGATACAATTGACATACAACATTATGTAAGATTAAGGCACACAACTCATGTTGGTTTGATGAACCATACTGAAATATGATATTAGTATAGTAGTATTAGCTAACATCTTTGTTATGTTCATCATTGTTACATATTTATACTTTCTTTTATGTGTTAAGAACCGTTACAGTTTAGTGTCTCAGCGACTTTGAAGTTTGTAATACAGTATTGTTTTTTTTGGCTTGCTTTTGTTTTTTTTTTACCATCAGAATGGCTTTATTTGGGAATAGCATGGGTTTATTTGGGAATACAGAGGAATTGAAATTCAGAACATGTGAGCTATGGCAAACCATAGCAAGTCCAGAAAACAAAGGAGAGGAATATTACTTTATAGAGCAAAGGAAGTTAGGAGGGGCTGGTTTGAACAAAAGTCTATTGGAGAAAAGTGAGAGTTCAGAGTGGTGATGGCCTCTCATTGCTGAGTTGTGGCAGTTTCTCATTGGGTGGGCTATTGCTGGGCAAGGAGAAAATATTCCCTTTCTTGCTGGAGTAGTAAAATAGGTTCTTTCCTGTTGGGGTCTGCAGTTGACAGGTTGCTTGTTTGGGTGTGAGAGCCCCCCTTTCTGGCTTCCCAACTCTATATTTTATTTGTATTTTTTATTTTATTTTTATTGAAATATAGTTTATATGCAGTTTTATATTGCTTTCATATGAACAACTTAGTCATTAATTATATACATTACTAAATGCTCACCATGATAAGGGTAGTTACCTTCTTTCACCATACAAAGCTATTGTAATATTATGAACTATATTCCCTATGCTAAACTTCTAGCCCAGTGAATACATTTTTTTATTAAGGTATTATTAATATACACTCTTATGAAGGTTTCACATGAAAAAACAATGTGGTCACTACATTTACCCATATTATCAAGTCCCCACCCATACCCCAGTGCAGTCACTGTCCGTCAGTGTAGTAAGATGCCACAGATTCACTATTTGCCTTCTGTGCCACATTGTCTTCCCTGTGACCCCTCACACTATGTATACTAAACATAATACCCTTCAATATCCTTCTCCCTCCTTCCCTACCCACCCTCCCACAACCCTCCCCTTTGGTAACCGCTAGTTCCTTCTTGAGTCTGTGAGTCTGGTGCTGTTTTGTTCCTTCAGTTTTGCTTCGTTGTTATACTCCACAAATGAGGGAAATCATTTGGCACTTGTCTTTCCCTGCCTAGCTTATTTCACAGAGCATAATATCCTCCAGCTCCATCCATGTTGTTGCAAATGGTAGGATTTGTTTCTTTCTTATGGCTGAATAGTATTCCATTGTGTATATGTACCACTTCTTTATCCATTCATCTACTGATGGACACTTAGGTTGCTTCCATTTCTTGGCTATTGTAAATACTGTTGTGATAAACATAGGGGTGCATATGTCTTTTT
>JAQQAC010016209.1:43872219-43987281 GCA_029783875.1 Phataginus tricuspis | reverse complement strand
GGACCCATTTTGTTGAGAGTTTTTATCATGAATGGATGTTGAATTTTGTCAAATGCTTTTTCAGCATCTATGGAGATGGTCTTGTGGTTTTTGTCCTTTTTGTTGATGTGGTGGATGATGTTGATGGATTTTTGAATGTTGTACCATCCTTGCATCTGTGGAATAAATCCTACTTGATCTTGATGGATGATCTTTTTGATGTATTTTTGAATTCAGTTTGCTAATATTTTGTTGAGTATTTTTGCATCTATGTTCATCAGGGATATTGGTCTGTAGTTTTCTTTTTTTGTGGTATCTTTGCCCAGTTTTGGTATTAGAGTGATGCTGGCTTCATAGAATGAGTTTGGAAGTATTCCCTCTTCTTCTACTCTTTGGAAAACTTTAAGGAGGATGGGTATTAGGTCTTCACTAAATGTTTGATAAAATCCAGCAGTGAAGCCATCTGGTCCAGGCGTTTTGTTCTTACGTAGGTTTTGATTACCAGTTCAATTTCATTGCTGGTAATTGGTCTGTTGAGATTTTCTGTTTCTTTCTGGGTCAGCCTTGGAAGGCTGTATTTTTCTAGAAAGTTGTCCATTTCTTCTAGGCTATCCAGTTTGTTAGCATATGTTTTTTCATAGTATTCTCTAATACTTCTTTGCTTCTGTGGTATCTGTAGTGATTTCTCCTTTCTCCTTTCTGGTTTTGTTTATGTGAGTAGACTCTCTTTTTTTCTTGATAAGTCTGGCTAGGGGTTTATCTACTTTGTTTATTTTCTCAAAGAACCAACTCTTGCTTTCATTGATTCTTTCTATTATTTTATTCTTCTTGATTTTATTTATTTGTGCTCTAATCTTTATTATGTCTCTCCTTCTACTGACTTTGGGCCTCATTTGTTCTTCTTTTTGTAGTTCTGTTAATTGTGTGTTTGGACTGCTCATATGGGATTGTTCTTCTTTCCTGAGGTAGGCCTGTATTGCAATATAGTTTCCTCTTAGCACAGCCTTTGCTGCTTGCCACAGATTTTGCGGTGTTGAATTATTGTTGTCATTTGTCTCCATATATTGCTTGATCTCCGTTTTTATTTGGTCATTGATCCATTGGTTGTTTAGGAGCATGTTGTGAAGCCTCCATGTGTTTGTGGGATTTTTCATTTTCTTTGCGTAATTTATTTCTAGTTTCATACCTTTGTGGTCTGAGAAACTGGTTGGTACAATTTCAATCTTTTTAAATTTACTGCAGCTCTTTTTGTGGCCTAGTATATGATCTATTCTTGAAAATCTTCCATGTGCCCTGGAAAAGAATGTGTATTCTGCTGCTTTTGGGTGTAGAGTTCTGTAGACGTCTGTTAGGTCCATGTGTTCTAATGTGTTGTTCAATGCCTCTGTCTTCTTACTTATTTTCTGTCTGGTTGATCTGTCCTTCAGCGTGAGTGGTGTGTTGAAGTCTCCTAGAATAAATGAATTGCATTCTATTCCCCCTTTAATTCTGTTAGTATTTGTTTCACATAATGTAGGTGCCCATATGTTGGGCACATAGATATTTATAAAGGTTATATCTTTTTGTTGGATTGACCCTTTTATCATCATGTAATGTCCTTCTTTGTCTCTTGTGACTTTCTTTGTTTTAAAGTCTATTTTGTCTAATACAAGTACTGCAACTCCTCCTTTTTTCTCCCTATTAGTTGCATGAAATATCTTTTCCCACCCCTTTACTTTTATTCTGTGTATGTCTTTGGGTTTAAAGTGTGTCTCTTGTAGGCAACATATAGATGGGTCTTGTTTTTTAATACATTCACTGACTCTATGTGCATTCAGTCCATTTACTTTTAGGGTGATTATCGATAGCTACGTACTTATTGGCATTGCAGGCTTTAGATTCATGGATACCAAAGGTTCAAGGTTAACTTCCTTACTATCTAAGAGTCTAACTTAACTCACTTAATATGCTATTACAAAGACAATCTAAAGGTTATTATTTTTTTCTTCTTCCTTTTTCTTCCTCCTCCATTCTTTATATATTAGGTATCATATTCTGTACTCTTTGTCTATCCTTTGATTGATTTTGGGAATAGCTAATTTAATTTTTCATTTACTTAGTAATTAGCTGTTCTACTTTCTTTGCTGTGGCTTTATTACCTCTGGTGACAGTTATTAAACCTTAGGAACACTTCCATATATAGCAGTCCCTGCAAAATACAGTGTAGAAGTGGTTTGTTGGAGATAAATTCTCTCAGCTTTTGCTTATCTGGGAATTGTTTAATACCTCCTTCAAACTTAAATGATAATCTTGCCAGATAAAGTGTTCTTGGTTCAAGGTCCTTCTGCTTCATCGCATTAAATACATCATGCCACTCCCTTCTGGCCTGTAAGGTTTCTGTTGCTAAGTCTGATGATAGCCTGATGGGCTTTCCTTTGTATGTGATCTTATTTCTCTCTCTGGCTGCTTTTAATAGTCTGTCCTTATCCTTGATCTTTGTCATTTTAATTACTATATGTCTTGGTGTTGTCTTCCTTGGGTCCCTTGTTTTGGGAGATCTGTGCATCTCCATGGCCTGAGTGACCATATCCTTCCCAAGATTGGGGAGGTTTTCAGCAATCGCCTCCTCAAAGACACTTTCTATCCCTTTTTCTCTCTCTTCTTCCTCTGGTACCCCTATAATGTGAATATTGTTCCGTTTGGATTGGTCACACAATTCTATCATGTTATTTCATTCTTAGAGATCCTTTTTTCTCTCTGTACCTCAGCTTCTTTGTATTCCTCTTCTCTAGTTTCTATTTCATTTCATCTCCTCCACCATATCCAATCTGCTTTTAATATAGTCTATTGTGCTCTTCAACAATTAGATCTCCCACCAGAATTCATTCCTGAGTTCTTGAATATCTTTCCATACCTCCACAAGCATGTTAATGATTTTTGTTTTAAACTCCCTTTCAGGAAGAGTCGTGAGGTTGATGTCATTTAAATCTTTCTCAAGAGTGGTATTAATAATTTTACTCTGAGCTGGGTTCCTTTGGTGTTTCATATTTGTATATGGCGCCCTCTAGTGTCCAGATTCTCTACTCCCTGGAGCTGCTCATCCCCTGAAGCAATGTTGGGTGTCACAGAGGAGTGGTATTGGTGCCTATGGGGAGGAAAGAGTTGCTTCCTGCTTTTCGGCTGCTAGGCCTATCTCCACTCCGTGAACCAGTGGCCCGAACACAAGGTATAAGCCTGTATGCTTTGAGTTTGTAATTGCTGTTGGCAGATCTTCCCTCTGGCTGGCCTAATGCCAGGGTAGGGTTTGCCGGTTTGCTAGCCAGGTGGGGCTGGCTTGGAGAAAGGTGCAGTAGGCTGCGTATCATGGAGGGGGTCCTTGTAGCTGTGTAGTCAGCCAGGGAGCTGGACCACCTGAAGATCGTCTAAGGAGGAAGATTTCTTTTTCCTTCTTAAATATGAGAGTCTATATGGCAGAGCTCCCAACCTGCTGGGCAGAGTGCATCTGGGCAATTTTGTCTACCTGTCCTCTCTCCTGAGCAGTAAGCTCTGTGCAATCCTTGCCCCTTTAACAGCCCTCTTGCTAAGGGCTTCCTTGTTAGGACGTCTGCTAGACTGCCAACCTTTCTTTTGTCCCAGAGAAGCCAGATATGTATCCCCGCTTTCCACAAGCGGCTGGAATCTCAGTCTCTCTTGGAATTCTGCCTTTCTTAACTTTCCAACCCCATTATCATGAGAGTATCATGCAAGCACCATGAAATGTAGGTTTGTCCTCCCAGAGCAGATCTCTGGATTTAGGTATTCATCAGTCCCAGACCTCCACTCCCTCCCTGCTGTGTTTCTCTTCCTTCCACTGGTGAGCTGGGGTGGGGGATGGGCTTGGGTCCTGCTGGGCCACAGCTTTTGTATGTTTCCCTGTTCTGTGAGGTCTGTTCTTTTGTCCAGGTGTATGTAGTCTGGTGCAGTCCTCTTTCCTGTTGCTCTTTCAAGATTAATTGTATTAATTATATTTTCATATTATATGTGGTTTTAGGAGGAAGCCTGTGTCTCACCTCTCATGCCACCATCTTTAATCCAATGACTCCCTGCATTCTTTGTTTTTTGTGTATATATTATAGACTTTAGTTCTGTACTTACCAAAGGTTCAAGGATAGCTTCCTTACTATATAATAATCTACCTTAAATAGCTGATTAGTCTATTTCATACACAATCTAAGGGTACTTTTCTTTTCCTTCTTTCTCCTCCACATTTTTCATATTAAATCTCATAATCTGCAGTTTTTGTATACCTTGACTGATTTTGTGTATAGTTGATTTTTCTTCTTTTGTTTCATTTTGATTTTGTACTTGCTTGGTAATTAGTTGGTCTACTGCCTTTACTCTGGGTTTATTTTCACTGGTGAAAGCTGTTTAGTCTTAAGGACATTTCCAACTACAGCAGTCTCTTTAACATATCCTGTAAGGCTGGTTTAGGGGTGGTGAATTCCTTCAACTTTTGTTTATCTGAGCATTGTTCAATCCCTGCTTCAAATTTAAATGATAATCTTCCCAGGTAGAGGATTCTTTTTTGGAGGTTCCTCTGTTTCGTTACACTAAATATATCATCCCACTCCCTTCTGGCCTATAATGTTTCTGCTGGAAAGTCTGCTGATAACATGATGGGATTGCTTTAGAAGTTGTATTTGCCTTCTCTCTCTGGCTGCTTTGAAGAATCTCCTTATCATTGATATTTACCATTTTAATATTATATGTCTTTGTGTTGTCTTCCTGGGCTTCCTTTTGTTAGGGGCTCTCTGTACTTCCATGACCTGAGTGTCTATTTCCTTCCCCAGTTTGGGGAAGTTTTCAACAATCATTTCCTTAAAGAGGCTTTCTATCCCTTTGTCTCTTTTCCTTCTGGTATCCCTATTATGCAAATCCTGTTTTGTTTGGATTGGTCCCACAGCTCTCTTATCATTCTTTCATTCTTAGAGATCCTTTTTTCTCTCTGTTGTTTGGCTTCATTGTTTTCCTCTTCTCTAATTTTCATCTTATTCACATTATCCTCTACCTGCACTTATCTACTCTTATATCCCTCCATTGTATGGTTCATTTCCAATACTATATTCTTCAGCTCTGAGTGGCTCTTTCTCAGGTCTCTATCTCTTTGTTGAAATCATCCCTTAGATCTTAATGCTTTTGTGTAAATCCTTCAGAATGTTTATGACTTTTATTTTGAAATCTTTATCAAGGTGATTGGTAAGCTCCATTTCATTTAGCCCTCTATTTGCGGTTCTGTCTTATAGTTTTGTTTGAATATATTCCTCTGCCTACTAATTTTGTCAGGGTTTCTGTGTTTCTTCCTTTGTATTAGATGGCTCTGCTATGCTTTCTGGCCTATAGAGTAATAGCTTTATGAAGAAGGAGCCTTGTGGTGCCCAGAAGCTCAATATTCTCTATTCTGTAGTGCCTGGTTCTATTCTGTGGGGACCCTAGCTGTTGGCATGCAGGGGGCAGGGTGTCTTTCTGTCTATGCTGACAGTTTACTTCAGCTGCTGCCTTGTTATCAGCTCAGGATTTTCTCATAAGCTCGCTGTAGGTGGGGCCTACCTCTGCCTGGCCTGTAGCAACGGTGGGGCTGTAGGGATAATGGTGTGGGTGGGCTGATGTCTGGCTGTGTCTGGTCCAGATATGCTGCACTGGGATTGAACACCCACAGGGAGGAAGGAACTATTGGGGCTGACTCTTGCAGGCCCCTCCCTGGATGGGCTGAAATGGAGCCAAGGAGTCTGGGAGAGTCTCCTTCTGCCTGCCAGGCAGCAAAGTCTGATGCTGCTGTTGGGCCAAGTAGTTTGGCCTCTGGCAGTGTGTGCAGGGAGGAGCCTTGGGGCTGCATTGCCTCCATGTTGGGATAGAGTGTCTGTAGCTCCCAAGAGTTCCTTACCTGTTGGGCTGAGGAAGGGCTGGTGATGTATTCTTCACCTCCCCTTTCTCATGAGGAGAGAGTTCCGTCCAACCCTTGCCTCTATGTATCCCTCCCACTGCTGGCATGTCTTTCAAACTGCCACCTCTTCCTTGGGTCTTGGGACTGGTTGAGCATGCCTGTCCTCCGCAATGGCTGGGGTCTCAGCCTCCCAGAGTATTCCACCTCTCCCTGGTGTCCATCCCTGCTAATCACCATAACCCAGTGTAATGTGGGCTCGTGCTCCTGGTGCAGATCTCCAGGGCCAGGAGTACAGGACTCCTTGGCTCCTATGCCCTCCCCCCTCCATTTCTCTTTCTCCCACCTGTAGACTGGGGTGTGGTGTGGTCTTGGGTCCCACTTGATCTCGGCTCTGCCACTTTACCCTTTCTGTATGGTTGTCTCTTCTTCCTCAGGTGTATGTTGTCTGCTCTGCAGTCTTCAGGTCATGTTGCGGAGTAGTTGTATTTCCTCTATTTCCTTCTTTCATGTGTTTTTGGGAGGTTTCCTCCTTGTCTTTCTATTCTACCATGTTTTTTCTGGAAGTCTTAGATGGCTTTTAGATTCTAGTTTCTTCCAAGTTCATTTTATATATATATAATTCCAATTAAGATTCCAGGAGATTCTTTTTTAGTTTAATTGGAAAAATGATCTTAATGTTTGTATTGAATATAACTAGATGAGACTAGCCAAGAAAATAATGAAGAATAGGAAAATGATTTGCCTTACCAGTTATTAAACATACTGAAAGCCACTGCTATAGGAATAGACAAATTGGTGAAAGGAAGCAGAACCCAGTATAGCTGGAACCTTAATGTACAACAGACATGTTCAAGTCAGTGAGAAAAGAATAGTTTAAGTGGTGCTAGCACAACTGATTAATCATCTAGATGAAAATGCTGCATGTACAGAAATGAATTCAAAATGGATTAAAAGTGAAATATAGTAAATTAAGCCTTAGGAGAATGACGTTTAGATATTTACATATACATATTCAATAAAGTAAAAGATATTGCTGAGTGACTATGGAGGTTTACCAAATGGTCATCATGTAAAGAAAAAACTCTTTCATGCCAGTTTTCTTCCCTTAGTTTTCCAGATATAACTGCAGTTACTCATATATGTTTCCATCTAGTCCTTTTTCTATGTATTTAAATATATGTTCGTAAGTGTCACATTGTATAAGTTGGTTCTTTTTATAATTATCGTATTGTAAACTTTTCAGATTGCTTTTTTCACCCAACAATATGTATTAGAGGTGTGCCCACATTAGTACACAGACCTCCATCTCATTCCTTTAACTGTTATTTGGTTATAACCCAATTTAGCATACTGTGACCCATTTGCTCCTAGGCAGGTTATTTAACCATCTTCACCTCAGTTTCTTTATTTGCCAAATGAAGATGACAGTACTAATGGCTTTCTCAAAGGGTTGTTGTAATCACTAAATGTGTTAATATGTTTCAAAAATTTTAGACTAGTACCTGGCATATAATAAAGTTTGTTATTGACAATTTGGTTCCTAATTTTTCACAATTACAAACCATCCTGTATTGAATATCCTTTTACATATTTCCTTATGTACTTCAAGGAATAATGTTAATAAATAATGAAAAATGATAATGCCAGAGCTCTGGTGTGCTTCTTTATGGCGGTTAAATCTTAACACAAAAAAAATACTTTAATAGAAGTCTTTTGTTTCTATCAAGTTGCTATTTCTTCTCTGTTGAGTTTTTTAAAAATATATCAAGGTACCTTTTTTTTACCTTAAACTTTTGTTTGAACCCTTCTTATACTTCCTACATTAATATGGATTTATTTGTATATTTCTTTTGTCATTTTAGTGGGACTTAGGAAAGGCAGGGAGTTTATTTGTTGTCAACCACCTGAAATGGAATTATACCTAAATTAACTACCATAGTTGATTATTTCTTTTGACATTAGAACTTAAAATAGTTCTATCACTCCCTTCTGTCTTGCTCCCCCTTGCAAAACACAAAAATTGTTTTTATTCTTATCTGTTAGATTTTAATGAAGTAATCTGGAATTTTAATTCCCACCTGTTCTTTTTGCACTATGTATCTACTGTTTTAATTATTGTTAAGAAAATTCATTCAATTTTAACACCCATATTAGCCACAATTACTTATGTTTAACTCTAAGTAAACATTATTAGACATTTCTTACCATTCATTTTATACCACACTTCCTTTTCTTTTTTATTTTTTTTACCATTTTTTTATTAAGATATTATTGATATACACTCTTATGAAGGTTTCACATGAAAAAAACAATGTGGTTACTACATTTACCCATATTATCAAGTCCCCACCCATACCCCAATGCAGTCACCATCCTTGCCTGTAGTAAGATGCCACAGATTCACTATTTGCCTTCTCTGTGCTACACTGTTTTCCCTGTGATCCCTCACACCATGTGTACTAAACAAAATACCCCTTAATCCCCTTCTCCCACGCTCCCCACCGGCCCTCCCACACCCTTCCCCTTTGGTAACCACTAGTTCCTTCTTGGAATCTCTGAGTCTGCTGCTATTTTCTTCCTTCAGTTTTGCTTCGTTGTTATACTCCACAAATGAGAGAAATCATTTGGCACTGGTCTTTCTCCACCTGGCTTATTTCACTGACCATAATATCCTCCAGCTCCATTCATGTTGTTGCAAATAGTAGGATTTGTTTCTTTCTTATGGCTGAATAGTATTCCATTGTGTATATGTACAACATCTTCTTTATCCATTCATCTACGGATGGACACTTAGATTGCTTCCATATCTTGGTTATTTTGATAGGACTTGCATTAAATCTGTAGATTGCTTTAGGCAGGATGGCCATTTTGACAATATTAATTATTCCTATCCATGAGCACGAGATGTGTTTCCATTTATGAGTATCTTCTTTAATTTCTCTCATGAGTGTCTTGTAGTTTTCAGAGTATAGGTCTTTCACTTCCTTGGTTAGGTTTATTCCTAGGTATTTTATTCTTTTTAATGCAGCTGTGAATGGAATTGTTTTCCTGATTTCTCTCTCTGGTAGTTCATTGTTTGTGGATAGGAATGCCCCCGATTTCTGCATATTAATTTTGTATCCCACAACTTTTCTGAATTCAGATATTAGATGTAGTAGTTTTGGAGTGGATTATTTAGGGTTTTTTATGTACAATATCATGTCATCTGCAAACAGGGACAGTTTAACTTCTTCCTTGCCAATCTGGATGCCTTTTATTTCTTTGTGTTGTCTGAGTGCCCTGGCTAGGACCTCCAGTACAATGTTGAATATAAGTGGGGAGAGTGGGCATCCTTGTCTTGTTCCCTATCTTAAAGGAAAAGTTTTCAGCTTCTCACTGTTAAGTATAATATTGGCTGTGGGTTTGTCATATATGGCCTTTATTATGTTGAAGTACTTGCCCTCTATACCCATTTTGCTGAGAGTTTTTATTATGAATGGATGTTGAATTTTGTCAAATGCTTTTTCAGCATCTATGGAGATGATCATGTGGTTTTTGTCCTTCTTTTTGTTGATGTGGTTGATGATGTTGATGGATTTTCGAATGTTGTACCATCCTTGCATCCCTGGAATAAATCCTACTTGATCATGATGGATGAACTTTTTGATGTATTTTTGAATTCGGTTTGCTAATATTTTGTTGAGTATTTTTGCATCTATGTTCATCAGGGATATTGGCCTGTAGTTTTCTTTTTTTGTGGTGTCTTTGCCTGGTTTTGGTATTAGAATGATGTTGGCTTCATAGAATAAGTTTGGAAGTATTCCATCTTCTTCTACTCTTTGGAAAACTTTGAGGAGGATGGGTATTAGGTCTTCACTAAATGTTTGATAAAATCCAGCAGTGAAACCATCTGGTCCAGGCATTTTGTTCTTACGTAGGTTTTGATTACCAGTTCAATTTCATTGCTGGTAATTGGTCTGTTCAGGTTTTCTGTTTCTTTCTGGGTCAGCCTTGGAAGGTTGTATTTTTCTAGAAAGTTGTCCATTTCTTCTAGGCTATCCAGTTTGTTAGCATATAATTTTTCATAGTATTCTCTAATAATTCTTTGTATTTCTGTGGTATCCATCATGATATTTCCTTTCTCATTTCTGATTCTGTTTATGTGAGTAGACTCTTTTTGTTGTTAAGTCTGGCTAGGGGATAATCTATTTTGTTTATTTTCTTGAAGAATCAGTTCCTGCTTTCATTTATTCTTTCTATTGTTTTATTCTTCTTGATTTTATTTATTTGTGGTCTATTCTTTATTATGTCCCTCCTTCTACTGACTTTGGGCCTCGTTTGTTCTTCTTTTTCTAGTTTCGTTAATTGTGAGTTTTGACTTCACATATGGGATTGTTCTTCTTTCCTGAGGTGGGCCTGTATTGCAACATACTTTCCTCTTAACACGGCCTTCGCTGTGTCTCACAGATTTTGTGGTGTTGAATTATTGTCATTTGTCTCCATATATTGCTTGATCTCCGTTTTTATTTGGTCATTGATCCATTGGTTGTTTAGGGGCATGTTGTATAGCCTGCATGTGTTTGTGGGATTTTTCATTTTCTTTGTGTAATTTATTTCTAGTTTCATACCTTTGTGGCCTGAGAAACTGGTTGGTACAATTTCAACCTTTTTTTTATTCACCAAGGGTCTTTTTACCACACTTCCTTTTCTTATGACTTTATTTGGTCACATTTTTATTGAATTCTTTGAGTAATGTTTTCCAGAAAGGTGTATGGTCTGCTGTACTTCCTTTGTTCTTATTTTCATGGAAATATATGTATTTTTCCCTTCTAAACTTGATTGATAGCTTTTCTGGGTTCAGAATTTTAGTGTCACAGTCCTCTTTCAGAATTCTGTGAACATTGCTTCTTTGACTTGTAGAACTATCGTAGCAGATTTGATGTCCAATGCCTGTTTGAAGGCCTTTCACTGATTGGTAACCTTATATTTCTGTTGGGAAATGTATTGGCAATTCAGATATTTAACTAGAATAAATGTCTAGGTGTCTAACTTTTTTATTATTCCTGTCTTAAGATAGTGAATTATATATTATATATATTATGTATATAGTGAATTTTTTACCACAGAAATTTTAGTGAGCCAGAATATTGTTTTTCAAGGTATTTATTTATTATGCCAGTGTGATTATAACATAATTATGAAATGTACAATTGCTGTATTGGTCTATGAGAGGAGGCAAGGTAACTACCTAATAAATGATATTGGTCCTGAGAAAAGAATTGACAGAGGAAAATAAATACATATACATACATATAGACATATAGACATACAATAAAAGAAAGCCCTCATTTGAGTGCTCTCAGAAATGTGCATGAGAATTTCTAGTCTTGAATTTGGAACTTGTTCCTCTGTTTTAGGACCGGAAATTAACGAAAGCTGAGCAGCAAAGGTTCAAGGAAGAAGCAGAGATGTTAAAAGGTCTCCAACATCCCAATATAGTTAGATTTTATGATTCTTGGGAGTCTACATTAAAAGGAAAGAAATGTATTGTATTGGTGACTGAACTTATGACATCAGGAACCTTGAAGACGTAAGTTGACCCTGGTAATGCCAATAGAGTCAAAACTTTTGGAAAAACTTTTCAGGAGTCATAAAAATTGTTTGTAAAATAATGCTACTTGATTAAAGAATATGAATTTAGTGACTGTGTTTCAGGGCAGGTTAAAAATTAGTATGTTAATGAAGTTGGTTAGAAAATACAATTAATTGAATAATTAATATTTTTGGGATATCACAGAATTTTAGAATTAGAAATAATGGAGATAATCTAATGTGATTTTGTAAATGATACTGAAAGGTTGAGGGCATGGCTAGGTTCACATATCTAGTGAGTAATACCACATAATTATAGTCAGTGTTTTGTTTTTGACAATCATTTGATAGTATAATCACTTATTTGTAACTATTAAATGTGGGATATACATTTTCTGTTTCCTAGCATCATTGCACTAATATTTTATGTAGTTTAATCCTCTGTTGACTATATAAGCAGTTATTGGGAAGTAGAGGACTTTGTTTTGAGAATTGTGCTGCCATTCCACAAAAGGCCAGTCCAATTGGAATGATTCTTATTTTTAATTAAAAATGCTAAACTTGTTAGGATGTCTTCTCTAAGGATAAGGTCTTAGATTAAAATTTTGTTTTTTTGCCCTAACAGACAATAGAAACAAGTCATTGATGTAATACATATAATATCAGTTAGTTTAAATGATTTACTGTAATAGTACTCATGCAATAAGCTAAGTATGTTTGTTTATATGTGGTCTTTGGTTTCTTTGTGTAGGTACTTAAAACGATTTAAAGTCATGAAACCAAAGGTCTTAAGGAGCTGGTGCAGGCAAATTTTAAAGGGGTTGCAGTTCTTGCACACCAGGACACCTCCTATTATTCACCGGGATCTGAAGTGTGACAATATTTTCATCACGGGACCCACTGGATCTGTGAAGATTGGTGATCTAGGACTAGCCACCTTAATGCGCACATCATTTGCTAAGAGTGTCATTGGTAATTAATATTTTATAGTTTATTAGTTGGCTAAAGAGAGATTTGTTAATTGTATGTCTAAACAGGGATCAGCAAACTATGGCCAATGGCCAAATCTGGCCCCCCTGCCTATTTTTGTAAGTAAAGTTTTATTGGAACACAGTTATCCCCACTTGTTTACTTATTGTCTATGGCTGCTTTTGTACAATGATGGAGTTGAATGGTTGTGACAGAGACCATATGGACTGCGAAGTCTGACATATTTACTAACAGGCCCTTTACAGAGAAGTGTGCTGACCTCTGGCCTAAAGTGTGAATTTTCTTTGAAATATCTATTATATATATTGGCTTCTTTCAGAGACATCCTAGCATGTTTCTTTTGTGGGATAATTTAAGGTTATTGAAAGGTTCTGAATACTTAAGAAAGAGGATTTATTAATTTAATTCAGAAAAGTACCAAAAAAGGATAGTAATAAAAAGAGATATTAGTAATTATTACCAAATTTTGATCATAAAAAATTGTACTTTATCAGCATGGAAAGTTAAGGAAGCTCTTTAAGTTCTTTATATAAATGTAGCAAGTATTCAGCAAAATTTATATTTATAAATTTGCCTTTGGGGAGCAGAAGTTAGCTCAGGTAATTCTTAAACCAAAGGAAATGTGATCTTGGTGGATATGTTGTTGTTGTTTTTTAATAAAAATGTGTTTGTGGTGTTATTTTGTAGGGACTCCTGAGTTTATGGCCCCAGAGATGTATGAAGAGCACTATGATGAATCTGTAGATGTCTATGCTTTTGGAATGTGTATGCTGGAAATGGCTACTTCGGAGTACCCTTATTCTGAATGCCAGAATGCAGCTCAAATATACCGTAAAGTAACTAGTGTAGGTAGAACTTTATTCTTTTTACCTCACTAATTACCACATTTCACATTAAAGTTGATGAAGTCAACTTAGTCAAATCTAATTTTGGTTTAGTTCTGGATAACAGTATTAAATTTAACATAATTGTGACTAACAAGCTTTAGATTTATGCTATATACCTATACTCTATTGAGGTCACATAAAATGCTCTGTATTAGTATCTTTGGGAAAATGTACAGCTATATCACCTATATCAATTTGTAAAGAATTTTTAGATATTAGATGGATCTTATTTTTTAAAGCTGAATAATAAAGATTGAGTAAATGGTTTTGAAGATTTCTTCTTGTTCTAAAAGCCTGATTATGAAATATTGTTCAACAGATACCATATTTGATTCTTTGAGTAATTTTTTGTGTTAGAAATTGCAAGGAATGCAAAGATAGTAAGAAGTGTTTAGTACCCATAAATAGCTACATTTTTAGTAGGGCTATAATATAAATCACAGATAACTATAAAAATTAGAGGATGGGAGTATAGTAAGGAATGTAAGGGAGGTAGATGCAGAGCGTTAGGATTGTCCAAAATAGGTCTATATCATATCCAGTTGTGTGGCTCAAGATTGGGCGTGAAAGAGATTGTTAGGGTGTTTTAGGTAACTAATATTAATAGGTCCCATTTGTAAGTGCATACCGTTTACCCATGCTTTCATCTTCATAGCCCTATAAGATTGTACTATCTTGAGTTTACAGATGATAAGAATGAGAATTAGAGGTTGTGACTTACCCAAGTTCACACAGCTACTAATAATGGTGAATTTTGACCCCAAGTGTGTCTGACTATAGAAAGATTTGTTTAGAGAGACCATAAGAAATAAGGCCAACATCCAGAATGTGGAACATTCTATAGGATAAATGACCTAGTTTCTCCAACAAATCAATTTCATGAAAGAAAAAAGGAGGAGGGACTGTTTACAGAATAGAAGAGACTTAAAATAGTGTTAAGCTGGTAAATGTTTAACACCTGAGTCTCCAAAAAAGAAAAAGTACTGATTTCTAACATTTGCTGATTTCCTTGGTGTTACGTACTCCCACCATGACTGATTTAAGTGACCTCACTGAATGCAAGGTTGGGAAGGGATGCACAGTGGCATTCATTATATGCAGCTCAGATATACCATAAAGTAACTAGTGTAGGTAGAACTTTATTCTTTTTACCTCACTAATTACCACATTTCACACTGAAGTTGATGAAGTCAACTTAGTCAAACCTAATTTTGGTTTAGTTCTGGATAACAGTATTAAATTTAACATAATTGTGACTAACAAGCTTTAGATTCATGCTATATACCTATATTCTATTGAGGTCACATAAAATGCTCTGTATTAGTATCTTTGGGAAAATGTACAGCTATATCACCTATATCAATTTGTAAAGAATTTTTAGATATTAGATTTCCACTGTACAGATACAATAGATGTGAACAACCTCAAGAACATAAATACTAGTAACATGCAGTAAAATAATTAAGGAGTGGTCTTTTCAGTTAATTGGCTTTTAATATAATTTATGTAAGTGTGAGTTTATATAATTTAATATTTGTAGTAATCTGTGTTTAATAATCAGCTTGCGAAGTTCCTGAAAGTATAATAGTTGGCTCTTGTGAGCTGCTATTAGCCAGCTCCAATGCACCAATCATGTAATGTAATGTAAGACTCTTGTTTGGATCCTTATCCATCCGTAAGAAGACATCATTTAGACATTTTGAAAATTTGAGTGTGGAATGGGCTTTAGATGTTATTAGAGTTATAGGTAATAATTTAGGTGGTATGATGATGTGATATCTGTTAGAGATACAAACTGGACGCTATGGGTGAAATGGCAAAATGCCTAGCATTTGCTTTATAATATTCCGGGATAAAAAAGAGTGTATGGGTATATAGCTGAAACAAGGTTGACAAAACATGACTTGTTGTTGAAACTGGTGATGGTTACATGGGGCTTCTTATACTATGCTACTTTGGAGTATGTTTGAAGATTTTTATAACAGAGAGCTGAGAAGAAGAGATAAGGTTAGAATGTCTTTTTAGTTTGGGTCCCTATATGGTACATCCACAAATAAAAAGACTTTGTATCTGATTATGTAAGTTGCAGTTCCTCAGTTAGTTTCACCTAGGATCAGAGGAAGGCAGTAATTAACCAGGGCTGGGAAATGGGTAAGATATCAGTGGAGAGGTCAAAGAAGGCTTTTTCTTTAACTAGAATAACATAACTCCATTTTTTGAATGGTGGCTTTCTTACTGTATATTAAAGTCACAAAAATGCCATATCACAATTTAGCTTTCTATCCATATTAAAGCTTTTTGTATTTGAGGTCCAAATTAACCCTTACTTTGACCATATTTATCTAATATATGATAGTGTGCATATATGGTGTATGATTCTGTATCCTGTGAGGTAGTGTGACAGACTTAGAACTAGATTTTAGATTTCTGCATTCCACGACAATTATTCTAGTATACCTTTCTGCTTCTGGATTAATTTGGAATTTTCTATTAAATGACTGTAGTCATCTTACTTGGAGTATTTTTTAAAATCTAAAACTCATAAATTAAGGGTAATAGAATATAAAATAAGCAGAGTCAAGGAACTAACACAGTTATAGAAATTTTTTGTGTTGTCTGAACCTAATTTATTATTGAATTCCTAGAACCTGATAATTAGCTTGAGGATCTCAATATTTTAGTATTGTATAAGGATAAAAATAATTCAGATTTCTCAAAAGTTTATATATATATATATATTTTTCATACATACATACATACTGATTGCTCATTACTTCTAGTCATTCTAGAAGACTTTGAAATAATATTGATTTGGAATGTTTGTGATATAAAAACCCTTACTTGGAATTTTCAAAAGCACTTTTTAATAACATTTATTTTTCTGATTCCAAAAGATGCTTGTTTGTTATAGTTTGCTAATTGGGGTTATATGTACACTTTGGGATCCTATTTTTTCCCTAATTGAATGTTGCAATATGAGAATTCTGCATGTTATTAAGAATTATTTGAGAGTATTTTAAATTTCTGCATATTAGCATATATATATCACATAATTTATGTAATGTTGCCTCTGTTGTTGATTTAGATTATTTATAGTTTTTCACTGTTATTTGTAGACCTATGACAAAATCCTTATCAAGAAAGCTGTTAAACTTATGCTGTATGTATATATTTATTTATCTCATTTAAAACTTGAGTATGGTTTAATGGTAAAAATAATTATTTTAATAAATGTCATGTTGACATGGGCTTTCAATTGCTTAATTTGTGACTAGAAAACATTTTTCTTCTCTCAGGGCATAAAACCAGCCAGTTTCAATAAAGTCACTGATCCTGAAGTGAAAGAAATCATTGAAGGATGTATTCGTCAAAACAAATCTGAAAGGTGGGTGCAAATATAGTGAAATGATGTATCTCATGGATATATTTTCCCCTTATCTTCTACTGGGTCATTTTTTGACCCTTGAATCATGCTGGGTATGACTTTTGAGTGGAAGCCAAATCATACTGTCTAGTGCCAGTTTAGACTTTGATATCATGTACTGAATTTTCCTTGAACCGAAATTTGGATTGTGTTTGTCTGGTTTGTTTTTGTGTGTTGTGACAAGCTTTCATCACCTTCAGCATTGGTTTAACAGTCTGTGGACTGCCCCCCACCAGGTTAACTTGTTTCTAACAGTTGATAGTAGAAAGCTTCTACTGTGTCACCTTTGGGTAAGTACTTAAGTGGCTTTTTATGAGAGTTAAAAATTTTTTTTTTTAATTTAACTGTCAACTCACCAGATGTATTTTTTTGAACATATATCCTTATGTCATGATAATGGTAAAGCTGATAGGGCTATTTTTGTTTAAGAAGTAGTATTCTAGATTTATTTGTATCATCATCTATGTTTTTTCTTATGGACAATTCCCTTTAGTTTTAGCTTAGATTTCCCTTTAATTTGAGCTTTGGGCAGTTGCTGACTTAAATTGGTAGGTTAGTCTTTGATTTTTACCTCCGTATTGATTATGATTAATAAAGGCATAGGTCCTTTATAGAAATTATTTCTACAAGGATTTCATTGACTGTCCCCTGTTTTTATTACTTTAGTGTTGCATATTTGAGAATATAGAAAGCCCCCAAAGTAAAGCCTGTTTAATTTTAGCTTTATTACAGAACAGTCTTAGTGTTCGTACCAACCGGCTATATCTAGGTTTTATATATTTTTTACTAATGGTAAAACATATATAGCCTAAGATTTTAATAATTTTAAGTGTACAGTTCAGTGGCATTAAGTACACTCACACTGTTGTATAACCATTACCACTACCTATTTCCAGAACTTTTTCACCTTTTCAAACAGAAATTCTGTACCTGTTAAAACAATTAACTCCCCATTCTCTCTTCCCTTCAACCCCTGGTCCTCTATTCCATGTTCTGTCTCTGTGAATTTGCTTATTCTAAGTACCTCATATAAGTGGAACCAAACAACATTTGTCCTTTTGTGTCTGGCTTACTTTAGTTAGCATAGTATTTCTAAGGTTGATCCATGTTGTACCATGTATCAGAATTTCCTTCCTCTTTAAGGCTGAATAATACACACACACACATACCCCCCCACATAACATTTTGTTTATCCATTTGTCTGTTCATAGACACTTGGGTTATTTCTACCTTTTGGCTATTATGAATAATGCTGCATGAACATTGGTGAACACATATCTACTTGAATCATTGCTTTCAGTTCTTTTTGGCATATACCTAGGAGAGGAATTACTGGATCATACAGTAATACTGTATTTAATTTTTTGCAGAACCACCAAACTTTTTCCATGGTAGCTACACCATTTTGCATCCCCTCCAGCAATGTGTGAAGGGTCCAATTACTCAACATCCTCACCAACACTTGTTATTTTTTGTTTTTTGATAATAGCCATCCTAATGGGTGTGAAGTGATATCTAATTCTGGTTTTGACTTGAATTTCCCTAATGACTAATGATGTTAAGTATCTTTTCATGTATTGGCCGTTTATATATCTTGTTTGGCAAAAAGTCTATTCAAGTCCTTTGCCCTTTTAAAAATTGGATTGTTTATCTTTTTTCTGCTTTTGATTGTTGTGGTATTTGAGTTGTAGGAGTTTAGGCATGCTTCTTTTTAAGCAAGGCTAAAAATACTATATTGAAGTAGCCAGTTTAGTTTGGTTTCTGATTGTTGTTAGTATACCAAAGAACACTAGAATGTTCAAAAGGATTCTTGGCATATTAGTTTATTGGAAAGAGTACAAGCTTCAACATCAGACTAAAATTCAAATCTGGGCTCACACTTAAGCCAGTGTGATCTTGAGCAAGTTACTAAGCTGTTCCTCAGAACAAGTATTATTTTGTTGATTAAAAGGATAATGAATTCGTATGAAAGTTCTGGCAGAGTAATAAGGCTTTAATGAATGGGGTCTTCTGCTGCTATCGCTATAATTATTTCTTAGTAAAAATATCTAGGCACAATTTTCATTGAGTGTCAGAGGGCTTATCTTGGTTGTGCCTTCTTAAACACATCTCACCTCAGCCTTAAAACTAATTAGTCTTATCAAGCTTATTCTTTTTATAACACTTACTTGCTTAAGTATTTGTCTCTTGATGACTGTAGGAGGTTGAAATGTAGAAGGTTGAAAATCTTCATCTTACCGGATATATCATGCATTATCTATTTTAAATAGTATAGGAGGGGCTTTCTGCTTAGGCATTATAGGATACATCAGTCTTAGCTCTCCATGGCCTGTAATATAGATAGATTAGATATCATATATCTGTTTTAGGAAATTACTGCCCCAGTTTGTAAAAGAATCTTTTGAACACTGTTCTTTTTTTTCTTTTCAGAGATGGTTAATCCCTAATATTGGGCTAGAGTTGTATCCATTATATGTATACTTTGGCCAACAGCACTAAACTTAAATACTTGAAGAAAACCAAGACATTTAGTTCAGGGCTTTGCTGAACTAAATTAGCTTCACTTGTGGCATTCTCTAAAGAATGAAGTCCCCTGACTAGATTATTGTTAATGGAGCCAGACACTTCTATTTATAACATTTGTAAAGAGTTTGAATTTCTAATTAACTTTAGTTTATATATCTGGAGGAGTTTTTAGTTTCCTTTGCTGACAATCTTTTGTTTGAGTCTACAGTAACTTAAACCAGTAGTTTAGGGAAGCTACTAAGTCCACTTAACATGTACTGCAGTACTTCACTCTCTCGGTATATTTTTAGGTATATTAAACTTCAGTATCTAGATGTGTTTCTGTAGTAATCTTTAATTAAGGTTACTATAAATGCATGTTAGTTGGTATTTCTTTGCATTTGATAGTAAGTTACATATAAGACTTGTTTTTTATAACAAAGCAGATTAATGGTTTAATTAATAGAAAATTTAAAATAAGATTGTTACTTTGATACAATTTTTACTAATTAAGGGTTCTATATCTTGTTTAAGATTGGGAAAATTGATAACGAGATGTGTATTTTGCTTATTAGGTTGTCTATCAAGGACCTACTAAACCATGCATTTTTTGCTGAGGATACAGGACTGAGGGTGGAGTTGGCAGAGGAAGATGATTGCTCAAATTTATCCCTGGCTTTAAGACTCTGGGTTGAAGACCCTAAAAAACTGAAAGGCAAGCACAAAGACAATGAAGCTATTGAATTCAGTTTCAATTTAGAAACAGATACACCTGAGGAAGTAGCATATGAAATGGTAAGTGAACCGTTCTGCTACCTCCCTACACAACCCCTTATAATATTGGGTTGATTCCTTTCTCCTTCTTATTGCTTTCTTTCCTCTCATTTTCTTCTTTCCTTTATTTAAATTGTTGTTTTATTGTGAAATGTATCTCTATACAGAGTATATTAAACTTGTATGTACAGTATAAAGAATAATAGAACACTACTTTTGTTAAGAAATAGAACCCTGATGGTACCTTTGAAGCCATCTGTGTGCCCCTCCCAGTTGAATTCTGCTTTCTCCTCACGGGTAATATCTACCCTGACTTTTGTGTTAACCATTCCTTTGCTTTTCATTATAGTTTACCTAAGTGATACATTGTTTTATTTTGAAAACCTGAGTGGCAAGCACATACCTAGCTGGATACTGAAGTTACTATTAGGTGAAGAGGCCCGGAAAAGGATAAGCTGAACAGAATCTCTCAGTCATACTGGCTTCAGCTTTGCTAAGTATTTATGAGAGCCACTTCTGAGGAAGTCAGCAGCGAGATCATGCCGAGTCCAGGGAAATACACACCCGGTTCACCACAGTCAGGGCACTGGCGGTCCTCTGTGTGGACCAGAAATTAGTTGTCTGGTAACAATACGGTTTGATGGGGAGTAGGCCCCTTTCTATTTCTACTCTCCCCATGAGCACCGTCCCTCAAGAATAGATGACAGCAGATAACTTCCGTGGGGTATAATGTATATACACACCAGATCCGGGCTGCTGCAGGGCTTGGAGGGAGGGCAGGCAGGAGCTCCGGCAGCACGTGGTCTAATTGGACAATGACAGTGATGATCTTGGAGATGATAGCCTTTAACTTGTTATCTTTCTGGTTGCACTGTTCCAATCTGGAATGATTGCCTTGGACACCTGGTATATGACTATCATCCTGATATTCCTCTTTACTATCTTCCTAGATTTCTCTGCCTCTCTCCTGTTCTGGATTTCATATTTCCCAAATTCATGTCTTTCTCTTTCTTGGCTTACCCTTTTGGTTTAGTGGCATGCTTTCCTCTGCCAGCTTCTTAAGAAAGAGTATGTGGGAGGTAAGTTCTTCAAGACTTGCATGTGTGAAAAAATCTTTGTTCTGTCTTCATATTTAATTGATTATTTAGCTGGCTAAGGCATTTTAGGTTGGCTTTTTTTTTAAATATAGAGTCATTTCTCCATTCTTTTCTAGCTTTTAGAATTGATATTGAAAAGTGCAGATTTGTACTGTTCTCTGGGGTCTTTTACATGCCATCCAGTTTTCAGCTTTGGAAACTTGTAGTAGCTTCTCTTTCTTTTCAGTATTCTAAAATTTCACACTAATGTATTTGATTTGGGTCCATTTTCATCCAGTGTGTTGGATACTCGGTGTACCCTTCCAGTCTGTCAACTCATATCATTTAGTTTCTGGGAAATTTCTTGGAGTGTTTTATTGATGATTTCTTCCCCTCTGTTTTCTCTTTCTGGAGCTGCTGCTGTTTGGATGTTGGACCTCTTGGGCTGTTTCTCCAATGTTCTTATCTTTTTTATTTTCCATTTTTGTCTTTTTGTTCTCCTTTTTGGCAGATAGTATCAACTTTATCTTCTAATACTTCCATTGAGTTTTTCATTTCTGCTATTGTATTTAATTTCAAGAGTCTTTTCATTTTTTGGTCTGTTCCTTTTTTAGGGTAAACATGTTGTTCTTTGTTTTGTGGATGAAGTGTTATTGCACTTTTCTGTAACATTAGTAAAGAGTGTTTCTGACATTTTTTTTCTCCCTGCATAGTCTCTTTTCTCCAAGTTGCTGTTTTTTCTTTGTTGGGTTTGTGCTCTGTCTTCTTGTTAGAAGCTTTTCTCATATTTCTGGTAATTCTTGGACAGTTCCTCAGGATTAGTAACCGGACACTATTAGTTTGCTATTGCTGTGTAACAAATTACTACAGATTTAGTGGCTTAAAGCAACATATATTTATTATCTCAGCTCTGTAGGTTCGAAGTCCAGGTGGGCTTCACTAGGTTCTCTGCTTAGAGTCTCACAGGCTGAAATCAAGGTGCTGGCAGCTTGGGCTCTTACCTAGAGGCTCTGGGGGAGAATCTGCTTTTGGGCTTCTCCAGCTTATTGGCAGAATTCAGTTCTATGCAGTTGTAAGACTTTGGTTCCTAATTCCTTGCTGGGGATCACTTTCAGCTCCTAGAAGCTGCTCTTCAGTCCTTTCGTGTGCCCCTACTCCCATCTTCAAAGTCAGCAATGGCATGTTGAATCCTAGTATCACCAGCTGATAAAAGGCTCACCCAGATAATATCCGTATCTTAAGGTCAACTTGTTCAACACAATAATGGAAGTGATATCTTATCATATTCACAGGTTTGAAGATTAGCATGGGACATCTTTAAGGGGCCATAATTTTGACTACCACAGGGACTAACAAGCTGATTGGATGGTCCGGTTGCTTGTGTTGTACTTGTTAATTTTGATCTCTACTGTAGGATATCTGTGTGGGCCATTAATTAGGGAATCTCTGACATCAAAATTTGTAGGTCTTTCTTCTTAGATTGGTCAGATTCCCCAAAGAAGCATCTTTCAATGTCCTTCCTGGAGGGTAAAGGTCTGCTTACTGGTATTTCAGTAGCCAAGCAGGGAAGAAGGCAGGAGGTTTCTGCATATGGCATTCAGCATGCATATGGTCATTTTATCTTCTCATTTTCCACGTGTTTGCCATACCCTCAACTGTGCCCAGTGTTCCATAGGCCAGGGATCCTCTCTTTTACTCTCTTCAAAGAACAAAACTCTAGACTCATTGGGTAGTGAAGCAATTGCCCAAAGGTGTGGAATGGAGAGTGAGACATGGGGACCTAAATATCTTTGACTTAGACTTCCTTATTTTAGTCATCTCTTTTGACTTTACCCAGTTCTGGAAGTACATGGTACTGCTAGTTCCTGTGCCTTATGAGTATTCTTCTGTAAAAATGGAAATGATTCTCAGCTTTCCCTGGTCTCCCTTTTTCAGGTATGCTAGGTCAGTTATTACTTATCTATTTATTTTCCATATTGAAAAAGTGTCCAAAATGTTGCTGTTGTCTTTCTTTTATTCTCCTTGTCTTTGTGGTACAGTGAGGTTTTATGGGAGCCTTGGGAGGGAGTGAAATTAAATATCTGGACTCCATCTAACATTTTAATCATCTTTCAACTACCATGAAATTTCCCCAAGTCTGCAGACCCCCATAATATGCTTAAGAAGCAGATTGTAGGACTGAGAATGTTATGCCACAACCCCTCCTCAAGTCATCTTCTCAGCTACTCAGGCCTGTTCTTCTCAGACAAGCCCTCCCCTCCCCTCTCCTCCTCTCCCCTCTCCTCCCCTCCCCTCTCCTCCCCTCTTCTAATTCCTAGTAAGATGTAGTACTTTGCTGTGAGCCTACTTCCCTCTGCCTAGAGGGTTGATTTATAAACTTCATGTATACCTCCCTCAATAACCTGCAACTTCCTTTTTTTCTGTTTATTTTAATTCAGGTCAGAGTTTACCTTCCTCTGTGACACTTGATCTATTTCTTCCAGAGGGGCATGTACACCTTTATTTTATTTTATTTCCTCCAGAGAGGCTTGTGCAGCTTATTTCTACAGTATTTCATTTTATTTTAAGATTGTGTCCATCTCTCACTACCAGATCGTGTGCTCATACAGAACAAATCATGTGCTCATACAGAACAAAGGACCAATTTAGTCACCTACTCGTTTCTGGACTTAATGTTTTAGGCACTTAATGTTGATGAATGAGGAAGACTTTTTAATCTTTCACAAAACTTAATGGCAGTCATAAATTACCTGTAAAAAGACTGCATGGATTGATATATCATGCTGTTTGTTTTTGTTTAAAGCCAGAATTATTTCAGCAATGCTTGTAATAGTGCTTTTCTTATGCTGATTAAAGGCTCTGGCATTTATGTATGTCTTAAGATTAAGAAAGAACATAGAAATTAATGAACTGCTATTTATTTAATAGCATTTGGAATTTTGGGGCACAAAATAACTCTGCTTTTAGAAAAAGAAAGTTAAAATCTTAAATGTTAAAGATGTAGTTTGCTTATTATGTTTTGTGTGTAGGTCAAGTCAGGATTCTTCCATGAAAGTGATTCCAAAGCTGTTGCTAAGTCCATTAGAGATCGGGTGACCGTGATAAAGAAGGCAAGGGAGAAGAAACCAGCTGGCTGTCTGGAAGAACGCAGGGATTCCCAGTGCAAGTCTGCAGGGAATGTACTCCCTCAGCACCAGAATACAACTTTGCCCCCTGCTCCTGCTCAGCAAACTGGAGCTGAATGTGAAGAAACTGAAGTTGATCAGCATGTTCGACAACAGCTTATACAAAGAAAACCACAGCATCACTGCTCCTCTGTTACAGGTACACAATTATAATTTATAAAAGCAAACAAATGTGTAATTGTATTCCCTTATCTTTAAATAATAATTTTGTATTTTTAAAAGCATTCTGTTTTCTATCATTTCATCAGTCCATTTACAAAATCCCTGAAACAGACAAGCCAACCAGTTTCCTTATTTTACAATTAAGAGCCCAGGGTGGTAGTTGAATAAAGATTATAATCTTTTTGCCATTTTAAGGATCTAACGTAAATCTTTTAATAAAGAAAATTTAGAAGTAAAGATATAATTTATCCTTCAAGAAGGAATTTTCTAGACTTTAAGACCCTTTATATTTTAGACTTAAGAACAAATTTTAACACAGTTCCTCTAATTTTTCTGCTGCAATACATTCTCTTCCCTAGAAGGACACAGTATTTTCATAGTAATAACCAGTTGTTCTATAAAGACATTATTATTTTCTAGCCAGGTTCTAGGAGAATAAGAATGAGAATATGACACTTAGATTTTACTGAAATCCTAAAATCCTAATGGCAAATATAGGTTAGTTAGGGATATACATGAAATGGCCAGCAAATGGAGTTGATTTTTATGTGATTCTTTGTTTTCAGGTTTGCTTTACTAAGAAACATTAGTTATACCACAGTGTTAGCAAAGAGAGTCTACATGATGGTTTTTTGTTAATTCTGCAGTGTATCATTTCCTACGCTATTTGGACCTTGTGCTTAGAGTTTTCCCCTTTATGTGTTGCTTATTTTCTTTGTTGTAGGTGACAATTTGTCTGAGGCAGGAGCTGGATCTTTGGTACACTCAGATACTTCAAGTCATCCCACTGTAGCCTACTCCTCAGACCAGAAGATGGGCTCTCAAATGGTTTCTAACATCGTGCAGGCTGAAACAAATGTTCCAGGGAAAATTTGTCCCTCCCAGCAGCTAGTAGGACATTACCAGCAGATTTCAGGGGTGAGGTGAACTGTTATACTTTTAAATGTATAATCAGTGTATATCCTGTAAATGGGAGAGTTTATCGTTACTATTTTTTTTTCTTCCTTGACAGTTGCAGAAGCAGCCAAAGCTGACTCAGCCCCAAATTTTGCCTTTGGTTCAAGGTCAGTCTACTGTTTTGCCTGTACATGTCCTTGGACCTCCAGTTGTCTCACAACCCCAGGTTTCCCCATTAACTGTTCAGAAGGTCTCACAGATAAAGGTAAGATATATTTTAGAGGGTCTGTATTCAGTTAAACATGCTTATCACTGCCTGGATTTTCTGACAGGCAAAGGATCTCTTTCATAAATTCATTACAGTTTGTATCACTGAAAGTGAAAAGCTGTTTATGCTTTCCTTCACCTAAGACATTCTTCTTGAGGATGTGGCTAATATTGTCTAAATAGAATCTTGAGACACTGCTTGTATAATTGGAAAAGAAACTGAGAACTCTGCATATAGATAAAAATATTTATACTTGGATCTCTTACTCTTGGTAGTGATAGTTTGTTCTTTGTATTGGACTTTTCCAGACTGGTTTGAATGTAGAGGGATGTCTTTTGTAGTTAATTATCATTTTCATCAAAATTCTTGACTTTTTTTGGTTCATGTTTATTTCTGTAGAAGAAATAAATGTTTTTATCTATTAGACTCTCAAAGTCAGTATTATTTATTTCTGACAATGAGTAAACGGTCTTTATGGAGTTTGTACATAAAGACTATACTGGCTCACTAAGTTATGGACTCTGGACACATGGTTAGGCCTCTCTTTGCCATCCACCTGTTTTCTTTCCTCAAATCCACAATCCCCTGCATGCACCTTCTCTCTTTGGGAATAAGATGGTCTGAGCTCCTTGGCATTCTGTATATGATTTAGTTAGCAGCTGGTATATCTGTTTCTTTTACAAAACAGTCACAGTTCATCAACTAACATTTAATGACTGTTGTCTCTAGGGATATAAAATAAAATAGAATAGAATAGAATAAAAAAATATGGTCCTTGTCCTCAGTGAGCTCACAGCCCTATAGCAGAAAGTATACACATACTTGACAAATGACAGGTGCATTTAAAATCTTCTGGGGGTAAATTTAATGATAAGTTGACAGTACCTGGTATTTGACTAGTGTTTGTAGGTGCTATGGGATATATTTGTAATTGAGCTCATATTGTGGTTTGATTTGCCTCTTTCTAAGACTGTAATTCAAAGTATGTTGAATGGATGCTTAAATTAACTTAGCTTCAGCCATGGAAGTATACAGGTATATGTATTTCAAAGTGTATTTCTGCAATTAAAAAAAACTTTAAAAATTATTATAAAAGTGTAATTTACCTACTTAAAAAGAAAACCCATAAAGTTATAACAAAGACAGTGAAAATAACCTGTTATTCCTCCAGCTAGAGACAATTAATTGTTTGTATTTGGGGGTAGAGCCTTTAGGTTTGTCTCTTTTTCTATATATACATATAGAATTTTATTAATATATACATAAATGTATCACATATCTACTTTTTTGTAGCCTGCCCTTTTCACCTAATATATAAAACCATATAAACAAGCACTTTAATCATGAGCATGGTGGTTCAAGTTCTAGGAATTATTGTAGCCAACCTATATTTATTCAGCCAGCTCTTTCCTCTCCTCTAGGGAGAGCCTCTGTGTTCACTTAAGCTATGATATTGAAATCCTTTTGAGCTTTCTCTTGGAACTTCCACTGTCTGGTATATGAAGGTGTCAGATTCAGTTACTCTGAATCTCTGCCAGGGTTTGAATGAATTATGTGGCAATTGCAATAAATGAGAGGCCACGAGCAGAAAATTATTGGGACTGGTCTCAGCCCCTCAGTGCGTTCAACTAGCATTTACTCATGACATTAGGATTTTCACAGGACTAATGTTCTACCCAGCACCTTTTGGATAGCTTGCTGAAAGTTTTAGAGCATAGCATTATTTTATATATCATTCTGTGAGGGAGAGTCCTATAACATGGGCATGGCATATGCATTTGTAATTTGAATTTTCCTTGCACGAGCACCAGGAACTGCAGCTGACCTCTGGAGCAGGTAGACAAACTTTAGGCCAACCTATGTCTTCAGACTTGTCAATTACTGAGTTCCAAAACCAGTTTTTTCGGCATATTCTTAGACATTGCCTGCTTCACAAATGACTTCCCAGTATCCAGTAGTTGGGTCTTCAACTTCAGCCTGGCCCTAGAAGTGGGAATCAGGCATTAACCAAATCAACAGATGCCAGTCAGACTTCTAGATTCTTTCTGGTTAATCACCTCAAGCTTTGTTGAATCATTCTTCTGCGTAGTGCACAGAATGCTGCTGGTACGGCTTAGCTCCCTTCGAATTCCATTGTGGGGCATTCAGAGCCCCTTCAGCCTTCACAAAAGATGCATTCGGTATCCCAGCCATACCCAATGGTACATCACGAGGCTGTGACTCCAGGTCCTTCAGTGCCACAAAGCCACACTGTGCATTTGAAGAAGCCTTGTTTCCAAGTCTCTATTCAGCAGCAGCTATTAATTTTGCAAGATTATGGCATCACTACAGAAAAATGTTCAGCAGGATTGTATTCTGTGAGAATCTGAAGCTTATGCAACTTGGTAGCAGCCAAAGGGTGGTATTGAAAGTATGATTCAGCCCTGGAATGGCCATCTTACTCAGGTCAACACATTTATCCAGGACCACCTGAAGAACTGCCATCCTGCCTATTGAAGGCTCCTAAGCAGCTGCCCTTTGTGGTTATGTCCCTGGGAACAGGCTTCTTACCCATCACAGCCACCTTACCCAATCCTGGCTCTAACACAGCCTGCTTATTCACTGCCAGCCTCAGAACATTCTCTTTACACTGTACAACCACTGAGATCACAGCCAACCTATTCTGTGCAGACTTCCTACCTAGTGCCACTTGTGGTATAGCCCTCTTATTCAACCCTGGCCCTAGGGAAGCCTGCTTATTCAGTGCAGTCTCCAGTTCAGTCACTTTTTCCAGACGAGGCAGCATATATGAGCCAAGCAGATTACCCTGTGCAACCTATGGAACAGCCTGCTTACTAGGCACTGCCTCTTGAGCATGCCCCTTATTCAGGACAAAGTGCTTATACCATCCAGACAACTGAACTATCATTACCCAGCAAGTTTATACAGTAAACCCTCCAGATAGCAAGCAAGTACATAATACAAACTCTGCAGATCAGAAGTTATACTCAATACCACCTTACATAGCACAGACTTCTGGGCAACAACCCCAAAGTAGTAATGCTTCAGTGTTGGAACAGAAGACATTTTTAACATTAACCTTGGATACACAGACACTTTCTTCTGAGTCTTTATTTAATGTCCAGCAGTTAGCAGCTCCATCCCAAGCAGGTGTCAGTTTTGGATACCAGCAGCTAAAAGCCCAGTCAACTAGTGTTACTTACCAGAGGGCCAAGGAAGGACCGCTTCAACACCCTGTGCAGATGACCTTCATTCAGCAGGCCTCCTCACTGGCCCAGATCTAACCTCCACATTTCTCTGCACAGTTTTCCCAACCATATCTAACACCAAGCCAGGTTTCTCACTCTGCTTTCATTCAGCAGTAGCAGATGATTCATTCATCTCATAAACAAGCACAGAAAAGCCATCAGTCGTCTAAAGAAGGTCCAGTAAATCAATACCAGTCTTTGTATAGCCATCAGGCTGCTTTCCAGCATCAGATATCTCATTCACAGGCACCTAACCAAGTTTAGCCATTACCAGGTATTCCAAAGGCCATTATAAACATGGTCCAGATTACACCTCCTTTGCAAGAACAGCTGTATCCAGCAGCAGGGGAACAATATGTAATATAGCCTTTAAAGCAGCCTCAAGTGCTTCAGGTATTAGATGCCAGTCAAACTTTTCCTCTCCAGAAAAGCCCTAGCACAGCACCAGCCAGCATGCATTCAGAAGCAGTCTGTTATCCAGCTACAGTGGCTGCCATCTTCTAGCTTGACACTGTTTCTAGGTCATCAGAAACACAATTACAGCTGCAGACCCTCTATTAAAGCTCTGGGATAGCCCTTCCAAATCAGCCATCTTCTGTTCATTTATCGATACTTAGTATTCCAGTACAGGCTTCCACTGCCTTTCAGAGCATTTCTGTGTTACAGACACAGCAGCATTTGCAAAGCCAAGAAATTCCAAGGATATATCCTCCTGGGGGAAAAATGTGGATGATTGTAATTTTTCCATGATGTTCAAGGGTCAGGGATATAGTAAGCTATAGTGGAAATGGCACTTGTTGGGAATCACAGTCCCTTGCTTATTTCTTTACTCACAGGTGGCCTTGACTCAAGCCTCTTTGGAGTTTTCTCAGCTGTAAAGTGAAGGGGTTAGACCAGATGATAGGCTAGATAAAAAAAAAACTTGAGCACCTACTTGGGTATATCAGTGAATAAAAAGCAAAGGTCCCTCTGTCATGGAGTTTTGTTGGCTAATGGAGGGGGAGACTATCTATCAGAAACCTTAATAAAAAGTAAATCATATAATACAGTACAAGGAGATTGGGGGAAACATGGAGCAGGATAAGGAGGAAAGTGGGTTGCAATTTTAAATAAGGTGCCAATTAGGGTAGGTCTTACTGAGGAGACATTTGAGCAGACACTTGAAGGAGGTGAGGGAGTCCTCAGTGTACATTCCAGGCAGAAGGAATAACCAGTGCAAAGACCCTGGGGGAGGAGTGTGTCTGGCATGTTTAAAGAACAGCAGTGAGGCCAGTGTAGCCGTTAGGACTAAAATGTTCGGAGCCTATGATTATCTCATCATTCTACATTTATAATAAAGCATTTGCCTTTATGCAGCGATAATAAAAAATGCTATTGAGTGGTTTCTAGGTGCCAAATACTGTCCTAATGGCCAAGCACTGTCCTCATAACAACCTTGTGAATAGTAGCTGTCATTACCCCATTTTACAGGTGAGGAAACTGAAGTTCAGAGAGTTAAGTAACTTTTTCAGTGTCATACAGGAGTGCCAGGATTTGAATCCAGACTACTTGGTTGCAGAGGCTGTGCCCTTAATCATTACACCATACAGCCTCTTTGTAAGACAGATCTCATATGTACCAGAATTGGAGAAAAGGGCATGATGACCTCAGTGAGATTCAGTTAATTCAGGGGATTGATCGCATTAGTTATAAAGGAACTGAGAGTCCAGTTTCTTCTTTTCTTTTTTTTGGCTCTTTTCTGCTTTTGTTATCTCTAAAGACTGAATTTATTGAGTTTGGCTAATAAAATGCTGTGACATCCTTAGAGAAAAGGTGTGCTGTAATGGTAAGAGTTTTCTAACGATGATATTTGGTATTCCAAACAGTCATTATGTCAAGAATTGTGTGTTTTATAAAATTCCCTCTTCATCAAGGGTATAAATTATAATGGATTTCGATGTGTGCATGCTGACACCTAACAGGAATGATCAAGTATTAATAAAGACCTTTGCAACTGAAGTTTCTTTAGATGAAGCTTGCTATTCTGGGGTTTATTTCTTTAGAATAAAGACCTTCATAGTGTTTCAGATTGAAATGTTCATTTCTGTGGGCACGTGCTATAGACTTTCCTTAACTAATTTAAAAATTTTTCCCCAAGACTTTATTAAGAAAAATTTCAAAAGTGAAGTTGAAAAAATTATAAAGTGAACACCTATATACCTACCAACTAGATTCTATAGTTAACTTTTGCTTTATTTGCTCTATTACATATCTGTCCATCCCTTTGTCCATTTATCAATCTATCTTAATTTTCTGGTACATTTCACAAAGTTGTTGACATCAGTATACTTCATCTAAAATACTTCAGCATGCAAATCATTGACTGAAACTCATTATTTTTTTTAGTTTAAATTTGTGTGCAATAAAAGGCATGGATCATAATTCAGGGAGTTTTGACAAATGCTTACCTGTGTAACACAAGCCATTATCAAAATAAGGAGTAGATGTTGGCAAACTTTTTCTGTGAAGTTCTAGATAGTACCCTATTTTAGGTTTTCTGGGATATATAGTTTCTGTTGCAGCTACTCACCTCTGCTATAAATGCATGAAAACAGCTATAGACAATATGTAAAAGAATGGGCATTGCTGTGTTCCAATACAACTTTATTCATAAAAACAGGTGGTGCAACAGATTTGGCCTGCAGGCTGTAGCTTGCCCACCATTACAGAATACTGCCATTACTTCAGAAAGTTCCCTAATGCCACTTTCAAATCAGTCAACCTATATCCTGCCAGAGTCAACCACTGTTATTTTTTTTTACTGTAGATTAGTTTATTCTCTTCTAGATCTCCATATAAGTGGAATCATACAATATAAATTCTTGTGTGAGTCTTCCCTCACTCAATATGTTATTGAGATGAATCTATATTGTATCAGTAGTTCATTTTTTACTGCAAAGTAATATTCAATTATGTGAATATACCAAGTTTGTTTATCCATTCTACTGTTCGTGAACACCTGTGTGGTTTATAGTTTTTGGCTATAATGAATAAAACTACTGTGAACATTCCTGTAGCAATCTTTGTTCACATGTTTTCATTTCTCCTCCGTAATCCCTAGAGGTAGAATTGCTGGGTTTTAGGATAGGGGTTTAAATTTTTTTTTAATTAAAAAATTTTTTCTTTAAGGGGTTGACATCCAAAATATACAAAGAACTCACGCACCTTAACAAACAAAAAGCAAATAACCCAATTAAGAAATGGGCACAGGACATGAATAGACACTTCTCTAAAGAAGAAATTCAGATGGCCAACAGGCACATGAAAAAATGCTTTTTTGACCCAGGAATCCCACTCCTAGGAATTTACCCCAAGAATGCAGCAGCCCAGTTTGAGAAAGACAGATGCACCCCTATGTTTATTGCAGCACTATTTACAATAGCCAAGAAATGGAAGCAACCTAAGTACCCATCAGTAGATGAATGGATTAAGAAGATGTGGTACATATACACAATGGAATATTACGCAGCAATAAGAAAAAAACAAATCCTACCATTTGCAACAACATGGATGGAGTTGGAGGGTATTATGCTCAGTGAAATAAGCCAGGCCGAAAAAGACAAGTACCAAATGATCTCACTCATATGTGGAGTATAAGAACAAAGAAAAAAAAAATGAAGGAACAAAACAGCAGCAGACTCACAGAACCCACGAATGGACTAACAGTTACCAAAGGGAAAGGGACTGGGGAGATGGGTGGGAAGGGAGGGATAAGAGGGTAAAAGGGGCATTACGATTGGCAGACATAGGGTGGGGGGGCACGGGGGGGACTGTACAGCTCAGAGAAGACAAGTAGTGATTCTCATCTCACTACACTGATGGACAGTGACTGTAATAGGGTCGGTGGGGGGGACCTGTTGAAGTGGGTAGTTTAATCATCACAATATTGCCCATGTAATTGTAGGTTAATGATACTAAAATAAAATGTTAAAAAAAAATTTTTTTTTCTTTATTAATATACAATTACACGAGCAACATTATGGTTACTAGACTCCCCCTATTATCAGGTCCCCACCACATACCCGCATTGCAGTCACTGTCCATCAGCATAGAAGGATGATATAGAATCACTACTTGTCTTCTCTGTATTATATGGCCTTACCCGTATCCCCCAACCCCATGCCCACACCCACTACATTATGTGTGCTAATTGTAATAGCCCTTTTTCCCCCTTATTCCTCCCTTCCCACCCATCTTCCCAAGTCCCTTTCCCTTTGGTAACTGTTAGTCCATTCTTGGGTTCTGTGAGTCTGCTGCTGTTTTGTTCCTTCAGATTTTTTCTCTATTCTTATACTCCACATATGAGTGAAATCATTTGGTACTTGTCTTTCTCCGCCTGGATTATTTCACTGAGCATAATACCCTCTAACTACATGCATGTTGTTGCAAATGGTAGGATTTGTTTTCTTCTTATGGCTGAATAATATTCCATTGTGTATATGTACCACATCTTCTTTATCCATTCATCTACTGATGGACACTTAGGTTGCTTCCATTTCTTGGCTATTGTAAATAGTGCTGCGATAAACATAGGGGTGCATATGTCTTTTTCAAACTGGGCTGCTGCATTCTTAGGGGAAATTCCTAGGACTGAAATTCCTGGGTCAAATGGTATTTCTATTTTGAGTTTTTTGAGGAACCTCCATACTGCTTTCCACAATGGTTGTACTAATTTATATTCCCACCAGCAGTGTAGGAGGGTTCCCCTTTCTCCACATCCTTGCCAACATTTGTTGTTGTTTGTCTTTTGGATGGCGGCCATCCTAACTGGTGTGAAGTGATATCTCATTGTGGTTTTAATTTGCATTACTCTGATGACTAGTGATGTGGAGCATCTTTTCATGGTCCTGTTGGCCATCTGAATTTCTTCTTTGGAGAACTGTCTGTTCAGATCCTCTACCCATTTATTAATTGGCTTATTTGCTTTTTGTTTGTTGAGGTGCGTGAGCTCTTTATATAATTTGGATGTCAACCCCGTATCGGATATGTCATTTATGAATATATTTTCCCAGACTGTAGGATATCTTTTTGTTCTACTGATGGTATCCTTTGCTGTACAGAAGCTTTTTAGTTTGATATAGTCCCACTTGTTCATTTTGCTTTTGTTTCCCTTGCCCGGGGAGATATGTTCATGAAGAAGTTGCTCATGTTTATGTCCAAGAGATTTTGCCTATATTTTTTTCTAAGAGTTTTATGGTTTCATGACTTACATTCAGGTCTTTGATCCATTTTGAGTTTACTTTTGTACGTGAAGTTAGACAGTAGTCCAGTTTCTTTCTCTAACATGTAGCTGTCCAGTTTTGCCAACACCAGCTGTTGAAGAGGCTGTCATTTCTCCATTGTATATCCATGGCTCCTTTATCATATATTAATGCTTGGGTTTATATCTGGGCTCTCTATTCTGTTCCACTGGTCTATGGGTCTGTTCTTGTGCCAGTACCAAATTGCCTTGATTTCTGTGGCTTTGTAGTAGAGCTTGAAGTCAGGGAGCGTAATTCCCCCTGCTTTATTCTTCCTTCTCAGGATTGCTTTGGCTATTCAGGGACTTTTGTGGTTCCATATGAATTTTAGAACTATGTGCTCTAGTTCATTGAAGAATGCTGTTGGTATTTTGATAGAGATTGCATTGAATCTGTAGATTGTTTTAGGCAGGATGGACATTTTGACAATATTAATTCTTCCTAGCCAAGAGCATGGAATGACTTTCCATTTATTAGTGTCCTCTTTAATTTCTCTTAAGAATGTCTTGTAGTTTTCAGGGTATAGGTCTTTCACTTCCTTGGTTAGGTATATTCCTAGGTATTTTATTCTTTTTGATGCAATTGTGAATGGAATTGTTTTCCTGATTTCTCTTTCTGCTAGTTCATTGTTATTATATAGGAATGCAACAGATTTCTGTGTATTAATTTGGTATCCTGCAACTTTGCTGAATTCAGATATCAGGTCTAATAGTTTTGCAGTGAATTCTTTAGGGTTTTTTATGTACAATATCATGTCATCTGCAAATAAGGACAGTTTGAGTTTTTCCTTGCCAATCTGGATGCCTTTTATTTCTTTGTTTTGTCTGATTGCCGTGGCTAGGACCTCCAGGACTATGTTGAATAGAAGTGGGGAGAGTGGGTATCCTTGTCTTGTTCCTGATCTTAAAGGAGAAGCTTTCAGCTTCTTGCCGTTAAGTATAATGTTGGCTGTGTGTTTGTCATATATGGCCTTTATTATGTTGAGGTACTTGCCCTGTATACCCATTTTGTTGAGAGTTTTTATCATGAATGGATGTTGAATTATGTCGAATGCTTTTTCAGCCTCTATGGAGATGATCGTGTGGTTTTTGTCCTTCTTTTTGTTTATGTAGTGGATGATGTTGATGCATTTTCGAATGTTGTACCATCGTTGCATCCCTGGGATGAATCCCACTTGATCATGATGAATGATCTTTTTGATATATTTTGAATTCAGTTTGCTAATATTTTTTGAGTATTTTTGCATCTATGTTCTTCAGGGATATTGGTCTGTAATTTTCTTTTTTTGTGGTGTCTTTGCCCGGTTTTGGTATTAGAGTGATGTTGGCCTGTAGAATGAGTTTGGGAGTATTCCCTTCTGTTCTACTTTTTGGAAAACTTTAAGGAGGATGGGTATTAGGTGTTCAATAAATGTTTGAAAAAATTCAGCAGTGAAACCATCTGTTGCAGGGTTTTGTTCTTAGGTAGTTTTTTGATTACCAAATCAATTTCTTTGCTGATAATTGGTCTATTTAGATTTTCTGTTTCTTCCCGGGTCAGCCTTGGAAGGTCGAATTTTTCTAAAAACTTGTCCATTTCTTCTAGGTTATCCAGTTTGTTAGCATATAATTTTTCATAATATTCTCTCATTATTCTTTGTGTTTCTGTGGTGTCCCTAGTGATTTTTCCTTTCTCATTTCTGATTCTGTTTATGTGAGTAGACTTTTTCTTTTGATAAGTCTGGCTAGGGGTTTATCTATTTTGTTTATTTTCTGAAAGAGCCAGCTCCTGCTTTCATTGGTTCTTTGTATTGTTTTATTCTTCTCAATTTTATTCATTTCTGCTTTAATATTTATTATGTCCCTCCTACTACTGACTTTGGGCCTCATTTGTTCTTCCTTTTCTAGTTTCATTAATTGTGAGTTTAGACTGTTCTTTTGGGATTGTTCTTCTTTCCTGAAGTAGGCCTGTATTGCGATATATTTCCCTCTTAGCACAGCCTTTGCTGCATCCCACAGATTTTGTGGTGTTGAATTACTCTTGTCATTTGTCTCCATATATTGCTCGATCTCTGTTTTTATTTGGTCATTGATTCATTGATTATTTAGGAGCATGTTATTAAGCCTCCATGTGTTTGTCAGCTTTTTCGTTTTCTTTGTATAATTTATTTCTAGTTTCATACCTTTATGATCTGAGAAGCTGGTTTGTACAATTTCTATCTTTTTAAATTTATTGAGGTTTTTTTGTGGCCTAATATATGATCAATTCTTAAAAATGTTCCATGTGCACTTGAGAAGAATGTGTATCCTGCTGCTTTTGGATGGAGTGTTCTGTAGATGTCCGTTAGGTCCATCTGTTCTAGTGTGTTGTTCAGTGCTTCTGTCTCTTTACTCATTTTCTGTCTGGTTGATCTATCCTTTGGAGTAAGTGGTGTGTATAAGTCTCCTAAAATGAATGTATTGCATTCTATTTCACCCTTTAATTCTGTTAGTATTTGTTTCACGTATGTTGGTAATCCTGTGTTGGGTGCATAGATATTTATAATAGTTATATCCTGTTGTTGGACTGAACCTTTTATCATTATGTTATGTCCTTCTTAGTCTCTTGTGACTTTCTTTGTTTTGAAGTCTATTTTGTCTGATACAGGTACTGCAAGCCCTGCTTTTTTCTCACTATTAGTTGCATGAAATATCTTTTTCCATCCCTTTACTTATAGTCTGTTTATGTCTTTGGGTTTGCCTCTTCTCTTATTTCTATTCCATTTACCGTCTCTTTTACTACATCTAATCTGCTTTTAAATCTCTCCATTGTATGTTGCATTTCAGATATGGTATTTCTTAATGATTGAATCTCTATCTTAAATTTGTTCCTGAGGTGTTGAATATTTTTCTGTACCTCCATAAGCATGTTTATAATTTTTATTTTGAACTCTCTTTCAGAAAGTTGGTGGTTTTGGTTTCATTTGGCCCTCTTTTTGGGGTTTGTGAGATTTTGGTTTGAACCAAGTTCTTTTGTCATTTCATGTTTCTCTGTGGTGCCCACTAGTGTGCAGAAACTGCAGTCTCTGGAGTTGCTCAGCCCCTAGCATGAGGTTCGGGGTCATAGGGGAGAGGAGCTGGTGCCTGGGGGGAGGACACATCTGTTTCTTGATTCCCGTCTGCAGTGGCTGTCTCCAGTGTCAGAGTCAGTGGGCCAAGTACACACGGGTAAACTTTTGTGCTTTACGTCTCTAGCTTTTGTAGTTAGGGCCTCCCTCTGGCTGGCCTGACGCCTCCTCAGTGACTGCCGGTTTGCGCGCAGGTGTCTCCAGGTCAGTAGGAAGGCTCAGCAGGCTGTGTGTCACGGTGGGGGGCCTCGGAGCTGAGTAGGCAGTCAGGGGGATGGAGCACCGGAAGCTCCTCAAAGTTTCCAACCAGCTGGGCAGAGCATGCCCAGACAACCTTGTCCAGCTCTTCCTTCTCCAGCACAGCAAACTCTGTGCAAACCCCTCCCCCCTTTAGCATCCTTCTTGCTGCTCAGAAGCCTCTCAGACTACCTGCCTTACCTTTGACACAGAGCAGCCGAGTGTGGATCCCCTCCTCCACAAATGGCCGGAATGTCAATTTCTCAAGCACTCTGCTTGTCCGAGCTCCCCAATGTCCAGAGCACCACACACTATCGGATTCTGCTCACAAAGCAGGTGTCCACGGTAGGTGTTCAGTAGTCCCATTCTTTCACCCCCTCCCATGCTCCATTTCTCTTCCTCTTGCCAGTGAGCTGGGGTGGGGGAAGGGTCTGGGTCCTGCTGGATTAAGGCTTTCGTACGTTACCGTTTTGTGAGGTCTTCTCTGTTTGTGAGGTCTGTTTGCAGTCTGGTTCAGCCGTCTTTTTTTCTTTTTTTGCCAGTGCTTAGACTGTTGTGATTATGTGAATATTCTTCAAAACCAAGCCACATAGTATACTATTTTTTTTCTTGTTCATGTTTTTGTTATTTTTATTTATTTTTTTAATAATTTACTTTGGTATCATTAATCTACAATTACATGTGCAATATTATGGTGATTAAACTACCCCCTTCATCAGGTTCCCCCCACCAACCCCATTACAGTCACTATCTCAGCGTAATGAGATGCCATATAGAATCACTACTTGTCTTCTCGGAGTTGTATAGCCCTCACCATGCCCCCGCAACATTACATCTGGTAATCATAATGCCCCTTTTTCCCTCTTATCCCTCCCTTCCCACCCATCTTCCTCAGTCCCTTTCCCTTCGGTAACTATTAGTCTGTTCTTGGGTTCTGTGAGTGTGCTGCTGTTTTGTTCCTTCAGTTTTTTCTTTGTTCTTATACTCCACATATGAGTGAAATCATTTGATACTTGTCTTTTTTGGCTTGGCTTATTTCACTGAGCATAATACCCTCTAGCTCCTTCCATGTTGTTGCAAATGGTAGGATTTGTTTTTTTCTTATGGCTGAATAATATTCCATTGTGTATATGTACCACATCTTCTTTATCCATTCATCTACTGTTGGACACTTAGGTTGCTTCCATTTCTTGGCTATTGTAAATATTGCTGCAGTAAACATAGGGGTGCATATGTCTTTTTGAATCATGCATTTTGTTTTCTCCTAGGAGTGGAATTAGTGGGTCTAATGGCCCATTCATTTTTTTTTCTTCTCAAGTCAGTTTTTTTATTCAAATGACTATTTATTTTTAACAACAAGACATATTCAGAAGAAAAAGAAAACCAGACAAAATAACAGTTACTCTGTATTATCTGTATAATTAGGGTATGCTTGACCTGGGAAAGAGGGCAATCCCTTTTGCATGGATCTGCCTTTTCATGCTACTCCAATCCCTGTGCAAAGAGGGTATTCATAAAATAGTCTTGTCTTACCATCAAATTATTATTATTATTATTTCTTTTTTTATTAAGGTATTACTGATGTACACTCTTATGAAGGTTTCACATGAAAAAACAATGTGGTTACTACATTTACCCATATTATCAACTCCCCACTCATACCCCAATGCAGTCACTGTCCGTCAGTGTAGTAAGATGCCACACATTCACTATCTGCCTTCTCTGTGCTACACTGTTTTCCCCGTGATCCCCCACACCATGTGTACTAAACACAATACCCACAATCACCTTCTCCCACCCTCCCCACCCGCACTCCCACACCCCTCCCCTTTGGTAACCACTAGTTACTTCTTGGGGTCTCTGAGCCTGCTGTTATTTTGTTCCTTCAGTTTTGCTTCGTTTTTATACTCCACAAATGAGAGAAATCATTTGGCACTGGTCTTTCTCCACCTGGCTTATTTCCCTGAGCATAATATCTTCCAGCTCCATCCATGTTGTTGCAAATGGCAGGATTTGTTTCCATCTTATGGCTGAATAGTATTCCATTGTGTATATGTACCACTTCCTCTTTATCCATTCATCTCCGGATGGACACTTAGGTTGCTTTCATATCTTGGCTGTTGGAAAAAGTGCTGGATTAAACATAGGGGTGCATATGTCTTTATGATCTGAGAAGTTGTATTCTTTGGGTAAATTGCAAGGCATGGGATTCCCGGGTCAAATAGTATTTGTATTTTTAGCTTTTTGAGGAACCTCCATATTGCTTTCCACAATGGTTGAACTAGCTTACATTACCAGCAGCAGTGTAGGAGGGTTCCCCTTTCTCCGCATACTCGCCAGCATTTGTTGTTCTTAGTTTTTGGATAGTGGCCATGCTTACTGGTGTGAGGTGATATCTCATTGTGGTTTTAATTTGAATTTCTCTGATGATTAGTGATGTGGAGCATTTTTCATGTGTGTGTTGGCCATCTGAATTTCTTCTTTGGAGAACTGTCCATATCCTCTGCCCATTTTTTAATTCGGTTATTTGCTTTTTGGGTGTTGAGGTGTGTAATTTCTTTATATATTTTGGATTTTAACCCCTTTTTGGATTTGTCATTTACAAATATATTCTCCCATACTGTAGGATGCCTTTTTGTTATATTGATGGTGTCCTTTGCTGTACAGAAACTTTTTAGTTTGATGTCATCCTATGAGTTCATTTTTGCTTTTGTTTCCCTTGCTCGAGGAGATGTGTTCAGGAAGAAGTTGCTCATGCTTATATTCAGGAGATGTTTCCCTATGTTGTCTTCTAAAAGTTTTATGGTTCATTACTTACATTGAGGTCCTTGATCCATTTCGAGTTTACTTTGGTGTATGGCGTTAAACAAGAATCCAGTTTCATTCTCTTGCATGTAACTGTCCAGTTTTGCCAACATCAGCTGTTGAAGAGGCTGTCATTTCCCCATTGTGTGTCCATGGCTCCTTTATCACATATTCATTGACCATATATGGTTGGGTTTATATCAGGGCTCTCTAGTCTGTTCCATTGGTCTATGGGTCTGTTCTTGTGCCAGTACCAAATTGTCTTGATTACTGTGGCTTTGTAGTAAAGCTTGGAGCATAATCCCCCCAGCTTTATTCTTCCTTCTCAGGATTGTTTTGGCTATTCGGGGTCTTTTGTGGTTCCATATGAATTTTAGAATGATTTTCTCTAGTTCATTGAAAATGCTGTTGGTATTTTGATAGGAATTGCATTGAATCTGTAGATTGCTTTAGGCAGGATGGCCATTTTAGCAATATTAATTCTTCCTATCCATGAGCACGGGATGTGTTTCCATTTATTGGTATCTTCTTTAATTTCTCTCATGAGTGTCTGTAATTTTCAGAGTATTGGTCTTTCACTTCCTTGTTAGGTTTACTCCTAGGTATTTTATTCTTTTTGATGCAACTGTGAATCGAATTGTTTTCCCGATTTCTCTCTCTGCCAGGTCATTTTTAGTGTATAGGAATCCCACAGATTTCTGCGTATTAATTTTGTATCCTGCAACTTTGTGGAATTCCTATATTAGATCTAGTAGTTTTGGAGTGGATTCTTTAGGGTTTTTTACGTACAATATCATGTCATCTGCAAACAGGGACAGTTTAACTTCTTCCCTGCCAATCTGGATGCCTTTTATTTCTTTGTGTTGTCTGATTCCTGTGGCTTGGTCATCTAGAACTATGTTGAATAGAACTTGGGAGAGTGGGCATCCTTGTCTTGTTCCTGATCTTAAAGGCAAAGCTTTTAGCTTCTTGCTGTTAATTATAATGTTGTCTGTGGGTTTGTCATATATGGCCTTTATTATGTTGAGGTACTTGCCCTCTATACCTATTTTGTTGAGAGTTTTTATCATGAATGGATGTTGAATTTTGTCAAATGCTTTTTCAGCATCTGCGGAGATGAACATGTGGTTTTTGTCCTTCCTTTTGTTGATGTGGTGGATGATGTTGATGGATTTTCTAATGTTGTATCTCCTTGCATTCCTGGAATTAATCCTACTTGATCATGATGGATGATCCTTTTGATGTATTTTTGAATTCGGTTTGCTAATATTTTGTTGAGTATTTTTGCATTTATGTTCATCAGGGGTATTGGTCTGTAGTTTTCTTTTTTTGTGGTATCTTTGCCTGATTTTGGTATTAGAGTGATACTGGCATCATAGAAAGAGTTTGGAAGTATTCCCTCTTCTTCTACTCTTTGGAAAACTTTAAGGACGATGGGTATTAGGTCTTCACTAAATGTTTCATAAAATTCAGTGGTCAAGCCATCTGGTCCAGGGGTTGTGTTCTTAGATAAGTTTATGATTACCAGTTCAATTTCATTGCTGGTAATTGGTCTGTTGAGATTTTCTGTTTCTTTCTGGGTCAGCCTTGGAAGGTTGTATTGTTGTAGAAAGTTGTCCATTTCTCCTAGGTTATTCAGTTTGTTAGTATATAATTTTTCATAGTATTCTCTAATAGTTCTTTGTATTTCTGTGCTCTCCGTAGTGATTTTTCCTTTCTCATTTCTGATTCTGTTTATGTGAGTAGACTCTCTTTTTTTCTTGATAAGTCTGGCTAGGGGTTTATCTATTTTGTTTATTTTCTCAAAGAACCTGCTCTTGTTTTTATTGATCCTTTCTATTGTTTTCTTCTTCTTGATTTTATTTATTTCTCCTCTAGTCTTTATTATGTCCCTTCTTCTATTGAGTTTGGGCCTCATTTGTTCTTCTTTTTCTAGTTTCGTTAATCGTGAGTTTAGACTGCTCATATGGGATTGTTCTTCTTTCCTGAGGTCGGCCTGTATTGCAATATACTTTCCTCTTAGCACAGCCTTCACTGCGTCCCACAGATTTTGCAGTGTTGAATTATTGTTGTCATTTGTCTCCATATATTGCTTGATCTCTGTTTTTATTTGGTCATTGATCCATTGATGTTATTAAGCCTCCATGTGTTTGTGTGATTTTTCATTTTCTTTGTGTAATTCATTTCTAGTTTCATACCTTTGTGGTCTCAGAAACTGGTTGGTACAATTTCAGTAATTTTGAATTTACAGAGGCTCTTTTTGTGGCCTAGTATATGATCTATTTTTGGCAATGTTCCATGTGCACTTGAGAAGAATGTGTATTCTGCTGCTTTTGGGTGTAGAGTTCTGTAGGTGTCTGTTAGGTCCATGTGTTCTAATATGTTGTTTAGTGCCTCTGTCTCCTTACTTATTTTCTGTCTGGTTGATCTGTCCTTCAGAGTGAGTGGTGTGTTGAAGTCTCCTAGAATGAATGCATTGCCTTCTATTTCCCCCTTTAATTCTGTTAGTATTTGTTTCACATATGTAGGTGATCCTGCATAGACATTTATAATGGTTATATCTTCTTGTTGGATTGACCCTTTTATCATTATGTAATGTCCTTCTTTGTCTCTTGTGACTTTCTTTGTTTTGAAGTCTATTTTGTCTGATATAAGTACTGCAACTCCTGTTTTTTTCTCCCTATGAGTTGTATGAAATGTCTTTTTCCATCCCTTCACTTTTAGTCTGTGTATGTCTTTGGGTTTAAAGTGATTCTCTTGTAGGCAGCATATAGATGGGTCTTGTTTTTTTATCTATTCAGTGACTCTATGTCTTTTGACTGGTGCCTTCAGACCATTTACATTTAGGGTGATTATGGATTGGTATGTACTTATTGGCATTGCAGGCCTCAGTCTCATGGTTACCATAGGTTCAAGGTTAACCTCCTTACTATCTAAGAGTCTAAATTAACTTAGTTAAAATGCTATTACAAACACTATCTAGAGGTTCTTTTTTTTTCCTCTTCCTTTTTCTTCCTCCTCCATTCTTTATATATTAGGTATCATATTCTGTACTCTTTGTCTATCCCTTGATTGACTTTGGGGATAGTTAATTTAATATTGCATTTTCTTAGTAATTAGCTGTTCTAGTTTCTTTACTGTGGTTTTATTACCTCTGGTGACAGCTACTAAATCATAGGAACAGTACCATCTATAGCAGTCCCTCCAAAATACACTGTAGAGGGTTTGTGGAAGGCAAATTCTCTCAGCTTTTGCTTATCAAGGAATTGTTTAATCCCTCCTTCAAATTTGAATCATAATCTTTCCGGATAAAGTAATCTTGGCTCAAGGCCCTTCTACTTCATTGCTTTAAATACATCATGCCACTCCCTTCTGGCCTGTAGGGTTTCTGCTGAGAAGTCTGATGATAGCCTGATGGGCTCTCCTTTGTATGTGATCTTATTTCTCTCTCTGGCTGCTTTTAATAGTCAGTCTTTATCCTTGATCTTTGCCATTTTAATTACTCTATGTATTGGTGTTGTCTTCCTTGGGTCCCTTGTGTTGGGAGATCTGTGCACTTCCACGGCCTGAGAGACTATCTCCTTCCCAAGATTGGGGAAGTTTTCAGCAATTACCTCCTCAAAGACACTTTCTATCCCTTTTTCTCTCTCTTCTTCTGGTACCCCTATAATGCGAATATTGTTCCGTTAGGATAGGTCACACAGTTCTCTCAATATTCTTTCATTCTTAGAGAACCTTATTTTTATCTGTTCCTGTGCTTATATGTATTCCTTTTCTCTAGTTTGTATTTCATTTATCATCTCCTCCACTTTATTCAATGTGCTTTTAATACCATCCATTCTGCTCTTCAGTGATTGGATCTCTGACTGTAATTGATTCCTGAGTTCTTGAATATCTTTCCGTACCTCCATGAGCATGTTAATGATGTTTATTTTGAACTCCCTTTCCAGGAGAGTCATGCCCTCAATATCATTTAAATCTTTCTCAGGATTTGTATTAATGATTTTACTCTTGACCAGGTTCCTTTGGCGTTTCATATTTATGTATGGTGCCCTCTAGTGCCCAGAAGCTCTACTCTCTGGATCTGCTCAGCCCCTGAAGCAATGTCGGGGTTGCAGGGGAGTGGTATTCATGCCTGGTGGGAGGAAAGAGCTGTTTCCTGTTTCCCAGTTGCTATGCCTGTCTCCACTGCCTGAACCAGTGGGCTGAGCACACAGGTATAAGCCTCTGTGCTTTGCCTTTTTAGTTGCTGTAGACAGATCTTCCCTCTGGCTGGCCTAACGCCAGGGTAGGGTTTAACGGTTTGCAAGCCAGGTGGGGCTGGCCAGGGGAAAGGCGCACTAGTCTGCCTGTCACATTAGGGGTTCTCGGAGCTGTGTACGCAGCTAGGGAGCTGGATCACCTGAAGATTGTGAAAACTCCCAATCTGCTGGGCAGAGTGCACCTGGACAATTTTGTCTATGTGTCCTTTCTCCTGAGCAGTAAGCTCTGTGGAATCCTTGCCCCTTTAGCAGCCCTCTTGCTAAGGGCCTCTTTGTTAGGAAGTCTCTTAGATTGCCCGCCTTTCTTTTGTCCCAGAGCAGCTGAATATGGATCCCTGCTTTCCACAAGTAGCTGGAATCTTAGTCTCTCCAGGAATTCTGCCTGTCTTAGCTTTCTATCCCCCTAATTACGAGAGTATCATGCAAGCACCACGAAATTTAGGTTTGTGCTCCCAGAGCAGATCTCCGGAGTTAGGTATTCAGCAGTCCCAGATCTCCACTCCCTTCTTGCTCTGTTCCTCTTCCTCCCATTGGTGAGCTGGGGTGGGGGAAGGGCTTTGATCCCGCAGGGCCACAGCTTTAGTACATTACCCTTTTCCGTGAGGTCGGCTCTTGTCTCCAGGTGTATGCAGTTTGGTGCAGTCCTCTTTCCTGTTGCTCTTTCAAGAGTAGTTGTATTAGTTATATTTTCAAATTATATACGGTTTTAGGAGGAATCCTCTGTCTCACCTCTCACGCCGCCATCTTTAATCCTCTCCTACCATCATCGCCCATTAATTTTTGTAATCGTTTCATTTGATGAGATGGAGTATTTAATTTTGATGAAGTCTTATTTAATTCATGAAAATTTTCTGTTGCGGTTATTGCTTTCTGTGGCCTCAGAAATCTTTGCTAAACCCAAGTTGTAAAAATAATCTATTGTCTAACAAGTTAGGTTTTATGTTCACGCCTATGGGCTGTCTTAAATTTTTATCAATTGTGTGAAGTAGGGGATCAGAGTTCCTTTTATTCTCATGTGAATATCCCATTGAGCTCCATTTGTTGAAAAAATTGCCTTTCCCATTTGGATTATTTTGGTATCTTTGTCAAAAATAAAACAACCATATAAATGTGAATCCGTTTATGGGCTGTATATCCTTCTGCCTTGATCCATTGGTCCATCCATAAGCCAGTAGTATACTGTCTTCATTACCATAGCTCTATAGTAGTATGTCTTGAGGTTAGGTAGTACAAGTCTTTCTGCTTTGTTTTTTTCAAGATTTCTTTGGATATTTTAGGTCCTTTGCATTTCCATATATATCTCAGAATCATATGAACAATTTCTACAAAAAAAAGTTTGGTGGAATTTTAATAGAGATTATGTTGAATCTGTAGAACAATTTGGGGAGAAATGACTTTATAACAATACTGAATCTTCTAGCCCAGGCACATAGCATATCTCTCCATTTATTTGTCTTCTTTATACATCATTTTTAATTTCTCAGCCATGTTTTTTGGTATGGAGGTTTTGGCACATCTTTGTGTGTGAAGGCGGGGACACATCTTTCAGTAAACTTATTCCTGAATATTTAGTTTTAGTAGTACTATAAATGTAATGATTTTTAAATTATACTTTCCAGCTGTTTGCTGTTTGTATATAGAATAAAACTGTTTTTGTGTATTGTCCTTGTACTCTGTGACTTTACTTAGTTCAATTTTTTCTTATTATTTTGTTGATTTTTGGGGATTTTCAATGTAAATAATCATATAATCTGCAAAAAGAGAGTTTTACTTTTTCCTTTCCAGGCTTTATTCTTTTTATTTCTGTTTGGCCTTATGGCACTCAACACAACCTCTAGTACAGTATTAGGTAGTAAGTAAGATACTGGATATTTTTCCTTGTTCCTGATATTAGGGAGGAAGTACCCATTATTTCACCATTAAGTATGCTCTTAGGTGTACGATTTTCTAGATGTCTTATCAGATGAAGAATTTCTCTTTATTCCTAATTTACTGAGAATATTTTATCTTAAGTGGATGTTAACTTTTGTCAAATACTTTTTCTGCATCTCAAGTGATGATATGATGACATATGACTAATACAGCTAGATTTACATATACCATTTTAGTATTTTTTTCTCTTTTCTTCTCTGGTTTTTATTCTTTATGGCTAGACTTCTTTTGGATAAAAACAATTTTTTTTAAATCCAATTTCAATTTTTCTGTTGTCTTTTAGCTATGTACTCCTGCATTAATAAATTCTACCCAAATTGATTTATCTACACATTTGTTTTATTCATACAACATAAAATTCATCCTTGTAAAGTGTACGATTCAGGGTTTTTAGTATATTCACAAGGTTGTTGATCCAACACCACTAATTCCAGAACATTTTTATCCCCCTAAAATGAAACTCCATATTTATTGGCAATCGTTGTTCATTCTTGACCTTCACTTCCCCAGCCCCTGGCATTCACTTATCTACTTTCCATCTATTTATTTGCCTGTTCTAGGCATTTCACATAAATGGAATAAAATAATATATACCTTGTTGTGTCTGGCTCCTTTCACTTATAATGTTTTCAGGGTTCATCTATGAGGTAGCATGTATCAGTATTTCATTCCTTCATATTGCTAATTATATTCCCTTGTAAAGATACAGGACATTTTGTTTAGCCATTCATCATATGATGGACATTTGGATTATACCTACTCTTTTGTTATTATTAATAATGTTGTTTTGAACATTTGTGTAGAAGTTTTTGTGTGAATATTCATTTCTCTGGTGATATATACCAGGAGTGAAATTGTTGGACCACGAAGTAACTCCATGTTTAATTTTTTGAGGAACTGCCACATTTTCCAAAGCAGCTGCACTACTTTACATTCTCACCAGCAAGGTATAAGGGTTCCAATTTCTCCACATCCTTACCAATACCTGTTATCTGCCTTCTTGATTGTAGCATCCTAATGGGTGTGAAGTGGTATCTCATTGTGGTTTTGGTTTGGATTTCCCTGAAGGTTAATGATGTACATCTTTTTATATGCTCATAGTTTCTTTATATCTTCCTTTATCTTTTTAGAAGAACTATCTATGCAAATCCTTTGACCATTTTTAAAATTAGTTTTTTTTTGTCTTTTTATTGTTGACTTATAAGAGTTCTTTATATATTCTGGATGCTAGACCCTTATTAAATATGTGATTTGCAAATTTTCTCCCATTCTGTGGTTATCTTTTCACTTTCTTGATAGTATCTCTTGCAACATAAAATTTTTGTAATTTGATAAAGTCCAATTTGTCTGTTTTCTTTGGTTGCTTTGTGCTTTTGATGTTATATCAAAACCATCTCCCAGGGTCATGTAGATTTTTCCCTATGTTGTATTCTATGATTTTAAATTTTTGCTCTTGAATTTACATCTTTGATCTATTCTGAGTTAATTGTTGTATATGGTTTGAGGTAGGGATCTGTTTTCATTCATTTCATGTGGATATCCAGTTTTCCCAGCACCATTTATTGAAAAGACTATTCTTTCCCTGTTGAATAGACTTGGTGCTCTTGTTGAAAATCAATTGACCATAAAAGTATGAGTCTTCCAATTTTGTTTTCCTTTTTCAAGACTGTTTTGCCTCTTATGGTCCCTTGCATTTCCACATGATTTTAGGATTAGCTTATGAAGTTTTCCAAAAAGCCAGCTGGAATTTTAACAGAGATTGTGTTAACTCTGAATATTGCTCTGGGTGGTTATTGTCTCTTAATAATATAGTAAGTCTTCCAGTCATGAACACATGGGATGTCTTTTCATTAAGTTAAGTTTTCTTTAACTTCTTTCAGCATTTTGTAGTTTTTCAGCATACCTTATACCTCCTTAAGTTTATTCCTAAATTATCCTTTTTAATGTTATTATAAGTGGAACTGCTTTCTTATTTTCATTTTTTGATTGTTAATTGCTAAAGCATAGAAATATAACTGATATTTGTTTGTTACTCTTGTATTCTATAACTTTACTAAATTAATTTACTAGATCTAATAGGGTTTTTTGTGGATTCTTCAGGATTTTCTGTATATAATATCATGTCATCTGGAAATAGAGATAGTTACAATTTTTCCTTTCATGTTTGGATGCCTTTTAATTTCTTTTTCTTCCTTATTGCTCTTGCTAGAACTTACCATGTGATGTTGAATAGAAGTGGTAAGAGGTGACATCCTTGTGTTGTTCCTGATCTTAGTGGGAAAACTTACAGCCTTTCACCATTAAGTATGATATTGATCTTTCTCCTTATAAAAGCTTTATTCAGTATAATTTATGTCCAATAAACTGCATGTATTTATAGTGTATAATTCAATGAGTATACTGATACATGCCACAATCAAGATACTGAACATTTCCCAAACTCTCATAATTTTCTTGTATCCCTTTTCAGTATTTTTTTGTGGTTGCTCTAGGGATTTTAATTTACATTCTTAATTATTTGGTTTCTACAATAGTTTTAATACTGTATTTAATAGTGTATCATATAAAATAGAAGAACCATGCAACCATGTATTCCCTCCAGGCTTTAAGCTATAATTGTTGTATATGTTACACCTATATAAATCATAAACCATACAATGTACTGTTATAATTTTTGCCTTACATAAATATGTATTTTTCAAGAAATTAAGAAGAGAAAAAAATGTTAGATTTTGATGAGGCCCAGTTTTTCAGGTTTTTTTGTATTGATTGTGCCTTTGATGTGAAGTCTGACTCTTCCTAGCCTTAGATCCTGAGATTTTCTCCCCCTTTTTAATATAATTTTATGCTTTTCATTTGTGATCTATGTGGTTTGTGTTATTTTGGTAATTTTTGTATAAGGTGTGAGGTTTAGATTGAGGGTTTTCGTTTTTCTTTCTTGTTTTTTTTTTGTGGGTTTTTTTTTGCCTGTAGATGTTCAGTTGCACCATTTGTTGAAAAGAAAGACTATCTTTATTCCACTGAATTGCTTTTGATACCTTTGTCAAAAATCAGTTGCACATATTTGTGTGGGTCTTTTTCTGGGTTATCTACTGTGTTTAATTCATTTATATATCTGTCTCTCTTAATTACACACAGTCTTGATTACTGTAGCTATGTAGAAAGCCTTAACATTGGGTTAAGTGATTCTTCCCACTGTCTCCTTTCTTTAAAGATTATTTTAGCTATTTGAGGACTGCTAGCATTCCAAATAAATTTTAGAATGAGCTTGTCTATGACTACAACAAATCTTGCTGGGGTTTTCGTAGGAATTACTTTAATCCTATAAACAAATGTGGGGAGAGTTTATATCTTTACTGTGTTGATTCTTCCAGTACATGAACACAGTATGTCTCCTCATTTATTTAGGTCTTCTTTGATTGCTTACATTAGCATTTTGTAATTTTCAGCATACATATCCTGAACATCTTTTTCTTTTTTTGAAAGTCACTTTATTTATGTATTTACTTATTTTATTGAAGTATCGTTGATATACAATCTTGTATTGGCTTCAAATATACAACACAGTGGTTCAGTAGTTACCCATATTATTAAATCCTCATCCCCCAGTAGTACAATTAATAATCTGTAATAGAAAGATATTACAGAATCATTGACTGTATTCTCCATGCTGTATTACTATCCCTGTGGCCAACTTATATTATGATTGAGAATTTTTGTGCCCCTTTATCCCCCTCCCCACCCACCTGTCCCAAACCCTACACCATGATAACCATAAGTCACTTCTCAGTGTCTGTGAGTCTACTGCTGTTTTGTTCCTTCTGTTTTGCTTTGTTTTTATATTCCAAGAATAAGTGAAATCATATGGTATTTGTCTTTCTCCACCTGGCTTATTTCACTGGGCATGATACCCTCTAGATCGATCTGTGTTGTTGCAAATGGCAGAATTTCTTTTTTCTTTATGGTTGAATAATATTCCATTGTGTATATAAACCACATCTTCTTTATCCATTCATCTATTGATGGACACTGAGGTTGTTTCCATAAATTGGCTATTGTAAATAATGTGGTGATAAACATAAGGGTACATAAATCTTTTCAACTCGGATTTTGTTTTCTTCAGGTACATTCATAGAAGAGGAATTACTGGATAGAAACGTATTTCTATTTTTAGCTTTTTGAGGAACCTCCATACTGCTTTCTACAGTGGCTGCACCAATTGACATTGCTACCAACAGGGTAGGAGGGTTTCCATTTCTCCACATCCTTGCCAACATTTGTTATTTCTTGTCTTTTGGATAGTGGCCATTCTGACTAGTCTGAGGTGATACCTCATTGATTTGCATTTCCCTGATGATAGTGATGTAGAGTATCTTTTCATGTGCCTGTTGGCCATCTGTATTTCTTCTACGGAGAAATGTCCGTTCAGGTCCTCCACCCATTTTTTGATTGGGTTATTTGTTTTTCTGGTGTTGAGACATATGTGCTCTTTCTATATTTTTGATGTTAACCCCTTATCAGATAAATGTTTATGAATATATTCTCCCATACTGTTGGTTACCTTTTTGTTCTGCTGATGGTACCCTTTGCTGTATAGAAGCTTTTTAGTTCAACATAGTCCCACTTGTTCATTTTTTATTTTGTTTCCCTTGCCTGAAGAGATGTGTCCTGGAAAATATTGCTCATATTTATGTTCAAGAGATTTTTGCCTATATTTTCTTCTAGGGGTTTTATGGTTTCATGTCTTACATTCAGGTCTTCGATCCATTCCAAATTTACTTTTGTGTATGGAGTTCGGCGGTAATCCATTTCTATTCTCTTGCATTTAGCTGTTCAGTTTTCCCAGCACCAGTTGTTGAAGTTGCTGTCTTTTCCCCATTGTATATTCATGGCTCCTTTATCATACATTTATTAACCATATATGTGTGTGTGTTTATCTGGGTTCTCTGTTCTGTTCCATTGATCTACAGGTCTGTTCTTGTGCTAGCACAATACTGTTTTGATTGTCATAGCTTGAAGTGAGGAAGCATAGTAGTCCCAGCTTTGTTTTTCTTTCTCAGGATAGCTTTGGCTATTTGGGGTCTTTTGTGGTTCCATATGAATTTTAGAACTGATGAGTGCTATTGGAATTTTGGTAAGGATTACATTGAATCTGTAAATTGCTTTGGGAAGGATGACCATTTTGACAATATTAATTCTCCCTATCATATCCATGAGCATGGGATAGATTTCTCTTTATTTGTGTTGTCTTCAGTTTCTTTCATCAGTGTCTTATAGTTTTCAGAGTGCAGGTCTTTCACCGGCTTGTTTAGGTTTATTCCTAGGTATTTTATTATTTTTGATGCAATTGTAAATGGAGTAGTTTTCCTGATTTCTCTTTCTCCTCGTTTGTTGTTAGTATATAGTAATGTGACAGATTTCTGCGTATTAATTTTGTATCCTGCAACATTGCTCAACCCATTTATTAGTTCTAAAAGATTTTTGGTGGAGTCTTTAGTGTTTTCTGTGTAATATCATGTCCTGTGTAAATAGTGACAGTTTAACTTCTTTCTTACCAATTTGGATTAATGTTAGCATGATATATTAATCAAAAGAACGCAGGAGTAGGTATGTAATATCAGATAATGTAAGCTTCAGAGAAAATAAAATTACTGGGAATGAAGAGGTACATAATGATAAAAGATCAATCAACAAGAAGAGATAGCCATTCTAAATGTGGATGTGCCAAACAAACAGGTGAAAAAAAACAACTGAGCTAAAAGAGAAATCTGTAAGTCCACATTATAGTTAGGAACTTTAACACCCTACTCTCAGCAATTGAAAGGACCTCTAGACAGAGGTCCTTCCTTTTTCAACTTTTTATCCTGTGTTTAAAGTGAATTTCTTGTAGAAGGCATATATTTTGTTTTTTTAATCCAATTTGGATGTCTTTTATCTCTGTTTTGTCTGATTGCTGTGACTAGGACCTCCAGTACTATGTTGAATAAAAGTGATGAAGATACATATCCTTGTCTTGTTCCTGATCTTAGAGGAAAAGCTTTCAGCTTTTCGACATTAGTAATGTATATAATTGTGAATCACTCTATTATTCATCTGAAACGATTATAATACTGTATATCAACTGTATTTCAATTAAAAAAAAGAAAAATGTTATGCAGCTTTCTTCTGGCCTCATTTGAGAAATTTGCTGTCATTCAAACTGACATTCTCATATCAGTAATGTATCCTTACTTCCTACTTGCTGTTAGGATTTAGTTTTCAGAAATTTAATTATAAAGTATCTTGGCATGGATATACTTGTGTTTGTCCTGCTTGAAATTTGTTTCACTTCATGAATCTGTTTTATGTCTTTAGCCAAGTTTGGGAAGTTTTTCGTTATTATTTCTTTCAATATTTTTTTCTGCTTCATTATCTTTTTTGTCTCCTTTCAGGCTCCACCTATAAGAATTTTCAGTGTTTTTTATTATTCCCCATAATTAAAGGACCTGTTCATTTTTTTCCTCAGTATCTTTTCTCTCTTGTTCGAACTGAGTAAATTCTATTAATCTGTCCTCAAGTTTAGTAATTCTGTTTTCTGTCATTTCCAGTCTACTAGTTAGTCTACCAGTTAGTTTTTTTTAATTCAGGTTATTGTATTTTTCAGTTCTATAATTTCTGTGTAGTTCTTTATTGTAAGTTCTATTTCTTTTGAGGTTTTCTTTTTTTTTTTTTTTTTTTTTTTTTGGTTTTCTATTTTTTGATTTGTTTCCAGAGAAATTATAGTTACTTACTTAGGCTCTTTTTCTGAAGCTGTTGTAAAATCCTTGTCAGATAATTCTAACATCTGATTCATCTTGGTATTGGTGTAGGTTGATTGTCTATTCTCATTTGAGTTGACATTTTTCTTGTTATTGGCCTAACAGATATTTTTTGTATATTGGACATTTTGAGTGTTATGAATGCAGCTTTTGACTATATTTAAATCTATTTTAGCAGACATTTGCCCTGTTATTGGCTTGTAGATTCTATCCTACTTTTGTAGGCTGTAGTTCCAATGAAAATTTAGTTTTCTGAGCTGCTGTAATGCTATTCTGGTCTGCTTGGTTCTCTGGCTCTGACTGAGCTCTTGGTGGCACCCTGTTGGTGTTACCTGCAGGAGTGGAAGGTGCTTCTCTTGGGCTGCCAAGTGTTAGATTTGGGGAGTGGGGGATTCTGGACCCACAAGATGGAGGACATTTCCCCTGGCCTTTTCTGGACTCCTGATGCTAATAACCTTCATACTTGATCTCTGCCAGTGTCACTGGGGTATGGAAGTACTTATTAGGCCACTGTCTACTGCTGGGTAGGTCAGGAGTTGTGGGGTCTGCATGGCTCTCTGCCATTGGGTAGAGGGCTAGGACATAATGGCGTGGGTTGCCTTCTGCCATTGGATGAAGTATCAGGAAATGCTTGGCTTGGATCTTTTCCTGCTGTATGGTGGAGCAACAAGAGCTTTCTGGGTCTTGAATGCTTTACACTACCAGACTTTTTCCTCTGTTTCTTCAAAAATGTAATAATGTAGGTTTTCTTCTGAGTTGTAGCTGCTACAGTTTTAGCTGCTTCCGAGTTTTAACAGCTTCCCCTCAGGTGAAATGCCATAAAAATGGCAAACTCATCCACTGTCCTTCCTTTCTTACCAGTATTGCCTAGTTACCAGTTTCTACCTATTTTGGTTACTCTCTTATGCTTTCAGACAGTTGTTATTTTACATTTGTCCAGCACTTTTTGTTGGTATCTCTGTGCGTGTGGGTCTTGGTCAGATGTGATCATTACCAGAAATAGAACCTTTCTTTCCTGAATTTTGTCATTGCAAATTATCATCCCTGACTTAATTAAGGTAACCAGTATATGCCCATCAGTGAACTCTGAATAGTTGATAAAAAGGGATAGAGTGAATTTCTGATGTTTGGGGATTTTTTTGCTGCCAAGATGGAGGGAAGAGGGCTCTTCAGCTTGTTTAGATAGCAAACTGTGCCCATATTTTGTGTCTGTCTCCCCAGTAAAACCGAAAAATCTTTGTGACACAGGGCTGTACCTGATTTATCTCTGTATTCCTAATACCTAGCACAGTGTTTGATACAAATACTTGTTTGTTGAATGAATTAATAAATAAGAATGACTATAGATATCACTATTACCCTTCCCTCAATAGGAGAAGGATTTTTTGTTGCTGTTTATCATTCTTGTTGCCTAATCAGGACTTCCAAATTGATAATGAACTTGTGTTTGGTGGGTAACCTGAGATCTGTTCTTATTTCTCCATTTTATTTCCCCATGCAGCAATGGACTAGGGCATATAAGAGACAGGAAGTGAACCATGAGTTTAGATGTGCTAATTCTGCTTTTAATTGTTTTATCAAATAATATGGAAAACCACTTATTCTGATTTTTCTCTCCTGCTGAGGTCAGCATTTATTACCTCTTACAGTGTGATGTGTTAGTACTAGTACATTAGTACTTTTGGTGGTTAAGATTGGTTCCTTTCCAGTCAACTTTGTGGTCTAATCCAGCTTACATCAGTTTACACAGTTTCATTTTCAGCTCCTAGAGAGAAATATTAAATCTCAGCATTTTGTATACAGTTACATCCCTTCTCAGTATAGTGTTTGAATATCATTTTGATTCTCTACTACAATACCTTCATTAGTTTTTCTTTTTGAAAACCTTTCTCTAATTACTTTAATTACATAAGTATTATGCCAGTATATACTCCTGGTAAAAATTTAAAACAATGCAGAGAAGTCTCATTTCATCTACTCCTCCCTATGTCCTTGACCATTCTGTTATCAGTTTGGTATATGTCCTTCCAGATCTTTTTCAGTGTAGTTACATGCATATCTGTGTACCCTTAGACAACATAAATAGTATTGTTTTCTGGTTTGGGTTTTTTTAAGCACATGAGGGAGTTGCTATTGTATGTGTCACTTAGTAATTTTTTTTCCTCAATTATGTGTCCTGGAAATATTAATGTTATTATATATAGATATACTTGATTTTATTTAATTGTCTCATAGTATTCACTAGTTTATTTAGTAATTCCTCCTACTGATGGGCATTTTGTCTGTTTCGTTTTTCTCTATTTTAAGTAATGTTACAATGAACAAAGTAAATCATAGTGGAGGAGACACTGGGGCAAAATGACTGGACTGTAGATACTATACATTTTTTATTTTAATACATATTGACAAATTGCTTTCTTAAGGGACTAGAACAATTTAAATTCTCATCAACCAGTGGTACTATCTTACTGTCAATATTTGACAATATCACAGATTTGCTAGGCTGATGAGTAAAAAATAATATATTTTTGAATTTACATTTCCTTGAACACTAGAGATCATGAGCATGTCTATATATGTTTATTTATTTTTAGCTTTTTATCTTGAAATGATTTTAGACTCACATAGAGGTAGCCAAAATAGTACAGAGAGTTCCTGTGTACCCTTCACTCAGCTTTCCCCAATATTAACATTGTATATAACTATAGTGTAATCATTAAAACTAGAAAATTGACAATGGCATAATACTGTTAAGTAAACTACAAACTATTTGGATTTCTCCAGTTTTCACATGCAGTCACTTATTTGTGTGTGTCTGTAGTTCTACAAATTTATTTAATGTATAGATTTGTATAACAATCACCACAATAAGGATGCAGAACAGTTCTATCACCCAAAAAAATTCATTTGTGCTATCCATTTAGAGACACACCCTCCCCCCACCTCTAAAGTGATGGTGATCGCTGATCTGTTCTCTTAGGAGAATGTTATATAAATGGAATCACACAATATATAACCATTTGAAATTGACTTGAAATCCACTCAAGTGTCACATGTATCAGTAGTTGATTACTTTTTATTGTTGAATAGTATTCCATTTTATGGCTTTACCACAGTTTACTTCTACAGGTGTTTATTGCATATTCATTTTTCTTTGCAAACACCATTCATATTCCTTGGCCATATGTACATTGAGGCAGTGTGTTCTTTGTGCTTATGTACTCAGTGTAATTTTTCTCTTTAATTTCTTTATATAGTCTCATATTAATCCTCTGTTAAGTATATTGCAATTACTTTCTCCCATGTGTCCCAAATTTCCTTATAGTGTCCTTTATCACACAGAAGCGTTTATTCTTTAGAGGGTAAAATCTATTAATCCTTTGTTCTTTTTTTCTTTTTCTTTTGGATTTTATGTCTTGCTTAGGAAGGCTCATGAGTATAATAATATCTTCTATATTGTCTTCTGGTACTTAAAAAATTATCTTAGTTTAACTCTGTATTCCATTTGGATTTCATTTTTCTTGTAGACTGTAAGATAGAGATCTAGTTGTATCTTTTCAATGAATAGACATTTATCCCAACACATTTTTTAAACCATCCATCATTTCCACATTGATCTGAAAGGCTATCTTTATCATACCTGAAGTTACTATACATACTTGGGTCATTTCTCAACACCCTGTTTTGTTCTCTTGACCTTTATCTATTCTTATACCATTACTCCAGCATTTTAATTACTTTATCTTTATTTATAAGAGGTTTAAATGTTTTGTTTTGATTTCCTCTTACATATAAGTTATTTTATATTGATTATTAATTTGGAATTAGATTTTAAATGTTAATTTCTATGTTTATGGCATTATAGTCAGACTATGCTTTCTACTTTTTGGAATTTGATATTTTTGTGCTTTACTTGCTAAAGATTTATATTTTCCATTCAGGGAGGAATATCCTAAGTTCTCTATATATTTATTATATCATTCTTTTTAACTATAATATTCAAATTCTCTATGTCCTTACTTTTTTTTGGTCTAGTTGTTCTTTCACTTTATGAGAAAAATGTGTTTAAGTATCCTACTGTAACTGGATTTATCCATTTCTCCCTATTGTAGGTCCTTAATGCCTTAATTTTAAAAGGTTTTGGATAGAAAGGATTTTCCTATATTTGTTGCCAAAATCCATATGGTGGCAAACCTGACCTGAAATGATGAGACTATTGATAGTTATTTTTTTTAAGACAGGTACATTATTTCATTCTTTCATATTAAGGATTACATAATTGGTATGTGTAAGAATCCCCTGTAGAACAGGATTTAATATTGCTAAATTATTTCATTAGTTTACCTGTGTTCTTGACTTAAAATATGTATAGTGAAATCTTTATTATATATGCAAGAATATCAAGAATAATACAAGGAACACCCACATATCCATCACCCAGTTTAAGAAATAAAATATTATCGGTGCATTTTCAGTCCCCTGGATCCCTACATTTTTTTGCAAGATTTAAAACTTCTTGAAAATGGTATCCTAGCATATGCATTCTTCTACAATTTTTTAAATAATCAACATTGTTTTTAAGATTCATCCATATTCATATATATAACTTCAATTCATTTATTTTCCCTTTCTCCCATTGATGTACAATTGAGTTATTTCCACTAATTTGCTTATTTCCACATTCCTGGCCCATTCCTTTGGGATAAAGTATGTAATATCAATTTTGTGTTTGCCAATCTCCTCCCATGTTCAGTCATTTTTGTTGTTGTTGTTGCTTTATATTTAAAATGAAGATCCAATTAATCAGGGTTGGTAGCTGATTTGGGGCTTCCTAAATTAAAGTGTATAGACTTTGTGACTTCTAGGTTAATAATGCTACACTTCACAGCTCAAGAACATGTGCAGTAGCAATGGGATCTTTTGTAGTTAACTGTACTGTGTGGGATGTTATTGGGTGTTCCCGAAGTCTCTCAGATTCTTTATAGCTGCTCTCCAAAAAAGATTTTTTTCTGAATATTTGAATCCTCTTTATAATAGAAAAAAAAAATTCTAGTTAAGGATCCAATCCAGGATAACTGGTTGTATTTTGTTGTCATGCTTCTTTAATACTTTAATACTTTCTTCTAATATGGAAGTCTTTTGAGCTTTTCTTTGTCTTTCATGACCTTGAACTTTTTGATGAGTATAGGCCAGTTATTTTGGAGAATATCATTCAAATTGGGTGAGACTGATGTTTCCATATGGTTTGTGCCAGGAATACTATAAAAATGATGTTGGGTCCTTTTCAGTGCATCGCATCAGGAGGTACAAGGTAGCTATTGTGTTATTACTGGTGGTGGTAATTTGATCACTGGGTTAAGGCAGTTCTACCAGGTTTTTTCACTGAAAAGGTATTATTTTTCACTCTGTAATTAAGTAATTTGTGGGAAGTTAGTTTGAGACTGTGTTTATCATAAAACTTTTACCCATAGTTTTGGCAGCCATTGAAGATTATTTCCTGTAACAGTTATTACTGTGGTGATTACCAAATAGTAATTTTTGAATTCTACATTTACTATTTGGATTAGAGCTTTCCACTCTTCCCCATTTATGTATTAATTCATTTCTTTAAATACATAACAGTGTGGATTTTAATTTTATCCTATGGGTTATAGTCCATTAGTATCATTATTTTGATGCACCAGTTATTTCAGATTTGGCTAGTGCGATCTTCTTCAAGCTGCTTCCTTTGTCTTTTTGACATGTTCCCGCCATCCTTTACACAAGGTCTTTCAGGCCTGTTCTATGCTTCCCTGCCCCAGCTTCATAACTGGTCATATCTCAACAAGCCCTGGTTAAGAGGGTTCGTTGTAATGAAGACACAATTTCATATTTATAAGAGGAGTGATTTAAGAGTAAGGGAAATATTGGAAAAATTGGTGAGCTGGGAGAGAGAAAGGAGAATTACTAGAGTGATGTCCTTGAGAATGTGAGAGAAGAAAAAGTTTAGTTTCTAGATAGAGAGGTTGGCCTTAGCATGGGAGCCCATACTGTTTGTCAATAATAATATGGGCAAAGGCAGAGAATATGGGCACAAGTTCTATTAGGTGAGTAGATGTGGTAGTGGGAACTTATGGAAATTCTCTTTTCGTTGCTTTTTAATTTTCTCAGTGAAATAGAAGGTCATCATCTGAGCATGAGTTGGAGGTAGGGAGTGTGTATTAAAAGTTTGAGGAGAGAGGAGAAGGTGTAGTTTTCTAGGAGGATGGTAGAAAGAATGGTAGTGAGATTGCCAGGCAGAATTAAGTACCTACTTGAAGTTAATTGTTCTAAAAATTTAATATCTTTGTTGAGTTTGGTGCTTTTCTTTTTCTAAGCTTTGGTGTTGCTCAGGGGCTTGGGGATTCTCTGTTTTCTTTCTCTTTCTGGATCCTGCTCACCTGCCTGATTTGTTTATAGTAGCCTGCCTAGTTATTGTGGAGAAGGGACAGGATGTAGAGGGAGCATGTTTTCTTCAGTAGTCACTTGTAGATTTGTCCTTCCTCCATGCTTCCACTCGAGTTTTTGTTCAAACTTCATTGCCGCTCACCAGTTAGCACAACAGGGTGGGAGTGGATAGGGTTGCCTAGTTGTTCTTCATTTACTTTCCCATTTAATCCCCCAGATGAATTCCCGAAGGCCACCTCTGCTATCCACTGAGTAGGTTTCGTGCTTCCCAAATCTCTCCTAACGTTGTAGTAGTTTTCTCTCATATGTGTGTTTGAAGCTTTGGTTTCCATAGATTTTGTTTCCCTATGGTTATTGTTCCTTTGGAGATTCTCACCGTTTATGGTCTATGGATGGCATTCTTTTTTACTTTTTTGGGGATGTTATAACTTTATTCTAGTTTTTTAAAAACATCATTTCTGTTGCTCTCTAGAGAATTAGAGTGGATATATATGTTATATTGATTCTATATTGATTCATTCTCTTAGAATTCTTTATCTGCATGAATAATGTGGGTTAACATTGTAAGGGAAAGGTAATATTTTTATTTTTTTGTTGCAAGCATTTAGCATTGACAGCTAGGAGCATGGGTTGCATTCAGATTTTTGTTGCTATTGTTTTTAGGAGTAGTAATAGGATTGGCCAGATATCAGACATTGAAAGCATTAAGAGTCTGTAAAATGTTATCATTTATTGTTTTCACAGGTAGATCTACATATTAGCATATCTGAGTTATATGTTTATAAGATTACTCTGGAAACTGGTTATTAGAATATCCTATTTTACTACTGTTTCATAGCCGATAATAATGGAATTATAATTTTTTGCTCCAGTTGCTTAATATGTGAAATAATATCTGAACACTTCAGTCTTAGTGATTTTAATTCTAACTATAGTATGTGTAAGGCCCATAAATACAGTTACTGAAAATATCAGTGCCTTTGAGATGTTTACTTTGTCTCTGATTACATTTCTATTCTAGAATGTACAAGACAGTACATAAAATATATGAAGAATGGACTCTGTTGATGTGTTAATGCTGATGTTAATTAAAAGATTCTCTATGTTCAGTTTGTTCAGAAATATCCATGGGCCTACTGTGTGTGAATATGATTAAAACTATCAGCAAATTGATTCTAGTAGAGTCAGTTTTAATATATTAACATTTTAATTTGTTACCATTTAATTCTGACGCATTCTAAAGGAATAAATCTTATAGTTAGGAAGCTGACATTGAGGATCTACTATGTATCAAGCATCTCATTTGCTCTTCACTGTAACAACCTCTGTAAAGTAGTTAATTCCATTAAATGAAAATGTGTAAAAATTGAGAATTAAAGTTATGTCTAGTTTCTTTAGAGAGAGAGATTCTGGCTTCCAGGGTATTAGACCATTTATGTAAAAATGCTTTTTAGCACAGTATTGTATTCATGTGTAATTACTTTACTCTAATTGAAGGGAAATTGGTCTAAACAGTGAGTGTGTGTACTGAACATTGTAAAAAAATTGTTCCAAAAAGGCACATATTATTTGGTATGTCTTCCTAATGTTGAAACTGGTAAAAGTAAGAACATTAGTCATTTGGAATCATCTACAGCAACATTTTCAGCCTTCTCCCTTTTATAATGCAAGTTAGTGGGAATATTGAGCATGTTGAAGGAATGGGAAACTTTCAGGTTGATCTCATTCTCTAGGAGGGAGCCAACCTCTGAAATAGCAACACTGTTGAAATCTTCAATTTGGGAGGTTGGTGGAATGAGTGAAGAGACTGATTATTTGTGGATTAGTATTATAAGGTATTTAAGGAAGAAGCAAGCTATTGTTATGGAGGTATAGCAATTATGAAAGGACTTTTTAAAATTTTTGTCATACTATGTATACATGTTATGTTTTCAGTTTTTATGTGAACATTCAGTTTTGAAACAGGTTTAACAATTTGGTCCTAATACTTATTACAAGTTTTAGTATACGACACCAGTTTTTATGCCACAACTTCCCTATTCTTGATTCTTAAATTTTGCTAAGCATCTCTGTAGTTTGGAAAATGTCTTTTTGTAATTTTTCATGGTTACTTGGGTGTGCAGTTTTGATTTTTTGGGTAGGTGAAACTGATGTTTCATTTACATTCATAAATGAAATATACCTTGGCTAGGTAGAAAATACCAATTTACAACCTTTTCTTTCCTTCTACAAGATACTTTGTTCTGTTGAGTTCTGGTTAATGCTGTAGAAGAGAAGCCTAAGCCAGTTATATTTTTTATTCCCTTTTCCTCCTAAGTGTTTATAAGTGGCATTCTTTATCCTCATAAGTGAAAAATTTGGTATGTATCTTTTATATATCTTGGTATGATATGGTATGGGTATTTTATTCCTTCACATGAAAGAAAATAGATTTTTAAAAATAACTTTTCTTCTTACACTAAAAAAATACAGAAAAGTATAAAGTTAAAATTAGCTGTTACCCTACCTCAGAAATATAACACCTTTGAGGTTTTTCAAACATTTTTCTATTCATACATGTATGCAAACACAATTTTTAGTATTTAATAAAAATTTTATTACACCAGCATTTTAAAGATTTCTCATTTTACTGGAGTATATAAGGAATATATACATTAAAGTATCCTAATCTTAAGTATGCAGTTTGATGAGTTTGTCATATGTATTCCTCCAAAAAATGCATTTCCAGTTCTCTAGAAAGTTCACTGATATCCACTCACACTGTTGCATGTATTAGTAGTTTGTTTCATTTTTTTTTCTGTGAGTTGTTCTGTTGTAGAATATATCACAATTCAGTTTTCCATTCTCCTGCTGATGTACATTAAGACTGGTTTTAGATTTGGCTTTTATGAATAAAGCTGCTGTGAAATTTCCTGTGTGTTTTTTTGGTGGACACATACACTCATTTCTCCCGTGAATATACATAGAAGTGGAATTGCTGGGTGTCTTGCCAATTGGTTTCAGACCTGGGCAAGTTCACAATGGATTCAGTGAGACCAAGGAATGACAATGGAATGTTCTTGGGGTAAAAGGGTTTATTACCTGGCTTTGTTCTCCCGGTGAAAGGTTGAGCACTAGAATTACATCTGCATCCAGCAGTCTGCAGGTCTGTAATCCTCCCTCATCTCTGCCTACACCCAGAACACTGGGCAAAGCTCTTTATATAGTGACTCAGGCAGTAATAGCGTATTGCCTATGAGTGTGGAAGAAGTAGCCTAGCAGTAGGCCAATTACATAATCAAAGAGTGAGGGTCACATGAGGATCCTGGACATAGGAACTTCAGTTTTCCCCACACTGGGTCACAGGATAAAGGTATATTTAGCTATGCTAAATAATGCCAGATGGTTTTCCAAAGTAGTTGTGACAAAATACATTCCCATCAGCAATTTATGAGAGTGCCAGTTACTACACAACATATCAACACTTAGTATTGTCAGTCTTAAATTTTAGTCATTATACTGGATGTCATATGGTATATATTGTGATTTTAATTTGCGTTTCCTTGGTAAGTGTCTTGCCAATGGGTTTCAGCCCTGGGCAACTTCACTATGGATTCAATGTGACCAAATAAATGACAGTAGAATGTTCTTGGGGTGAAAGGGATTTACCCAACTTTATTTTGATGGTGGCAGGTCAGCCACTAAAATACCGTTCACTCAGAGTGAGTCTGCGTGCAGCAAGCTGGTCTCTGACTCTGGGCTTCTCTGCCCGCACAGCCATCCTCTGGGCCTCTCTGCCTTCACAGCCATCCTCTGGCTCTGTCCTAGGCACTGCCACCACTCCAGCCTCTGCTCTGCTCTCCTGCAGCCTTGCAGCCATGCCACCGTGTCACCCAGAGCCCTGGGTGGAGCTCTATATATAGAGTCAATAACAATGTATTGTCAACACATGTGCAGTGAGCTAGCCAACCAGGGCCAGGTAAGAATCCTAGCCACAGTAACCTTCACTTTCTCCACACACCACCCCTTCAGGATTCTTGCTTTTCAATCTATGTGCCCTCAATCCTCTGCAATGGTCCCTGTGCAAGGAAGCTGGAACATTGTAACTAAATTTCATAATCTACAACAATATACGAATAACGAAAATTACAACAAATTATAACAACCCTCAAACCTGAGGAAGTCAATTGTCACCAAGTGGTCATCCTGGCTGTATTCAAACCAGTTCTACTCAAAAGAGTTAACCAAAAGGACCATGGGTGGGCCTTACAATACCCACCTTCTCCAGCTTCTCCAGGCTCTCCAGCAAAAAGTCCTGCAGACACACAGGCTGACATTGTTGCTTTATCTCTGTCTTCTGTTTCATCCTCAGCATCTGGAACCACTGCTCTGGTCTCAGTTGTCACCACAGGTCCAGTCATCCAATGTCTGTATGCTCCTGCCTTTTCAAATCAACCCACATCTGGGTCCCCATGACCTTCACAGGCCCTTTAAATTCTTCCTTTGAGAAGTAGACCGTATTTCCTTTTGTGCTTGAGCCTGAGGATAGAAGAAGGGCATGGAGTGCTCTGCGACCTGAGGAGAGGGCTGCACCTCTCCTGAAAAAACCTGTGGTTGCCGAGCCCTTCTGCCTTTCCACCAGCTTTCAACCAGGAGGGGGCTCAACCAAGGAGGGGCCAATGCCTCTGGCACCGGCAGGGCCTCCACCCCCACCTGTTCGTCAAACCTCTGCTCCTCCATTTCTGGGCCTGACAGCTCCACTACATCTTTCTCTTGCCCCACGGCACCTGGTAGCCTGTATGCTGCTGCTTCTCATGCCACTCCTTCTCGGACCTCTTCCTTCACCTGCCCAATGACACCTGCCAGCCTGCAATCTCATACTGCTACTTCTCTTCCCGCTCCTTGCGGGCTGGTACTCCTTCTTGTGCTGCTTCCTCTTGGGCTGCCAGGACATCCTTTACTATTTCCACAGCACCTTGTAGTGAAACCATTTCAGTCAGCAACAAATTTTCTTTCTCTTGGAGTGGACCCCAGTCCTCTACTCCTTCACATACCACATGTCCACAGGGGGACATTCGAATGTCTTGCCGTCCATAGGTGCAGCCTCCTGAAACACTCCTTCCGTGAGGGCAGCCTTTTCTTTTCTTTGGTCAATAATGAATCCAGCCGACTACACTTATTCTCCTGCCAATGTTTTTCCAGCCCCAGGAGAGTTCACTATGGATTCAATGTGACCAAGGAAATGACAGTAAAAAGTTCTTGAGGTGAAAGGATTATACCCAACTTTATTTCCATGGTGGCAGGTCAATCACTAAAATCCCATTCACTCAGAGCGACTCTGCATGCAGCAAGCCGGTCTCTGCCTCTGGGCCTCTCTACCTGCACAGCCATCCTCTGGGCCTCTCGGCCTGTACAGCCATCCTCTGGCTCTGTCCTCAGTGCTGCCACCACTTCTGCCTCTGCTATGCTCTCCTGCAGCCTTGCAGCCATGCCAGCATGTCGCCCAGAGCACTGGGTGGAGCTCTCTTATATAGAGTCAGTAACAACATATTGCCCACACATGTGTAGTGAGCTAGCAAACCAGGACCAGGAAAGAATCCTGGCCACAGGAACCCTTATTTTATCCACAGTGAGTAATAATGTTCAGTATCCTTTCTTGTAAGAGAGATTCAAATATCTTTTTTTTTGACTTTCATAACAACACTACTTTATTTGTAAAAGACAAATTTAGATGGTACTCACGCAACTCTAAAATGTATGGCAATTACCTATTTACTTAACTTTTTTATAAGGTGTCATTGATATACAATCTTATAAAGGTTTCACATGACCGACATTGTGGTTATTACATTCACACATATTATCAAGTACACTCACACACCCCATTCAGTCACTGTCCATCAGCGTAGTAATAAGCTGTAGTCACTACTTGTCTTCTCTGTGCTGTACTGCCTTCCCCGTGACCCCCCTACATTATGTTTGCAAATCAAAATGCCCCTTAATGCCATTCTCCCTCCCTCCCCACCCAACCTCCCCACCTACTTCCCTGTGGTATCCATTAGTACTTTCTTGGAGTCTGTGAGTCTGCTGCTGTCTTGTTCCTTCAGTTTTGCTTTGTTGTTACACTCCACAAATGAGTGAAATCATTTGGTACATGCCTTTCTCCACTGAGCTTATTTCATTCAGCATAATACCCTCAAGCTCCATCCATGCTGTTGCAAATGATAGGATTGTCTTCTTTTTATGGTTGAATAATACTCCATTGTGTGTATGTACTATCTCTTCTTTATCTATTCATCTTCTTGTGGACACTTACGTTGCTTCCATATCTTGGCTATTTTATTTTATTTATTTTTAATTTTTTATTAAGGTATTATTGATATACACGCTTATGAAGGTTTCAAGTGAAAAAACAATGTGGTTACTACTTTTACCCATATTATCAAGTCCCCACCCATACCCCAATGCAGTCACTGTCTATCAGTGTAGTAAGATGCAACAGGTTCACTGTTTACCTTCTCTGTGCTACACTGTTTTCCCCATGATCCCCCACACCATGTGTACTAAACATAATACCCCTCAATCCCCTTCTCCCACCCTCCCCACCCGCCCTACCACACCCCTCCCCTTTGTTAACCACTAGTTCCTTCTTGGAATCTCTGAGTCTGCTGCTATTTTGTTCCTTCAGTTTTGCTTCGTTGTTATACTCCACAAATGAGGGAAATCATTTGGCATTTGTCTTTTTCTGCCTGGCTTGTTTCACTGAGCAAAATATCCTCCAGCTCCATTCGTGTTGTTGCGAATGGCAGGATTTGTTTCCTTCTTATGGCTGAATAGTATTCCATTGTGTATATGTACCACCACTTCTTTATCCATTCATCTACTGATGGACACTTAGGTTGCTTCCATATCTTGGCTATTTTAAACAGTGCTGCAATAAACATAGGGGTGCATATGTCTTTTTGAATTAGGGATCTTGTTTTCTTCAAGTAAATTCCTAAGAGTGGAATTACTGGGTGTGGCTAAATGAAGGTTCCTGTGGCTAGGATTCTCACCTGGCCCTGGTTGACTAGCTCACTACACATGTATGGAAAATACGTTGTTTTTGACTCAACATAAAGAGCCCTGCTCAGTCCTCTGGGTGACACAGTGGCATGGTGCAAGGCTGCAGGAGAGCAGAGCAGAGGCTGGTGTGGGGGCAGTGCTGAGGACAGAGGCCCAGAGGATGGCTGTGTGGGCAGAAGGCTCAGAGGAAAGCTGTGCAGGTATAGATGCCCAGAGGACGGCTGTGAGGGCAGAGAGGCACAGAGGACGGATGTGCGGGTAGAGAGGCCCAGAGGCAGAGACCGGCTTGCTGCATGCAGACTCTCTCTGAATGAATGAGATTTTAGTGACTGACCTGCCACCATGGAAATAAAGTTGGGTATAATCCTTTCACCTCAAGAACTTTTTACTGTCATTTCCTTGGTCACATTGAATACATAGTGAACTTGCCTGGGGATGAAACACTTTGGCAAGACACTGGGTCAAATGGTACTTCTATTTTTAGTTTTTTGAGGAACCTTCCATATTTCTTCCCACAATGGTCGAACTAATTTACATTCCCATTAACAGTGTAGGAGGGTTCACCTTTACCCGCATCCTCGCCAGCATTTGTTGTTCCTTGACTTTTGGATGTTGGCCATCCTAACTGGTGTGAAGTGGTATCTCATTGTGGTTTTAATTTGCATTTCGCTGATAATTAGCAATGTGGAGAATTTTTTCATGTGCCTATTGGCCACCTGAATTTCTTCTTTGGAGAAGTTTCTGTTCAGATCCTGCACCCATTTCTTAGTTGGGTTATTTGCTCTTTGGTTGTTGAGTCATGTGAGTTCTTTATATATTTTGGATGTTAACCCCTTATCAGATATTTCGATTACAAATACATTTTTTCTTACTGTAGGTTGCCTTTTTATTCTACAGATCATGTCCTTTGCTGTACAGAAGCTTGTTAGTTTGATGTAGTCTCATTTGTTCATTTCTGCTTTGGTTTCCCTTGCCTGAGGAGATGTTTTCAGGAAAAAATTGCTCATGTTTATATTCAAGAGATTTTTGCCTGTTTTCTTCTCAGGGTTTTATGGTTTCATGATTTACGTTCATGTCTTTGATCCTTTTGTTGTTTACTTTTGTGTATGAAGGTTGACATTAATCTAGTTTCATTCTCTTACATGTAGCTGTCAAGTTTTGCCAACATGAGTTGTTTAAGAGGCTGTCATTTCCCCATTGCATATCCATGACTCCTTTATCATACATTAATTGGCCAAATATGTTTGGGTTTATATCAGGGCTCTCTTTTCTGTTCCATTGATCTGTGGGTCTGTTCCTGTGCCAGTACCAAATTGTTTTGATTACTGTGGCTTTGTAGTAGTACTCCATTTTGCAGATCATAATCCCTCCTGCTTTATTCTTCCTTCTCAGCATGGCTTTGGCTATATGGGGTCTTTTGTGGTTCCATATGAATTTTAGAACTATTTGTTCTAGTTCACTGAAGAATGCTGTTGGTATTTTGATAGGGATTGCATTGAATCTGTAGATTGCTTTAGGCAAGACGGCCATTTTGACAATATTAATTCTTCCTATCCATGAGCATAGGATGTATTTCCATTTATTTATGTCTTCTTTAATTTCTCTCATGAGTGTCTTGTAGTTTCAGGGTATAGATCTTTCACCTCCTCAATTAGGTTTATTCTGAGGGTTTTTTTGTGTGTGTGTGCAATTGTGAATGGAATTGTTTTCCTGATTTCTCTTTCTGTTAGTTCATTGTTAGTATATACGAATGCTACAGATATCTATTTATTAATTTTGTATCCTGCAACTTTGCTGAATTCTGGTATTAATTCTAGTAGTTTTGGGGTGGATTTTTTAGAGTTTTTCATATACAACATCATGACATCTTCAAACAGTGACTGTTTAACTTATTCCCTACTAATCTGGATGCCTTTTATTTCTTTATGTTGTCTGATTGCCGTGGCTAGGACCTCAAATACTATGTTGAATAAAACTAGGGAGAGTGGGCATCTTAGTCTTGTTCCCAATCTTTAAGGAAAAACTTTTAGGTTTTTGTTGTGAAGTATAATGTTGGCTGTGCATGTTGTATATGGCCTTTATTATATTGAAGTATTTGCCCTCTATACCCATTTTGTTGAGAGTTTTTATCATTAATGGATGTTGAATTTTGTTAAATGCTTTTTCAGCATCTATGGAAATGAACATGTGATTTTTGTCCTTTTGTTGATGTGATGTATGATGTTTATGGATTTTTGAATATTGTACACATCATTGCATTCCTGCCACTTGATCATGATGGATGATCTTTTTGAAGTATTTTTTAATTTGTTTTGCTAATATTTTGTTGAGTATGTTTGCATCTATGTTCATCAGGGGTATTGGTCTGTAATTTTCTTTTTTGGTGAGGTCTTTGCCTGGTTTTGGTATTAGAGTGACGCTGGCCTCCTAGAATGAGTTTGGAAGTATTCCCTCCTCTTTTGCTTTTTAGAAAACTTCAAGGAGGATGGGTATTAGGTCTTCTCTAAATGTTTGATAAAATTCAGTGGTGAAGCTATCTGGTTCAGGAGTTTTGTTCTTAAGTAGGTTTTTGATTACCAGGTCAATCTCATTGCTGGTAATTGCTGGTCTGTTCAGATTTTCTGTTTCTTCCTTGGTCAGTCTTGAAAGGTTGTATTTTTCAAGTAAGTTCTCCATTTCTTCTAGGTTATCCAATTTATTAGCACATAATTTTTCATAGTATTCTCTAATAATTATTCATATTTCTGTGGTGTCAGTAGTGATATTTCCTTTCTCATTTCTGATTCTGTTTATGTGTGTACGCTCTCTTTTTTCTTGATAAGTCTGGCTAGGGATTTATCTATTTTTTTTAATTTTCTTGAAGAGCAGCTCTTGGTTTCATTGATTCTATTGTTTTATTCTTCTCAATTTTATTGATTTCTGATCTGATCTTCATTATTTCCCTCCTTCTACTGACTTTGGGCCTCATTTGTTCTTCTTTTCTAGTTTCATTAATTGTGAGTTTGGACTGTTTATTTGGAATTGTTTTTTTTCTTGAGGTAAGCCTGTATTGCAATATACTTTCCTCTTAGAAGTGCCTTTGTTGCATCCCACAGATTTTGGCGTGTTGACTTGTTTCTTTCATTTGTCTGCATATATTACTTGATCTCTGTTTTTATTTGTACATTGATCCATTGATTATTTAGGAACATGTGGTTAAGCTTCCATGTGTTTGTGGGATTTTTCATTTTTATTTCAGTCCTTCTGAATTTACTGAGGCTCTTATTGTATACGAGTATGTGATCTATTCTGGAAATGTTGCATATGCACTTTTCTTCTGGTACCCCTATAATGCGAATATTGTTGCATTTGGATTGGTCACACAGTTCTCTTAATATTCTTTCATTCTTAGAGATCCTTTTTTCTCTCTGTGCCTCAGCTTCTTTGTATTCCTCTTCTCTAATTTCTATTCCATTTACCATCTCTTCTACTACATCTAATCTGCTTTTATATCCCTCCATTGTATGTTGAATTTCAGATATGGTATTTCTTAATGACTGAATCTCCAACTTAAATTCATTCTTGAGTTCTTTAATATTTTTCTGTACCTCCATAAGAATGTTTATAATTTTTATTTTGAACTGTCTTTCAGGAAGATTGGTGAGTTTGGTTTCATTTGGTCCTCTTTCTGGGGTTTTTGAGATTTGGGTCTGAACCATGTGTTTTTGTCTTTTCATGTTTCTGTGTTGTTCCCACTAGTGTGAAGAAACTCCAGTCTCTGGAGATGCTCAGCCCTTAGGGTGAGGTTGGGTGTCATAGGGGAGTGAAGCTGGTGCCTGGGGAGAGGAAAGATCTGTTTCCTGATTCCCGTCTGTGGTGCCTGTCTCCAGTGTCAGAGCCCGTGGGCCAAACACACACGTGTAAACCTCTGTGCTTTGTGTCTCTAGCTGTTGTAGTCAGGGCCTCCCTCTGGCTGGCCTGATGCCTATGCAGTGACTGCCGGTTTGCAAGTAGTTGCCTGCATGCCAGTAGGAAGGCTTGGCAGGCTGTGTGTCACAGTGGGGTGCCTTGGAGCTGAGTAGGCAGCCAAGGGGATGGAGCACCTGAAGCTCCTCAAAGTTCCCAACCAGCTGGGCAGAGCGCACCCAGAGAACCTTGTCCAGCTCTCCCTTCTACTGCAAAAGCAATCTCCGTGCAAACCCCGCCCCTTCAGCAGCCCTCTGTCTTCTAGGAAGCCTCTCAGACTGCCTGCCTATCCTCTGACAAACAGCGGCCGGGTGTGGATCCCCTCCTCCACAAATGGCCGGAATGTCAATTTCTCAAGCACTCCGCCTGTCCGAGCTCCCCAACGTCTAGAGCACCACACACTGTAGGATTCTGTTCATAAAGCAGATCTCCAGGGCTAGGTGTTCAGCAGTCCCAGTCTCCCACCCCCTCCCCCATTCTGTTTCTCTACTTCCCGCCGGTGAGCTGGGGTTGGGGAAGGGCTTGGATCCAGCCAGATTAAGGCTTTCCTACGTTACCCTGTTTCTTGAGGTCTGCTCTGTTTGTGAGGTCTTTTTGCAGTCTGGTTCAGCCTTCTTTCTTGTTGCTGTTTTAAGGTTAGTTGTATTAATTAACTATATTTTTGTACAATTTGTGGTTTTTGGAGGAGCTCTCTGTCTCACCTTTCACACTGCTATCTTTCAAGTCTGAGTATTCTTGGTTCAAGACCCTTCTGTTTCGTTGCATTAAATAGATCATGCCACTCCCTTCTCCCCGTAAGGTTTCTGCTGGGAAGTCTGATGATAGCCTGATGAGTTTTCCTTTGTAGGTCACCTTTTTTCTCTCTCTGGCTGCTTTTAATACTCTGCCCTTGTCCTTGATCTTTGCCATTTTAATTATTATATGTCTTGGTGCTGTCCTCATTGGGTCCCTTGTGTTGGGAAATCTGTGGATCTCCTTAGCCTGAGAGACTGTCACCTTCCTCAGATTGGGGAAGTTTTCAACTAGTACCTCCTCAAAGACACTTTCTGTAGCTTTTTCTCTCTCTTTCTCTTCTGGTACCCCTATAATGTGAATATTGTTCCATTTGGATTGGTCACACAGTTCTCTCAATATTCTTTAATTCTTAGGGATCCTTTTTTCTCTGTGCCTCAACTTCTTTGTATTCCTGTTCTCTAATTGCTGTTTCATTTAGCATGTCCTCTACCTCATCCAATCTGCTTTTAAATCCCTGCACTGTATGTTTCATTTAAGATTCTGTATTTTTCAGAGTTTCTATCTCTTTCTTGAAGTCCTCCCTGAGGTCTTCAGTATTTTCTGTCGCTCCGCGAGGAAGTTTATGGTTTTTATGTTCAAATCTTCATCAGGAATATTGGTGATTTCACTTTCACTTAGCTCTCTTTCTGGTGTTTTAGGGATTTTGGTTTGTACCAGGTTCTTTTGCCATTTCATATTTCCAGTGATTACTATGGAATATTAACTTTGTGTAGGAGGTGCCCTCTAGTGCCTAGAATCTCTACTCTCTGGATCTTTCCATGCCCTGGAGCCACGGTGGGGGTCGCAGTTGTGCTGTGCTAGTGCCTGCTGGGAGGGAAGATCTGTTTTCTGCTTCCCACCTTCAGTGCCTGCCTCCACTGGCAGGGACAGTGGGCCAAGCACAGAAGGAGGAGAATGTATGCTATGCCCTTGTAGCTGCCAAAAGTGGGGACAGCAGGTTTGCAAATTGGTGCTGGCTGGGAGGAAGGAGCAGCAGGCTGCATATCACAGTGGCGAATATTGTTCGCCTCAGCTCTGCATTGCCAGCCAGCCAGATGAAGCACGTTAAGCTCCTGAAATTTCCCAACCTGCTCGGCTTGGTGTGTTGAGACAATTTTGTCCACCTGCCATTTCTCCTGAGCAGCAAGCTCTGTGGAATCCTTGCCCCTTTAGCAGCCCTCTCGCTGTTGGGAAGTCTTTCAAAGTGCCCACCTTTTGTCCTGGAGCGGCTGGTTGGTTCTACGTGTTCTCTACAAGCAGCTGGAATCTCAGTCTCTCTGAGTATTCTGCCTGTCTTTGCTTTCTAACCCCTCTAATATCCAGAGCACAATGTAATATGATTTGTGTTTCTGAAGCAGGTCTCCAGGGGTGGGTATTTAGCCATCCTGTGCTTCTACTGTCTCCCCGATCTCTCTTCCTCCCACCAGTGATCTGGGTGAGGGGTTGGCCTGGGTTCCACCAGAACATGGCTTTGGAACTTTACACTTTTCTGAGAGGTCTTCCCTTTTCTCTAGATGTAGGCTGTCTGTTACAGTCTTCTTTCTGGTTGCTCTTCCAGGATTAGTTGCATTTGCTGCATTTTCATATTATATGTGTTTTTGGAAGGAGGTTTCTGCCTCACTTTTCACGATGCCATCTTGTTTCTCAAATATCTTTTTTTGTGAAGTGCCTAGTCACGTCTTATTTTTTATTGTTTTTTTTGTCTTTTCTTTTAGTATTTTTAATCTTGAACAGTTTTTCTCTGTTTTTTCATGACAATGTTGAAAAGCAGAGGCCAATTTTTATGTAGAAAACACCTCAATTTGGTTTTGTCTGTTGTTTCCTTGTGGTTCCATTCACATCAGGCATTTTTTGACAGTTGTACCATGTAAATGACATTGTAGTCTTATCAGGACATCATATTAGGAAGCATATCAATTTGTTCCAAATGGGGTGATGTTAATTTTTATTGCTTAGCTCAAGTAGGGCCTGCTAGGCTTTCCCACTATAAAAATGCCATTTTTCCCCTTCATAATCTATAGGTTATTTGTAGGGAGATTTTGAGACTGTAAATATCCCTTTCCTCATCAGCATTTTCACCCATTAGTTATAGTATCTATTGATGGTATTCCAATATGATTATTCCTCCATGTATTTATTAGTTGGTCCTTATTTATTTAAGTATGTATGGACGCATGTCAGTGTGGAATCATGGAATCACTGCTACTTGGGAGTAATAGCTCCTAGGGTTCTCAGTGGACAGACTAAAGAGAGAACAGGATTCTATGTGTGTGTGTTTTTGTGTACTTTATATTGATACCTCCAGCCTACTTTTCTTTTGACATTGTGTTCTAGGAAAGAATTTTTGTTTTTTTATTGTTCCCACATTTCTTGAATATATACCCAACATCTCTACTTGATTATATAACAGGAATTTCAAATTCATTATGTTCAAAATCAAACTTTTCTTTATATTAAGGTATCGTTGATATACAATTTTATGAAGGTTTCAGATGAATAACATTGTGGTTTCAACATTCACCGATATTTTCAATTCCCCCCCATTGCAGTCACTGTCTATCAGTGTAGTAAGATGATATAGAGACATTACTTGTCTTCTCCGTGCTGTCCTGCCTTCCCTGTGACTCACCTATATTGTGATTGTGAATTATAGTGCCCCTTATTACCATTGTCCTTCCACACCAACCCTCCCCAACCCCTTCTGTTTGGTAACCACTTGTCCCTTCTCAGAGTTGGTGAGTTTGAAACTATTTTGTTCCTTCAGTTTTGCTTTGTTTTTACACTCCACAAATGAGTGAAGTCATTTGGTACTTGTCTTTCTCCACCTGGCTTATTTCATTAACTATAATACCCTCTAGCTTCATCGATGTTGTTGCAAATGGTAGGATTTCTTTTCTTTTTATGGCTTAATAATAATGCATTGTGTGTTTGTAAGACATCTTTTTTAAATTAAAGTATCATTGGTCTAAAATCTTATGAAGGTTTTACATGAAAAATATAGTGTACCACATCTTCTTTATCTATTCATCTATTGATGGACACTTAGGTTGCTTCCCTCTCTTGGCTGTTGTAAACAGTGCATCAATAAACATAGGGGTGCATATGTCTTTTTGAATCTGAGAAGTTTTCTTCGGGTAAATTCCTAGGAGCGGGATTATTGGGTCAAATGGTACTTTTATTTTTAGATTTTTGAGGAACCTCCACATTACTTGAACTAATTTACATTCCCACCAACAGTGTAATAGGGTTCCCTTTCTCTGCATCTTAGCCAGCATTTTTTGTTTCTTGTCTTTTGGATGTTGGCCATCCTAACTGGTGTGAGGTGATATCTCATTGTGGTTTTGATTTGCATTTCTCTGATGATTAGCGATGTGGAGCATCTTTTCATGTGCCTGTTGGCCACCTGAATTTCTTCTTTGGAGAAGTGTCTGTTCAGATCCTCTGCCCATTTTTTAATTGGGCTATTTGCTTTTTGGTTGTATGAGCTCTTTATATATTTTGGATGTCAACCACTTATTGGATTTTTAATTTATGAATATATTCTCCCATACTGTAGGATGCCATTTTGTTCCACTGATGGTGTTCTTTGCTGTACAGAGGCTTTTTAGTTTGATATAGTCCCACTTGTTCATTTTTGCTTTTGTTTCCCTTGCCCGGGGAGATATGTTCATGAAGAAGTGCTCCTGTTTATATTCAAGAGATTTTTGCCTATGTTTTCTTCTATGAGTTCTTTGGTTATATGACTTACGTTCACATCTTTGATCCATTTGTTGTTTACTTTTGTTTATGGAATTAGACAGTAATCCAGTTTCATTCTCTTACATATAGCTGTCCAGTTTTGCCAACACCAGTTGTTGAAGAGGCTGTCATTTCCCCATTGTATATCCATCACTCCTTTGTTGTGTATTAATTAGCCATATATGTGTGGGTTTATATATGGGTTCTCTATTTTGTTCTGTTGATCTATGGTTCTTTTCTTGTACCAGTACCAAATTGTTTTGATTACTGTGGTTTTGTAGTAGAGCTTAAATTGGGAATCATAATCCCGCCGGCTTTGTTCTTTCCTCTCAGTGTTGCTTTGGCGATAGGGGTTTTTTTGTGGTTCCTATGAATTTTAGAACTGTTCTAGTTCATTGAAAAGTGCTGGTGGTATTTTGATGTGGATTGCATTGAATATGTAGACTGCTTTAGGCAAGATGGCCATTTTGACAATATTAATTCCTCCTATCCATGAGCACAGGATGTATTTTAATTTATTGGTGTCTTCTTTAATTTCTCTCATGAGTGTCTTATAATTTTGAGAGTACAGGTCTTTCACCTCCTTGGTGAGGTTTTATTTCTAGGTGTTATTCTTTTTTGCAATTGTAAATGGAATGTTTTCCTGATTTCTTTTTCTGCTTGTTCATTGTTAGTATATAGGAATGCAACAGATATCTATTTATTAATTTTGTATCCTGCAACTTTGCTGAATTCAGTTATTAGCTTTAATAGATTTTTGTTGGCATCTAGGGATTTCTATGTATAATATCATGTCATCTTCAAATAGTGATCATTTAACTTCTTTCTTACGAATATGGATGCCTTTTATCTTTTTGTTGTTTGATTGCCATGACTATTATGTCCAGTATTATGTTGTATAAATTTGTTGAGAGTGGTCATCCTTGTCTTGTTCCTGATATTTGAGGGAAAACTTTCAGCTTTTCACTATTAAGTATGATGTTAGCTTTGGGTTTGTCATATATGGACTTTATTATGTTGAGGAATGTACCCTCAATTCCCATTATGTTGAGAGTTTTAATCATGAATGGATGTTGAATTTTTGAAATGGTTTTTCAGCGTCTATTGTGATGATCTTGTGAGATTTGTCTTTTTGTTGATGTGGTGTGTGATACTGATTGATTTATGAATGTTTTACCATCCTAGAATCCTTGCAATAAATCCCACTTCGTCATTATGAATGATCTTTTTGATTTACTTTTGAATTCATTTTGCTCTTTTGTTGATGGTTTTTGCATCTGTGTTCATCAGGGATGTTGGTATATAACTTTCTTTATTTTTGTAGTGTCTTTGTCTGTGTTTGTATTAGAATGATTTTGGCCTCATAGAATGAGTTTGGAAGTATTCTCTCCTCTTCTAGTTTTTGGAATACTTTAAGAAGGATGGATGTTACCTCTTCTTTAAATGTTTGGTAGAATTCAGCTGTGAAGCCATCTTGACATGGAGTTTTGTTTTTAGGTAGTTTTTTGATTACCAGTTTGATTTCGTTGATGGTAATTGTTGTCTTCAATTTTTCTGTTTCTTCTTGGGTCAGGCTTGGATGGTTGTATTTTTCTAGAAAGTAGTGCATTTCTTCTAGGTTGTCCAATTTATTGGCATATAACTTTTCATTGTATTCTCTAATAATTTATTTCTGTGGTGTCCATTTTTATTATTCCTTCTTTGTTTCTGTTTTTTTTATGTGTTTATATTCTCCTTTTTTCTTGATAAGTCCAGCTATCAGTTTATCTGTTTTGTTTATGTTTTCCAAAACTAGCTCCTGGTTTCTTAGATTTTTTTTTAATTCTCTATTTTATTTATTTCTGCTCTGATCTTTATTGTGTCCCACCTTCTCCTAACTTTGGGCTTCATTTGTTCTCCTTTTTCTAGTTTCTTTAGTTGTGAGTTTAGACCATTTATTTGGGATTATTCTTGGTTTTTGAGGAAAGCCTGTAATGCTGTGTTCTTTCCCCTTAGAACTGCCTTCACTGCATCCCACAGGTTTTGTGCTGTTGAATTTTTGTTTTCACTTGTCTCCATGTATTGCTTGATTTGTTTTAATTTCGTAAGTGATCCACTGATTTAAAAACATGTTGTTTAATCTTCACATGTTTGTAGGCTTTTTGGTTTTTCTTGTGTAATTTATTTCTAGTTTCATAACACTGTTGTCTGAGAAGCTACTTGATACAATTTCAATCTCTTTGAATTTATTGAGGGTCTTTTTGTGGCTAGTATGTGATCTGATATGGAAACCCTTCCATGCACACCTTGAGAAGAATGTGTTTCTTGCTGCTTTTGGGTGGAATGTTCTGTAAATATCTGTTAATTCCATCAGATCTAATGTATTGTTCAGTGCCTCTGTTTCTTTACTCGTTTTCTGTCTGGTTGATCTGTCTTTTGTTGTGAATGGTGTGTTAAAATCTCCTAAGATTAATGTGCTTTAGTCTATTTACCCCTTTAATTCTGTTAGTATTTGTTTTATATATTGTGGTGCTCCTGTATAATGGTTATATCCTCTTGTTGGACTTATCACTTTATCACTATGTAATGTCCTTCTTTGTCTCTCATTACTTTCTTTCTTTTGAAATCTATTTTGTCTGATATGAGAACTGCTACTCCTTTTTTCTCCCTGTTATTTGCATGGAATGTCTTTTCCATCTCTTCACTTTTAGTCTGTGTATTTCTCTGGGTCTGAAATGAATCTCTTGTAGGCAGCATATAGATGGGCTGTATTTCTTTATACATTCTGCCACTCTGTCTTTGATTGGTGCATTCAGTCCATTTATACTTAAGGTGATGATTGATTTGTAATTATTTCCATTTTATTAATTGTGTTCTGGTTGTTTCTATTTCACCTTTCTGTTCTTTTTTTCCTTTCTTACACTGTGCTCTTGTTATTTGATGGATTTGTTTAGTGTTGTGATAAGATTTGCCTTTTTGTTTTTATGTCTTCCTTTCTGTCTGTGTCTGTCTTTCTGTCTTCTTTCCTTCCTACCTGCCTGCCTGTTTTCCCTCCCTCCAACTCTCCTTTCTTTTTTGTGTATCTATTGTAGGCTTTAGTTTTGTGGTTTTCAAAGGTTCAGAGAGAGCTTCCTTACTATATAACGGTCTATCTTAAATTTCTGAGTACTCTACTTCAAACACAATCTCTAGGTGCTTTTTTCCCTCCTCTTCTTCATCCTCCACAGTTTATGTATTAGATGTCATCATCTGCACTTTTTTTTTTTACCCCTTGACTGATTTTGTGATTAGTTGATTTTGCTTCTTTTGTTTTAATATTGTGCTTTCTTTTTAATTAATTGTTCTACTACCTTTACTGAGGGTTTATTTTCACTGGTGGAAGGTACTTTTCCTTAGGAACATTTCCATCTACAGATGTCCCTTTAACACATCCTGTAGGGCTGGCTTAGTGGTGGTAAATTCTTTCAACTTTTGTTTATCTAAAAATCATTTAATCCTTGCTTCAAAGTTAAATGATATTCTTGCTAGGTAGACTCTTCGTTGGATGTCATTCTTTTTCAGTACATTAAATATATCATACTGGCCTTTAAAGTTTCTGCTGAGAATTCTACTGATAACCTGATGTGATTTCCTTTACAAGTAACTTTTTTCTCTGTCTTGTGCTTTCAGTACTCTCTGCTCATCCTTGATCTTTGCCATTTTAATTATTATATGTCTCGGTGTTTTCTTCTTGGGGTTCCTTTTGTTGGGGGCTCTCTGTGCTTCTGTGACCTGAGTGTCTATTTTCTTCTCCAGATTGGGGAAATTTTCAACAATTATTTCCTTAAAGAATGTTTCTAACCCTTTGTCTCCCTCTTCTCCTTCTGGTACCATATTATGTGAATATTGTACTGTTTGGATTTGTCATACAGCTCTCTTATTTCATTTCTAGAGATCCCTTTTTCTCTCTGTTTTTTGACTTCCTTGTTTTCCTGTTCCCTAATTTACATTTCACTTTCAGCTTCTTCAGCCTGTAATAATCTGCTCTAAAATCCCTCCATTTTATGTTTCATTTCAGATAGTATATTTTTCAGTCCCGAGTGGCTGTTTTTCAGTTCTTCTGTATTTTTGTTGAAGTCTTCCCTGAGATCTTGGAATATTTTTCTGTAGATACGTGAGCATGTTTATCACTTTTTCTTTGAAATCTTTACCAAGAAGATTGGTTATTTCAGTTTGACTAAACCCTCTTTCTGGTGTTTTGTCTTGTAGTTTTGTTTGGAACACATTCCTCTGCCTCCTCATTATGTTGAGTTTTCTGTGTTTCTTCCTTTGTATTAGATGGGTCTGCTGCTTCCTGACGTATGGGGAATAGGTTTTTGAAAGAGGCACTGTTAGTGCCCAGAAGCTCAAGAATTTCTACTTCCTAGTTTAGGAGCCCCAGCTGTTGGCTAGCAGTGTGTGTTTCTGCCTTTCCTTCTGGCTGTAGTGGTGTCAGTCTCGGTGGGCAGTTTGATTTGGCTATGCCTTTGTGGTCAGTACAGTAGTTTTTGCTGGAATTTCTCTGGGTCTGTCCTCTGCCTGGACTGTAGCAATGGCTGTGCTGCAGGGTTAATGGGGTGTACTCTCTGATGTGGAGCTCTGCCAAGGCTCAACATACAGCACCGATCTTGGATACCCACAGGGAGGAAGGAGCTCTTAGGGCTGGCTCCTGTAGGCACTTCTCTGGTTGGGTGAAAGAGAGCTGAGAAACCTGGTAGGGTCTCCCTTTGCCTAGCAGGCAGCAAAGTCTGACACTACTGCTTGGTGAAGTGGTTGCTGCCCACCACATGAAAAGGGATGAGATTTGGGGCTGCATTGCCTGGAAGGGGATTGGAACGTCTGGGGCTCACAAGAGTTCCCAATCTGTTGTGCCAAGGGCAAGCTGGTCAGGTTTCGTCCACCTGCCTGAGAAGAGAGCTCCATCCAACACTTACCCCTTCAGCGCCCTTCCCACTGTTGGGAAGTCTTGCAAACTGCCCACTTAGCTTTTTCCTCACGGGGATCAGTGGAGCATGCCTGTTCTCCACAAGCAGCTAATCTCAGCCTCCCTGAGTGTTCTACCTGTCCTTGTTGTCCAGCCCTGCTAATCACCAGAACACCATATAATTTGGGCTCATGCTTCTAGAGAAGATCACCAGATTCAACTTTTCAGCAATATTGGACTCCTTCCCACCCCCAGCTCCATTCTTTTCTCCTACCTGTGGACTGGGGTGGGGGCTGGGTTTGGGTACCACTTGATCTGGTTTTGCCACTTTACCCTTTTCTGTGAGGTCTTCTCTTCTTCCCCGGATGTAGTTAATGTGTTCTACAGTCTTCAGGTCATTTTCAGATTGAGTCGTATTTGCTGTATTTTCGTGTTTTATGTTTTGGGGAGGAGGTTTCCACCTTGCCTTCCTACTCTGGCATCTTTTTCTCCATCCCTCCTCATTGTAGTTTTGATTTGCATTCCCCTAATGATTAGTAATGTGGAGTATCTTTTCATGTGCCTGTTTGCCATCTGTATTTCTCCTTTGGAGAAATGTTTATTCAGGTCATCTGCCCATTTTTTAGTCAGGTTATGTTTTTTTGATGTTGAGGCATATGAGCTCTTTATTAATTTGGATGTTAACCCCTTATTGGATAAATTGTTTACAAATATATTCTCCCATATTGTAGGTTGCCTTTTTGTTCTGCTTGATTGTGTCCTTTGCTGTACAGAAGCCTTTTAGTTTTATGTAGTCCTATTTGTTCATTTTTTATTTTGTTTCCCTTGCCTGAAGAGACGTTTGCATGAAAAGTGCTCATACTTATGTTAAAGAGTTTTTTTACTTATGTTTACTTCTAAGAGTTTTATCGTTTTTTCTTGCTTACATTCAGGTCTTCGATCCATTTCAAGTTTACTTTTGTGTTGAGTTAGACAGTAATCCAATTTCATTTTGTTGTTTGTTGCTGTCCTGTTTTCCCAACGCCTGTTATTGAGGGGACTGTCTTCTCCCCATTGTATATTCATGGCTTGTTTATCATATATTAATTGACCATATATGCGTGCATTGATATCTGGGCCCTCTATTCTGTTTCATTTCTATGGGAATACTGTGTTATTGTCTTGTGCCAATACCATGTTATTTTGATTACTGTAGCTTTGTAGTAGAGGTTGAAGTCAAGGAGGGAAATCCCCATAGCTTTGTTCTTACTCAGGATTGGTATGGCTATTCCATGTCTTTTATAGTTCCATATGAATTTTAGAACTCCTTTTTCTAGTTCATTGACAAATGCTGTTGGAATTTTGATAGGGAGTGCATTGAATCTGTAAATTGCTTTAGGCAGGATGTCCATTTTGACAATATTAATTCTTCCTACCCATGAACCCAGGATAGAATTACACTCAGTCTTATAGTTTACAGACTACCTTTCACTTCCTTGATAAGGCTTATTACTTGGTATTTTATTCTTTTGATGCAATTGTAAATGGAATTGTTTTCCTCATTTCTCTTTCTGCTGATTTGTTGTTAGTATATAGGAATGCAACAGATTTCTGTGGATTAATTTTGTATCCTGCAACTTTGCTGAATCCAGTTAGTAATTCTAATAGTGTTACCAGTGGAGGTGCTCTTTTTCCCAGGATCATGTCTCAGAAGCGATGATGAATGAAGCCAGTAGACAAGAGTACAGAGCAACCATCAAAGTTTTTAATGAGGAGTTAAAAGGAATGAAAAAGATCCCTGCTAATTGAGCAGGGCTCCAAGGGAAGATGCCATTAGGGCTGCAATGTCTAGGGTTTATAAGTAGAAATGCTGAGGAATTTACATGATTGGCTGGAGCTTGTTGCTATGGCTGAGGTAGGATGGATCAAAGGAAAGAAAAACTCTCTTTTTTCCAGGCTGAATTTTCCCAGATGTCCAGGATGAAGCTTTCTGTTTAGTGCCAAGCCTTGACCGTGACTTTACATTACTGGGGCTCTCTCTGCCTGCTTCCCACTAACACCTGCCTCAATAGTTTTTTGTAGAGTCTTTAGGGATTTCAAGGCTGGCTTCCTGACTATAACAGTTATTACTAAGTCACTGATTGCTCTATTTCAAACATAGTCTGAAAGTACTTTTTTCTTCTTCCTCCTCCATACTTTATATATTAGAAGTCATAATCTGCACTTTTTGTGTAACCCTTGCTCAATTTTTTACTTTTATTTTGTTTGAATTTCATACTTGCATGGTAATTACTTGGTATACTGTCTTTACTGTGAGTTTATTTTTGCTGGTAAGAACTATTTCGCCTTAGGAACATTTTCATCTATAGTAGTACTTTTAACATAGCCTGTAGTACTAGTTTATTTGTTATAAAGTCTTTAAGCCTCTGTTTATCTGCAGATTGTGTAATCCCTGCTTTAAATTTGAATGATAATATTGCTGGGTAGTGGATTCTTGGCTGAAGGTCCTTCTGCTTCAATATATTAAATAGTTCATGCCACTCCCTTCTGGCCTGTACCATTTCTGCTGAGAAGTGTGCTGACCACCTGATGCAGTTTTCCTTATTAAGTAATCTTTTTTCTTTCCCTGGCTGCTTTCAGTGCTCTTTCCTTATCCTTTGTCTTTGCAATTTTAATTATATCTCTTGGTTTGTCTTTCTGGGGTTCTTTTGTTAGGGGCTCTCTGTGCTTCCATGATCTAAGTGTCTTAATTCCTTCCCCAGATTGGAGAAGTTTTCAACAATTACTTCCTCAAAGAGACTTTCTATCCCTTTTTTTCTCTTCTCCTTCTTGTACCCCTGTTATTCAAATACTGTTTCATTTGGATTGGTCACACAGCTCTCTTATCATTATTTCATTCCTAGAGATCCTTTTTTCTCTCTGTTCCTCAGCTTCGTTGTGTTCCTATTCTCCATTTCCATCTTATTGATTGCCTTGTCTACTTGCAACAATCTGTTACTCATTCCCTGCATTGTGTGTTTCATTTCAGTTATTGTATTCTTCAGCTCTTGTCTCTCTTTGTTGAAGTCCTCCCTGGGATCTTAATACATGTCTGCAGATCAGTGAGCATATTTATGCCTTTTACTTTGAAATCTTTATCGAGATTGGTGATCTGCATTTCATTTAGTCCTCTTTCTGGTGTCTTATTCTGTTGATTTTTTAAAGAACATATTCCTTTGCCTCCTGTTTTTGTCAGCTTTTATGTGTTACTTTATATTAGATGGATTTGGTATGCCTCCTAATCTAGGGAATAATTGCTTTATGAATAAGGTGTCCTGTGATGCCCAAAAGCTCAGTACTCTTTCCTCTCTAGTGGCTGCTTCTCCTTTGATGTGGAATCCAGTTGCTGTTGGTACACAATGGGCAGGGTCACCTTTCTGTCTGACTATCATGAGTGGTTTATCTCAGTCTATTGAGGCTGATAGTTTGCCTCAGCCTATGTGATCAGAGCAAGGGTTTCTGATGGGAACCTTGTTGGCAGGGCCACCCTCTATCTGACTTGCAGCGATGGTGGCGCTGCTGAGTTAACAGGGTGGGCAGGGCAGTTGCAGAGCAAGTTTCACAATGGTAGGGTGCAGGGGCTCCCAGCAGTGGCAAGTCCTCAGTGTTGCAGAGCATCCTGGAGCTTGGCAGTGGCAGTAAGCTGTGCATTGTATGGGCATGCCGCAGTGGCAGTGAATTGTTTGGTGGGAGGTCACACCAGCTCACAGAGGTAGTGCAACATGTGCATTGAGGGGGCATGCAGGCACATGGGCAAGTGGTGGTAGCAAGTGGTGTCACGGGGAGTCCATGCTGGCCTCAGAGACAGCTAGTAGTGCTGCAGTGGCACGTGGCTGCTGCAGCAGTAAGTCTTGCAGGTGCCCTCTAGCATCAGTGAAATGCACAGCACCTAGCTTAGCCACCCATGTGGAGGAAGGAGCTCTTGGAGGTGGCTCCTTCAGGCACCTGCCCAGTTGGCCTGAAACAGGTTGTGAAAGTTGGGATTGTCCCCCTATGACTGCCAGGCAGCAAAGTCTGACACTCTTGGGCTGATTGGGCCTGTGTGTTGGTGGTGCCCAGCAAAGCACCTGGAGCTGAGCCACCACCAAGGAGGATGGAGCATCTGAGGCTCCCAAGAATGCCCTACCTCTTGGGCCAAGGGAGGAGTAGGGATGTATCATCCACCTGCTTTTTCTCCTGCAGAGATAGCTCCATCCAATCCTTGCCCCTCTGGCTCCCCTCCCAATACTGGCAAGTGTCCCAAACTGCTGCCTTTGTGTTTGTTCTCAGGGGTCCAGTGGATTATTCATGTCCTCCACAGGTGGCTGGTGTCTCAGCTTCCCAGTGTTTCATCTGTCTCTGGTGTCTGTTCCCGGTAATCACCAGAACCCAGTGCAATGTGGACTTGTGTTCCCAGAGCAGATCTCTAGGGCCAGGTGTGCAGAATTCCTGGGCTCTTATCCCCTTACTGCTTCTTTCCTCTTTATCCCAGCTATGGGCTGGGCTGGGATTGGAGAAGGGCTTGGGTACTGCTTGATCACTGCTCTGCCACTTTACCCTTTTCTGTGTGGTCTTTTCTTCTTCCCCAGATGTAGGTGGTCTGTTCTGAGGTCTTCAGGTCATTTTCAGGTTTAGTTGTATTTTCTTTAGTTTCTTCCTTGGTATGTGTGGGGGAGAAGGTTTCCATCTTGCCTTCCTACTCTGCCACCTTCAGCCCTCTGCCTCCTAATTGTTGTTCTTCCTTTTGCCTTTCCTCCCTTATAATCTTTTCCTCCTTATAGAAAACAAAGTGATCCTTTTAAAATACAATTCAGGTCATGTCTCAATTCTACCTAAAACCTTCCATTGATCCTCTCACTCATAGTAAAAGTTACAATGCTATACTTAATCACCTGAAAGCTTTATATGATCCAGACTCCCTGCCTAACTCTTATTTTGTATAGATTTTCTTTGACGTCTGTTGTCTTCCTGAGTGGTGATTAAATTCTTTCACAGGTTTACAGTTTGAGGACAAGGAGATGTACACTTCTTGTGTATTACTAGATGGTGATCTGTTGTAGTTCTGTACTGAGGTGTGGTTTACGTTTACCCCCATAATGAGTTCTTTAATGTTATAATAACCAAATAAATTAAAGACTACAATCTCTAACATGCATGGCTACTAAAATTTTTCCTTTCTACATCCTTGCTGATTTGACTTTACCTGTAGGGACTCTAACTCCCAGAATGCCAAATGGCTCAGCCAGTCCCCTTCTTTTCATGCAATATACATTCTCACTCCTGCCATTAAAATATATATATATTAGTTGCTCTCTCCAAATAGCTGTATTAAGCTTGGAGGGCTGAGATAAGAACAGTGTGTAATCAATTTGCTAGTTGATAAAGACCCTTGATAAACTTAACTGGGGGCAGATATTAGGGCAAAAGTATGAAGTAGAAGTTTCTCTTCAGTTAGTTCTCTTTCATGGTGTAATTCCTAGGAGACCCTGGAATGAAGTCCAGGTAAATTTTGTTCTTTGATCTAGTTATACCTGCCTTATAATTAATGAAACATCTTCCTAGTTTCTATCACTCTTGCCTGTCAGTCTTTTTGGTGCTGGTGTGTTTTAATCTTTTTTTTTTTCTGCCTGTTTAATAGTCTGGGTGTCATTATGTGTGTTTATTCAAGGAACTGCTATGGATGAGTTATTTCTTATGGTAAATTTCATTATTCAGAATTTTGACTTGGTCAAGACTTGTGCTTAGATAAACAGTGACTTTATAGAGAAAAGGTTCTTTATAAATATAAAAATATGGAAGTGGGCATCACACACAGTGATAATTTTGATGAACTTAGCAAAAATTTCACACTTAAACAGGAATACATAGCATACATATAGGCTTGAGCCAGTTTGTATCTTTAGTTAGACCTGAGTTTGAACTCTGACTCCTTGAATTATTTACTGTGTGATTTGAAGAAAGTTAATTAATTTTACTTTAGCTTTGATTCTTTTCATTTGTGAAAAGTTTTAAAATGCCTGTCTTACATTGGGCAACTTATTTCCAAATGCTTTAATAAGATGGATTGATGGATATATATGTGATATGCAAATATAGCAAAATGCCATAAGCTGTAGGTGGTGGATATATGGGTTTTCACTGAGCAATTATTCAACTTTTCTGTATGTTGGAAAATTTTTAACCATGTTAGAAAAAAATCTTGCAGGTTTACTAGAATTAGATGAAATATATGTTAGAAGTGCCTGGCATGTAGTAAGTGCTCAATAAATAGTGGTTGCTAAAAAGCACTTCATAGGAGAGATATGTTTTATAGTGTTGATAAAATAATAAGTCAGTTTATAAAATATTTTAAAATACTTGACTCCAGTTTTACTGATCTTCACTTGAGAAAAACTGAATAAAAATCTCTAAAATGTTGTACATGAGCTTGGATTTTCTTTTCTTCTGTTTTCTTTTTTGTTTTTCTTCCTTCCCTCCTCCCTTTATACCCTCCTCCTCTTCTTTACTCAGTTTTATAAAGTGCCTCCAGGGCTAAGAACCACTGATGGGAGGAGGGCAAGTAATGAAGTAAAGGAGATAGAAGGGTTAGGAACTAACAGACACTAACAGAATAGCCTTTGTGGTGTTTATAAGAGGTCTCTGCTCCTCAGTACTCTTTGGACTCATCTGTCTATTCATTCATTTTCTTTTACTGACTCAGTTTTTATGTCCATTGTTTATAATCTCATATAGCTTCCTCATTGGTAAAATGAAGATAAAGTACCTAGTGTTAGAGTTGTTATAAAGGTTGAATTTATTTCAGTAATATATATAAAGTACTTAGCACTTAATGCTCAATAAATACTGGTTATTTTGTTTTAATAATAAAAATAATATGACTGACAATATTATAATAGTGAAAACACATTATTGAGCAGCTATTCCTGTTTCAGGTATTGGTTAGCCACTTGTAATATTGTAATAAATCTTACAGATGTGATTTCTTCCATCAAAGAGCTCACAATATCATGTGAAGAAACTCGTTTCTAGAACAAGTTTCAGGAGAGCATTTTTTAAATGCCAAGATAGAGATGAGAGTATGTGTGTGACTCATGGAATCCCAGCCTAGAAACGAGTTCAAGATAACATTTTTAAATGCCAAGATAGAGAGGAGAGAATGGTGTGGCCCATGGAACCCCAGCCTAGATTTGCTTCTTATTTTAGCTTTGTCCTCATTATACAAGTGTCCAGAGGTACTTTAGTTTTATTGAATTTTGTTAGCAAGGTATCAAGGTCTCAGATAACCAGATATCAAAGTCTCATTAAGAAATCAGATTGGGGTCTGTCTTCTTCTGGATTTTAAAGTCGGGGTAGGGGAGAGATGAGCACAGTATACCATTTCCTGCCTTCTTCCCCATCCAACCTAGCCAATCCATATTGAGGTTTTTTCTTGGACAAATTAGATTAGTTTCTAATTATAGGTTAGATAATTAACTCTTTAGTATAGTCACTTTTTAAGCATTGAGAGCAAATACTTAGGTGAAGAGTTCTTTTTTTTGTGCACACAATATTCAACAAAAAACAAATTTAACTAGTATCCAACTGAATACTTGTTTGTATTAAAGAAACTTTAAAAGAATTATGTAGAGTCCAGCAAGATGGAGCAATGACATGGTATCCTGATGCATAAATCTGGCAAAGCCTAGGTATTAAGTAAAGAGGAAAAAAACATAGTTACTGTGACACCAGTCTGGAATTACATTTTATAAGTGCTTGTAATTATTAACAGGATTATTAATGCTGCTTTGTGTTGGTCCTCAGAATTGTGGTTAACAGTTGGTTCATCTGCCTTTTTATGTAAGAGCTTCAAATCAAGTTCTGTCATAATATTTCTAGGTGTTTCAAAACTAATACTTACAAATAGATTCTGGGCCATTTTTGTAGAAGACTTTTTTTAATTTAATGAAATGTTTCATTTTTACTTTTGTCTAAAATTAATACAATGTTGTGCATTGAAATAATGGGGACCTGCCCTGAGATTACCAGACTTGAGGGTTGATCAATCTGTACACATATTTGTTTTTTTCTTATTACCTAAGCAAGATGAATATAGATAAGCTGGTTTAATGCCTTGGTGTATATTCTTCTAGACCATTTTATATGCATATGCATATATATATATATATATATATAAAGTAATTCTAATGTAACCATACTGTACATGCTCTTTTATAATCTTTTTTTCACTTATAATGTTATCTTATATATCTTGGCACATTTTTCAAGGGCTACATAATACCATTTATGGAGTATGGATGTATAATTATATATTTAATGGAGCAATTAAAGGAAACAAGTATCTGATATTTCTGTTATTTGTACCTATATTCCATGTTGTGAGGAACATTCTTGAAGCTAAATCTTTGTATACACTTTAATTATTTCCTTGGGATAAATTTCTAGAAATAGAATTGTTAGGGTTTTAAAGACTTAATATATATTGTCAAATTACCTACTTTTCAGAAAGGTCTAACCAGTTTACAGTTCCACCAGTGGTTTATGAAAATAGCTATTTTCCTATATATACACTTAGTGTTTGCTATCCTTTGAAAGTTTTAAATTATAAAATGTATGATGTATGTAGTAACATTGTAAAAAGCAGGAAAATGAGAAAAATCCTATTTTCTAGAATGCTTTTTTCATAACAAAGTGATTTTATTATAGTGTTCCAGCCTTTTGTCATTTGCATAAGTGGTTTTAATTATATATATAGTTATCTGTTTTTTTATTCATTATTACTTACTTAACAGGTTCATTACTTAGTAAGTAATCTCTGCCTTTACTTATCCCTCACAATTACAATTTTCAGTGGCCACACAGTAGCACAAGTATTCATGTTTACCTAACTCCTGGACAACTACTTTACTGTCAGTTTTTATTATTTATAATACAACAGTAAAAGTACTACCATTTATTGATAAGATATAGCTACCATTTATTGAACACTTACAATGAAACAAACTTTATATTATGTATTTTTTTCATTCTTTATATTATTCCCTTAGGACTGATGTCCAGGATTGGTAATTTTGGATCATGAACATTTATGGCACAGCCTTTCTTATGTCTTACATTTTCTTTTTTATTTCTTTTTACCTTGAAACATTTATTGGAAGCCTTAGAAGCACTGAGTACAAAGATGAATCAGACAGAGTTCTTGGAGTCAGATATTAAACATATATGATAAAGGGGGCATGATAAAAGATATTACTGTACTACAGTTTATTGATCTGTTGGTTGGTTGGTTGGTCAGTCTGTCCATCCATCCATCTATCCATTGATACACACATGATTTTTCCTCTGAAGCATTGGAGAACTAGTTAAAGATATGATGCCCTTTTACCCCCAAATATTTTAGTATAAGACAAGGACATGTTCTTAACCACAGTACAATGACCAAATATAGGGAGCTTAACATGAATATAATACTATTAGTTAATCTGTTATCCATGGTAACGTTTTACCAGTTGTCCAAATAATGTGCTTTATGGCAATTGTCCCCCTGGATCCAGGATCTAATTGAAGATTATGCATTGCCTTTAGTTGTGTTGTGTCTTTGGTCTCCTTTAACCTGGAACTGTTCCTCGGGGCTTCTTTGTCTTTCTTTTTTTTTTTAACAACTTATTTTGGTATCATTAACCTACAATTACATGAGCAATATTATGGTGATTAAACTACTCCCTTCCTCAGGTCCCCCACACCAACCCTATTACAGTCACTGTCCATCAGTGTAGTGAGATGAGAATCACTACTTGTCTTCTCTGAGTTGTACAGTCCTCTCCGTGCCCCCCCACCTTATGTCTGCTAATCGTAATGCCACTTTTACCCTCTTATCCCTCCCTTCCCGCCCTTCTTCCCCAGTCCCTTTCCCTTTGGTCACTATTAGTCCATTCTTGGGTTCTGTGAGTCTGCTGCTGTTTTGTCCCTTCACTTTTTCTTTGTTCTTATACTCCACATATGAGTGAAATCATTTGATACTTGTCTTTTTCGGCTTGGCTTATTTCACTGAGCATAATACCCTCTAACTCCATCCATGTTGTTGCAAATGGTAGGATTTGTTTTCTTCTTATGGCTGAATAATATTCCATTGTGTATATGTACCACATCTTCTTAATCCATTCATCTACTGATGCACACTTAGGTTGCTTCCATTTCTTGGCTATTGTAAATAGTGCTGCAATAAACATAGGGGTGCATCTGTCTTTTTGCGTGAGTTCTTTGTATATTTTGGATGTCAACCCCTTATCAGATACATCATTTATGAATATATTTTCCCATATTGTAGGATGTCTTTTTGTTTTGCTGATGGTGTCCTTTGCTGTACAGAAGCTTTTCAACTTGATATAGTCCCATTTGTTCATTTTTCCTTTTGTTTCCCTTGCCTGGGGGGATATGTTCATGAAGAAGTCGCTCATGTTTATGTCCAAGAGATTTTTGCCTATGTTGTTTCTAAGAGTTTTATGGTTTCATGACCTACATTCAGGTCTTTGATCCACCTTGAGTTTACCTTTGTGTATGGGGTTAGACAGTAGTCCAGTTTCATTCTCTTACATGTAGCTGTCCAGTTTTTCCAACACCAGCTGCTGAAGAGACTGTCATCTCCCCATTGTATATCCAAGGCTCCTTTATCAAATATTAATTGACTGTAGGTGTTTGGGTTAATGTTTGGATTTTCTATTCTGTTCCACTGGTCTGTGGGTCTGTTTTTGTGCCAGTACCAAATTGTCTTGATTCCATATGAATTTTAGAATTATTTGTTCCAGTTCATTGAAAAAAGCTGTTGGTATTTTGATAGGGATTGCGTTGAATCTGTAGATTGCTTTAGGTAGTATAGCCATTTTGACAATATTTATTCTTCCTAGCCAAGAGCATGGGATGCATTTCCATTTGTTAGTGTCTTCCTTAATTTCTCCTAGGAGTGTCTTGTAGTTTTCAGAGTACAGGTCTTTTACTTCCTTCGTTAGGTTTATTCCTAGGTATTTTATTCTTTTAGATGCAATTGTGAATGGAATTGTTTTTCTGACTTCTCTTTCTGTTAGTTCATCATTAGTGTATAGGAAAGCAACAGATTTCTGTGTGTTAATTTTATATCCTGCAACTTTGCTGAATTCAGATATTAGTTCTAGTAGTTTTGGAGTGGAGTCTTTAGGGTTTTTTATGTACAGTATCATGTCATCTGCAAATAGTGACAATTTGACTTCTTCTTTACCAATCTGGATGCCTTGTATTTTTTTGCTTTTTCTGATTGCCGTGGCTAGGACCTCCAGTACTATGTTGAATAACAGTGGAGAGAGTGGGCACCCCTGTCTTGTTCCCCATCTTAGATGAAAAGCTTTCAGCTTATCACTATTAAGTATGAGGTTAGCTGTGGGTTTGTCATATATAGCCTTTATGATGTAGAGGTACTTGCCGTCTATACCCATTCTGTTGAGAGTTTTAATCATGAATGGATGCTGAATTTTGTCAAATGCTTTTTCAGCATCTATGGAGATGATCATGTGGTTTTTGTTCTTCTTTTTATTGATGTGGTGGATGATGTTAATGGATTTTCGAATGTTGTACCATCCTTGCATCCCTGGGATGAATCCCACTTAATCATGGTGTATGATCCTCTTGATGTATTTTTGAATTCGGTTTGCTAATATTTTGTTGAGTATTTTTGCATCTACATTCATCAGGGATATTGGTCTGTAATTTTCTTTTTTAGTGAGGTCTTTGCCTGGTTTTGGTATTACAGTGATGCTGGCTTCATAGAAAGAGTTTGGAAGTATTCCCTCCTCTTCTATTTTTTGGAAAACTTTAAGGAGAATGGGTGTTATTTCTTCTCTATATGTCTGGTAGAATTCAGAGGTGAATCCATCAGGTCCGGGGGTTTTGTTCTTGGGTAGTTTTTTGATTACCGATTCAATTTCGTTGCTGGTGATTGGTCTGTTTAGTTTTTCTGTTTCCTGCTTGGTGAGTCTTGGAAGGCTGTATTTTTCTAAGAAGTTGTCCATTTCTTCTAGGTTTTGGAGCTTGTTAGCATATAGATGCTCGTAATATTCTCTTATAATTCTTTGTATTTCTGTGGGGTCCGTCGTTATTTTTCCTTTCTCATTTGTGATTCTGTTTATGTGTGTAGATTCTCTTTTTCTCTTAATGAGTCTGGCTAGGGGTTTATCTATTTTGTTTATTTTTTCAAAGAACCAGCTTTTGGTTTCATTGATTTTTTCTATTGTTTTATTCTTCTCAATTTTATTTATTTCTTCTCTGATCTTTATTATGTCTCTCCTTCTGGTAACTTTGGGCCTCATTTGTTCTTCTTTTTCCAATTTCAATAATTGTGTCCTTAGACTGTTCATTTGGGAATGTTCTTCCTTCTTTAAATCGGCCTGGATTGGAATATACTTTCCTCTTAGAACTGCCTTCGCTGCATTCCACAGAAGTTGTGGCTTTGTGTTGTTGTTGTCATTAGTCTCCATATATTCTTTGATTTCTATTTTGATTTGGTCGTTAACCCATTGATTCATTCGGAGAATGTTGTTAAATCTCTATGTATTTGTGAGCCTTTTTGATTTCTTTCTGAAATTTATTTCTAGTTTTATACCTTTGTGATCTGAGAAGTTGGTTGGTAGGATTTCAGTATTTTTTAATTTACTGAGGTTCTTTTTGTGGCCTAGAATGTGGTCTATTCTGGAAAATGTTCCATGTGCACTTGAGAAGAATGTGTATCCTGCTGCTTTTGGGTGCAGAGTTCTGTAGATATCTGTTAGGTCCATCTGTTCTAGTGTGTTGTTCAGTGCCTCTGTGTCTTCACTTATCCTCTGCCTGGTTGATCTATCCTTTGGAGTGAGTAGCGTGTTAAAGTCTCCTAGAATAATTGCATTGCTGTCTATTTCATCCTTCACTTGTGTTAGTATTTGTTTCTTTGTCTTTCATAACATTGATATTTTTGAAGAATAAAGGTTGGTTATTTTATAGAATATCCTTCAATTTGGGTTTGTTTGAAGTTTCCTCTTGTTCAAATTTAGATCGTGAATTTTTGTCAGGAATGTCATGTAAATGATGTTTTCCTTGTTCAGTGTATCATATTAGGAGGCATGTGGTGTCTGTCCCAATGTTGCTGAGGTTAAATTTGATTACTTGTTTAAGGTTGGGTCTGCCAAGTGCTTCCACTATAAAGTGACCAGTTTTTGCTTTTGTAATTAATAAGTAATCTTTGGAGAGATATTTTAAAACTGTAAATATCCTGTCCTCATCCAAATTTGACTCACTAGTTTTATCATCCATTGATGATTTTCTAACTTCATCATTCTGTATATGTATTAGTTGTCTTTTAACTGTAAAAGCTCTCCTTTATTTGTTTGTTTATATCAGTTTGAGCTCATGGATTCTTATTTTGTTGAATAGTTTATATTCTGTTACCATCATTATTTATTTTCATGCCCAAATTGTCCCATATTTGGGCAGTGGGAACTCGTTCAAGCTGGTTCCTGTTTGCTTTTCTTATGTTCTCATCATTCTTTGAGCAGTTCTTTGCTTTTTGACGTAGCAGGGTAATCCAGGCTCATCTTGTACTTTCCTTGCCCTAGTGCTGGAATCAGTCATTTCTCCATTTATCCCTTTTAGTTTAGAAATCAAGATATAAGCTAGGTATATATATATTTAAGCATCCTCAAGGTGATTTTGCTGGTCTGTCTGGAACCCACTGTAATAGAGGCTTCTTGTATATAGGAATTCCATCTAAATATTTGCTAAATGGACCAGATTGAGTAGTATTTGAAATAGTCCATCGAGATGAAGGAACATAAATAGAGTCACAGCATTTGGAAGAGCCCAACTCATTCAGAGGAGTTACAGTTCAGTGTGGCTTCAAGCAGAGAAGAGGCTAGAGAATGAGGCAGGGACCAGTTCATTGAGGACTTTATTTACCAATCAAAGGAACGTAGCCTTAAAGATGAGGAGCCATCATAGAGAGTTTAAACTGGGTAGGGAAATGATGGATTTTGACATATTTACACTTTAAGGTCATTCTGCTGTCACCAGTGGCAGGTAGTGCATAATATGGATTAGATGTATGTTTAAAACTGATTTCCAACACAGTTGAAATTTTTCTTAGATGGCTTAAACTTTTCTCTTTTAAGCCAGTGTTACAGCTACTGGATACTAACACCTCAAAGGGATAGTTAGCAGTAGCTTAGTGAAAAGAGAAAAAGAAAGAGCAAGACCACCCAGTACATTAAAGCTTGAGTCATTGACTTACCTGTTTGTGGAATGGCATCAACTCTTCCTTTTAGTAGTAGTTTTGCAATCAGACTGGAAACTGAATGTCAGTGTTTTCTGTTGAAAAACAGCACAAGCAAAATTATATAAAACAAAACAATACTGTCTTTTTTTAATGAAATATATTCATAAATATTAGTACTGTTAAATTTTATCTTTGTTAGTAGCATCAATAATAGGATCAATATAGACACTATAGGATTCATACAGTGCAGATGCCCAACTGGTTTGTGAGGTAACCAAAATATGAAATATTAACAATCTTTTTTCTAAAATAATAGCAGATTGTATCATCAGCTTGAAGTTTACTGTTACCATAAAACGTTTTATTTCTGTACTATTTACAGCCCGTATCCCAACCAGTTAGAGTTGATCAACAAGCAACTCTTCTAAAACCGGATTTAGTTCACAGGTAAGTGAGTATCTTCAGGTCAGTACCATGAACATGATGTTTAAGTATTTGCATTCAGTAGGTGATCACTGTATCTTGACTAAAGAAGCTTTTCTGTTCTTATATTTGTATATATGTTCAATAAAAATAGTAGGTTAGTTTTTTACTTTTTTATGTTAATAGGGATCATTTAGATTATTATTGACCATGTTCTTGCCCTCATTATTATAATATTCTGTTACTAAGAAAAGCTATACAGGTTAAAAAAGGAAATAAATAATTTAGAGTAAAATTCCATCTAATCTAAACAAATAAATTACAACCAGATGCATAATTGTGTTATTATTTGGTAGTTGTAAACTGATTTTTTTCTTTGTGTCATTCAGACTGGGTTATTTTCTTTTCTGTGGTCATGTTTACTGATTCTTTCCTTTGTCCTATTCATTCTGCCCTTGTCCCCATTCAGTGAGTTTATTTCAATGATTGTACTTTTTTTCCAGTTTTATTGAGAAATAACTGATAGACGTCAATGTGTAAGTTTAAGGTGCACAGCATGATGGTTGGATTTACATAATTGTGAAATGATTTTAACAGGTTAAGCTAGCATCCATCTTGTCATATAGATACAATAAAAAGAAAAAAGAAAAAAGAATTTTTTCCCTATGGTAAAAACTCATAGGATTTCCTCTAAACAAATTTCCTATGTAGCAGTGTTAGCTAGTTACATTCCTAGTACTTATTTACCTACCTTATAACTGGAGGTTTGTACCTTTTGACCACTTTCTTCTAATTGCCACCCCCACACTCACACTACTTCTACTAACGACAAATCTGATCTCATTTTCTATGTTCAGTTGTTTTTTGTTTTAGATTCCATATATAAATGAGGTCATACATTATTTGTCTTTGTCTGACTTACTTCACTTAACATAATGCCTTCAGGGTCCATCCATGTTGTCACAAATGGTAAGATATCCTAGTTTTTTTTTAATAGGTGAATAATATTCCATCGTATATATATATCACAACTTCTTTATACATTCATCCCTTGATGGACACTTAAGTTGTTTCTGTGTCTTGGCTGTTATAAATAATGCTGCTGTGAACATGGGGGTACAGATATCTTTTCAAGTTAGTGTTTTTGTTTCCTTTGGATACATTCCTGGAAATAGAATTGCTGGATTATTTTAACTTTTCCAGGATCTTCCAAACTGTTTTCAATAGTGGCTCTACCAATTTCCAGTCCCACTAAAAGTGCACAAAAGGTCCATTTTCTCCATATCTATGCCAGCATTAGTTATCTTTTTGATGATAGCCATTCTAATAGGCATGATATGATTTCTCATTGTGGTTTTAATTTTCATTTCCCTAATGACTAGTGATGTTGAGCATCTTTTCATGTACCTGTTGGCTTTTCATAATCTTCTTTGGAGAAATGTCTATTCAGGGTCCTTTGCCCATTTTTAAATTGTGTTATTTACTTCTTTGCTGTGGAGTTCTATAAGTTCTTTATACATTGTGGATATTAAACTATTAGATATATGGTTTCCATTTATTTTTCCCATTCTTTAGATTCTTTCACTTTGTTAATGGTTTGTCTTAATGTGCAGAAGCTTTTTAGTTTGATGTAGTCCCACTTGTATATTTTTGTTTTTGCTAATTGTGCTTTAGGTATTTCATCCAAAAAATCATTACCAAGACCCATGTCTAGAAGCTTTATTCCTGTGTTTTCTTCTAAGAGTTTCATGGTTTCAGGTCTTACATCTAAGTCTTTAATACATTTTCAGTTACTTATTGAGGGTGGTATAAGATAAGGATCCAGTTTCATTCTTTTAATGTAAGTATCCAATTACTCCTGCACCATTTATTGAAAAGACTGTCTTTTCTCCATTGAATATTCTTAGCTCCTTTGTCAAATATCAGTTGACCATATGGGTTTATTTCTGTTCCATTGGTCTGTGTCTATATGCCAGTACTGTATTGTTTTGATGACTACAGCTTTATAGTCAGAAAGTATGATGCTTGAAATCAGAAAGTATGATGCTTCCTTATTTGTTCTTCTTTCTCAGGATTTCCTTGGCTATCTGGGATCTTCTGTGGTTTCATATAAATTTTAGGAGTATTTTTTTCTACTTCTATAAAAAATGTCATTGGAATCTTGATAGGGATTGCATTGAATTTATATATGGCTTTTGGTAATAGTGACATTTTATTTGATTATTTGTATGCTGTTGGAAATGAGATCTATTTTTTTCAGAAAATTCATTGTTATTGTATAGAAATGCTACTGATTTTTGTACATTAGTTTGTATCTTGCACTTTTACTGAATTCATAGATTGTATCTAACAGTTTTTTGGTTGAGTCTTTAGGATTTTTTGTATATAAAATGATATCATCTATACATAAAGACAGTTTTACTTCTTCCTTTTCAATTCTGATGCATTTTATTTCTTTTTCTTGCCTGATTGCTCTAGCAAGGACTTCTAGTACTATGTTGAGAAAAAGTGATGAGAATGGGCACCCTTGTCTTGTTCCTGATCTAAGAGGAAAAGCTTTCAACCTTTCATCATTGAGTGTGTTAATTGTGGGCTTGACATATATGGCCTTTATTATGTTGAGATATGTTTCTTCTATGCCTGATTTGTTCGGTTTTTATCATGAATGGATGCTGAATTTTGTTGAATGCTTCTTCTGCCTATGTTGAGCCATCCTCCTGCATCCCAGGGATAAATCCTACTTGATTATGGTGTGTGATACTTTTAATGTGTTGCTGAATTCAGTTTGCTAATACCAAGAATTTTTGCATCTATATTTATCAGGGATATTGGTCAGTAGTTTTCTAGTAGTGCCTTTTTATGGTGGTGGTATCAGGATAATGCTGGCCTAGTAAAATGAGTTTGGCACTGTTCCATCTGCTTCAGTTTTTTGGAAGAGGTTGAGAAGGATTGGTGTTTATTCTTCTGTAAATGTTTAGTAAAATTCACCAATGAAGCCATCTATTCCTGGAGTCTCCTTTGTTGGGGAGTTTTTTATTGCTGATTCAACATTTTACTAATTGGTCTATTCAGATTTTCTGTTTCTTCCTGATTCACTCTTGGTAAGTTGTATGTTTCTAAGAATTTTTCCATTTCTTCTCAGTTGTCCAGTTTGTTGGTGTACAGTTGTTCATAGTAGGCTCTTATGATCTTTGAATTTCTGTGGTATCAGTTGTAATGTCTCCTTTATCATCTATAATTTGTTGATTTGGGTCCTTTCTTTTTTTTACTTGGTTAGGTTAGCTAAGGGTTTGTCAATTTTATCTTTTCAAAGAACCAGCTCTTACTTTGGTTAATATATTTTCTATTGTTTTTCTGTTATTTCTGCTCTCATCTTCATTTCCTTTCTTCCACTAACTTTGGGCTCATTTTGTTATTTTTCTAGTTTCTTAAGGTATAGAGTAGGTTGTTTGAGATCTTTCTTCCTTCTTAATGTAGGCATTTATTGCTATGAACTTCCCTCTTAGGACTGCTTTTGCTACCTCCACAAGATCTGGTATGTTTCCATTTTTCTTTCTTAAACATTTTTACTTCCCTTATAATTTCTTTGATCCCTTGATTGTTCAGAAGAGTGTTGTTTAATTTTCATGCATTCATGAATTTTTCTGTTTTGCTTTTGTTTTTGATTTCTAGCTTCATGCCATTGTGGTCAGAGAAGATACTAGGCATGACTTCAGTCTTCTTGAATTTGCTGAGTTATTTTGTGGCCTAACATGCTCTATCCTAGAAAATGTTCCATTTGCACTTGAAAAGAATGTGTATTCTGCTATTGTTGGATAGAATGTTCTGTATAGTCTTAGGTCCATTTGGTCTACAATGTTGTTCAAATCCACTATTTCCTTCCTGATTCTCTGTCTGGATGATCTGTCCATTGTTGAAAGTAGAGAAATAAAGTCCCCAACTACTGTATTGCAGTTTATTTATCCTTTTACTTCTATTACTTTTTGCTTTATATATTTAGATGTTTCAATGGTAGGCATATAAACATTTACAATTTGTTATATCTTCTTGAAGTATTGACCCCTTTATCATTTATAATGTCTTTGTCTCTTTTTACCATTTTTAGTTTAAAGCCTATTTTGCCTAAGTATAGCTACCCCTGCTTTTTTTATTTTGTTTTTAGGTTAACATTTGCTTGAACTGTCTTTTTCCATTCCTTCACTGCCAGTATGTATGTGTCCTTAAGGATTTAGTGAGTCTCTTGTAGACAGCATATTGTTGTGTCTTGTTCTTTTATCCATTCAGCTATTCTTTGTCTTTTAATTGGAAAATTTAATCCATTCATATTTAAAGCAATTATTGATAAGTAAGTACATTATTACCATTTTGTGTATTGTTCTCTGGTTGTTTTATAGATCTGTTGTTCTTTATTTCTTATCCTGTCATTTTCATGTTTTTGATGTCTTTTGGTATCAGTACACTTTGATTTTTTTTTTATGTTCTTCTGTGTAATATAAGAGGATTTTTCCCTTTGGGTTTACATGAAGCTTGCATAAAATATCTTAAACTACCCTTTTTTAAAACTCATAGTAAGTTAACTTCAATAGAATAGTAAATTTTACACTTTTACTTCTCCTCCACCTCACATTTAGGCTATTGAGTAATAACAGATTATTGTATTATCATTATTTTTGCTATGTATTTTTTAACTTTAAACTAGAGTTGTAAGTGAATTATGCACCACTATTACCATATTGCAGAATCTAACTACAAGTATATATTTACCATTACAAGTGAGATTTACACTACCTTTTTATGTTTTGTGTTTATGATGTTAATTAGCATTCCTTTACTTCCACACAAAGAATTCCCCTTGGCATTTCTTGTATGATATGTTTGGTGGTAATGAATTTCCTCAGGTTTTGTTTATTCAACAGTGTCTTTATCCTTTCTTTGTTTCTGAAGCACAGCTTTGCCAGGTATAGAATTCTTGATTCACATTTACTTTTTTTCAATATTTTGAATATATCATCCCCTTCTCTCCTGTCCTGAAAAGTTTCTGTTGAGGAATCCACCTATAGTCTTATGGGGGTTCCCTTGTATATGACCTCTCTTTTCTTTTGCTGCTCTTAAAATTCTTTGTTTATCTTTGATTTTTGACAATTTCATTATAATATGTCTTGGTGTAGACCTATTCATGTTCAACCTATTTGGGGTCCTTTGGACCTCCTGGATCTGCCTATCCATTTCTCTCTCCATATTCGGAAAATTTTCAGCCATTATTGCTTTAGATATACTTTCTGTCTCTTTCTCTTTCTCTTCTTCTGAAATTCCCATAATGCAAATATTGTTTCTTGTCACTGTGGTCCATAAATCCTATAAGCTTTCTTAACTTTTTTTCATTCTTTCTTGTTTTTGCTCCTTTGACTGGATAGTTCCCATTTTTTTATCTTCCAAGTAGCTGTTTTTTTCTTATGCATGGTTAATTTTTCTTTTAAAGCTCTCTATTGAATTTTTCAGTTATTGTATTTTTCAACTCTGTGATTTCTGTTTGTTGTCTTTTTTTTTAATAGTTGCTGTGTCCTTGTCAAAGTTCTCATTTTGTTCATGGATTATTTTCCTAGTTTCATTTAGTTGTCTGTGTTTCTTATAGTTCACTAAACTTCCTTTAGAGAATTATTCTGTATTCTTTGTCTGACAGTACATAGATCTCCATTTTTTTAGGGTCAGTTATAGGAGCTTTATTAATTTCATTTGGTGGTGTCATATTTACTTGATATTTTGTAATCCTTGATTCCCTATGTTGGTATCTACACATCTGAGTAATTAGGCTCCTTCCAGACTTTACAAGTGAACTTTGACAGAGTCAGATTTTCATCAGTCTGTTCAGTTTGGGTTTCTGGGTATGTCTGCTGGTAATGTCCTTGGGAAGGTAGGGCCTGCTATTATGGTATATTTTTGGATGAGTCACCTGTTTCAGTCCTGAGGATGGGGATGGGGGCCTTTGTCAGTGGCTGAGAACAGTTGGATAGGACTGCTGACTTGGTTCCCTACCCAAATGAGGTTATAGGATGGACTTCACAGTTGCCTGGATTCTCTGGTGAGGTTTCCTAAATGGTTGTGACTGGGTAATATATTCAGTAATAGTAATGAATTAATGTCCATTCCCTGGTAGAGCAGCAGTATGGGACCCAGGACATATACAGCTCATTGTTTAGAGACCTAAATCAGGGCAGAGTTTGCACTTAATTCCCTAGGTCAAGTGAGGCCACCAGTTTTGCTCTGCAGATTGGGTAAACCATGGGGTGTGCTCTCTGTTGAAGTGCCACTGTATGTAGGGCTGTTGAGTGGGCTATGTTCTTCCTGTGTGCTCTGGTTAGGTTCCCTGGTTGAATAGGCTGAAGGCTATATTCAGTGATGAGTAGTGATATGTGAATTAGATTCCCTGCCTGGGCACAGCAGGAGAAACAGCCCTAAAGCTGGTAAAGCTCTTTGTTTTTTGTCTTAACTCAAGATGACCTACACCCCAAGTTCCCTGCCCAAACAGACCCACTGACTTCATCCTGCAAACTCTTGGTTCTGCCTGCCTACCTCTTGATTTGAGTGCCACTGGGCCACACAGCTTCCACAAGTTTTTGCCAGCCCTTCTGGTTAGATAGGTCCTAAAGACATGCTGCGCTGTGGGTTGGGCAATGTTTCAGGTTCCTTATCTGGATGAGAATGTGAAGGGCCATTCCAGGTTACTCTCAATTTCTCAAACAGCTTCTCTGGTTGGGAGAGGGCCAGAGCTACCCTCAACCTTGGCTGTGAATTAACCCCCCTTCCTCTGGATAGCACAGGAACACTTCATGCCTAGTACTGGCTTTGTGTTAGGATCAATCAGCTTTGCCCCCCTGACTCTTGGCTTGAGCACTGCTGGGCCACACTGCTTCAAGGAGTTGTCACCCTTCTTGTGAGATGGGGCCAAATGACACTCTCCACAGCAAGTGGGGCTGTGATTCAGCTCCCTGCCTTGGTGTGGGCAAATTGGGCTCTAGGGCTGGCAAAACTCCTCATCTGATGATCCAAACCAGGCAGATATATACCCTGCCAAGTTCCCTGGTTAGACTGAGCCCCCAGCTTGGTTCTGCAGGTGAGCAGATCCACTGGTTAGAATTACTATTTGGGCGCTTCAGGTATGAAGTTGATCTGCCAAGACCCCTGTGCTGGTTGTTCCAAGTCCCTCCCCACTTCTCCATCACAGTCAGATTCGTGGTGGTTGAGCCCTATAGATTCCCCTGCAATCCTTGTGGTATGAGATCAGAGTAGGGGTTCCTGCAAAATCACCCACATACTGGGTGGGGGTCACTGGTTGTCCCCTAGGTTCTCTTTTCCCACCATAGGAATTGGAGACCTTTCTAAGTGGTACTGCACTCGCCTGGGGTGGGGCAATGTAGTCAGCATGTAGCTGCTTCTCTTACCCTTCTGATGATATCTTTCCTGGTCTCTGTGGTGAGAGAGGTACTTCAGCCTCACCTTTGTGTTCTAGGATTCTCTCGGTAGTGTATTGTTTCTTGAATGGGTGGTGTTCTTGTGTGAGTGAAGTTAAGAATGACCTGTGTTGCCATCTTGGTGACGTCACTCCTTATGATTATACTTTCATTTTATAATTTCCATTTGGTTCTTTTTTAATATATACTATTTTCTGTGAGCTTTTCTGTTCTTTCATTTGTTTTAAGAGTATTTGTAATTGCTTATTGAAGCATTTTTATGATAGCTGCTTTAAAATCCTTGTCAGATAATTCTAATATTTGATTCATCTTAGTGTTGGCATCTGCTGATTGTTTCAAATTCAAGTTGTGATTTTCCTGATTTTTGATATTGGAAGGAATTCTCATTTGTCTCTTAGATATTTTTGGATATTATATTAGGAGACTCTGGATCCTATTTAAATACTCTATTTTAGCAAGCTGTCACGCTGTTTTGGTGTGTAGGTCCTGTTCTACTTTTGCGGGCTGTGGTTCTAATGACAATTTAGTTTTCAGAGTCCTTTTGGCCTGCTTGGTTCACTTCATACCACTGGGCCCCACCACTGGACTGAGACGTTAGAAAGCACTTCTGTAGGTGTGCTTCTCAGGCCAGTTCTCCAGGCCACATGCTATTGGTGGAATTACCACCAGCATCACTAGGGGAGGAAAGGACCTATCTGAACTACCTTTTGCTGCTGGGTCGAGAAACCCAGGGTTCTGCCTTTGCCTTTGGGCTGGGAGTCAGATGTGCCTTCTGTCAGTGGGTGGGTAATCGGGAAATGCCAACCTGCTTATGTTTTTCAAGTCCTGGGAGTCCCAAGCCAGTCTACCTTTATCTTTTCACCCTCTATTACCCTACTATGTATACTATATTGTTTAAAGGTTGTTTACATGTACTTAGAAGGGAAAAACAGGGAGAGTTGTTTCTGCCATCTTGCCCCAAATCCTAAATTAGTGTTTTAATGTAACTTTGCAAGGTGAATGATATAGCCTCATTGACCAGGATTATATCCCTTTTATCTTCTGAAGATATTATTTCTTACTGCTGTTTCTATGCATATTAAAAACTAAGAGCCAATATTAATGTGTCTTCTTCTACCACTTTTATTTATGCAAATTCTTCTTCACATGGACATAGGAAAAATTTCAGGTGTTATTCTTATCTCTTATATATGTTTACACAGATACCTCATGAGTAGCTTTTAGAAGAAAGAACTTTACCTATGAATTAATTTAAAATATATCTGGTGCTTATAGATCTTCTCATTTAAAGTTTCAAATGTGTTCATTGGAATTTTGGTATTTATTGAAATATCTTCAAACTTATTAAAGAAAAAGCTGAAAAATGCCTTTGACAGAGATAAACTGAAACTTAGTCTGCCCTTTCATAATCATATTCATTTGAACCTGAAAAATGTAACTAGGTAGAATTAATCATATTGAACCATTTTTATGTCATTCATTTTCATTTTTTGCTTACCAGAATTGTGGTATATTTAATTTAATTAATTAATTTTATTGAGGTATATCTGACAGAACCTGTATTAGTTTCAGGTGTACAACATAATAATTTGATATTTTATATATTGCAAAATTATCTCTACAATAAGTCTAGTTAATATAAATAGTTACATAATTTTCTTTGTTGTGATGAGAACTTTGGAGAGTTGTCTAAGCAACTTTGAAATTTGCAATACAGTATTATTAACTATAGTCACCATGCTGTACATTACATCCCAGTGATTTATTTTACAGCTGGAATTTTGTACCTTGTGATTCACTTCACCCATTTCACCCATCCCACCAATCTGTTTTCTGTATCTATGAGCTTGGGGTTTTTTTTTTTATTCCACACATAAGTGAGATTATACAGTATTTATCTTTCTCTTTCTGACATATTTCACTTAGTATAATGCCCTTAAATTCCATCCATGTGGTCAACATATAGCAAGATTCATTCTTTTCTATAGTTGAATCATATTCCAGTGTATGTGTGTGTGTGTGTATACACACCACATTTTCTTTATCTCATTTTCATATCTTGTTCTGCCCCCTACACTATTCCTGTTTCTCATACTTGCTCTGTCTATCCCCTATTGAGTTCCTTATATACACAGGCATATTTTGAGTGAGAATTGGTTTTTAGAAGTTTTATATGAACATAATAATAGGAAACCCCAATACAAACAAGATAAAATTGATCAAGAGCATCCCCTGTGGATAAAAGGTTCCACAGAGGTCTATCACTAGCAGTGTTTTACTTATACTCCTGCTATTATGAGATGTTTGCCAAATAAATACAGTATGATCTCAGTTTTTCATAATTTCTAAAAACAACCTTGAGATATAATTCACATACCATTACATTCACCCATTTAAAGTGTACAAATTCAATGGCTTTTAGTATATTAATAGAGTTGTGCAATCATAACTTTTAGAAATATGTTGTACTGCTTTTTTCCCTTAAACTCATTATTTATGGTGTTACAATTGGGAGTTTTTCTTAGAATTTTACCATCAAGATGGAAGGATTCCAGCCATGAAGGAATTTTGAATGTTAACTCTTGATTTGGTTTAAATATTGGGCTTTGAGAATCACAGAATAATGTCTTTTCTGAGAAATTGAAAAGGAATTACTTTTTTTTTTAATTAGTAGTTTGAATCATGATGTGGCAGCTGTGAAGGAAAACACCAATACCCCTGATAACCCAAGTGGAAATGGCAAACAAGATCGCATCAAACAGAGAAGAGCTTCCTGTACTCGACCTGAGAAGGGGACTAAATTCCAACTTACTGTCCTTCAGGTCAGTGTGTAAATATGGTTTGGTTGAGTATGTGTAGAGGTCTGGGTGTCAGGCAGGGGCAATGTCGCTGCATAGGTGAGTATAGAGTATGGTGAAACTCCCTCTAAATTAATTCTTCCATTAAAAATGTTTTCTGATAATAGTATTATGTATTAGGAAATTTAGTGGAAATATTATAAAGAAAATAAAAATCACTTGTAACAACCTCTCAGAGATAGCTCCTGTTAATGTTTTAGTTTGTTTTCATCTTTTTTTCCTGTATGTGTGTGTGGTATTTCACATAATTAAAATTGTAAGAGTACTAGTAACAGTAGCAAACATTTATTGAACTCTTATGGTGGATACCTCAGGTGTTATGCATTTGTTTTACATTTAATCCTTCTGTAACCCTGGATGATAGGTGGTAGTATCCTTGTCTTTACAAATGAGTATGCTGAAGATTAGAGAGAGAAAGTAATTTGCCTAAGGTCAAAAAGTTATGAGTGATAGCCAAATGTGAGCCCAGATAAGACTTTAAAGCCCATATCTCTGACCAGTATTGTGTACATTTTGAATGGATTCTTAAATCTGTATATTTTATATTCTGCCTTTTAAAAAACAATATATTATGTACATTTTCCTATGTCATTAATTTTTCAATAATGTGTTATTTTAATGACTGCCTTAGATAGTCCTTTATATGGAGATATAATAGTTTAATCATTCCTTTGTTGTTCTTCATTTAGGTTGTTCCTTTCTGTTTGTCTCTTTCTGCCGGTCTTTTTTTTTTTTAATTTCTGTTTTTCTCTCTTTGTGTCTGTCTGTTCATCTCTCTCTCTCTCTGCAGCATATACCCTTGAACACAAATTTTTGTATATATCCCTATTGCGTTATGCTAGATTCCTAGAAGTAGAATTAGTTGGTCAAAGAATATGAAGATTTTTAGTTTCTAAATACATGTTGCTATATTGATGTCCAGAAAGGCTCGACCAGTTTATATTTACATTAGCAGCACATTTTCTTTTGCTTATTAACAAGTCAGTTTGTGGAATTAAAAGAAGTTTGGAAATGAATGACTGAATTTAGATCTCTGCAGATAGCTATAGTGACTACTGTAACTTTTCTGCCTTATGTTCCCTTTTCTTTCCCACAAGATCGTGTTTCTAACTTATTTTTTGCTGAGTAATTTGACCCTTAGATTTGTCATAGAACAGCTGTTTAGGCAGTATTTCACCAACGGAAAAACAGAATCTTTTTAGATTCTGAACAATTGAAACCATTTTTTCCACATACTGTATGTGAGCTCATCTAGATATACCTGCACCATTTGCAAAGAGAAGACAATGACTGACTCTTAAATTGTATGATATGTTTGTGCCCAGGTGTCAACCTCTGGAGACAACATGGTGGAGTGTCAACTAGAGACACACAATAACAAGATGGTCACCTTCAAGTTTGATGTTGATGGTGATGCACCAGAAGATATTGCAGACTATATGGTAAGTATAGTAAAACTAAATTATGTGCCCTTCAGCATTTTCTGTTTCTTCTTTTTCTCTAACCCTTTCTACATTTATTCGGAGCCATGTTTTTTTAGGGTACTATGAGTTTAAAAAATTTGTACAGAACTAAACTGATTATGATCAAGAGTAAGTCACTGGATCTTACCTGGTTTCAATATACTTATCTGCAAAATATGAGTGGGTTTCATTAAGAGATGATCTAGGTTAGTGGTTCTTATCCCTGGCCACATGGTAAAGTCACTAAAAGAACTTTTTAAAAAGCAATTCTGTTGTCTGGGTCCCTAATAAAATCAGAATCTTTGGAGGTGAGGCCTAAACTTTGATAGTTTGTAAAGTTCTCCAGGTAATTGTAATATGTTGGATACTCATACATCTTAAGTATAGGTGTTCAAGTAATATTTGTTGTTTCATTTAATTCTCATTTTCTTTGAATTCTTAGGCTTAAGTTAGCATTTTTCCCTTTTGAACAGGGATGGGCTAAGGTGGCAGAAAGAATACATAATGCTTTTGTTTCTGCCAGTTCTCTTGGGATATGCATTCCTGGAAAAGCAGAATTAAACATTTTAAAGTTAATAGTTTTGTCAGTTCTGCTACTTAACATAGTATTTTCTGAACTATCTCTGGGCCATTCTTCATTACCTTTAGAGATATTTCATTTTGTGGTTTGTGATTAAAGGCTATTGGGTTTGGACATCCTAGTTTTAAACATAAACATTGCCTCAGTTCTTCAAATAACAATTTATAGAATGCCAGATTTTAAAAAAATACTGGCTTCTTCTCTAGTAAATAGTGCCAATCTGACAAATGTCAGTGGTCTCAGAAATAGAATAATTTAATGTATTATGCAATGTTTTATTGCTTGTTGTTGTTAATTCTGTTGTGGCACTTGGATCTATATACTTTATGTTTCTTTAGTGTAGTCACCATTGATAAAATATTATAATTTTGAAGAAACTAAATTTGTTCTCGTGAATAGACTTACTTTTACATTTGGACAGGTTGAAGATAACTTTGTGCTGGAAAGCGAAAAAGAAAAATTTGTAGAAGAGTTGAGGGCTATTGTAGGTCAAGCCCAAGAGATCCTTCATGTCCACTCCACTGCAGAAAGAACCACTGGAGTTGACTCTGTTACCATGGAATCCAACAGTAGCCAAGTAAGAGCAGTTGTTTAGCAAATCAGTCTTCTCAGATATGTATCAGTAACTTTTTAATTTAATTTATCTGTTCATTTTTAATCCAGACAGGATCATCTGAACAAGTACAGATAAATTCTGCATCCACTCAAACCAGCAGTAAGTATACTTAGTAAAATTTACCATTTGGCTTTTGAAGCAAGATATTTGGAGACTTTAATTTACACATCTTCATTGGGAAACATGTTAGACCACAAAGGAATTCAATAAATTGTTGATGTAGGTTTTCCCACACCTTGAAAGCACATTATAGCCCAGAATAAGAATGTAAAACCATTCTTCAAATTTCCTCCATGCGTTGGGTTATTTAATCTGATTAATTTATTTCTGAGTTGTTGCATGATATGTTAACAGAAAAACAGTCACAATACTGATGACCTTTAACAGCTTTACTCTTTGAATTTAACTGGTAAGTTTTTTTCCCCCCGATATGAGATGGACAGAAACTTTCTTAAGTGAAATCATGTTCTAAGTTTGCTTCATGTTTTTAATAGTCATTAATATCTTAATTTCATTCCACCAGTAATATGCTTCTGTTGGCTCTGATCATGCTAAGTTTTCCTAAATCAGATCCAGATAAACTTCCAGGGACTAAAAATGGAGGCTTCTGTTTGCTTTTCTGACTTTATATCTCCATTCTTCTCAGCTCTGGCCATGGGTATATTTTGAGTATCTGGGATGGGGAGAAAAGCTTTAGACAGATGAGGCCCTCTGATGGAATTAGAACAATATGAAGAAGCAACAGGTGGTGTTGGAGTCATGGAACCAGATACCATTACCCTGAAATTCAGTTTGTTAGGATGCCTGGATCCTTCTTTGTCTTCTTTTTCTCATTAATGTGAGTTTGAACAGATTTCTGACTGACAAAGTAGGGTAAAGTTTAAAAGAGAATTACTTATTTGAGTAAGTTTAAAAAGTAGGAGTAAAGATATAGGGGCTTATTTTATTTTATTTTTTGTCATATAGTAAAATTGACTTTTTTTTTCTTTCGGTGTACAGTTCTGTAAATTTTAATACTCATATATATTTGTCTAAGCATCACCATAATCAGGATACAGAACAGGAGATGTAAGTTTTAATGGAAAAACGACTTTCCGTTTGTTCCCCCAAAATTGCCTTGCTTCTAATTGCTATTGATACAGTGTTTCAGTAGAAGCCAAAAGCCTTCTCTAAGATATCTTGTGCTTAGTTCTTTAGGGTGTTTGTCAGGGTTGGGAGGTCTGGTCTAATAAATTATACATATCTTAGTGCTGCTGGAAATGGAGATATAAGACAAGTTGATGTTTTAACCTGATTTCTTTGGTCATTAAGGTAAACATATTGACAATAGCTTAACATAATAATTTTTACTAATTCTTTCTACAGACGAATCTGCTCCTCAATCATCCCCAGTTGGTCGGTGGCGATTCTGTATCAATCAAACAATAAGAAATCGTGAGGCTCAATCTACCCCTTCTCTTCGGCAGTCCATGTCTACAGTTCCTGGGCTACATCTGCTTTCTGGTAAGTGTTCATTCTTTGCCAACCTTATCCAGACTTGGAGAATGGGGATGCAAAATATATACCACCATATCTTTAACCATTTTTCATGGGTGTTTTTTGCTTTTGAGAATTTTCATAAACATTTTTGAAGATGCTAATATTAGGGTGTAACTTAAGCCATTTTTTATTTAATATTTATGAAAAAAAGGTTTTTTTTCCTTGACAGGTTGAATTCTGTGTATTTTGAATCTTATTTATAAGAATGCTTTCATACAGGTTCCCATTTGCCCCTTGCTCCTCTTATCCCTTTGAGTTTGGTACTAGTCCATACTTTGTACTTTTCAATGTATGCTTAGCCATTCTTTGTTATTGTTCCAGGTCCAAGAAACACAAGTTATAAGGAAATATCACAGGACACACTGCCCACTCTAGAAAATAATCCATGCCACTGTGAACTTTTCACCTCCAAATCAGAACACAAGGAAGTAGCTGATGGTAAGATTTCTGAATATGGCAGTGTAGAAACTAAGCAGCCAGGTGTACTTTCTCAACTGGAAGATGACAGGCAGCTAATGGCACCACTTGCTAGTAGTTCCAGTTACACTGGTACTTCAGTTTGTGCAGTTCCAGTTGAATGTGAAGGACTCACCAATGAAGCCGGCACATTTCTACCTGTGTATCCACGTCATCAAACTGCCAGTCTGGCTGATGTACTTCTGGTCCCTCCTGGCGAGTCAACTCAGATTGCTGGTAGCTCTTTTACAACTCCGGCATTGGTGTCTGATCAAAAGCCTCAATCCTTATCAGTGCAGCAGCCAACTGTGGATGCAGAGTTTATTTCCCAAGGAGAAACCACAGTGAACACTGAAGCAAGTTCTCCTAAGATGGTCATTACCACTCAGACCCACGGCCTTGAACAAACTACCCTTCTACCCACTACTATCCTGGAATCAGATGGGGAAAGACCTCCAAAAATGGAGTTTACAGACAACCGAATTAAAACTCTGGATGAAAAATTAAGAAACTTGCTCTATCAAGAGCATAGCATATCTTGCCTCTATCCTGAGAGTCAGAAGGATACCCAAACCATAGACTCTTCATTTTCTCCCTCTGTTGAAGATACATTTTTGTGTCCAGTGCCAGAAGTCATAGCCATCAGTCACAGTGGAATTCAAGATAGTTCTGCACAGTCACCTAATTTTCAGCAGATAGGCTCTAAGATTCTGTCCAATGTGGCTGCGAGTCAGCCTGCTAACATATCAGTGTTCAAAAGGGACCTGAATATGATAACTTCTGTACCCAGCGAATTATGTTTACATGTAAGTATCACTCTTTCTAACCAGTTCCTTATCCTTATGCTTAGAAAGAAATACCTTCTTTTTTAAAGATCTGCCCTTTGAAATGAAATTGTCTATGTCACAAGATTCTGAGATCACAGGTATTTAAGAAGGGCATACATCTTTTAGTCTGCAGGTGCCCAGAACTCAAAAGAGTTTGTAGACTTTGGTAAGAGAGCCCTTTGGTGAATTAGTGCAGAACTTGTGAGCAATGTTAACTTTTGTATTAATGAGAGAACAGAACTAATTAATACATTGATTCAATGGGTAGGAAGATTTTACTTTTTGATTTCCACTTTAAAAGGGCCTGTTCCCAATTTCCTTTTTAAAAATTCCATGGTTTTAATTTAATCTTGTTTTGTGGATTTTAATTTATCTGAAAAAACATTTGAAGACAAGAATCATCCATAATGATATGACTTGTTTTTTTAAAGTTATGTAGTATGGGAACTTAATTTCCCTTTTCTATCCCTTCAAATCACAGAGGTAACCATTATCTGGTGTCTATCTGCTATTTGGTATTTATCCTTCTTGACTTAAGCTTACACAGATCTATTTATTTATTTGTAACTCTTTATTCACAAAAATAGTATTGTGCTATGTACATATTGGAGTGCAATTTGACTGTTTTCATTTTATAGTATATCATAGATATATGTCTAAATCTTTACCACTGTATCTCTTTATTCCTGTTATATGTACTATATGTGTGTACATAAAATAAAATCCACTATACTTCTAACTATATAGACATAGTTGTTAATCAGTCTTTCCAGACATGGTTTAATTAGCATACAAATATTGATAATAGACATACTTATGAATATGTATTATATATTTACAAAGACACTGATGCTTATTACATATTTATATATATATACTTCTTTACATACATGTGCTATTCTGCATTTTTTCCATGGTACTACACATAGGTCCACCTCAGCTAATTTTTAAATAATGGTGTAATATTCCATTGCATCAATATAATTTAAAGATTTATTTGCTAAAGTAATAATTTTAAATCATGCAATTAATATATACACATGAAAGCAATTCAGAAGGATAGAAAATTAAAAGTAATTGTTTTGTTAACACCCTCTCACACCCCATCCCTCTCCCTAAACAATATTACGTTCCTGGTTTTAATTCTAGTGGTCATTGTCAATAACTTGTAAGTAATATACTTATTTTTATTTACTAATTTTTTACAATACCTATTGACTCACTGATATGAAGGGTGGGGAAATTATTAGGTTTTCCCTCTTCTCCACTTTTTTTCTCTGTACACTTCCCAGTCTTTATTACATATATTACATTTTAATATTGGCAAAGGTTGTAACATCTATATTTTTTTCTATAACAATTGGTTGTGCTTTGTAGGTTGATAGGAACAACTGAAAATCAATAAGCAGCATTTTTTTATGATTAGGTGTTATCTGAGGATTACGTACTGTGATTAGAATCATTAAGAAATGAAATTTAATTCTTTGTCATTTAAACTTTGTTGCTCAACCTAAGTGTCCATCAGTAGATGAATGGATAAAGAAGAGGTGGTACATATACACAATGGAGTATTATTCAACCATAAGAAGAAAACAAATCCTACCGTTTGCAACAACATGGATGGTGCTAGAGGGTATTATGCTCAGTGAAATAAGCCAAGCCGAAAAAGACAAGTATCAAATGATTTCACTCATAATAACAAAGAAAAAACTGAAGAAACAAAACAGCAACAGACTCACAGAACCCAAGAACGGACTAATAGTTACCAAAGGGAAAGGGACTGGGGAGGATGGGTGGGAAGGGAGGGACAAGGGGGAAAAGGGGGTATTACGATTAGCAGATGTAATGTAGGGGGGGCACGGGGAGGGCGGTACAACTCAGAGAAGACAAGTAGTGATTCTATAGCATCTCATTACGCTGATGGACAGTGACTGTAATGGGGTTGGGGGGGGACCTGATGAAGGGGATAGTTTAATCACCATAATATTGCACATGTAATTGTAGGTTAATGATACCAAAATAAATTGTAAATAAAAATAAATAAATAAATAAACTTTGTTGCTCAAAGGAGACTCTCCCAGTCGTCACATTCAGATAGATTCTTTTGTTTGTTTCAAGTGTCTGTTGATAACATCTGGATCAAACTTATCTGCCACTGTTTTTGGTTTCCTAGAATTCCTTTTATGCCCTGCTGAAATGCTTCTATGAGTAATATTTTTAAGTACATTGCATGGGTGCTTTTTTTTAACGTCCAGAAATGTGTTTATTTTGCTTCACACTTGATTGACAGTGCAGATGGTAGGATCATTTTGAGTTAATTTTTCTATATGGTGTGATATTAGGCTCCAGCTTCACTGTTTTATTTTTTTTGGTATCATTAATCTACAATTACATGTGCAATATTATGGTTACTAGACTCCCCACATCATCAAGTCCCCACCGTATACCCAATTACAGTCACTGTCCATCAGCATAGTGAGATGCTATAGAATCACTACTTGTCTTCTCTGAGTTGTACAGCCCTCCCTGTGCCCCCCCAACATTACATCTGCTAATCGTAATGCCCCTTTTTCCCCCTTGTCCCTCCCTTCCCACCCATCCTCCCCAGGCCCATTCCCTTTGGTAACTATTAGTCCATTCCTGGGTTCTGTGAGTGTGTTGCTGTTTTGTTCCTTCAGTTTTTTTCTTTGTTCTTATACTCCACATATGAGTGAAATCATTTGATACTTGTCTTTTTCTGCCTGGCTTATTTCACTGAGCATAATACCCTCTAGCTCCATCCATGTTGTTGCAAATGGTAGGATTTGTTTTCTTCTTATGGCTGAATAACATTCTATTGTGTATATGTACCACATCTTCTTTATCCAATAATCTACTGATGGACACAGGTTGCTTACATTTCGTGGCTATTGTAAATAGTGCTGCGATAAACATAGGGGTGCATATGTCTTTTTCAAACTGGGCTGCTGCATTCTTATGCTAAATTGCTAGGAGTGGAATTCCTGGGACAAATGGTATTTCTATTTTGAGTTTTTTTTTGAGGAACCTCCATACTGCTTTCCACAATGATTGAACTAGTTTACATTCCCACCAGCAGTGTAGGAGGGTTCTCCTTTCTCTACAGCCTCGCCATCATTTGTTGTTGTTTGTGTTTTGGATGGTGACGATCCTTACTGGTGTGAGGTGGTATCTCATTGTGGTTTTAATTTGCATTTCTCTGATGATTAGCGATGTGGAGCATCTTTTCATGTGCCTGTTGGCCATCTGAATTTCTTCTTTGGAGAAGTGTCTATTCATGTCCTCTGCCCATTTCTTAATTTGATTATTTGCTTTTTGTTTGTTGAGGTGCATGAGCTCTTTATATATTTTGGATGTCAACCCTTTATCGGATATGTCATTTATGAATATATTCTCCCAAACTGTAACATGTCTTTTTGTTCTACTGATAGTGTCCTTTGTTGTACAGAAGCTTTTCAGCTTGATATAATCCCACTTGTTCATTTTTGCTTTTGTTTCCCTTGCCCAGGGAAATCTGTTCATGAAGAAGTTGCTCATGTTTATGTCCAAGAGATTTTTGCCTATGTTTTTTGTAAGAGTTTTATGGTTTCATGACTTACATTGAGGTCTTTGATCCATTTTGAATTTACTTTTGTGTATATGGTTAGACAATCATCCAGTTTCATCCTCTTACATGTAGTTGTCCAGTTTTGCCAACACCAGCTGTTAAAGAGGCTGTCATTTCCCCATTGTATATCTATGGCTCCTTTATTGTATATATATATATATTTTTAACAATTTATTTTATTTTTGTATCATTAACCTACAATTACATGGGCAATATTGTGATGATTAAACTACCCACTTCATCAGGTCCCCCCCACCGACCCTGTTCCAGTCCCTTGGGAACTGTTAGTCCATTCGTGAGTTCTGTGAGTCTGCTGCTGTTTTGTTCCTTCATTTTTTTTTTTCTTTGTTCTTATACTCCACATATGAGTGAGATCATTTGGTACTTGTCTTTTTCGGCCTGGCTTATTTCACTGAGCATAATACCCTCCAACTCCATCCATGTTGTTGCAAATGGTAGGATTTGTTTTTTTTCTTATTGCTGTGTAATATTCCATTGTGTATATGTACCACATCTTCTTAATCCATTCATCTACTGATGGACACTTAGGTTGCTTCCATTTCTTGGCTATTGTAAATAGTGCTGCAATAAACATAGGGGTGCATCTGTCTTTCTCAAACTGGGCTGCTGCATTCTTGGGGTAAATTCCTAGGAGTGGGATTCCTGGGTCATATGGTATTTCTATTTTGAGTTTTTTGAGGAACCTCCATACTGCTTTCCACAATGGTTGAACTAATTTGCATTCCCACCAGCAATGTAGGAGGGTTCCCCTCTCTCCACATCCTCGCCAACATTTGTTGTTGTTTGTGTTTTGGATGTTGGCCATCCTCACT
>JAQQAC010016209.1:43775596-43867219 GCA_029783875.1 Phataginus tricuspis | reverse complement strand
GTATGAATTTTAGAATTATTTGTTCCAGTTCATTGAAGAAAGCTGTTGGTAGTTTGATAGGGATTGCGTTGAATCTGTAGATTGCTTTAGGTAGTATTGCCATTTTGACAATATTTATTCTTCCTAGCCAAGAGCATGGGATGCATTTCCATTTGTTAGTGTCTTCCTTAATTTCTCCTCGGAGTGTCTTGTAGTTTTCAGAGTACAGGTCTTTCACTTCCTTCGTTAGGTTTATTCCTAGGTATTTTATTCTTTTAGGTGCAATTGTGAATGGAATTGTTTTTCTGATTTCTTTTTCTGTTAGCTCATCATTAGTGTATAGGAAAGCAACAGATTTCTGTGTGTTAATTTTATATCCTGCAACTTTGCTGAATTCAGATATTAGTTCTAGTAGTTTTGGAGTGGAGTCTTTAGGGGTTTTTATGTACAGTATCATATCATCTGCAAATAGTGACAATTTGACTTCTTCTTTACCAATCTGGATGCCTTGTATGTCTTTGTTTTGTCTGATTGCCGTGGCTAGGACCTCCAGTACTATGTTGAATAACAGTGGAGAGAGTGGGCACCCCTGTCTTGTTTCCGATCTTAGATGAAAAGCTTTCAGCTTTTCGCTGTTAAGTATGATGTTAGCTGTGGGTTTGTCATATATGGCCTTTATGATGTTGAGATACTTGCCATCTATACCCATTCTGTTGAGAGTTTTAATCAAACATAGATGCTGAATTTTGTCAAATGCTTTTTCAGCATCTATGGAGATGATCATGTGGTTTTTGTTCTTCTTTTTACTGATGTGATGGATGATGTTGATGGATTTTTGAATGTTGTACCATCCTTGCATCCCTGGGATGAATCCCACTTGATCATGGTGTATGATCCTCTTGATATATTTTTGAATTCGGTTTGCTAATATTTTGTTGAGTATTTTTGCATCAACATTCATCAGGGATATTGGTCTGTAATTTTCTTTTTTAGTGAGATCTTTGCCCGGTTTTGGTATTAGAGTGATGCTGGCTTCATAGAAAGAGTTTGGAAGTATTCCCTCCTCTTCTATTTTTTGGAATACTTTAAGGAGAATGGGTGTTATTTCTTCTCTATATGTCTGGTAGAATTCAGAGGTGAATCCATCAGGTCCAGGGCTTTTGTTCTTGGGTAGTTTTTTGATTACCGATTCAATTTCGTTGCTGGTGATTGGTCTGTTTAGTTTTTCTGTTTCCTGCTTGGTGAGTCTTGGAAGGCTGTATTTTTCTAAGAAGTTGTCCATTTCTTCTAGGTTTTGCAGCTTGTTGGCATATAGATGCTCGTAATATTCTCTTATAATTCTTTGTATTTCTGTGGGGTCCGTCGTTATTTTTCCTTTCTCATTTGTGGTCCTGTTTATGTGTGTACATTCTCTTTTTCTCTTAATGAGTCTGGCTAGGGGTTTATCTATTTTGTTTATTTTTTCAAAGAACCAGCTTTTGGTTTCATTGATTTTTTCTATTGTTTTATTCTTCTCAATTTTATTTATTTCTTCTCTGATCTTTATTATGTCTCTCCTTCTGGTAACTTTGGGCCTCATTTGTTCTTCTTTTTCCAATTTCAATAATTGTGTCCTTAGACTGTTCATTTGGGAATGTTCTTCCTTCTTTAAATGGGCCTGGATTGCAATGTACTTTCCTCTTAAGACTGCCTTCGCTGCGTCCCACAGAAGTTGTGGCTTTGTGTTGTTGTTGTCATTAGTCTCCATATATTCTTTGATTTCTGTTTTGATTTGGTCGTTAACCCATTGATTCATTAGGAGAATGTTGTTAAGTCTCCATGTATTTGTGAGCCTTTTTGATTTCTTTCTGAAATTTATTTCTAGTTTTATACCTTTGTGATCTGAGAAGTTGGTTGGTAAGATTTCAATATTTTTGAATTTACTGAGGTTATTTTTGTGGCCTAGAATGTGGTCTATTCTGGAAAATGTTCCATGTGCACTTGAGAAGAATGTGTATCCTGCTGCTTTTGGGTGCAGAGTTCTGTAGATATCTGTTAGGTCCATCTGTTCTAGTGTGTTGTTCAGTGCCTCTGTGTCTTTACTTATCCTCTGCCTGGTTGATCTATCCTTTGGAGTGAGTGGCGTGTTAAAGTCTCCTAGAATTATTGCATTGCTGTCTATTTCCTCCTTCACTTCTGTTAGTATTTGTTTCACATATGCTGATGCTCCTGTGTTGGGTGCATATATGTTTATAATGGTTATATCTTCTTGTTGGACTGACCCCTTTATCATTATGTAATGTCCATCTTTATCTCTTGCTACTTTCTTCATTTTGAAGTCTATTTTATCTGATACAAGTACTGCAACACCTGCTTTTTTCTCTTTGTTGTTTGCTTGAAATATTTTTTTCCATCCCTTCACTTTTAGTCTGTGTATATCTTTGGGTTTGAGGTGAGTCTCTTGTAAGCAGCATATAGATGGGTCTTGCTTTTTTATCCACTCTGTTACTCTGTGTCTTTTGATTGGTGCATTCAGTCCATTTACATTTAGGGTGATTATTGATAGATATGTACTTATTGCCATTGCAGGCTTTAGATTCGTGGTTACCAAAGGTTCAAGGGTTGCTTCTTTACTATCTAAGTATCTAACTTAACTTTCTTGTTAAGTTATTGTGAACGCCGTCTGATGTTTCTTTATCTCTCCCTTCCTATTCTTCCTCCTCCTTTCTTTATATATTAGGTGTTTTATTCTTTGCCTTTAGTTGGTATTTGGATGGTCTGCTTTCTTTGCTATGCTTTTATTTTCTCTGGTGACATCTTTTTAGCCTTAGGGGTGTTTCCCTCTAGAGCAGTCCTTTTAAGATATCCTGTAGTGGTGGTTTATGGGTGGCAAACTCTCTCAACTTTCTTTTGTCTTGAAATTGTTTAATCCCTCCGTCATATTTAAATGATAACCGTGCTGGATACAATATTCTTGGTTCGAGGCCCTTCTGTTTCATTACGTTAAATATATCATGCCATTCTCTTCTGGCCTGTAAGGTTTCTGTTGAGAAGTCTGATGACAGTCTGATGGGTTTTCCTCTGTAGGTGATCTTTTTTCTCTCTCTAGCTGCCTTTAATACTCTGTCCTTGTCTTTGATCTTTGCCATCTTGATTATTATGTGTCTTGGTGTTGTCTTCTTTGGGTCCCTTGTGTTATGAGATCTGTGGGCTTCCGTGGACTGTGAGACTATTTCCTTCCCCAGCGTGGGGAAGTTTTCGGCAATTATTTCTTCAAAGACACTTTCTATCCCTTTTTCTCTCTCTTCTTCCTCTGGTACTCCTATAATGCGAATATTGCTACGTTTCGATTGGTCACAGAGTTCTCTTAATATTCTTTCATTCTTAGACATCCTTTTATCTCTCTCTGCCTCAGCTTCTTTGTATTCCTGGTCCCTGTCTTGTAATTCCTTGATCGTGTCTTGAACCTGATTCAATCTGCTGTTGAGCCCTTCGATGGCTTGTTTCATTTCTGCATTGTCTTTCCTCACTTCCCTCACTTCCTCCCTCAGCTCTTGCACATTTTTCTGTAGATCCGTCAGCATGGCTATGACTTTTATTCTGAATTCTTTTTCTGGAAGACTGTGAATGTCCATTTCTGCAGATTCTTTCTCTGGGGTGGTGTTTGTCTGAAGCTTTGTCTGTATCATATTCTTTGTCTTCTCATGACTATAGAATTGGTTGTTGGTAGCAAGGAGAGAGAAGAAAGGAGAGACAAGAAAAAAAAGAGATTTCTACTAATAATAAAAAAGTAAAAGGAGAGAGAGAGAAAGGAAAAGAAAAGAAAGAAAAAGAAAAGGGAGCAGCACCTGAAAGAAAACAGCAACAACAACAACAACAAAAAAAAAAAAGAAAAAAAAAGAAAAAAAAGAAAAAAAAAACACCAAAATGCCCACCGGTGGTGGTTTCTGTGTGAATGCTGTAGGTGGCGCTATTGCTCCACTATTCCAGAGCCGCGGCCACGTCGCTCCACATGGCCCTTTAAAGCTGTGGCCGGGTGAGAATGAATGGGAGGCTGTTGAAAGAGAGGGAAAGAAAAAAAGGAAAAGAAAGGGGAGAAAAAACAATAAAAAAAAAAAAAAGCCACCGGGAGTGGGTTCCGCACGAGTGCTGTAGGTGGCGCTGTTGCTCCACTATTCCACCGCCACTGTATATTTCTGGCTGGGTTGGGAAGGACTGGTAAGCTGTTGATTTCCGTGGGGGTCTCAATGGCGGGCACTCTTCCCCAGTCGCCAGCCACGGGGTCCAAAGCTCCCCAGGACTCCCAGCGTGCTGGGCTCAGTTTGCGGGGCTATCCGGCCCCTCTACTGAGCTCCTGTCTCTTTAAGACCGCTGAGGTAGAGCGCGTGCTTTTCTTCCCTTTTTTCTCCTTTCTTTTTCCTTCCCGGAGCCTGCCGCGGGCAACTTGCACGTTCCGGGCTGGGACCCTGTGCCCTGTGTCTCTCCTATCTCCGCTACACTGCAGGCCGTGTGTCAGCGCTCCGGGCGCAGACTTCCACTCCCTCCCGCCTCTGAATCCTCTCCTCCCACTGGAGCGCTGGGAGGGAGGGGCGCTCGGTCCGCTCGCGGCTCGGTACCTTACCCGCCTTGCCGGGACTCCCGCCGGAGTGCTAGGGTGGAGGGGCGCTCCCGGCGTAGACTTCCACTGCCTCCTGGCTCTGAATCCTCTCCTCCCACCGGAGCGCTGGGGGAGAGGAGCGCTCGGTCCTCTCGCGGCTCCGTACCTTACCTGCCTTGCCGGGACTCCCGCCGGAGTGCTGGGGTGCAGGGGCGCTCTGGTCTTGCTGGATCGTGTTTCTGTCCCGCCTCGTCGGGTGCCGAGTCCTCTGTCCGGAGTGTCTGGCCGCCGGAGCTCTGGGGGCGGGGGAGCGCTCAGTCCCCCCGGGTTGCCGCCCCGTGTCCCGTCTGCCTCACCGGCTGCCAAGTTCTCACAGGTGTAGCTGTACGCTGTGCACTTTCCTGTGTATTCTGGTCTCTCTTTTAGGGATAGTTGTATTTGCTGTATTTTCGTGGATAAATATAATGTTGGGAGGAATTTTTCTGCTTATCCGTTCACGACGCCATATTCCCGGAAGTCCTTTATTGTATATTGATTGACCACATATGTTTGGGTTTATATCTGGACTCTCTATTCTGTTCCACTGGTCTGTGGGTCTGTTCTTGTGCCAGTACCAAATTGTCTTGATTACTGTGGCTTTGTAGTAGAGCTTGAAGTCAGGGAGCATAATTACCCCTGTTTTATTCTTCCTTCTCAGGATTGCTGTGGCTATTCGAGGTCTTTTGTGGTTCCATATGAATTTTAGAACTATTTTTTCCAGTTCATTGAAGAATGCTGTTGGTATTTTGATAGGGATTGCATTGAATCTGTAGATTGCTTTAGGGAGAATAGCCATTTTGACAATATTTATACTTCCTAGCCAAGAGCATGGGATGAATTTTCATTTATTAGTGTCCTTTTTAATTTCTCTTAGGACTGTGTTGTAGTTTTCAGTGCAGCTCATCATTAGTGTATAGGAAAGCAACAGATTTCTGTGTATTTATTTTGTATCCTGCAACTTTGCTGAATTCAGATATTAGTTCTGGTAGTTTTGGTTAGGAGTCTTTAGGGTTTTTTATGTACAATATCATGTCATCAGCAAATAGTGACAATTTGACTTTGTCTTTACCAATCTGGATGCCTTGTATTTCTTTGTTTTGTATAATTGCTGTGACTAGGACTTCGAGTACTATGTTGAATAACGGTGGGGAGACTGGGCATCCCTGTGTTGTTCCCGATCTTAGGTGAAAAGCTTTCAGCTTCTTGCTGTTAAGTATGATGGGTGTGGTTTTGTCATATATGTCCTTTATTATGTTGAGGTACGTCCCTTCTATACCCATTTTGTCAAGAGTTTTTATCATGAATGGATGTTGAATTTTGTCAAATGCTTTTTCAGCATCTATGGAGATGATCATGTAGTTTTTGTTCTTCTTTTTGTTGGTTTTTTTTTTTGTTCTTCTTTTGTTGATGTGTTCTTCTTTTTGTTGATGGATTTTCGAATTTTGTACCATCCTTGCATCCCTGGAATAAATCCTACTTGGTCATGATGTATGATCCTTTTGATGTATTTTTGAATTCAGTTTGCTAATATTTTGTTGAGTATTATTGCATCTATGTTCATTAGGGATATTTGTCTATATTTTTCTTTTTTGGTGGGGTCTTTGCCTGGTTTTGGTATTAGAGTGATGGTGGCTTCATAGAAAGAGTTTGGAAGTATTCCCTCCTCTTCTATTTTTTGGAAAACTTTAAGGAGAATTGGTATTATTTCTTCTCTATATGCTGATAATATTCAGCGGTGAATCCATCTGGCCTGGGGGCTTTTTTCTTGGGTAGTTTTTTGATTACCAATTCAATTTCGTTGCTGGTAATTGCTCTGTTTAGATTTTCTGTTTCTTCCTTGGTCAGTCTTGGAAGGTTGTGTTTTTCTAGGAAGTTGTCCATTTCTTCTAGGTTTTCCAGCTTGTTAGGATATAGATTTTCATAGTATTGTCTAATAATTCTTTGTATGTCCGTGGGGTCCGTTGTGGTTTTTCTTTTCTCATTTCTGATTCTGTTTATGTGTGTAGATTCTCTTTTTCTCTTAATAAGTCTGGTTAGGGTTTTGTCTATTTTGTTTATTTTTTCAAAGAACCAGCTCTTGGTTTCATCGATTTTTTCTATTGTTTTATTCTTCTCAATTTTATTTATTTCTTCTCTGATCTTTATTATGTCCCTACTTCTGGTGATCTTGCGCTTCATTTGTTCTTTTTCCAATTTCTGTAATTGTGTCTTTAGACTATTCATTTGGGAATGTTCTTCCTTCTTTAAATAGGCCTGGATTGCAATATACATACCTCTTAGAACTGCTTTTGCTGCATCCCACAGAGGTTGCGGCTTTGTGCTGTTGTTGTCATTTGTCTCCATATATTGTTTCATCTCTGTTTTAATTTGGTCATTTATCCATTGATTATTTGGGAGTGTGTTGTTAAGCCTCCATGTCTTTGTGAGCCTTTTTGATTTCTTTGTACAATTTATTTCTAGTTTTATAACTTTGTGATCTGAGAAGTTGGTTGGTAGAATTTCAATCTTTTTTAATTTAGTGCGGTTCTTTTTGTGGCCTAGTATGTGGTGTATTCTGGAAAATGTTCCATGTGTACTTGAGAAGAATGTGTATCCTGCTGCTTTTGTGTGTAGAGTTCTGTAGATGTCTGCTAGGTCCATCTGTTCTAGTGTTATTCAGTGCCTCTGTGCCTTTACTTATTTTCTGTCTAGTTGATCTGTCCTTTGGAGTGAGTGGTCTGTTGAAGTCTCCTAAAATGACTGCATTGCTTTGTATTTCCTCCTTTAATTTTGTCAGTATTTGTTTTACATATATCGGCGCTCCTGTGTTGGGTGGATACATTTTTATAATGGTTATATCCTCTTGTTGGTCTGACCCCTTTATTATTATGTAATATCCTTCTTTATCTCTTGGGACTTTCTTTGTTTGCAGTCTATTTTGTCTGATACAAGTACTGCAACACCTGCTTTTTTCTCCCTGTTGTTTGCATGAAATATCTTTTTCCATCCCTCCACTTTTACTCTATGTATATCTTTTGGTTTGTGGTGAGTCTCTTGTCAGCATATTGATGGTCTTGCTTTTTTATCCATTCTATTATTGTGTGTCTTTTGATTGGTGCATTCAGTCCATTTACATTAGGGTGATTATTGATAGATATGTACTTATTGCCATTGCTGGCTTTAGATTCGTGGTTACCAAAGTTTCAAGGGTAGCTTCTTTACTATCTAACTGTCTCACTTAACTCTCTTTTTAAGCTATTATAAATAGAGTCTGATGATTTTTTATTTCTCTCCATTCTTATTCTTCCTCCTCCATTCTTTATATGTTAGATGTTTTATTCTGTACTCTTTTGTGTTTCCTTTGACTGCTTTTGTGGATAGTTGATATTCTTTGTTGCCTTTAGTTGGTATTTGGATCATCTGCTTTCTTTGCTGTGATTTTATTTTCTCTGGTGACATCCATTTAGCCTTAGGAGTGCTTCCATCTAGAGCAGTCCCTTTAAAATATCCTGTAGAGGTGGTTTGTGGGAGGCAAATTCCCTCAACTTTTGCTTGTCTGGGAATTGTTTAATCCCTCCCTCAAATTTAAATGATATTCATGCTGGATATAGTATTCTTGGTTCAAGGCCCTTGTGTTTCATAGCGTTAAATATATCATGCCATTCTCTTCTGGCCAGTATGGTTTCTGTGTTTCTGTTGAGAAGTGTGATGACAGCCTGATGGGTTTTCCTTCGTAGGTGATCTTTTTTCTTTCTCTGGCTGCCTTTAATACTCTATCCTTGTCTTTTATCTTTGCCATTTTAATTATTATATGTCTTGGTGGTGTCCTCCTTGGGTCCCTTGTGTTGAGAGGTCTGTGGGCTTCTATGATCTGAGAAATTATTTCCTTCCCCCGGTTTGGGAAGTTTTCAGCAATTATTTCTTCAAAGACACTTTCTATCCCTTTTTCTCTCTCTTCTTCTTCTGGTACCCTATAATGCGAATATTGTTCCGTTTGTATTGGTCACACAGTTTTCTTAATATTCTTTCATTCCTGGAGATCCTTTTATCTCTCTCTGCCTCAGCTTCTGTGTACTCCTGTTCTCTGATTTATATTCCATTAACAGTCTCTTACACCTCGTCCAGTCTGCTCTTAAACCCTTCAATCGATTGTTTCATTTCTGTAATGTCCGTCCTGACTTCATCCCTTAGCTTTTGCATATTTCTCTGTAGGTCCATCAGAATGGCTGTGACTTTTATTTTGAATTCTTTTTCAGGAAGATTGTTTAAATCTATCCCACCAGGCCCTCTCTCTGGAGTTGTCTGAGTGATTTTTGACTGGACCCTATTCCTCTGTCTTTTCATGGTGATAGAAGTGGTTGCAGGCAGGTGGCATTTGTGTCAGCTGGGAGAACAAAGTCCCTTCCTACTTGTTGTTCGCTTTGCCCTTCTGTGCTGCCTTTCCTGGTTATCCGCACACTGGGAGGCAGTCTCTGGGATAATCCCCTGCGATGCCGTGGGTAGGGCTGCCCTCAGCCTAACCTAGAGCACTGCGGGGTGTGGCAGCCATGCCAGGTGTGTTCTACTACCAGGACGGGCCCCTTCCTGCCTTCCAGACCTTGCTCCGGCTTGCTCCGGCTTCCACAGACTATGCCCATTACCCGCATACTGGGAGGCAGTCTCTGGGATAATCCCCTGGGTTGCCTTGGGCAGTAGCACCCTCAGGCTAGTCTAGAGCACTGCGGGGGCATTGCAAACATGCCAGGTGTGTTGTAATGCAAGGCAGGCCCTTCACCCCTTCCTGACCTTGCTTTGGCTTCCACAGCCTGTGGCGGTTACCCACACACCGGGAGGCAGTCCCTGGGATAATCCCCTGAGCTGCCATGGGAAGCGCTGCCCTCAGGCTAGCCTAGAGCACTGCAGGGGTGTGGCAGTCACGCCGGGTGCTTTCTACTGCAATGATGGGCCCCTTTGCGCCTTCCAGACCTTGCTCTGGCTTCCACAGCCTGTGCCAGTTACCCACACACCGGGAGGCAGTCTCTGGGATATTCACCTGAGTTGCAGTTGTTAGGCCCTCCCTCAGGCTAGCCTAGAGCACTGCAGGCATGTGGCAGCCATGCTGGGTGCATTCTACTGCAAGGATGGGCCCCCTCGTGCTTTCTGGACCTTGTTCTGGCTTCCACAGCCTGTGCCGGTTACCCGTGCACTGGGAGGCAGTCCCTGGGGTAATCCCCTGAGCTGCCATGGGCAGGGCTGCCCTCAGGCTAGCCTAGAGCCCTACAGGGGGTTGAAGCCATGCCGGGTTCATTCTACTGCAAGGGTGGGCCCCTTCGTGCCTTCCGGACCTTGCTCCGGAGTCCACTGCCGGTCCCGGTTAGATGCGTTCTGGGAGCAGACTCTGTGTGGTTGCCGTGGGCCGGGACACTCTCCATCTGCTCCACAGCTGTGGTGGGTCAGCCGGTCTGTTTGCAGCACCAGCTTGGGGACACGAATGGCAGGCTGCTAATCGCTGTGAGGGCCTTTGGGGCTGCTTTACTTTGCCAGGGGTTAGGAGGCCCGACGTTCCTCAAGATTCACAGCCTGCTGGGCTGAGTGTGCTGGGACTATTTTGTTCTGCTCTTTGTCCCTTGTCCCTTTAAGACTTTTAACAAGCGCCTGCTTTTCTTCTGTCCCAGGGGAGCCATCTGTGGGGACCCACTCCCAGTCTTCTCGGATTCTGCCCTGCCATTTCTCTAATATCCAGTACACCATGCCATGTGTGTCTGTGCTCCCGGTGCAGATCACCAGGGCTGGTTATTTAGCAGTCCTGTGCTTCCACTCCCTCCCCACTCTGATTCTTTTCCTCCCGCTGATGAGATGGGGTTGGGGGAGTGCTTGGTTCCTGCCGGGTCACCCTTTAGTTCTCGCAGATGTAGATGTAGCCTGGCTGTTGTACTTTATCTTCTGGTCTCTCTTTTAGGAATAGTTGTATTTGTTGTATTTTCAAAAATATGTATGGTTTTGGGAGGAGATTTCCGCTGCCCTGCTCACACCGCCATCTTGAGCCCCTCTCAGCTTCATTGTTTTGTGTGTGGTTCTGTAGTTGTTCCAGCACCATTTGTTATTCATTTTGTTGTTATTATCAGTGGAATTTTCTTAATTTCTTTTTCAGATCTTTCATTGCTAGCATATAGGAATAAACTGCTTTTTGACTGTTGATGTTATATCCTTCAACTTTGCTGAGTTTATTAGCTCTAATAGGTTTTGTGTATTATTTAGGATTTTCTATGTCATATGTAAGATCATATCATCTGTGAATAGAGATCATTTTATTTCTTCATTTCCTGTTTTTATTATCTATTAACTTCTCATTGTTTGCTTTTCATCTATTTGTCCTTTTGCTTTTAGTGCTGGGAGAACTTCTCAATTTTAAGCGGTTTCCAATCTCCTACTCAGGTGTTTTTTTATGTCAAGGATTATATTTCTAATTTATCATGACTGTTGTTCATTATTTATGTTATAGATGTAGCATATTCACACAACTTCTGGAGATATTAAAGTTTTATTCTGGGTTGTTAATGCTATTTCCTTGGATATTTTTCTGTTTGTTGAGTTTAGTGTTTTCTTGTAGTGTTGATTTCCTGTGTTTGGAGATTATTAGTTGTGTGCTCACCTTTCCTCCTTCTTTGTCTTTAAATGCTGTGTCTAATTGCTGTAGACTTCCTCCAGTAGTTGTGGCAAAGGCATGAGACGGGCTTCCTGGCACTGATATTGCAGCTTGTCTCTAATGCTGCCTGGGGGATGGCCCAGTAGATAGTCTTCCCCCTGGGTCCTGTTGTTGCCAGGCAGCCAGATCTGGGGAGGTCTCTCCCTGCAGAACTGCCTGGCTCTTCCTTCTTTGTACCTCAACCAGGTCATTCTTTCACTCAGTGAATATCTACTGAGCAGTTAATAAGTCAATATCTCTGTTTTTGTGGAGCTCACTTTCTAGTGGCAGAAGGTACACCCTAAAAAATAAAGGGCTGTGATAGAAAGACTAGGGCCTTACTTTATATGGGGTGGTCATGGAACGACCTTTATATGGTGGTGACATTCACAGGTGGAAAACTGTTCAAGGAAGCAAAAGAAGGCAAGTAAGTAGGGAAGTATTCTGAGATTATGTCGAAGAGACAGATAGGAGACAGTTCGTGTATAGCTTTATAGGCATTCTAGCCAACCACTCATCATTTTGGTTGGCCAGGGCTCTCCCCTGCTGCCCATATTTGCCACCTAAGTTTGCAGCATTTTGAAACAGTTCCTGCATATGTCATGAGCTGAATTTCCCCCCTTTAATCATATATGCATGTGTTTGCATCTGTTTTTCCTATCATGTCTGTGGATTTCATTTAGTAAGGGAGGCTAGAACTTGTATTTATTTGATCCAGTTATTACTTAGTAAAAATCTTTTCTGTAATTTCAGTGCAACCAATGCAACATTTTCTAGATTATGTATAATTGACAGTATTTTTCTCTTCATAAAAGAAGTATTATTACTAGTCCAGAATGGGACTTTAGAAAATAAAAACTGGTTGTTCAGAATTTTGCATTCAATAACTGCTGACTTGCCCTAAGTGTTCATAATGCTTACCTGAGACTGCAGTCTTCCTTAGTGACAATTAGGCTGCCTTCCTTTCAGACAAATGCTAAATCTCATTCTTTGAGTTTTTAAATACTCTTTTCATTTTCTAGATTAGAAGTGACCATTCTCATGTTTCCCCAAGTATTTGTGGTTATATGTATTAATTTTTTGTATTAATTATTATAGGGAATTTTTAAAAGTACTTATTTAGAATATAACAGTTAATCCTGGCTTTTTGGGGGTAGGGAGTGGAGGACAAGAAGAGGGGACAGTGATTTTATATCCAGCCATGACCTGATGTTAACAATTTTTAGAGCATGAATTTGAAATAATTTGGAGGTCCATTGTAAATTTCTGTGTGCTTACTTACATCAAGTAAGAAACTTGATTTGGTAATATTTCTCTGTAAATCTAAATGCCTAGATATCTTGTTTTTCTGTTACTGTGTGTATCAGTCATTTTAACTCTCTTAAATAATATGAGCATAAATGCAAATTTCATTTTAGAGCATTAGGGTTTCAGTAACGTTTTTTAGTAAACTGGTGCATATGAAGGAAACAATTTTAATTTTCAGTTTTCAAAGTTGTTATAATCAAAAGTATTCTAGGGTGGAAGATTAACATTCTGCTCTTTTATTTATCTGAAGTCTAAATATTGAAATCTTCAGGTTCAGTCTTATATTTGGTACTATTAACACAATTATACATAGCATTCTATTTTTGATTACTGATTAGTCCATATAAGAAACTTGAGTGATATTAAACTGCTCCACCTTACCTAAATTATTACCATTTTGTATTTTCTCTTTTTGTTTCTTTAGGAGATGTCCCCAGATGCTTCACTTCCAGGGGATCCAGAGGCCTATCCTGCTGCTGTGTCAAGTGGTGGAGCCATTCATCTGCAGACAGGAGGTGGATATTTTGGCCTAAGCTTTACTTGTCCTAGTCTCAAAAATCCTATTAGCAAGAAATCCTGGACTCGCAAATTAAAAAGCTGGGCATACAGGCTACGGCAGTCAACCAGCTTTTTCAAGAGATCAAAAGTCCATCAAGGTAGTGTGCTTACAGTCAGGGACATAGACTAGGTAACATCACTTTTCATTTACTTGTGTTTTTTTCATTGTTGTTCATACACAGATCTTACACTGTTTCCACATAGCCCATGTATGTGACACATCCCATTAATATCATTGCCATTTTATTTTTCCTTTTGTAACTAATTTTGTTTTCTAGTTACTCATTTCATATAGATACTAAGTCTTGGGATAAATATTGAAATGTCTGATTTAGAGTTAAGGACTATTACAATGTTGCTTATTGCATTAACACTTTTTAATTATCTAGCAGGAGTTAAGCTTTTTCTACTTTTCTTCATTTTTGGTAATATAAACAAATTTAGTCTTAAACAACTTTTCTCTTTTCTGCTTACCATTTGGCAAAACTTGCAGTGGAAACAGACGATGTAAGATCAGCAGTTGCTCCTGATCCCATTCCTCTGACAGGAGAGTCCACAGCTGATACTAGGGCTTTGAGTAGATGTAAAGGAATGAGTGGATCATTTCAGCGGGGGCGGTTCCAGGTTTGTGTCTTTGGTTGAATTCTTATCTACAAGGGCATTATAAAAGGTAACACCATTGAAGATCTTGGTCCATTGATGACACTTATTTTAAATGAAGATCACTTTCATATTTAATTGGTTCCCCGTACATGCATATCCTCACCTTTTGTGGCCATCTAGTAAATGTGAATCTAAAGAAATGGGGATTTTAGTAGCTGGAAGAGAGCACAGATATGGTCTTAATTTTTTGGTGGGTGGTTGGATCATCTTTTTCATAATTCTAGTTTCATGTCCTTAAGAATCTCATTAATTTTAATTATGAAAATTTTTTAAATTGTAGAATTTTATTTGAGCAATATGAAGCCAACTCTCTTTACCAAGGGGCCCAATTGAAAGCTTCATACATGGGGAGTGTAGATGGGACTTCCTATGTTTTGATATTATTGATATCTACATCACAGCAGACCATCCACTTGTCTATGCCATATACTGGCAATGAGTATCTTTGTGGGTTTACTCTTTGCTTAAGCAGAGCCAGCCATTTTTGCCTTTTTGTATCTCAGGTGATTACAGTTCCTCAGCAGCAATCAGTGAAAGTGACTTCTTTTGGAATAGAGTACATACGAGCATTCAATAAAATGACAAGCCATTCTAGTGAAGAAGCTCTAGCCATTACTGAAGTAGCAAAGTCTCAGCTGGTAAAAATGGAACCTGCCACACACCATCCACAAACTTCATTTTCTTCTCAGAAGTTTCCAGCTCTTTGCAAACCCTTTAAAGAAGATAAAAGGATTCCCCAACAAGATGACAACTTCTCGTCTTTCAGCACAGCTTGTGAGACTGATCTATCTTTGATGACCCCAGAGAAGGAATTGGAAGAAAATTCAGCCACAGGAAGTAGCATGCAGTCTGGATATGAACTGTTGCTTAAAGAGAGAGAGATACTTACTGCTGGGAAACAGGCCAGCTCTGATAATGAATTTTTAGCCACTCTTGCTGGCAGAGGGAAGTCAGTGGCAAAGACTGGTCTAGAGAGTGATCAGTGCCTACCACGCCATGAAGAAAAAGCCTATGCTCAAACACAGAGCTCACTCTTCTATTCGCCATCTTCCCCAATGAGTAGTGATGATGAGTCAGAAATAGAGGATGAGGACTTGAAGGTGGAGCTTCAAAGATTACGAGAAAAGTAAGGACTGTTTTTCTTTTGTCACAAATCTGGTTGCCCTGGGTTTTAGAGGGCTAGGTATTTGATTGACAGCTATTTAAGGATTGGTGACATTTTGATAATTTGAACATTTTTATGACTGAAAACTACAAAATAGCACAGCTCCCATAGGTTAAGGACTCAGTCCCACAAGATTGTTCCCCCTTTAGATGCCAATCACAAGTCTAGTTAGTATTATCTATGCTTCTGACCAGCCTGTTATAAATCAAAGGTTCTCATAAACCCCTCCTGCAGTTTGATTAATTTGCTAGAGTGGCTTTCAGAACTCAGGAAAATGATTTACTTACTATGCTGTTAGTTTGTTATAAAAAGATACAACTCAGGAACATTCAGATGGCAAGGTATAGGGGAAGAGGTGTAAAGCTTCCATTCTCTCCTTAATGGACATTTCAGTTGTATCCCTTGTTTTGCTTATGTAAATAATGTTGAATTGAACACTCATATTTTTACATATTTATTTGAGGTTTTTTTTTAGGATAGATACCTAAAAGTAGAATTGCTGGGTTGAAATGTATATATATTTTAATTTTATATTGATAGATACCTCTAAGATGGTCCAGTGTAGCTTTTACACACCAAACAAAATATGTGAAATTGCCTATTTCCCATTTCTCAACAACATTTGATTGGGTATTATTGATCCTTTTAGTTTTAGCTTGAAAATAAAATAATTGTGTTCTTCTAATTGATACGTTGTACATAATCTCCTGTTTATTGGTTACTTGTATTTCCTCCTTTAGAGTCACCTTTTCATTTTTTCCCCCTTTTTTCTATAATGTCATTGCTTTTTTTCTCACTGGGAACTGTATATTCTGAATGTTAACCTTCTACTGTATGTTGCAAGTGTTTTCTTCCTGTTGATACTTGCAACATATAATAAAATATTTTCAATACTGTGTGACTTTAGATTTTGTTTGTCTTTCTTCACTCTATTGGAGTTTTAGAAATTTGTTGTCAATTTGTTCACCTTTTCTTTATGTCTCATTAGCTTAATGTTATACTTAAGAAGGCATATCCCATCCTAAAATTGTGAAAATAGTCTATATTTCCACGTTCTTAATCTAAATTCCTTGTTTAACTTTACTTGTACTGGTGTAGAGTTTCTCAGCTCATCTGTATGGTGCCAGTGCCATTAAAGTGCATTCTGCATGATTTTCATTCAGACACATTCAGGAGGTGGTAAAGCTTCAAACCCAGCAGAATAAGGAGCTGCAGGAGCTCTATGAACGACTTCAGGCAATTAAAGATAGCAAAATCCAATCATCAGAGATTCCTCTGCTACCTTCATCACCACGCAGACCAAGATCTTTCAAAAGCAAACTTCGCAGCCTTCCCCAGTCCTTGACACATGTGGACAGTGGTGCAGCTGCTACAGGTAAATCAATCTTAAACATTATTAAAATAAACTGGTCAAATATTTGCAAAATTAGAAAAATAATGAACTATACTGAATTATTAAGCTTAAGATGATTTAAATAAGTGCAGATTATTCTGACATTCTTTTGTACCTTTTTAGTGTTAATTGTTCTTTTATAAAATAATGGTGAGGATAGAGAAAATATGTTGGAGAACAGATGGGTGTCTTTTATGCTTTCATTTGGAAAACAAACACCTGAAACTCAATTTCAATCCCCCAAAGAGTTTTTAAAATGTTAGTAATCAACAGGAACTGGTTGACTAACATTCAGAGTTTGTTGCTAACAAAGAAAATCATAAAAACACAGTCATGTTCTATCTGATATAAGAGATTTTTATTATTTATGAGAATATTAGAAAAATGTACTTCTTTGATTTAAAAAGAGTATCAGTCTCTACTTAACTAATAAGGAACTGTTAATCAGGTCAGACTTCCTTGGTTACAGGTGCATAGTCAAGGTGGGGGTTGAGGGTGAACTGTAAGGATATAGGTGAGAGCTCAGTAGAATTTGGGGTATGCAGAATAATGGACCCCCTAAGATGTCCATGGACAAATACCTGAAACCTGTGGCTATGTTCGGTTATATGGCAAAGGGGAATTGAGGTTATAGATGGAATCAAGGTTGCTAATCAACTGACTTTAAAATGGGCAGATTATTTCGGATTATGTAGGTGTGCCCAACGTAATCACAAGGGTCCTTTAAAATGGAAGAGGGACTCAGAAGAGAGAGTCAGAGAAAAGATGTGAGGGGGGAAACACTGTCAGAGAGATTCAATATTACTGGTGTTGAAGATGGAGGAAGAGGGCCACACCAAAGCCCCTAGAAGGTAGAAAAGGTTGGGGAAAAGATCTCCTCTAGAGCCTCCAGAAGGAACACAGCACTGCCAACACCTTGATTGTAGCCCTATGAGACCCATGTTGAACTTCTAAGCTACAGAACTATAAGAATTATAAGATAATAAGTCTGTACTATTTTAAGGCACTAATCTGTGGTAATCAGTTAAAGCAAGAATAAACTAACAGAGAACTCAAGAAGAGGAACTTTATTTTGATTATACTCATAAAGTTAGAACTGCAGGGTATGAGGACAGCTTTGGGAATTTAATAGCAGAACCACGGGGACCTCCAGTTTAATGCACTAATTGCTGTACTTTCATTTTCTTGTTTTGTTCCCAACTGACTTACTCTTCTTTTTATTGAACTATTGTTGATACACATCTTATCTTGATTTCAAGTATTCAACACAGTGGCTCAACAGTTACTCACTTTTTCATTTTTTTTAATTTTGTTTCCCTTGCCTGAAGAGATGTGTCCTGGAAAAAATTGCTCATATTTATGTTCAAGAGATTTTTGCCTATTTCCTCTAAAAGCATTATGGTTTCATGACTTATATTCAGGTATTTAGTCCATTTTGAGTTTACTTTTGTATATGGATTTAGACAATAATCCAGTTTCATTCTCTTGCACATATCTGTCTAGTTTCCCAATACCATTTATTGAAGAGGCTGTCTTTTCCCCTTGTATATTCATGGCTCCTTTATTGTATATTAATTGACTATATGTCCATGGGTTTATATCTGGTCTGTCTATTTTGTTCCATTGAGCTATGGGTCTGTTCTTGTACCACTAACAAATTGTCTTGATTACCGTGGCTTTCTAGTAGAGCTTGAAGTTGGGGAGCATAATCCTCCAAGCTTTGTTCTTCCTTCTCAGAATTGCTTTGGCTATTCAGGGATTTTTGTGGTTCCATATGAATTTTACAATGATTTGTTCTAGTTAATTGAAAACTGCTGTTGAAATTTTGATAGGGGTTGTATTGAATCTGTAAATTGCTTTGGGCAGCATGGTCATTTTCACAATATTAATTCTTCTTATCCATGAGCATGGGCTAGATTTCCAATTATTTGTGACTTCTTTAATTTCTCTCATGAGTGTCATATAGTTTTCAGTGTATAGGTCTTTCACCTCCTTCGCTGGATTTATTCCTAGGTATTTTATTCTTTTTGATGCAGTTGTAAATCGAATTGTTTTCCTGATTTCTCTTTCTGCTAGTTCCCTGTTAGTATATAGGAATGCAACAGATTTCTGTGTTTTAATTTTGTATCCCACAACTTTGATGAATTCAGGTATTCTCATAGTTTTTTGGTGGAGTCTTCAGGGTTTTTGACATATATTATGTCATCTGCAAATATCGACACTTTAACATCGCCTTAAAAATTTGGATGCCTTTTATCTCTTTATCTTGTTTGATTGCTGTGACTAGGACCTGTGGTACTATGTTGAATAAAAGTGGTGATAGTGGGCATCCTTGTCTTGTTCCTGATCTTAGAGGAAAAGTTTTCACCTTTGTGCCAATGAGTATCTTGGCTACAGGTTTTTCATATGTGGCCTTTATTATGTTGAGGTACATACCCTGTACACCCATTTTGTTGAGAGTTTTTGTCATGAATGGATGTTGAATTTTGTGAAATGCTTTTTCAGCATCCATTGGGATCATCATGTAGTTGTTATCATTCTTTTAGTTAATGTGATGTATGACATTGATTGATTTACAAATATTGTACCATCCTTGCATCCCTGGAATAAATCCCACAGTGTTGTGATGGATGATCCTTTTGAGATATTTTTTAATTCAGTTCCCTAGTATTTTGTTCAATATTTTTGAATCTATGTTCATTAGAGACATTGGTTTACATTTTTTTTTGTAATGTCTGGGTTTATTATTGGAGTGATGCTCATCTCATAGAATGAGTTTAGAATTATTTCCTTCTCTTCCAACTTTTGGAATACTTTAAAAAGGATGGATATTAGCTCTTATTTAAATGTTTGTTAGAATTCAGCTCTGAAGCCATGTGATCCTGGACTTTTGTTTGTTGGGAGTTTTTCGATTCCCAACTCAATTTCATTGCTAGTAACTGGTTTCTTAAGATTTTGTTTCTTGCAGGGCCAGTCTTGGATGGTTATATTTTTCTAAGAATTGTCCATTTCCTCTAGGTTGTCCAATTTATGGGCATGTAATTTTTCAAAATATTCTCTAATAATTCTTTGTATTACTGCAGTATCCATTGTGAGTATTCCTTTTTCATTTCTGATTCTGTTTATCTATGTATTCTATTTTATTATTATTTTATCCCGTTCTCCCTCCCTCCCCACCCACCTTCTCAACCATCTTTCCTTTGGTAACCACCACTCCCTTCTCGGTCTGTGAGTCTGCTGCTGTTTTGTTCCTTCAATATTGCTTTGTTACACTACAACTGAGTGAAATCATTATTTGTCTTTCTCCACCTGGCTTATTTCACTGAGCATAATAACCTATAGCTCCATCCATGTTGTTGCAAATGATAGGATTTGTTTTCCTCTTATGGCTAAATAATATTCCATTGTGTATATGTGCAACTTATTCTATATCCATAAATCTACTGATGGACATTTAGGTTGCTTCCCTTTCCTGGATATTGTAAATAGTGCTGCAGTAAACATCAGGGTGCATATGTCTTTTGGAATCTGGCATCTTGTTTTCTTTTGGTTAAATTCCTAGGAGTGGAATTCATGGGTCAAATGGTATTTCTATTTTGAGATTTTTGGGGAACCTCCATATTGCATCCACAATGGTTGAACTAGTTTACGTTCCCACCAGCAGTGTAGGAGGGTTCCCCTTTCTCCACATCCTCACCAGCATTTGTTGTTCCTAGTCTTTTCTATGTTGGCCATCCTAACTTGTGTGAGGTGATATCTCATTGTGGTTTTAATTTGCATTTTCCTGATGATTAGTGAAGTGGAGCATCTTTTCATGTGCCAGTTGGCCATCTGAATTTCTTCTCTGGGGAAGTATCTGTCCAGATCCTCTGCCCATTTTTTAATTGGGTAAATTGTTTTTTGGGTATTGAGTCATGTGAGCTCTTCATATATTTTGGATGTTAACCCCTTATCAGATATGTCATTTATGTATACATTCTCCCATACTGTAGGATTATTTTTTGTTTTGCTGACTGTGTCTTTTGCTGTACAGAAGCTTTTTAGTTTGATGTAGTCCCATTGGTTCATTTTTGCTTTTGTTCCCTTATCAAAGGAGATGTGTTCAGGAAAAAAATGCTCGTGTTTATATTCAAGAGATTTTTGCCTGTTTTCTTCTAAAGGTTTTATGGTTTCATGACTTACATTCAGGGTTTTGACACATTTCAAGTTTACTTTTGTGTATGGAATTAGACAGTAATCCAGTTTCATTCTCTTACATGTAGCTGTCCAGTTTTGCCAACACCAGCTGTTGAAGAGGCTGTCATTTCCCCATTGTATATCCATGGCTCCTTTATCATATATTAATTGGCCATATATGTGTGGGTTTTTATCAGGGCTCTCTATTCTGTTTTCATTCATCTATGGACCTGTTCTTGTGCCAGTACCAAATTGTTTTGTTTACTGTGGCTTTGTAGTAGAGCTTGAAGTTGGGGAGCATAATCCCCCAACTTTATTCTTCCTTCTCAGGATTGCTTTGGCTATTTGGGGTCCTTTGTGGTTCCACATGAATTTTAGAACTATTTGCTCTAGTTTGTTGAAGAATGCTGTTGGTATTTTGACAGGGATTACATTGAATCTGTAGATTACATTTTGACAATTTTTATTCTTCCTATACCATGAGCATAGGTTGTATTTCCATTTATTGTTGTCTTCTTTAGTTTCATGAGTGTCTTGTAGTTTTCAGGGTATAGGTCTTTCACTTCCTTGGTTAGGTTTATTACTAGGTATTATATTCTTTTTGATGCAAATATAAATGAAATTGTTTTCCTGATTTCTATTTCTTCTAAATCATTGTTAGTATATATGAATGCCATAGATTTCTGTGTATGATTTTCTATCCTGCAACTTTGCTGTATTCAGTTATTAGTTCTCAATTAGAGAAGACCTTATATCCATTTTGAGGTGGATTCTTTAGGGTTTTTCTTTTACAGCATCACGTCACATGCAAAACTGACAGTATAACTTCTTCATTACCAATCTGGATGCATTTCATTTCTACATGTTGTCTGATTACCGTGACTAGGACCTCCAGTACTATGTTGAATGAAAGTGGGGAGAATGGGCATCCTTGTCTTGTTCCTGATCTTAGAGTAAAAGCTTTTAGATTTTCACTGTTAAGTATGATGGTGGCTATGGATTTGTCATAATATAGCCTTTATTATGCTGAGATACTTGTCCTCTATACCCACTTAGTTGAAAGTTTTTATAATGAATAGATGTTTAATTTTGTCAAATGTTTTTTCAGCGTCTATGGGGATGATCATGTGATTTTTGTCCATTTTGTTGATGTAGTGTATGATATGGATTTTTGAATATTATACCATCCTTGGTTATGAATAAATCCCCCTTGGTTATGATGGATGATCTTTTTGATGTATTTTTTAATTCGGTTTGCTAATATACTGTTGAGGATTTTTGCATCTATGTTCATCAGTGATATTGGTCTGTAATTTTCTTTTTTTGTGTTTTATTTGTTTTTGGTATTAGAGTGATGGTGGCCTCATAGAATGAGTATGCAGGTATTCTCTCCTCTTCTACTTTTTGGAAAACTTTAAAGTTGATGGATATTAGGTCTTCTCTAAATGTTTCATAAAATTCAGCGTTGAAGTCATCTGGGACAGGAATCTTTTTCTTTAGTAGTTTTTTGATTACTAGTTCCATTCATTGCTGGTAATTGGTTTGTTCAGATTTTCTGTTTCTTCCTGGGTTAGTCTTGAAGATTGTACTTTTCTAGAAAGTTATCCACTTCTAGGTTATCCAATTTGTTAGCATATAATTTTTCATGGTGTTCTCTAATAATTTTTTATATTTCTGTGCTGTCCATAGTGATTTTTCCTTTCTCATTTCTGATTCTATTTATGTGTGTACACTCTCTTTTTTCCTTGATAAGTCTGGCTAGGGGTTTATATATTTCATTTATTTTCTCAGAGAACCAGCTCCTGCTTTCATTGATTCTTTCTATTGTTTTATTTTCCTCCATTTCATTTATTTCTGCCCTAATCTTTATTATGTCCCTCCTTCTACTGACTCTGGGCCTCATTTGTTCTTCTTTTATTGGTTTCAATAATTGTGAGTTTAGACTGTTCATTTGGGATTGTTTTTCTTTCTTGAGGTAAGCCTGTATTGCCATATACTTTCCTCTTAGAATGGCCTTCACAGCTTCCCACAGATTTGGGGGTGTTGAGGTGTTGTTGCCATTTGTCTTCATATATTGCTTGATCTCTGTTTTTATTTGGTCATTGATCCATTGATTATTTTGGCACATGTTTTTAAGCCTCCATGTGTTTGTGGGCTTTTTGATTTATTTGTGTAATTTATTTCTGGTTTCATACTTTGCAGTCTGAGAAGCTGGTTGGTACAATTTCAATCTTTTTGAATTTACTGAGGCTCTTTTTGTGGCCTAGTATGTGGTCTATTCTGGAAAATGTTCCATGTGCACTTGAGAAGAATGTGTGTCCTGCTGCTTTTGGGTGGAATGTTCTGTAGATGTCTGTTAGGTCCAACTGTTCTAATGTGTTGTCCAGTGCCTCTGTCTCCTTACTTATTTTCTGTCTGGTTCATCTGTCTTTTGGAGTAAGTGGAGTGTTGAAGTCTCATAAAATGAATGCATTGCATTCTGTTTCCCCCTTCAATTCTGTTAGTATTTGTTTCACATATGTAGGTGCTCTTGTGTAGGGTGCATAGATATTTATAATGGTTTTATCCTCTTGTTGGACTGACCCCTTTATCATTATGTAATGTCCTTCTTTGTCTCCTTACTTTCTTTGTTTTGTAGTTAATTTTGTCTGATACAAGTTCTGCAATGCCTCCTTTTTTCACCCTGCTAGTTGAATGAAATATCTTTTTCCATCCCTTCAGTTTTAGTTTTTGTAATATGTCTTTGGGTTCCAAGTGAGTCTCTTGTAGGCAGCATATAGATGGGTCTTGTTTTTCTATCCACTCAGTGACTCTACGTCTTTTGATTGGTGCATTCAGACCATTTATATTTAGGGTGATTATCAATAGGTATAAACTTATTGCAATTTCAGGCTTTAGATTAGTGTTTACCAAGAGTTCAAGGGTAATTCCCTTACTGTCTAACAGTCTTAATTTAACTCACTTAGTATGCTATTACAAACACAACCTGAAGGTTCTTTTTTTCCCTTCATTCTTTTATATATTAAGTATCATATTCTGTGCTCCTTGCTATCCCTTGACTGACTTTGGTGGTAGTTGATTTGGTTTTGCATCTTCTTAGTAATTATTTGGTCTAGTTTCTTTACTGTGGTTTTATTTCCTGTGGTGACAGCTATTTACCCTTAGGAACACTTCCATCTATAGAAGTCCCTCCAAAATACACTGTAGAGACAGTTTGTGGGACGTAAATTCTCTGGGCTTTTGCTTATCTGGAAATTGTTTAATCCCTCCTTCAAATTTAAATGATAAACTTGCCAGGTTGAGTATTCTTAGTTCCAGGACCTTCTGTTTCATTGCGTCAAATACATCATGCCACTCCCTTCTGGCCTGTAAGGTTTCTGTTGAGAAGTCTGATGATAGCCTGATGGGCTTTCCTTTGTATGTGATCTTATTTCTCTCTCTGGCTGCTTTTACTAATCTGTCCTTATCCTTGATCTTTACCATTTTATTTATTGTATGTCTTGCTGTTGTCTTTCTTGGGTCCCTTGTGTTGGGAAATCTGTGGATCTCTATGGCCTGAGAGACTATTTCTTTCCCCAGATTGGGAACATTCTCAGCCATTACCTCCACAAAGAAACTTTCTATCCATTTTTCTCTCTCTTCTTCCTCTGGTACCCCTATATAATAAGAATATTGTTCCATTTGGATTGGCCATACAGTTCTATCAATATGCCTTTATTCCTAAAGATCCTTTTGTCTCTCTGCCTCGGCTTCTTTGTATTCCTCTTCTCTAATTTCTATGCCATATACCATCTCTTCTACTATATCTAATCTTCTTTTAAATCCTCTTATTGTATATTTCATTTCAGATAATTTCTCAATATTGAATCTCCATTCTTAATTTGTCCCTGAGTTTTTAAATATTTTTATATACCTCAATGAGCATGTTTATGACTTTTATTTTGAACTCTCTTTCAGTACGTTTGATGAGTTCAGTTTCACTTGGGCCTTTTTCTGGTGTTTTGGGGATTTTGGATTTAAGCAGGTTCCTTTGATGTGTCATATTTGTATGTGGCACTCCTTAGTGCCCAGAAACTCTACTCTCTGGAGCTGCCCAGCCCCTGGAGTGATGTTGGGGGTCGCGGGGGAGCAGTGCTGTTTCCTCATGGGAGGAAAGAGCTGTTTCCTGTTCCCCGGCTGCTGTGCCTTTCTCCACTTTCAGAACCAGTGGGCCAAGCACAGAGGTGTAAGCCTCTTTGCTTTGCATTTGTAGCTGCCATAGGTGGTGCCTTCCTCTGGCTGGCCTGTTGCCATGGCAGGTACTTCGGTTTGCGGGCTGGTATCGGCAAGCCAAGAGGATCGCTCACAGGCCTCAGACATGAGTAGCCAGCCAGGGGGATGGAGCGCATAAAGCTCCTGAAAGTTCCCAACCTTCTGGGAAGAGTGCGCCAATTCAGTTTTGTCCACCTCTCCTTTCTCCTGAGCAGCAAGCTGTGTGCAATCCTTGCCCCTTTTGCACCTTCCTGCTGTTAGGATGTCTCTTAAACTGCCCGCTTTTCTTTTGTCCCAGAGCAGCCAGATATGGATCCCTGTTTTCCACAGGCAGCTGGATTCTCGGTCTCTCCAATCATTCTGTGTCTCTTAGCTTTCCAACCCCACTAATCTCCAGAGCACCGTGCAATGCAGGTTTGTGCTTCCAAAGCAGATCTCCAGGGCTGGGTGTTCAGCAGTCCTAGGCTTCCACCCCCTCTCTGCTCTGTTTCCCTTTCTCCTACCAGTGAGCTGGGATGGGGTATGGGCTTGGGTCCCACCAGATCAAGGCTTTAGTACATTACCCTGTTTTGTGAGGTCTGCTCTTTTCTTCAGGTGTATGCAGTCTATTGCAGCCTTCTTTCCTGTTCCTCTTTGAGGATTAGTTGTATTCACTAGATTATTGTATTATATGTGGTTTTGGGAGGAGTTCTCTGTCTCACCTCTCACGCCGCCATCCTTAATCCGGAAGTCTCCACGTTTATGATTTTTATTTTGAAACCTTTATCAGGAATATTGGGATTTCAGTTTCACTTGGCCCTCTTTCTGGTGTTTGAGGAATTTGGGTTTGTGCCAGGTTCTTTTGCTGTTTCTTATTTCCAATGATTTCTATGGAATAATAACTTGTGTAGGCGATGCCCTCTAGTGCCCAGAAGCTCTACCCTCTGGAGCTGCCCAGTCCCTGCAGCGATGTGTGGGTCACAGCTGCACTGTGCCTGTTCCTGCCTGCACTGCCAGGCACAGTGGGCCAACCACACAGGGAGGAGCCTCTATGCTATGCCCTTGTAGCTGCCAATGGTAGTGGCAGCAGGTTTGCGTACCTGTACTTGCCGGAAGAATCAGCAGGCTGCATATCACAGTGGGGGGCCTCAGCTCTGCAGTATCAGCCAGCCAGATGGAACGTTTCAAGCTCCTGAAAGTTCCCAATCTGTTGAGCTGAGTGTGCCATGACAATTTTGTCTACCTGTCCTTTCTCCTGAGCTGCAAACTCTGTGGAATCCTTGCCACTTTAGAAGCCCTCTTGCTGTTGGGAATTCTTTCAAGGTGCCTGCCTTTCTTTTGTCCCAGAGCAGCCAGTTGTAGGTACCTGTTCTCCACAAGCAGCTGGAATCTCAGTGTCTTCGAGTATTCCACCTGTCTTTACTTCCCAACCCATCTAATCTCCAGAGTACCATGTAATATGGGTTAATGCTTCTGAAGTAGATCTCAGGGTTGGTTATTTAGCCCTTCTGTGCTTCTACTCCCTCCCTGCTGTGTTTATCTTCCTCCTGCCAGTGAGTTGGTGTGGAGGGATCACCTGGGTCCCACTGGATCACAGCTTTGGTACTTTACCCTTTTCCGTACAGACCTCTCTTTTCCCCAGATGTAGGCTGTCCATTGCAGTCTTCTTTCCGGTCGCTCTTTCAAGATTAGTTGCATTTGCTGCATTTTCATGTTACGTGGTTTTGGGAGGAGGTTTCTGCCTCACTTTTCACACAGCCATGTTGTTTAACTCTCCTAGACAATGCTCTGTGTACTGATTTTTTTTTTCATAATTCTGGCTAGGGTTTTGTCTATTTTGTCTGTCTTCTCAAAGAACCAGCTCTTGATTTCATTGATTATTTCTTTTGTTTTTCTCTATTTATTTCTGCTCTGATATTTATTATGTCCCTCCTTCTACTAACTTTGTTTTGTTCTTCTTTTTCTAGTTTCTTTAATTGTTAATTTAGACAGTTTATTTGTGATTGTTCTTCTTTCTTGAGGTGGACCTGTATTGCTGTGTACTTCCCTCTTGGAACCACTTTTGCACTGGTCCCACAAAGTTTGGATTCTTGTATTTTTGTTTTCATTTGTCTCTATGTATTGCTTGATTTGTTTTATAGATTTGTCCATTACTCCATTGATTATTTTTGAAGCATCTTATATAGCCTACATGTGTTTGTGAGCTTTTTTGTTTTCTTTGTGTTATTTATTTTTAGTTTCATACCTTTGTGGTCTGAGAAGTTGCTTGATACAATTTCATGATTTTTTAATTTATTGAGGCTCTTTTTGTTACCTAGTAGGTGATCTATTCTGGAAAACATTCGATGTACACTTGAGAAAAATGTGTATCCTGCTGCTTTTGTGTAGAATGGTCTATAAATATTTGTTAAGTCCTTCTGATGTAATGTGTTTTTCAGTGCCTCTGTTTTCTTATTTTCTGTGTGGTTGATCTATCTGTTGATGTAAATTGTCTGTAAAGTCTCTTAAAATAAATGTGTTGGAGTATATTTCCCCGTTTAATTTTGTTAGTATTTGTTTTACATATTTTGATCCTCTTATATAATGGTTATATACTATTGTTGGAATGACTCCTTTATCATTATGTAATGCCCTTCTTTGTCCCTTGTTACTTTCTTTCTTTCAGAGTCTGTTTTGTCTAATATAAGTTTTGCTACTCCTGCTTTTTTCTTCCTATCGTTTGCATGAAATATCTTTTTCCATCCCTTAACATTATGTCTTTGTAAGTCTGCATCTGAAATGAGTGTCTTGTAGACACCAGATAGCTGGGTCCTGTTTCTTTGTGCATTCTGCCACCATATGTCTTTTGTTTGGTGCATTCATTTCACTTACATTTAAGGTAATTATTGAGGTATGTACTTATTGTCATTTTGTTAATTATTTTCTTTTTTTATAGTTCCATCTGTTCCTTTCTTCCTTTTATACTCTTATCTTGTTGTTTGATGGTTTTCTTTTGTGTTGTGATTGAATTTCTGTTATTTAATTTTTTGTGTATCTGTTATAGGCTTTAGGGTTGTAGTTACCATGAGGTTCAAGGATAGCTTCATAACTATATAAGAGTCTGTATTAAGTTGTTGATTGCTCCATTTCAAACAGAATCTACAATACTTCTTTTTTCTTCTTCCTCCTCTTCCACATTTTGTGTTAGATGACATAATCTGCATTTTTTGTATGTATTCCTTAACTGATTTTTCTGTATAGTTAGTTTTACTACTCTTGTTTGTTTTAATTTTTGATAAGTAATTTGTCTACTACCTGTACTGTGGGTTTTTCACTGGTGAAAAGTATTTTGGTTTAGGAACATTTTCATGTATAAATGTCTCTTTAACCTGTCTTATAATGCTAGTTTAGTGTTTATAAATTCCATTGGCCTTTGATTATCTGGGAAATGTTTAATCTCTCCTTCAAATTTGAATGATAATCTCGCTGATTAGAGGATTCTTGTTTGAAAGCCCGTTTGTTTCAATTCCTTAAATATTTCATGTCACTCCCTTCTGGCCTGTAACGTTTCTGCTGAGATGTCTGCTGATAGCCTAATAGGGTTTCTCTATAAGTCATCTCTTTTCTCTCTCTGACTGATTTCAGTACTCTCCTTATCCTATTCTTTGTCATTTTATTTATTATATGTCTTTGTTTTGTCTTCCTGGGATTCCCTTGTTAGGGACTCTGCTCTTCCATGACCTGAGTATCTGTTTCCATCCCCAGATTGGGCAAGTTTTCAACAGTTACTTCCACAAAGAGACCTTCTATCCCTTTGTCTCTCTATTTTCCTTCTGGTACATTGTTATGTGAATATTGTTTCATTTGGAGCTGTTACACAGCTCTCTTAGTATTCTTTCAATACTAAATAATCATTTTTCTCTCTGTTCCTCAGCCTCATTATTTTCCTGTTCTTCAATTTCCATTTTATTGGCTGTCTCCTCTACTTGCAGCAATATTTTATTCAGACTCTCCATTGTATATTTCAGTTACTATATTATTCAGTTCTGAGTGAATGTTTTTCAACTCTTCTTTTTTGTTGATGTCTTCACTGAGATCTTCAATGCTTTTCCAAAGATCAGTGAGCATATTTACGACTGTTACTTTGAAATCTATTTCAAGAAGATTGGTGATATCTGTTTCATTTAGTCCTCTTCCTGGTGTCTTACCTGTAAATATATTTGGAATGTATTCCTTTGCCTCCTCATTTTCTCAGGGTTTCTGTATTTCTTCTTTTGTATTAGATGGGTCCACTATGCTTCCTTGTCTAGAGAGTAATGGGTTTGTGAGGAAGGCGTCCTTTGGTGCCCAGATGCTCAAGACTCTTTACTGTCTAGTACGTGGTTCTCCTTTGCAGTGGAGCCCCAGTTGCTGTTGATGGGCAATGGGTTGGGCTGCCTGTCTGTCTGCAGGCAGTGGCCTATCTCAGTCCCATGCAGAGGCGTTTGCCTAACCCAGCCCTTTGTGATCAAAGCAGTAGTGCTTCTGTTGGGCTCACTGTTGGTGGGGCTGCCTGTCCTGCTGTAATGGCAGGGCTGCTGTGTTAATGGAGTGGGTAGGGCCATGGCATCGCTCTGGGCCATGCTTGTAGTGTGGCTAGTCATGCAGTCCCATGGCACTGGGCTGGGCTGCTTGTGAGGAGGAAGGAGCACCTGCAGCTCGCTTCTTCAGGCACCTCTCTAATGAGGCTAGACAGAGCTGAGAAAGCTGTGAAATCCTCCCTCTCCCTGCCAGGCAGCAAAGTTGGACACTGCTGGGCCAAGCAGCCTGGTTGGCCAATAGTCTGCAGGGAAGCACCTCAGGGCTGAGATACCAGTGAGGGGGGTGGAGCATTTAGCGTTCCTGTGAATGTCCGACCTCTTGGGCTGAGGGAGGGCTGGAGAAATGTCATCCACCTGCACTTTCTGCTGTAGAGAGAGCTTCATCCAACCCTTACCCTGCTGGAACCCTCCCATTCCTGTCAGTTCTTTTAACTGTTGCCTCTCTTTTGGGCCTCATGGGCCTCAGCACAACTTAAGAAGCATGTCTGTCTTGCACAGGTGGCTGGAGTCTCAGCCTCCCAGCATGCTGAAACTTTCACTGGTTTCCAGCCCCACTAATTACCATAACCCGATGCTCTGCGCACCCATGTTCCCAGAGCAGATTTCTAAAGCCAGGTGTGCAGACTTCCTGATCACTTACCCGCTCCCACTCCATTTTCTCTTCATCTCACCTGTGGGCTGGGATGGGGGAAGTTTTTGGGTCCCACTTGATCGTGGCTCTGCCACTTTACCCTTCTCTGTGTAGTCTGCTCTTCTTCACCAAGTGTACGTGGGTCTGTTCCTCAGTCTTCAGGTCATTTTCTGGTTTATTTGTATTTGCTGTAGTTGCTTCCTTGGTGTGTGTGTGGGAAGAAGATTCTGCCTTGCCTTCCTACTCAGCCATCTTTCTCCCCCCAGATGTCTTACTCTTTTTATGTAGTTTCTGTATCCTAAGAACTTTAAATTTCAGGTAGCTTAGGCTTGTGATGACCCTAAAGCATTTTTTCACTGTCAGATCCCTTCTTAACTGGCCTTGGTCAAATTCCAGAGATAGGAACTTTGGTTGACTTTGCTCATCTTCATGCCAAAAAATAGGTCAGAGACCATTGTCTGGCCTATGGGGATATTCTCCAGTCAAGTGTCCACCTGTTTTGTTTCTCAGCCCATTGACAGTGATGGTATCAGCTAGGAATACCTGGGGGTGTTCACCTGGGCCTGTACTATTTGTGGGGTCCCCCTCAGACATTCTCCCAACTGGAAATTGTGTTGTGGCTGGACTAGCTCTTAGGGTTCTTATGATTACAAGATGCACCTCAGCAAAAATCATCAGGGAACTTTAAAAAAGAAGGCTTATTATTCATAGGTCCTGAAGGGTACATGCTATGCCTGGGGTCCAACTGTAAGAGGTTGCAGATATAGAGAGAGGGACAGAGAGTATGAGAGAGCCTTTATTGGGTGTCTTCCCAATGGGTTACAGCCCCTGGCAAGTTTGCTATGGATTCAAAGTTACCAAATGTATTGACAGCAAAATGTTCTTTGGGGTGAAAGGGTTTATTAGCCAGCTTGTTCTCCTGGCAGTAGATCGAGCACTAGCGTCTCTGCTTCTGCCCAGAGCAATGGGCTGAGCTCTCTCTATAGTGCAATAATAGCTTGTTGCCTAAAGGTGTGGAAGCAGTAGCCTAGCAACAGGCCAGATACATCATCAGATTGTTTAAGTTCAGTGACGATCCTGGCCATAGGAACCGCAACTTCCCCGCACTCCACCCCTCCAGGATTCTCGCCTTACAATCCACACACTTTCAATCTTCCACAATGGTCCTTGGGCGAGAAAGCTGGAGCACAGTAACCAGATTCCATAACAGCAACAGAGGATAACAACAACTTAGCGATAATAACAAAAATTAAGATACAAGATTTTGATACAGGTAAGAAAACTTATAATAATCCTCAAGCCAGAGGAACTTCCCAATCCACAAAGACCTTAGGGGCGATAAGACATATGTGTTAATGACACCAACATAGGCAAATCTTGTCCATCAGATAGGATGCATGCAGGAGAGTGGTCCTGTGATAGGACTGTCACAGGAAGGAGGTCCCTTCCAGGTCTAGTATACCGTACATTTACTCCTTTCCCCATGGGGGTTACTGAAGGGTCTATATATAGTGCTACTGGAGGTGAATGCACTGGACATAATGATAAAACAGAACTCCCTGGTAAGATGCTTCTATCTTCTGGCTGTCCAGGATATACTACTGTGACCTTTAGGGGCCACTCTGCTGTTATTCCAGGAATACACAGGAGGCCAGCTTCCAGGCCTTGTCCTCAAGGTGCCAGGAGACCAGTCATTGTTGGTCTATGTGTCAAAGGTCCAAGGCCACGTCCACTCAATGGAGTCTCCGGGGTTCAGTGCAGTTGGTGCTGGCAGCATGATATTTTTCTGTTGACCGAACCTCAGCTTCAGTGATTCTTTCTTGGTTTGTACTTGCAGTTGTATAGGGGAGACAGCCATATTTCTTAACATGTCTGCGAGGCTCAGGGCTCCTTTTCGGGGTCTTTTGTTCAAATGCCATAGCACGGTCCATAAGCAGACTGACCATCCCCGCAGACTATTGGTATCTGACTGTAGTCCGGGTTTTAACAAACCATTGTGCCTCTCTATCATGCCTGCTGCAGTAGGATTGTATGGCACATGAACCTTCCATTTGATTCTCAGTTGTCACACCCATTCTTGCAGTGTATGTCCAGTAAAATGGGTGCCCTGATCACTCTCAATTACCTGTGGTCAGCCATAGGTGGCAAACAGACACTCCAGGCCTCTTTTAATTATCTGCTGGTCTGCACAACGGGTTGGAAAAGCAACCAGAAGTTCAGTAGGTGTGTCCACACATGTCATGGCATACTGATATCCTTCTAACACAGGTAGAGACCCAATATAGTCTATCTGCCACCTGACAAGGGGTATTGGCCCCTTAGCTATTGTCCCATGTTGCTGTGGAACTCGGTTAAGTCCCTTTTGGAGCACACGACACACTTCTGCTGGACTCTACTAACTTCTTCAAAGGTCAAAGGCAAGCCCCTGACGGGCTACAGCCCACATTGTCTTTTGCCCCGCGTGCAACAAATGGTGATATAACCATTGGGCTACATCAGAGGCAGGCTTTCCTTCTAACCAACGTATCTCATCCAATTTATCTGCTTCATAATTTCCTGGGGATGCCAGTGGCAAATGACCTGTCACATGGTATACTGTAATTATTTTAGTGTGACCACAAGCCCATAAGTCTTGCCACAGTTCTTTCCCCAAAAGGGGTCGGTGACCAACCAGCCAGTTGGCATGGTACCAGGTTGGTAGCCACAGAGTCAAGCCCCAAGAGACAGCCCAGCTGTCAGTGCAGACAACTATAGCAAAGAGCTCCTAGCTGATCACGAGCCACATGGCCCACAACTCTGCACACTGGCTGCTCTTCCCATCACCATTCATCCATATTGTCTCAGTCTTATGATGGAAAGCTACGGCCCTCCATTTTGGGGGCTGCCCTCGGCTGGAGTCGTCTGTGTACAATGCATCTTTGGGTATAGGGGTTCTTCCTTCCCAATAGGGACTCCTCTGCTAATGCTTCAAAAGCAGGTTCTCCGGTGTTTTACTAGTATATGTCACCAGCCCCACTAAGCATTGGAGTTCTTCACTCAAGGGGCTACTAGAGAGGGCACTATGCTGCTGTAGGTAAGCACCCCACTTGGCCAGTGTGGGCATTTGTGCCACACCACTCCTTGGCATTTGGGTCCAGTCTTGTACCCAACCCCAAGATGGGGATAGGTTGTTATTACCTTTATCAGGGCCATTCCAGTGAGGGGTTCTGTAGCCAGCAAGGCATGATACATGGCAGCCAGTTGTTTTTCTATCAAAGTATATTCGACCTCTTCCCCTTTCCAGAGTTGTGACCAGAATCCAATAGATTGGCGAGTTCGTTCAAGCCACTGCCAGAGACACCAGCCATAACCGTCTTCAGTGACATGAACGTCCAGCTCACAGGGCCTTGATGGGTCTATCATACTTAAGGCCTGCATGGCCTTGACTGCCTGTTTTGCTGTAGTAAAGGCAGAGGCACATGTCTCATCCCAGTCCCACCTGACGCCCTTTCGTACCAACCGGTATAAGGGCTTCAGAATTTGTGCCAAGTGCGGGATAAACACTCTCCAGTAGCCTAGAAGACCCAGAAACTCCTGTAGCAATGCTACAGTTGTGGGGGTAGGAAAGGCCTGGACTTTACCTATAACTGCTTCTGGTATCACTTTGGTCTTACCCGACCAGACGACCCCAAGAATTTGACAGACAAACCAGGTCCCTGAACCTTGGTGCTGTTCACAGCCCATCCTTTCTCCTGTAAATGTTGCAGCTGTCTAGGTGCTGCACCTTCTAGATCTGAAAGAGAATCGGACGGGAGCATGACATCATCAATACAATGGTACAGCCACACTGTTGGAGGTGTCTTACATGTAACCAAGTCCTGGGCTACAAGTCCATGACAGATGGTGGGGTTGTGAAGGTATCCCTGTGGGAGGATGGTGAAAATCTATTGTCATCCTTCCCACGTGAAGGCAAACTGTTCCTCACTTTCCTGCTCAATTTCAGTGGAAAAGAAGGCATTAGCAAGATCTGCCACCTAATGATATGTTCCTAGTTCATGGCTGAGGGTGTCCATCAAGCCTGCAATAGAGGGGACAGCAGCATGCGTAGTCGGTATGAATTTATTCAGTTCTCTGTAATCCACAGTCATACACCAGGAGCCGTCTGGCTTTTTTACTGGCCACACTGGGGAATTGAAAGGACTATGGATGGGCTTTATAATACCCACCTTTTCCAGCTGCTGGAGAGTTTCTCCAATCTCTTTATGCCCTCCAGGCAGTTTGTATTGTTTGGTGTTAGTCACCCGCCAGGGCACAGGCAAAGCTATGGGCGGGTGCGTAGCATGTCCCCTCAGAACTGCCTTCACCACACGTACTCTCAGTCTGAACTCACCTGCGGTGGTCTGCAACCATAGACCCTGCAGGATATCAATCCCCAAAATATACTCAGGGATAGGAGATATATATACAGTATACTCTTTGCAGGGGAGATGCCCTATTCCCAAAGGGATTTAGGCTCTGATTGCCTTACCCCCATATCCATCCATGATAGTGGGGGTACCTGGGAACCACTCAGGATTACCATGAATCAGTGAACATTCCACCCCTGTGCCCACTAGAGCCAGGACATGTTGTATGTTCACTTGGAATGAATGGATAGTTATTTCAACATGTGGCCTCCAGCTCTCCCCTGGTCCTTCAGGGCAGATACCTCAATCTTCCCCTCAGTCAACCTATGTTCCCCAGTCATCTTCCTCTTTGGGCTCAAGTGAGGTTAGCTTGCTTCCCAGCAGGAAGTCTTGCAAACACACAGGCCAGACTTGTGGCTCTATCTCTGACCTCTGCCTCTTTGGTCTTAAAGGCTGAAACTGCTGCTCTGGTTTCAGATGTTGCCATAGCTCTAGTAAGATCCTATATGACATGCCATCTACTTTCTTTCCATCTGCTCCTGCCCATATTAAATCAACCCACATCTGGGTCCTTGTGACCTTCATGGGGCCCTTTAAGTTCTTCTTGTGACTAGCAGATCTTATTTCTTTCCCTGTTCTCATTACTTCAGCCTCCCCTAAGTCGGCTACTGTACGTGTCACCTCACTTATGGGATGCCCTAACTGAGGGGAAAGAATGGCCACTAGAGACCCAAAGATGGATGTGGGAACCGTTTGAAGCACAATATTTCTCATCCCAAAAGTGAAAATCTCTTCACCTGGGTCATAACTCTCTGGAGTATAGTTGGCATTTTTTATGCCTAACTCTCGTAACACCTGTTGGAGCTCAGCATACGTTTGCCATCTAACAGGAGAGGATGGTACATCACCCGGATTGGGCCACACAGCACGAAGTGCAGCCATAAGCCAATCGAGGAGAGAGTGACTCCTTGGGGTCTGATGTGCATTTTGTAATCGCTGCCTCAAGTTGGGCTGCACTGTCAGGGAAGACAGCTTTCCCATCTCTGATCCCGTCAAAACAATTCCATCCACCCCTAAGTCCCACTAATGCAGGAGCCAAGCTGATATTGACTCTGAGGGCTTCTGCCTAAACCACGAGACAATATCCACCAGCTCAACCTGAGTATAGGGGCCGAGCATAGGGTGCTCTACGACCTGGGAATGGGGCTGCTCCTCTCCTTGGAGGAACTTTCAGCTAGTGGGTCTTTATTTTCTTTACAACGACTGCACATGCTTTCAATACAGGATGGGTTGGTTTCTCCGACACTACCCCTTCATCCTTCCCCAGCTCCTCCATTTCCGGGGCTGATGATACCTTTCTTTATCCTCCCATGAGTGCCTCCTCTTGTTATAACCTTTACCTTTTCTACTGGGCCTCGCAGCATTGCTAGCTCAGTCTTCAGAAGCTCTCTTAACTTCACCTCAGTGCTTCTCAGCTGACATTCTCGTCCCACCTCTGCCTGTGCTTCTCTCAGGAGTTCGTCTTTTTCCTTGATGGGCTCTTCCTCCTTATAACACCTTGCAGTGCTGCCGTCTCTTTCTGTAAGGAATCTTTTAGATCTTCCATGGCACCTTGCTGTTGGTGTTCTCATGCTGCCTCCTCTTGTATCAATGCCATTTCCTTCTTCAGGGAATACATAGAAGTTTGCAGTTTGCATTCTTGTGCCACCATTTCTTGGGTCTTTTTCAGGATCATGTCCTTCTCTTCTGTAGACTTTTTTAATATTGTGAGAAGCAGCCAACCCACAGTCCCCACTTCCTCACAGGCACTCTGTCTCTCAAAAGACCTACTTACTATACCAAGGACTATCCATACTTCCTCAGTTATCACCTCCACTTGCCTCCAGTCCTGGGGTGGGACCAAGTCCTCTAGGAGGCAAGCCACCTCTGACCACATACCCACTGGGGGACCATCCACTGTCTCCCCATTCACAGGGGCAGCCCGCTGAAGCACCCCTTCCATAAGGGCAGCCTGTCTTTTTCCTTGGTCAACAGTGAACCCTGCCAACTTTGCCAATTGTCTTGCCAATGGGTTTCAGCCCTGGGCAAGTTCACTATGGATTCAATGTGACCAAAGAAATTGACAGCAAAACCCTCTTTGGAATGAAAGGGTTTATTACCCAGCTTGTTCTTCTGTCTGTAGGTCAAGATATATCATCTCTGCCTCTGCCCAGAGCACTGGGCTGAGCTCTCTCTATAGTGCAATAATAGCTTATTGCCTAAAGATGTGGAAGTGGTAGCCTAGGAACAGGCCAGCTACATCATCAGGTGGTTTAAGTTCAGTGAGGATACTGGCCATAGGAACCCCAACTTCCCAACATTGGGTCTCAAGGATGAGGTGTCTAGGGCTTTGAGGTTCACTATTGCTGAATTGTAAACCTAAGAGCAAGAGTTTAAGCTTGGGAAGGGAAAAGCAGAGTCGCTCAAATGACCAGTTACCTAGATCAAACCAGGTATTACTTAATTAAAGGGGAGCTTAGTGGGTGGGAAAGCCTCTTTAGTTTGTAGCTGGTAATATGCTTATTCAAAATGGATGTCTTTGAAATGCCTGCCTCAGCAATAAAAGGCTAATTATCAGGCACTAATAGAACCTCAATTCTTTCTAATTACCATAGCCAGAGATGTTTCATCTAATAATTTAAAACATGCCTTTTGAGACTGGCCTTTTCACTCAAAACATTGTCTTTGAGGTTCATCGAGTTATTTTGTGTTATAATAGCTTTTTATTTTTTATTGGTGATTAATATTTCATGGTATTAATGTATCACAACTTGTTTACCCATTTACCTGTTGAAGGACTATTGGGTTGTTTCCAGTTTTGGGTTTTACTAATAATGCTACTGTAAACATTAATGTACAGATTTTGGGGTGAAAATAAGTATTTTTTCACTTGGATAAAATACTCAGAAGATTGCTGAGTTATATGATATGTATATTTAAAATCTTTATGAAACTCGGAAACTGTTTTCCCAAGCATCTGTATCATTTTCCATTCCCTTAGTAATGTATGACACTTCTAGTTTCTCTGAATGCTCTTCAGGCTTTGGTATTATCACTATTCTTTATTTTCGCCGATCTCATAGGTGTGTGGTGGTATAACGTGGTGTTTTTAATTTTCATTTCCTTAATCGTTAGAGGTGTTGAATATTATTCTGTTATCCTGTTTGGTGAAGTGTCTGTTCACGTCTTTTTCCGTTTTACTGTGTCTTCTTTTTTTGAAGAATTTATAAATGATTTGTGTTAAGTCTTCCTTAAATGTTTGGTAGAATTAAACAGTAATGTCTTCTGGATCTTGATTTTATATGTTTGAAGTTTTTAAAATATTAATTCAACCTCTTTGCTTGTTATATAGGTGTATTAAGATTTCTCTTTTTTTCAGTCAATCTTTGTGATTTTATAACTATCTGGCCCTTTCATCTTTTCTCTATGTTATCTAATTTGTTGGAATATGGTTGTTCATAGTATACTCTTTATTTCTGTAAAATTTATAGTGATATCCTCTCATTCATTTTTTATTTTAATAATGTTAGTCTGCACTCTTTTTTCCTGATCACTCTAGTTAAAGGTTTGTCATTTTGTTGATCTTTCCAAAGAACCAACTTTTGGTTTAACTGATTCTTTTCATTGCTTTTCTCTATTTCATTTTTATCCCACTCTAATCTTTATTACTTTTTCCTTCTACTTACTTTGAATTTCATTCCTTCTTCTTTTTCTAATTTCTCTAGAATAAACTTAATGACATCCAAACCCAGACTCATTGACTTTCAACTATTTAATTATGAGATGTGTGTGTATGGATCTCATTTTTTCTGCTCCTTTCTCTTCAACTTCTGGGACTCCTATTATGCATGTGCTGTCATTCTTCATGGTATTCCACAGGTTTCTGAGGCTCTGTTCATTTTATTTCATTCTTTTTTTTCTTTCTGTTTTCCTCAGAGTAGATTTCTCCATTAATGAATCTTGTTGGCTGATTCCGTCTTTATCCCACTCATCTGTTATTGAGCTCCTCTAGTGAATTTTTCATTTCAGTTGTTGTACCTTAGAATTCCAGACTTTGAAAAAAATATTTCTCTTTATTGATATTCTCTATTTGCTGTGAGACATTATTTATCATACTTTAACTTTTTTTAGGCAGAGTTTCCTTAAGTTGTTTGAATACATTTGTAATAGCTGATTTTAAAGGCTTTGTCTACTAAGGTCAAAATCAAGGTCCCCTGCAGGATGTTTTATGTTGGCTCCTTCTTTTTCTGTATATGTGGCATATTTTACTGTTTCTCTGCATGTCTCTTAATTTTGTGATGAAAGCTGGATGTTACAGATAATATATTGAAGCAACTCTATATCAGATGCTTCTACCCTCTTCCCTTCCAAGGTTTGCTGTTGCTATATTTTCTTTGATAGTTGTTGTTCTATTTTCTTATTTATTTCTTCTTATTTACTTATGCTCTAATCTTTATTATGCCCCTCCTTCTACTGCCTTTGGATCTCATTTGTACATCTTTTTCTAGTTTGATTACTTGTGAGTTTAGACTGTTCATATGGCATTACTATTCTTTCCTGAGGTAAGCCTCTATTGCAATATACCTTCCCTCTAAGCACAGCCATCGCTGAGTCCCACAGATTTTGTGCTGTTGAGTTATTGTTCTCATTTGTCTCCATATATTGCTTCATCTCTGTTTTTATTTGGTCATTGGTCCATTAATTATTTAGGATCATGTTGTATAGTCTCCATGTGTTTGTGAGCTTCTTTGTTTTCTTTGCGTAATTTATTTCTAATTTCATACCTTCATGGTCTGAGAAGCTGGTTGGTACAATTTCAATCCTACTGAATTTACTGAGGCTCTTTTTGTGGCCTAGTATATGATCTATTCTTAAAAATATTCCATGTGCACTTGAGAAGAATGTGTATCCTGCTGCTTTTGGGTGGAGTGTTCTGTAGATGTCTGTGAGGTCCAACTGTTCTAGTGTGTTGTTCAGTGCCTCTGTCTCCTTACTTATTTTCTGTGTGGTTGATCTGTCCTTTGGAGTGAGTGGTGTGTTGAAGTCTCCTAAAATGAATGCATTGCATTCTATTTCATCCTTAATTCTGTTAATATTTGTTTCACATATGTAGTTGCTCCTCTGTTGGGTGCATAGATATTAATAATGGTTATATCTGCTTGTTGGACTGACCTCTTTATCATTATGTAATGTACTTCTCGTCTCTTGTTACTTTCTCTTTTTTTTAATAATTAATTTTGGTATCATTAATCTACAATTAGATGTGCAATATTATGGTGATTAAACTACCCCCTTCATCAGGTCCCCCCCACCAACCCCATAATAGTCACTGTCCATCAGTGTAGTGAGATGCTATAGAATCACTACTTGTCTTCTCTGAGTTGTACAGTCCTCCCTTTGCCGCACCAACATTATATCTGCTAATCGTAATGCCCCTTTCTCCCCCTTACAACTCCCTTCCCACCCATCTTCCCCAGTCCCTTTCCCTTTGGTAACTATTAGTCCATTCTTGGGTTCTGTGAGTCTGCTGATATTTTGTTCCTTCATTTTTTTTTTCTTTGTTCTTATACTCCACATATGAGTGAAATTGTTTGGTACTTGTCTTTTTCGGCTTGGCTTATTTCACTGAGCATAATACCCTCTAGCTCCATCCATGTTGTTGCAGATGGTAGGATTTGTTTTATTCTTACGGCTGAATAATATTCCATTGTGTATATGTACCACATCTTCTTAATCCATTCATCTACTGATGGACACTTAGGTTGCTTCCATTTCTTGGCTATTGTAAATAGTGCTGCAATAAACATAGCGGTGCATATGTCTTTTTGAAACTGGGCTGCTGCATTCTTAAGGTAAATTCCTAGGAGTGGGATTCCTCGGTCAAATGGTATTTCTATTTTGAGTTTTTCGAGGAACCTCCATACTGCTTTCCACAATGGTGGAACTAATTTGCATTCCCACCAGCAGTGTAGGAGGGGTCCCTTTTCTCCACATCCTCGCCAACATTTGTTGTTGTTTGTGTTTTGGATGTAGGCCATCCTCACTGGTGTGAGGTGATATCTCATTGTGTTTTAATCTGCATTTCTCTGATGTTTAGCAATGTGGAGCATCTTTTCAGGTGCCTGTTGGCCATCTGAATTTCTTCTTTAGAGAAGTGTCTATTCATGTCCTCTGCCTATTTCTTAATTGGATTATTTGCTTTGTTTGTTAAGGTGCATGAGTTCTTTATATATTCTGGATGTCAACCCCTTATCAGATACATCATTTATGAATATATTTTCCCATACTGTAGGATGTCTTTTTGTTCTACTGATGGTGTCCTTTGCTGTACAGAAGCTTTTCAGCTTGATATGGTCCCACTTGTTCATTTTTGCTTTTGTTTCCCTTGCCCAGGGAGATATGTTCATGAAGAAGTCGCTCATGTTTATGTCCAAGAGATTTTTGCCTATTTTTTTTGCTGTGGGGATGCTGTAGGTGGCGCTGTTGCTCCACTATTCCAGAGACGTGGCTCCGCAGGACCCTTTATAGCTCTGGCCCGGTGGGAATGAATGGGAGGCTGTTGAGCTCTATGGGAGGTCTATGTGTGGCCACCCTTTCCCAGTCACCAGCTAAGGGGTCCCAAGCTCCCCAGGACTCCCAGCCTGCTGGGCTGAGTGTTACAGGCTGATCTGGTCCTCTGCTGGGCTCCTGTCTCTTTAAGACCGCTGAGAAAAGCGCGCACTTTTCTTATTTTTTTTTCCCTTCCTGGAGCTGGTTGCAAGCACCCTGGCGCATTCCCCGCGCAGCCCCTGCCCCCTCTGATTCTCCAATCTCTGCTACACCACACAATGTGTGTCGGCTCTTCCTGCGCAGATCACCCGGGCTGGTTATTTCGCAGGCCTGTACTTCCTGTGCCTCCCTGCTCTGAATCCTCTCCTCCCGCCGTTGCACTGGGGTGGGGGAGCGCTCGGGTCCCGCTGGGTCGCGGCTCCATATCTTACCGAGTCCTCTCAGGTGTAGCTGCACGTTGTGCGCTTTCCTGTGTATTCTGGTCTCTCTTTTAGAAATAGTTGTATTTGCTTTGTTTCATGGATAAATATAATGTTGGGAGGAGATTTCTGCCGCCCGGATCATGTCGCCGTCTTCCCGGAAGTCTACTTTGTCTCTTTGTATCTTTTGTCTGATACAGGTACTGCAATGCCTGCTTTTTTCTCCCTATTGTTTTCATGAAATATCTTTTTCCATCCCTTCACTTTTAGTCTGGGTATGTCTGTGGGTTTGAAGTGAGTCTCTTGTAGGCAGCATATAGACAGGTCTTGTTTTTTTATCCATTCAATGACTCTGTCTTTTTATTGTTGCATTCAGACCATTTATATTTAGGGTGATTATCAAGAGGTATATACTTATTGCCATTGCAGGCTTTGGATTCATGGTTACACAAGGTTCAATGGCAACTTCATTACTATCTAACAGTCTAAATTAACTCATTTAGTATGCTATTACAAACACAATCTAAAGGTTCTTTTTTTTTTCCTCCTCTTTTTTCTTCCTCCTCCATTCTTTATATATTAGGTATCATATTATGTGCTTCTTGTCTATCCCTTGACTGACTTTGGGGGTAGTTGATTTGATTTTGCATCTGCTTAGTAATTAATTGGTCTACTTTCTCTTCTGTGGTTTTATTTCCTCTGGTGACAGCTATTTAGCCTTAGGAACATTTCCATCTATAGCATTCCCTCCAAAATATACTGTAGAGTTTGTGGGAGGTAAATTGTCTGGGCTTTTGCTTATCTGGAAATTGTTTAATTCCTCCTGCGAATTTAAGTGATATTTTTGTTACATAGAGTATTCTTGATTTGAGGTCCTTCTGCTTCATTGATTAAGTATATTATACAACTCCCTTCTGGCCTGTAAGGTTTCTGCTCAGAAGTCTGATGATAGCGTGATGGGTTTTCCTTTGTAGGTGATCTTTTTTCTCACTCTGGCTGTTTTTAATACTCTGTTCTTATCCCTGATCTTTGCCATTTTAATTATTATATGTCTTGGTGTTGTCTTCCTTGGGTCCCTTGTGTTGAGAGATCTGTGCACCTCCATGGCCTGAGAGACTATTTCCTTCCCCACATTGAGAAAGTTCAGAGCCATTACCTCCTCAAAGAAACTTTCTATCCCTTTTCCTCTCTCTTCTTACTCTGGTACCCTTATAATGAGCATATTGTTCCGTTTGGATTGGTCACACAGTTCTTTCAATATTCTTTCATTCCTAGAGATCCTTTCTTCTCTCTGTGCCTCAGCTTCTTTTATTCCTCTTCTCTAATTTCTATTTCATTTACGATCTCCTCTACTTCATCTAATCTGCTTTTAAATCCTTCCATTGTATGTTTCATTTCAGGTACTGTTTTCTTCAGTGTTTTTATCTCAGTCTTGAATTCCTCCCTAAGTTCTTGAATATTGTTCTGTATCTCCATGCGCATGTTTATGATTATTATTTTGAAATCTCTGTCAGGAAGATTGATGAGTTCATTTTCACTTGGCCCTCTTTCTGGTGTTTATGGGATTTTGGTTTAAACCAGGTTCATTCGATGTTTCATATATGTAAGTGACACCCTCTAGTGCCCAGGAGGTCTACTCTGTGGAGCTGCTCAGCCCTTGGATTGATGGTGTGGGTTGCATGTGAGGGAGCTGATGCCTGTCGGTAGGAAAGACTTCTTTCCTGCTTCCTCGATGCAGTGCCTGTCTCCAATGCCAGGGCCAGTGAACTGAGTGTACAGAGAGATGCCTGTGTGCTTTGCACTTTCATCTGTCATAGGCAGGGCCACCCTCTGGCTGGCGTGGCACAATGGCGCAGTCAGCCAGTTTGGGAGCTGATGCCCGCCGGGAGGAAGGTGCATCAGGCTTTGTTTCACAGTGGAGTCCTCGTAGCTGGGTAGTTATCCAGGGGTTGGAGCACTTGAAGTTTCCGAAAGTTCCCAACCTGCTGGGCAGAATGCGCCTGGACAGTTTTATCCACTTGTCCTTTCTCCTGAGCAGCAAGCTCTGTGAAATCCTTGCCCCATTAGCAGCCCTCTGACTGTTAGGAAATCTCTCAGACTGCCCGCCTTTCTTTTGTCCCAGAGTGCCCGGATGTGAATCCCTGTTTTCCACAAACAGCTGGAATCTGTCTCTCCAAGTATTCTGCCTGTTTTAGCTTTCCAACCCCACTAATCTCCAGGGCACCATGTAATGTAGGTTCATGCTCCCAGAGGAGATCTCCAGGGCTGGGTGTTCAAGCAGTATTAGGCCTCCACCACCTTCCCACTCCATTTCTCTTCCTCCCTGTGGTGAGCTGTGCTTGGGTAAGGGCTTAGGTCCCTCTGGATCATAGTTTGGTACTTTCCCCTTTTCCTTGAGGTCTGCTGTTTTCCCCAGGTGTATTCAGTCTGCTGCAGCCTTCTTTCCTGTTGCTCTTTCGGTATTAGATGTATTTGCTATATTTTCATGTTATATGTGGTTATGGGAGGAGGTTTTTGTCTCACTTCTCACACTGCCATCTTTAAGCCTCTCCCTTTTTTAAAATTTGTTTTGTGATTTTCCTGCACAACTTCTGTATTCTCTGCAGTGTATGACCATTGAAGTCTTTGTAGGTTTTTAAAAATATTCTTGTTTTTATTTTTAAACTGGTGTGCTAGTTTCACTCCTGGGCCAGTACCTTTAGTAATGAGCCAGTGATTGGTCAGAAGATTTTATTAAATGCATTGTCTGGATGTTTTTGCCTTGGGGACCTTTGAGAAGACATACCTTCAACCTTCACTTTACAAGACAACCTTTGAATTTACTTCCTGCTTGGCCAGGAACTCAAGTTCATCAGGAATTGAGTGACTGATACTTTTCTCCATTTTATGGCCTTTCCTGGCATGTCAGACATTTTTATTCCCATAAATATGTCAGAGGATTTCAAAGATTCCTATGGTCATCTTGTTGTACTAGAATTCCTTCATAATTCTAGGCCAGGCTCTTGTTTTCTCCTACTGAAATCACAGCTTAGGCATCTGAATTGTTGACAGTACTTAATGTTTCAGTAATGCCCTGGAGGTAATACACACCTCCTACATTACTCCCACCCCCATGCCCATGCCTGACCCCACTGAGCTGAGCTCGGAGTGAAATCAAATGCCTACCACACTCAGAGAATAGAGATTCTTCCAGGTTGCTGCAAGTTCAAACACAATATTGATTGTGCCCTGGGGTGGTACTTTTAAGGGAGCTCAAAGAATGATCAGATCCCTCCATTGTCTGCAAAGCTGGTGGTTTTTGGCTGCCACAGTACTGAACTGAGGAGGAAGTGGGGATGGGAAGTCCCCCAAGTTAAAATGTCACAGACCTCAGTATTTTGTTTGAATAAATGATTTTTATTTCATTCTCTGTCTTTGGGTAATCATCAAAGTTCTGAAATGGTTGGTTTGAATTGTTTTGCCCATATTTTCATTGTTTTAAGAGCAAGTTGTCATAGGCCTTTATGCTGCATTTTTTTGAAGTTCTCCTTTTTCTATTTTCTGAAAGAGTTTGTGTTGAATTATTCTCTCATCTTTGATGTATGCAAGAAATTGTCCAATGAAGCCATCTGGGATCAGAGGTTTGGGGAGGTTTTTTACTGCAAATTCGAATTTTCTAATAGTAGTTGTAGGATTATTCAGGTTATGTTTCCCGTTGGTTGAGTTTTGGTAGTGTGTGGTTTTTGAGAACTTGTTCCATTTCATCTAAGTTGTTGAATCTTCATGTTCAGAGTTCATTATTATCTTTTTAATGTCTTAAGAATCTGTACTAACATCACTTCTATCATTCTTGATATTTGTAATTTCTATTTTATCCTTTGTCAGTATTAGAGTTTATCAATTTTGTTGATATTTTCAAAAATCCAGTTTTTGCTTTTATTGATTTTTCTGTTGTTTTCCTGTTTTAAATTTTATTGATATCTGCTCATTATTTCCTTCTTTCTACATGCCTTGTTTTTATTTTGCTTTTTCAAGTTTCTTAGAATGGAGTTTAGATTATTGATGTGAGACCCTCATTTTGTAATACAAGCATTTAATGTATAAATTTTCCTATAAGCACCATTTTCGCTACATCTACTAAGATTTTTTTAAATTAACGATCTTTTTGGGGGAACAGCTTTAGATTTATAGAAAAATATTTAGTATAGTACAGAGAGTTTCTATATACCCCATTTCCAGTTTCCCCAATTACTAACATCTTACATTAGTATGGTATATTTAACATAAACAATAATCCAATCATGATACATTATTATTAACAGAAGTCCATATTTTACTCTGATTTCTTTGGTTTTTACTTATATGCTTTTTCTATCCTAGGATCCTTTCTAGGATGCCACATTATATTTAGTGGTCATATCTCTTTAGCCTCCTCTTAACCGTAATATTTTCTCAGAATTTTCTTGTTTTTGATGACCATGACAGTCTTGAGGAGTGCCATTCAGTTATTCTATAGAATTTTGTTTTCAAACACTTAACTTACTGGCAGCAGTAAGTGCTCCAGGCTCATCTTGTATATACAGTTCTTGCCTCAGTCCTAGCAGCTACCATTTATATAAAGAAAACCTAATTCCTTTTACTGGGGAATGGATTAAAAACCAAGATCAGGGTACTTGGTATGCTTATTGCCTCTGGGGTGTCATTGCTTCTAGGCCCTCTTAGCTGACAGAGAAAGATATATATATATATATATATATACACACACACACATATCTGTGTATATACATACACACACACTTATCTATTAATATTTCTATATGTAACCATTTCTATCTATATTAAGGTAAATATGCATTCATATTGATATCTCCAACTCCAGTCCACTACCATGGGGATCATTAGAGCCTTCTCTCCTTGTTTATGTATAACCTCCCACTGCAGCAGTGAGAAATCTAGCTGACATGATCCCCCAACCATTTACTTAATGGTTCAATTACAGTATAAGGTACAGTGGTTTCAGAATTCTTAGCTTATAGCCCAGTGGGAAACACCTTTATCAACTAGAATACAATGCTGGTAGACTGTTTTCTCCTTATTATTATACGTGGCATTCATTTCTAAAGTTATACAGGTCACCATCTGTTCCCCACTCTTTAACTTGAGGTTCCTTTGTATATTTGTAATATGATTAGTTTATCTTGTCACATTTGGAATTCCATCCTGTGATCTCTTAACCTAAGTAATTTTTTAAATTTTCACACATTAAAGTTCAGTCTTTGCCGTGAAGCAAATGCATTCCATCCTGAGATCCCACAATCTCCTAGTGATTTTTTTTAAATTTACACATATTAAGGTTTACTCGGTTCTCTAGCATCCCCTGTTTTTCTTGTTACTATTAAGGTATTATTGTTATACAGTCACATGAGCAACATGTGGTTACTACATTCCCTCCATTATCAAGTCCCCACCAAATACCCCGTTACAGTCACTGTCCATCAGCATAGTAACATGCTATAGAGTCACTACCTGTCCTCTCTGCGCTATACTGCCTTCCCCGTGCCCCCCCATATTATGTGTGCTAATCATAATGCCCCCTTAATCCCCTTATCTCTCCCTTCCAACACACCCACCCTAGTCCCTTTCCCTTTGGTAACTATTAGTCCATTCTTGGGTTCTAAGTCAGCTGCTGTTTTGTTCCTTTAGTTTTTGCTTTGTTGTTATACTCCACAGATGAGTGAATTCATTTGGTATTTGTCTTTCTCTACCTGGCTTATTTCACTGAGCATAATACCCTCTAGTTCCGTCCATGTTGTTGCAAATGGTAGGATTTGTTTTCTTCTTACGGCTGAATAATATTCCATTGTGTATATATACATCTTCTTTATCCATTCATCTACTGATGGACACATAGGTTGCTTCCATATCTTGGCTATTGTAAATAGTGCTCCAGTAAACATAGGGGTGCATATGTCTTTTTGAATGAGAACTTGTTTTCTTTGGGTAAATTCCTAGCAGTGGAATTCCTGGGTTTTTAGTTTTTTGAGGAACCTCCATACTGCTTTCCACAATGGTTAAATTAATTTACATTCACACCAGCACTGTAGGAGGGTTCCCCTTTCTCCACATCCTCGCCAGCATTTGTTGTTCCTTGTCTTTTGGGTTTTGGCCATCCTTACTGGTGTGAGGTGATATCTCACTGTGGTTTTAATTTGCATTTCTCTGATGATTAGCGATGTGGAGCATCTTTCCATGTGCCTGTTGGCCATCTAAATTTCTTCTTTGGAGAAGTGTCTGTTCAGATCGACTGCCCATTTTTAATCGGGTTATTTGCTTCTGGTTGTTGAGGCATGTGAGCTCTTCACATATTTTGAATGTCAACCCCTTATCGGATATGTCATTTATGAATATATACTCCCATACTGTAGGATGTCTTTTTGTTCACTGATGGTGTCCTTTGCTGTACAGAGCTTTTTAGTGTGATATAGTTCCACTTGTTAATTTTGCTTTTGTTTCCATTGCCTGGGGACATATGTTCATGAAAAAGTTGCTCATGTTTATATTCAAGAGAGTTTTGCCTATGTTTTCTTTGAAAACTTTTATGGTTTCATGACTTACATTCAGGTCTTTGATCCATTTTGAGTTTACTTTTGTGTATGGAATTAGACAGTAATCCAGTTTCATTCTCTTACATGTAGCTGTCCAGTTTTGCCAACACTAGTTGTTGAAGAGGCTGTCATTTCCCCATTGTATATCCATGGCACCTTCATCATATATTAATTGATCATATTCTTGGGTTAATTTCTGGACTTGGGTTAATGTCTGTTCCATTGATCTATGGGTCTGTTCTTGTGCCAGTACCAAATTGTCTTGATTACAGTGGCTTTAAAATAGAACTTGAAGTTGGGGAGCATAATCCCCCCTGCTTTATTCTTCCTTCTCAGGATTGCCATGGCTATTCAGGGTCTTTTGTTCCATATAAATTTTAGAACTGTTTGTTCCAGTTCATTGAAGAATGCCTTTCGTATTTTGATAGGGATTGCACTAAATCTGTATATTGCTTTAGGCAGGATGGCCATTTTAACAGTATTTATTCTTCCTACCTAACAGCATGGGATGAATTTCCAGTTATTACTCTCATCTTTAATTTATCTCAAGAGTGTCTTGTAGTTTTCAGGGTATAGGTCTTTCACTTCCTTGGTTAGGTTTATTCCTAGGTATTTTATTCTTTTTGATGCAGTGGTGAGTGGAATTGTTTTTCTGATTTCTCTTTCTGCTCGTTCATCATTAGTGTATAGGAATGCAACAGATTTCTGTGTGTTAATTTTGTTTCCTGCGATTTTGCTGAATTCAAATATTAGTTCTAGTAGTTTTGGAGTGGATTCTTTAGTGTTTTTTATGTACAATATCATGTCATCTGCAAGCAGTGACATTTTAAATTCTTCCTTGCCAAGCTGGATACCTTTTATTTCCTTGTATTCTCTGATTGCTGTGGCTAGAGCCTCCAGAACTATGTTGAATAAAAGTGGGGAGAGTGGGCATCCTTGTTTTGTTCCCAATCTTACAGGAAAAGCTTTCAGATTTTTACTGTTAAGTATGATGTTGGCTGTAGGTTTGTCATATATGGTCTTTATTATGTTGAGGTACTTGTCCTCTATACCCATTTTGTTGAGAGTTTTTAGCATGCATGGGTGTTGAATTTTGTCAAATGCATTTTGCCATCCATAGAGATGATTATGTGATTTTTGTTCTTTTTATTGACATAGTGGATGATGTTGATAGATTTTCGAATGTTGTAGCATCCTTGCATCCCTGAGGTGAATCCCACTTGGTCATGGTGTATGATCCTCTTGTATTTTTGAATTTGGTTTGCTAATATTTTGTTGAGTATTTTTGCATCTATGTTCATCAGGGATATTGGTCTGTAGTTTTCTTCTTTGTAGTGTATTTGCCTGGTTTTGGTATTAGAGTGCTGCTGGCTTCATAGAATGAGTTTGGGAGTATTCCTTCCTTTTCTACTTTTTGGAAAACTTTAAGGAGGATGGGTATTATTTCTTCTCTAAATGCCTGATAAAGGTCCGTGGTGAATCCATCTGGTCTGGGGATTTACGTCTTCAGTAGTTTTTTGATTACTGATTCAAATTCATTGCTGGTAATTTGTCTGTTTAGATTTTCTGTTTATTCCTGGTTCTGTTTTGGAAGGTTGTATTTTTCTAGAAAGTTTTCCATTTCTTCTAGGTTAACCAGTTTGTTGGCAATAAGTTTTCATAGTATTCTCTCATAATTCTTTGTATTTCTGTGGTGTCCATAGTGAGTTCTCCTTTCTCATTTCTGATTCTGTTTATGTGTGTAGATTCTCTTTTTTTCTTGATAAGTCTGGCTAGGGGTTTATATATTTTGTTTATTTTCTCACAGAACCAGCTTGAGGTTTCATTAATTTTTTCTATTGTTTTGTTCTTCTCAATTTCATATATTTATTCTCTGATCTACATTATGGCCCTCCCACTACTGACTTTGGGCCTCATTTGTTCTTTTTCCAGTTTCAGTAATTGTGATTTTAGACTGTTCATTTGGATTTTTCTTCTTTATTTAAATAGGCCTGGACTGATACATACTTTCCTCTTAGAGAGCTGCCTTCACTGTGTACCACAAAAGTTGGGGTGTTGCACTGTTGTTTTCATTTGTCTCCATATATTGCTTGATCTCTGCTTTACTTTATTCATTGAACCATTTATTATTTACGAGCATGTTGTTAAGCCTCCATGTGTTTGTGAGCCTTTTTGTTTCCTTTGTACAATTTATTTCTAGTTTCATACCTTTGTGGTCTGAGAAATTGTTTCGTACAATTTCAACAGACCACATAGTAGGCCACAAAAAGAGCCTCAGAAAATTCAAAAACAGATAGTTATAATGGTTATATCCTCTTGTTGGACTGACCCCTTTATCATTATATAATGTCCTTCTTTGTCTCTTGCTACTTTCTTCGTTTTGAAGTCTATTTTGTCTGATACAAGTACTGCAACACCTGCTTTTTTCTCCGTATTGTTTGCATTAAGTATCATTTCCCATCCCTTCACTTTTAGTCTTTGTATGTCTTTGGCATTGAAGTGAGTCTCTTGTAGGCAGCATACAGATGCGTCCTCTTTTTTTATCCATTCTGTAACTCTGTGTCTTTTCATTGGTGCATTCAGTCCCTTTATATTTAGGGTGATTATCAATAGATATATACTTATTGCCATTGCAGGCTTTGGATTCATGGTTACCAAAGGTTCAAGGGCAGTTTCTCTACTATCTAACTGTCTAACTTAACTCACTTGTCATGCTATTATAAACACAGTGTGATGATTCTTTATTTCTCTCTCTTCTTTTTCTTCCTCCTCCACTCTTCATATGTTAGGTGTTTTATTCTCCACGCTTTCTGTTTCCCTTGAATGATATTGTGGATAGCTGATTTTATTTTGCATATAGTTAGTATTTGGTTGGTCTACTTTCTTTGGTGTGGTTTCATTTTTATGGTGACATCTATTTGGCCTTAAGAGCACTTCCATCTAGAGCAGTCCCTTTAAAGTACACTGCAGAGATGGTTGTGGAGGTAAATTCCCTCAACTTTTGCTTATCTGGGAATTGTTTAATTCCTCCTTCAAATTTAAATGATAATCTTGCTGGGTGGAGTATTCTTGGTTCAAGGCCCTTCTGTTTCATTGCATTGAATATATCATGCCATTCTTTTCTGGCCTGTAAGGTTTTTGCTGAGAAGTCTGATGATAGCCTGATGGGTTTTCCTCTGTAGGTGGTCTTTTTTTCTCTTTCTGGCTGCTTTTAATACTCTGTCCTTGTCTTTGATCTTTGCCATTTTAATTATTACATGTCTTGGTGTTTTCCTCCTTGGGTCCCTTATGTTGGGAGATCTGTGGACGTCCATGGTCTGAGAGACTATTTCCTTCCCCAGATTGGGGGAGTTTTCAGCAATTACTTCTTCAAAGATACTTTCTATCCCTTTTTCTCTCACTTTTTTCTGGTACCCCTCTAATGCGAATATTGTTCCATTTGGATTGGTCACACAGTTCTTTCAATATTCTTTCATTCCTAGAGATCCTTTTGCTCTCTTTGTCTCAGCTTCTCTGTATTCCTGTTTTCTGATATCTATTCCATTCACTGCCTCCTCTACTGCATGTAATCTTCTTTAAAATCCCTCCATTATTTTTTTCATTTGTTATCTTCCTCCTTAATTTATCCCTTAGCTCTTGAATATTTTTTCTGTAGCTCTATTACCATGCTTATGACTTTTATTTTGAATTCTTTTTTAGTAAGAACAGTGATTTCAGTCTCAACGAGCCTTCTTTCTGGTGTTTGAGGTTTTTTGGATTGAACAAGGTTCTTCTACCTTTTCATAGTAATTGAGCCGTGGGAGTGGTTGCCACCGAGTTGCAAGGGTGTCAGCTGGGAGGACAACATCCCTTCCTGCTTGCGCTCGCTGTGACTGTCTCTGCTCTCTGTGCTGGTTAACAGTGTGCCGGGAGTGGCCTCTGGGTTAATCCACTAAACTGCTATGGGCCGAGTTGCCAGTGGCATGTCCTAGAGCGATGATGGGGGTTGCATGCGATCAGCGCAGGTTCCTCCACAATAATAAAAGCCCCTTTGTGGCTCCTCATCTCAGCACCCAACTCCACTCTCTGTGGTGCTTAACCGCATGCAGGGAGCAACCTGTGCATTAAGCTGTGTAGTTGCTGTAGGTAGGGATTCCCTCCAACTGTCTGCAGCAATGGCAGGGACTGCCAGTTTGAGCATAGGTTCTGGCCGGGAGGAAGGAGCAGGAGGCTGCTTATCATGGTGAGGGGCCACGGGGGCTGCATTGCCAACCAGGGGGATAGGGCACCTGAAGCTCCTTAAAGTTCCGAGCCTGCTGGGCTGAGTGTGCCAGGAAGATTTTGTCCTCCTGTTCCTTCTCTCAAACTCTTGCCCCCCTAGTAGCCCTCTGACTGTTGAGAGGTCCCTTAAAATGCCTGCTTTTCTTTTTTCCCAGGGCAGCTGGTTTTGGGAACCTGTTCCTGGTCTTAGTCTCAGACTCTGCCTTTTAGTCCCTCCAATCTCCAGAGCGCCATGCTGTATGGTTCCATGCTCCTTGGGTAGATTTCTAGGGCTGGATATTTAGCAGTCCTGTACTTCCACTCCCTCCACACTCTGATTATTTCCCTCCTGCCACTGAGCTGGGGTGAGGGGAGTGCTTGGGTCCCGCCAGGTAGTGGCTTTTTACCTTACCCTTTTCTGTGAGATTTTCACTTCTCTCAGATGTAGACTGGCTGGTGTACTGTTACTTCTGGTCAGTCTTTTAGGAATAATTGTATTTGCTGTATTTTCAAAATTTGTATTCTGTATTCTCAAAATGGTTTTGGGAGGAGATTTCCACCACACTACTCATGCTGCCATCTTTTTCTCTCTTGAATCCCCTAAGTTTTGATTGTATTTTGGGTTTTTTTTTTTCAGCTCTAAATTATTTCACTGGAGTCTTCCTCTTTCTGCCATGGTTTATTTGGTGGTATGTTGTTTCATTTCCAAGTGTTTTTGAGATTTTTCTTATCACTTTGTTACTAGGTTGTACTTGAAGTTCATTATGATCAGAGAACATATTTTCAGTGGTTTTGATTCCTCTCCATTTTTTTTATGGTTGGTTTTACAATGCAGGATATATAGTCTATTTTGGTGAATGTTTCCTGTGCACTTGAAAAAAATGAATACCCTGTTTTTTTTTTAGTAGGATGTTGTATGAATGTCATTTAGATCTAGATATTTGAATGACATTGTTAAGTTATTCAATACCCTTGCTCATTTTCTGTCCACTACTTCTATTATTTACCAAGAGAAGAATAAAGACGGTCCACATCGCTAATCATCAGAGAAATGTATATTAAAACCACAATGAAATATCACCTCACACCAGTTAGGATGGCCAACATCCAAAACACGAACAACAAATGTTGGCAAGGATGTGGGGAAAGAGTAACCCTCCTACACTGCTGGTGGGGATGCAAATTAGTTCAACCATTGTGGAAAGCAGTATGGAGGTTCCTCAAAAAACTCAAAATAGAAATTCCATTTGACCCAGGAATCCCACTCCTAGGAATTTACCCTAAGAATGCAGCAGCCCACTTTGAAAAAGACATATGCACCCCTATGCTTACCACAGCACTATTTACAATAGCCAAGAAATAGAAGCAACCTAAGTGTCCATCAGTAGATGAATGGATAAAGAAGATGTGGTACATATACACAATGGAATATTATTCAGCCATAAGAAGAAAACAAATCCTACCATTTGCAACAACATGGATGGAGCTAGAGGGTATTATGCTCAGTGAAATAAGCCAGGAGGAGAAAGACAAGTAGCAAATGATTTCACTCATCTGTGGAGTATAAGAACTAAGGAAAAATTGAAGGAATATAACAGCAGCAGATTCACAGAACCGAAGAATGAACTAACAGTTACCAAAGGGAAAGGGACTGGGGAGGATGGGTGGGAAAGGAGGGATAAGGGGGGAAAAGGGGCATTACAATTAGCACACATAATGCAGTGGCAGGGGACATGTGAAAGGCAGTGTTTATAGAGAAGGCAAGTAATGATTCTAGAGCATGGATTAGTACGCTGATGGAGAGTGACTGTAGTGGGGTATATGGGGGAGGACTTGATAATAGGGGGTTCTAGTAACCATAATGTTGTTCAACTGATTGTACATTAATCATACCAAAAGAAAAAGAATATAAACGGCTCCAGTTGTAATTGTGGATTTTTCTTTCTGCTTTCAGTTCTGTCAGTTTTTGCCTCATACCTTTTGAGGTTCTTTTAGTTGCTCACATGTTTAGCATTGTTTTGTGTCCTTAGTGAATGGACCCTTTATCATTTTGTAGTATACCTCTTTATTCTTGGTTATTTTTTTTTGCTTTGATGTCTTCTTTGTCTGATATTAAATACCCATTCCATCATTTTTTGGTTAGTGTTTGAATGGGTATATCTTTTTTATCCTTTTAGGTTTAACCTGCCAATATTATTACACATAAAGTGAGTTTCTTGGAGTTTATGGTTATTTTTTTTCTTTTTAATCCATTCTGGCAATCTTTGTCTTGCATATTTTTAAATATTTAATCTAATAATTGATATGTTTGGATTTTGGCCTACCATATTTTATGTCTGTTTTCCATTCTGCTTTTCATTCCTTTTTCTTCCCATTTCCTACTTTCTTTTCATTTATTTGAACATATTTTAGTATTCCATTTTAATTTACCTACTATGTTTTTTCTATATCTCTTTATATATTTTTTAATGGTTATTATAGGGATTAAAGTGTACATAATGACCTTTTTAGTTTAATTAATTTTTTTACTAATTAAGGAGGAGTGTAGAAACCTTACATCTCTTGCTTCTTTATTATTGTCTTATGTGTTACGTTTTCATATATGGAGAATCCATCATACAGTGTTATAGTTTTCATTTTTGCTTGAGTTTTGGAACTCAAAAGAAGAATACATTTATCCTGATATCTACCACTTATGTTGATCTTCCTTCATTCATTTTCTTTCATGTTTCCTATTAGTATAATTTCCCTCTATTTGGAGATCTTACTTTAGCTATTCTCTTAGAACAGGTCTATTGGTGACAAATTCTTAACATTTTTTCATCTGAGAATATATTTTTTCACCTTCATTCCTGAAGGATATTTTTTTTGTATATAGAATTCTGAGTTGACACTTATGTCTTTTAGCTTTTAAAAATTATGATACTACTTCTTTCTGGCTTCTATGGTTTGTGACGAGAAATTCACAGAAATTTGAATCATTGTTTTCCTGTATGAAATACATTCTTTTTCTCTGGTTGTTTCCAGAAATTTTTCCTTCTCTAATTTTTAGCAGTTTTTATGTTCATTTTAAGCAACTTATGTGTGTATGCATGAGTTTCTTTTGTTTATTCCTGTTTTGGGTTCACCGAGCTTCTTGAATATGTAGAGTTATGTCCTTTGCCAAATTTAGCAAGTTTTCAGCTAATATTTTTTCAAATTTTCTTTCTTATCATACTTTTTCTTACTTCCTTTCTGGTAATCTGATGAAAAACATTTGAGACCTTTTACTTTTGTCTCTTTGGTCCCTTAGTTTTTTCATGTTTGTTGCTCAGTCTTATTTCTCTTGGTTGTTAAAAGTAAATTTTCTTCTGCCATCTCCGTTCTACTACTGAATCCATCCAAAGAGGTGTAAGTGGGTTCTTTTGGCTCTAAAATTTCATTTATGTTCTTCTTTCTATCTATTCTTTGCTGAGACTTTGTTTTGTCATTAGGTTCAGTAGTTTTTTTAATTATCTATTTGAGCATTTTATAATGGCTGCTTTAAAGTTTCCATTAGATAATTCCAACATCTGCATCATCCCTGAATTAGTATGTATTGATTGTCTTTTCCCATATGAGTTGAAATTCTCTTTATTCTGTGTATGCCAAGTCATATTGGATTTTATCCTGGACATTTTGAATATTCTGAGTCTGGTGTTATTTAAAACCCTAGCTAGAATGTTATTTTTATTATAGGAAGTAGTTGACCCAGTTATTTTCACTTTATGAGTTCCAACCTATCTTCTGTGGTCTTTTCCAATGTGAGTTCACTTGTATTGCCTCTGTGGTACTTTTTGGATATGTCCCACATGTGGGTCTCCCAGTGGTAAGTCTCAGCCTTGGGCAGTTGACTATCTATCTATTCAGTTCTCATGTCTTTGTTATGCTGAATAGGATCAGATTCATGTATGCGCAGCTCAGTGGTGAACCCAGGAGTCCAAAAATAATTTTCTTCAGTTCCTCCCTCCCTGCAGTATCTCCAGTACTTTCTGATTCCCAGTGACTCCTTTTTTAGTTTCTCAGCCAGAAATCTGGTATTGTAGTTAGTCTCCTCTGTTGTGCACATCTACCATTGTACACATGTCCAGGACCAAATTTTGGGAGTTTAGAGAAATCAGTAAAGCAACAGTGACTGTCCTCACTCTCATGGGACCATAGCTGCACTGATCAGAGAGGAAGGGTCCTCTCTCCCAGTTAGTATTCTATTAGCTTCCATTGTTGCTGTGGACTCTGCCACCACAGGATTTCTTGGGTCTAGGGGAAAGAATATGGAGAAAAGAAGAAAATGGGAAATTTCTATATAAGAACTTTGGAGGTTCCATTTTCCATTTCTCATGACAGAAGTAGAGGATTTCCTGTGTACATCTTTCTTTGAATTCCTTGATATGCACTTCCAGGTTAGCCAAGGGGAGGTGAGATAGAAAAATTGGTAAACTCACTGCTGTTTTAATGGTACTTTGAATTTTGGTCTTATTCCTTAGTTACCTGCTACTCTTTACTCTTCAGAATTCTCAAATAGCTGCTGCATGCATTCCATCCAGCTTGTATGGATGGACTAAGTATGTGAAAACTATCTGCCTTATACCATGTAGGCACTGATATGTCTGCTCAGTGTTTTCCCCTAGTTTTTACTTTTAAACCTTACTTACTGGGAGTAGCCTGTATATGTACACTGCTTATTGTTCAGCCAGAGATTGGTCAGAGGTACACCCTCAAACACCTCAGGCCAGAAGGGCTTCCACTTTTTGCTGATGGATCTTTGTGGGAGCCAGGAAGGTCATGCAGTCTTCAGACCATTTTCTAGTCTGACACAACTTTTATTTTCCTCTGGGATCTCTCGTGCCTCCTCTTTGCATATTCAGGCTCTGTCAGCCAGTGATGTATGTATGGTTTGGGCCCTCAAGTCTGTGATGTGCATGTGACAATTTTCTAGGCAACCTGAGATATGTGGAGAATTAACCAAGCCTCCTTTGGCTGTCACTTCCCAGCTCTCCCTATTAATGTCAGGTTAATGGAGTTACTGCTCCTAAAACTCCAAACAAAGTGAGTTCTGTATGGCAGCAGCAGCAGCAGCAAAGCTTAATTGCCTTGCCTTAGATGGATTGCTGGGCCAAAAAAGCAAGGGTGGGTGGGTGGTGGGAACAGCCTTGGGTCAAAACACCACAGATGACACAGTACTCATCTGAAGTTAACTAGTTTTTGTGAATAAATGCTTCTGATTTTTCTGTCATATGCCTTTGAATGAATTTCAGATTCCTGAAATGGTTGTTTTGAAAGTTTTGTCCAGTTTTATTAATTCTTTCACGGGGGAGAATTCGATAACCTCCTCACTGTGTCATGCTATAAGCCAGAAATTATTTTTTAGCAGGTAGGAAGCAGAATATCTGACTATTATACTTACATTAAATTAATTAATTAAAATGTTTATGTTGGTTCTTACCCAGACTTAATGCAAAAATATTGTCTCCTTAAATGGGAACTAAATTATCTTTATTTTATCTTTCTTTAAAGAATTCATTTAGGCCAGGCTTGCAAACTGAGAGTGCTCCATACAAACCTCATTATTCTGTTACTTTATTGCCTATCAAAGGAACAGGTGATTTCATATTTCTAGTTTTGACAGCTGTCTTTCAGAGCTTGTTGACATTTCATATTTTTGCCATTTGGTGAAAATTTATGGACACATTTCTTGGCTTTAGGCACAATATTTCATAAACTGTTAGCAAGTAGTTAAAAGCTATTGCATAGTCAAATGGGAAATGTTGGATTCAATCATATAAAAACTAGTTTCTTCATTGTAGAACATCTTAGATCCTTTAGTGTGCTAATATGAATTGAGAATTTCCAAGAAAGGAAATAATATACAACATTTCCCGAAAGTTTTAACAGAGAACCCACTTTTCATAAAGTACATTTTAAGAAGCACTACCTTAACATATACAAAGATCTACCTCCATCCTTCCCTGCCCACAGTTATACCTGTTTTGTGTGAAATGTGAACTCATGCATGAGTACTGCAATGTAATGGTATCTACAATGTACCTGTGTAGTTAACTTATTACATGAGCACTGTGCTAAACTACGCACAAAAGATTTAACATAGTAGGCACAAGACTTCTGTCTTTAGAAAGCAGCTTCCAAGATTCGCCCTTGGCTGTTGTGTTGGAACTTGGTTTCCCTCTCTTCCCTAAATGATAACTGTAGTTCACTTTACCTAGATTGTTGGTACAAATAATATGGTTTATGTTGAACACTTTACTTTCCTTCTTAAGGAGCCGAGAATTTTGGTACATGCTAAGCAGAACAAAGAAAGTGCCTACATGACCAATCCATAATAAAAACCTTGGGCACTGAGTCTCTAATGGACTTGCCTGGCCAAAAACTTGCACATATGTTGCTGTATTTTTTTTGTTACTGAAAGGAACGTGCTCAAGTGTGTCCCCTCATATGGTAGGATGAGAGCATAAAGAAGTCTGCATGAATTTCTCTAGATTTATTTTTCCCTTGCTGATCCTATCATGCATCCTTTTGCGGTAATAAACTTAGCCATTAATGCAACTATATTCTGAGTCCTATGAGGCCTTCGATTCAATCACTGAATCTATAAGTGATCTTGTAAACCCTAAAACATAATCCCATTACATAATCTCAACTTTCAAAAGAACTCTTAAATTACGTGGAAATTAGTGTTTTTCTCTTATGGGCAAGGAGACTAAAGTTAGTGAGGTTAAGCAAAACTTCTCTAGGATCTCAGTTCATGTGAGCAAGAATCCACATCTGTCTAACTCCAAAGCCTTGGCTCTTCATTGTTACACTGCATTGCCTCCCAAAGCCAGAAACTGTGTCTGCAATGAGTTGAGAAGGAGGCAATAGAAGATCATTAAGGGCAATAGTGATCTGAGACTGTTTAAACAGGATGGTCATTTGAGACAGTCCTGGAGCAATTTTCCCTAATATATTTCCATTTAACATTTAATCTTCAATCTAAGCTTTCAGTAGTAAAGGGAACTCAGGGAGAATCACAGACTATGTATAAGCAATCATTGAGATATCATGTTCCTCCTTAGTAAGCAATTTTCTTATATATTTCACAGTTTATTGCATGGGTTGGCACAATTTAAAGTACAATGGAAAGTACACTGCCCTAACCATCAGGATACCTGGGTTCTACCCCAGCATGTAACTCCAGCTGTTTAGCTTCTAGATCCCAGTCTTCCTATCCAAAAAATAGTGATACTTGCTGAACCCATACCATAGGCCTATTATGTTTCAAAGAAAATAAAGAGAAGTACTTTGAAAGTGTTAATATGGAGGCTTCTTGCATGACCTTTTGCATTTTCCATATTTTTTAACAATTTAAAAAAGTGGAATAACAAGTTTTCACATTTTGGTAATCCCTGGAAATGTTATTGTGCTTAAATTTCACAACTGTATTTCCTAAAATTCATTTTAGACCCACTCAACAAGTTTTGGCTTGTAAATCAGTCAGAGGAAGTGGAACTTTATGAATTTTTTCTGTGCAAATGATTTAGTAGTATGCATGTAAAACAGTACTAAATAATTGAAAGAGTGTGATGTTCATATTAGGAAACTTTCCACTGATGCAGACATCTGTAATTGATTTCTTTCATCTATTTGAATTCATGAGGCTCACTAACTATCTGCATCCTTGTTTCTCCTTTTAGATACACATTCTTTTTATCATTAAGCAGAAATATTAAAAATATTAAATGAGATTCTACTTTTCTGAAGCTTGTTAAAAGTCAGTATGGTATCCTGAAAAGAAAGTCCTTCCCTAGGCTTCAGAGTTCCAGGCCTGGTTCTGCTGACAACAACTGCAAGAACATAGGAATGTCAATTTACTTTTTCTGGGCCTCATTTCCCCATTATAAAACAAGTGGTTTGGATTAGACTTCTAAGGTTCTTCCCACTTTTAATATTCTGTGATTCCTTTTTTTATTAAGGTATCATTGATATACAACCACATGAGCAACACTGTGGTTACTAGATTTCCTCCATTATCAAGTCCCCACCACATACTCTGTTGTAGTCACTGTCCATCAGCATAGTAAGATGCTATAGAGTCACTACTTGTCTTCTCTGTGCTATACTGCCTTCCCTGTGCCCCCCCTATATTATGTGTGCTAATCATAATGCCCCTTAATCCCCTTATCCCTCCCTTCCCGCCCTTCTTCCCCAGTCCCTTTCCCTTTGGTAACTATTAGTCCATTCTTGGGTTCTGTGAGTCTGCTGCTTTTTGTTCCTTCAGTTTTTTTCTTTGTTCTTATACTCCACAGATAAGTGAAATCATTTGGTACTTGTCTTTCTCTGCCTGGCTTATTTCACTGAGCGTAATACCCTCTAGCTCCATCCATGTTGTTGCAAATGGTAGGATTTGTTTTCTTCTTATGGCTGAATAATATTCCATTGTGTATATTTACCACATCTTCTTTATCAATTCATCTACTGATGGACACTTAGGTATCTTCCATGTCTTGCCTATTGTAAATAGTGCTCCAGTAAACATAGGGGTGCACATGTCTTTTTGAATCTGAAAACTTGTTTTCTTTGGATAAATTCCTAGCAGTGGAATTCCTGGGTCAAATGGTATTTCTATTTTGAGTGTTTTGAGGAACCTCCATACTGCTTTCCACAATGATTGAACTAATTTACATTCCCACCAGAAGTGTAGGAGGGTTCCCCTTTCTCCACATCCTCAACAGCATTTGTTTTTCTTAGTCTTTTCGATGCTGGCCATCCTCACTGGTGTGAGGTGATATCTCATCATGGTTTTAGTTTGCATTTCTCTGATAATTAATGATGTGGAGCACCTTTTCATGTGCCTGTTGGCCATCTGAATTTCTTCTTTGGAGAAGTGTCTGTTCAGATCCTCTGCCCATTTTTTAATCGGGTTATTTGCTTCTTGGTTGTTGAGGCGCGTGACCTCTTTATATAGTTTGGATGTCAAACCTTTGTTGGATATGTCATTTATGAATATATTCTCCCATACTGTAGGATGCCTTTTTGTTCTACTGATGGTGTCCTTTGCTGTACAGAAGCTTTTTAGTGTAATATAGTCCCACTAGTTCATTTTTGCTTTTGTTTCCATTGCCCGGGGAGACATGTTCATGAAAAGTTGCTCATGTTTATATTCAAGAGAATTTTGCCTATGTTTTCTTCTAAGAGTTTTATAGTTTCATGACTTACATTCCGGTCTTTGATCCATTTTGAGTTTACTTCTGTGTATGGAGTTAGACAGTAATCCAGTTTCATTCTCTTGCATGTAGCTATCCAGTTTTGCCAACACCAGCTGTTGAAGAGGCTGTCATTTCCCCATTGTATATCCATGGCTCCTTTATCGTATATTAATTGACCATATATGCTTGGGTTTACATCTGGGCTCTCTATTCTGATCCACTGGTCTATGGGTCTGTTCTTGTGCCAGTACCAAATTGTCTTGATTACTGTGGCTTTGTAGTAGAGCTCGAAGTTGGGGAGTGTAATTCCCCCTGCTTTATTCTTCCTTCTCAGGATTGCCTTGGCTATTTGGGGTCTTCTGTGGTTCCATATGAATTTTAGAACTATTTGTTTCAGTTGAAGAATGCTGTCGGAATTTTGATAGGGATTGCACTGAATCTGTATAATTTCTGTGATTCTTTTTTAACTCTTCTAAGTCTCTGTTTAAAGAAACTGATGAGAAGATTAAGGTTGATACTAATTTTTTTGGAGACACTATTTATTATACTTGATTTATACCTAAGGTGACCATATAATTTGCCATGCAAACAAGAGGAAACTTTTGAGAATGGAAGGGATACCATTAGTAATAACTCCAGGACAGTCATTTTAAACCGGGAGTGTCCCATATAAACTAAATGTCTGGTTACCCTATCTGTGCCCCATATGCAGTTCTGTCAACTGTATTGTTGACCAAAGAAGAGTATTTATCAGTTTAATATCTTTTCATGATTTCTGTGTTTTTCCTTATAGATCCACTGTGTATAGAGACTAATGCAGCATCATGCCAGCAATCTCCAGCTAGTAAAAAAGGGATGTTCACAGATGACCTACACAAACTCGTGGATGACTGGACAAAGGAAACAGTAGGAAATTCTCTTATTAAGCCAAGTTTAAACCAACTTAAACAGAGTCAACACAAACAAGAGACAGACAACTGGAACAGAACATATGAAGTAAGTGGTTTATACACAATCCTCCTTATTTATGAAAATTGAAACCATAAAAATGGATTCATTTAGGCCTATGGTTAGTCACTATGAGAAAGCAGTGTGACTTGACAACCCAGGACTTTTATCCTAGTCTAGATTCATTACAACTTTGAATAAATTATCTTTTAGACCAGAGGTCAGCAAACCTTTTCTGGTAAGGGATCAGTTAATAAGTATTTTCAAGCCATGTGGTTGCAACTACTCAACTCTGTCATTGTAGTGCAAAAGCAGCAGTAGACAATACATAAGCAAAGGGTGTGGTTTTGTTCCATTAAAACTCGATTTGCACAGAGAGGTGGCAGGTTGCAGATTGCTGACTCTTGTTTTAGACTGTTGTACCTGAAAAAAAAATCAAGTTTCAAAAAAGAAAGCATTTGAAATGAGGGTTAATTCAAAACTATGTTGTAAAAAGAGTTTGGGTTTTGTGAAAAAACTTTCATAAATCAGTATTCCTACAGCCAATAAGTTATCTTACTGTTTGGTATGAAAATGGGTTTTAAAGCTCTTTATCCTAGAATATATAAAAGGGGTCTTCAGTTTATGGAGTCCTAGTTAGTTCTATATGGCCTTAGGGATACATATAATTGAAATATAAAAAGATATCCACAGTGCATTCTGGAGTGGGAATAAGGCAGGCTTATAGAAGAGTATATATAGTATTTATATAAAATTGTACACTTTAGATATATTTATATATGCACAGAAATAGGAAAAGCCATTAACAATATGCTGGGTATTGGAATTTGGACCTTATTTTACTTTGTACTTTTCTGTGTTTGAATTTTTAAAGTTAAGTATTTGTTTTGAAATGAATAAATCTATTAAAATGTGAATCAGGGCTTAGAATCTGAACTTTCATAATTGAAAGAGATATATCTGTGTGTGTCTGTGTGTTTATGTATATATAGTCATTACATATAGCTTGGTAAAGAAAGCCTGAAAATACATTTGATGTTAACATTAAAAATGTTCAGAAGCCTATATTTCTCAAACTAGTAAGCAGTGTAATTGCTTTGGCACTCTGTGTATTTATCTTACTCCTGGCACCAATTTATACACAGATAATATAACCATTGTAAAAATGGAAAACCTTTAGAGACAAATTGCAGGACATAAATACATTTGTGCTGCCAATGAGAGGTCCTCTGAGTACGGTGTGAATGGAGGCTTTTGTTGACTAGTAGGGGGTGCTTTATTGCAATATAATGAGGAATGTTTGGAGGAAGAGTGAATAGAAAATGAAGTAATAAAAGTGGTGAAGGTATTTAAACAGACTTATTCCAGTGTCAGCTCAGTCATTTACTAGTGTGTGACTTTAGACAAGACATTTGTGCCTCAGTTTTCATGTCTTTAAAACAGGGATAATAGCTATCTGTCTTGCAGGATTGCTGTGAGGATTAAATGAAGTAATTCTTGTCAAGTGCCTGGCGTATAGTAGTACCCTATATGTGATAACTATTTTTTATTTTTAGGTTCAGTTGATTATATCTCTGTGTTTAGAGCCATCTTACTATCTACTGTTCTTATAGTTACTGGTCTGTAGCCTTACTTAGAAAATTTTGTCACGATTTTGTGCCAGACCCTTTACTGTGTACCAAGCCCTATGCTAGGCACTGGGTTTGATGAACAAAAACAAGCATTGTTCCCTGTTCTCATGGAACTTATACTCTGATGAGACAGTTGGACATGAGCAGACTTGTATAAATAAATATAAAATTGCAGCTGTCATAAGAACCACAAAGGAAAGATATAGGACACCATACAGTAAGGGAAATTTGACCTAGGAAAGGGAAATCAAGGAAAGATTACTTGAGAAAGTGATGATTGGGCAGAGATCTGAAGGATGAATAGGTGTTAACTAGGTAAAAGGGGAAGGAATATGATTCCAGGAAGAAAGAACAGCATACGCAAAAGCCCTGTATGATGAAAGATAGCATGAAGGGACTGAAGAGAGGAGTTGGTGCACAGCAAATCTAAGGAGGTAGGTAGGGTCTTAAAAGTGGTAGTCACAGGTAACTTCATCTCTATTTTGAGGAAGATGGATGGTCATTGAAGCCATAGAGTTATTAACATTATCAAATTTGCTTTTTGAGAAGATCACTCAGACTTGAGGTAAGAAGAAAGAATTATTGGGTGTTAGGGTAGACATTGGTAAACCAATTAAGAGTTAGGCATAGTAGTCCAGATAAAGAGAAGTTGGGATGAAGAGAAGTGAACAGATTCCTGAAAGTGTTTAAGAGAAAAAGTGGACTGGATTTAGATCTGGAATGGTGTATGACAGAGGGGAGGTCTCAAGGCTAGGTTTTAGGCTGGTATAACTGGCTGTCATTCCAGTGTAACAATCACCAAGATGGGAAACATAAGCAGGTACTGTTTTTTGGGAGAGGAAAGATCATGTTTAGTTTTGTCATATGAATTTGAGATGCCTTTGAAATATCCAAGAGAAGACTTAAGTATAACAAGTCCTCTTCTAATTGAGTTTTTAAAAAATAAAAATAGCACTGTTATTGTTTGTAAAATAATGTTCATTATAGAATTTAATCAATGCAGAAAAGTACAAATTTTAAAATACCACCTTCAAATCCACCACCCAGAAATAATTGTCACTAACTTTAGATGAACATTTCAACTATCTTTCTATATCTGTATATGGATACATGGAAATAACTTTATAAAAATGTGATAATACTATGTGTGCTATTTTGATTCAGAAATATTAAATTTAATATTACTTAAACAGAGCAGAAACACTGATATGAAGAACGGATAGCTAAACTTTTAAGTAAATTGGTTTTTCACCTCAAGAGATAGTGTCCTTCATTCTTGCATCAAGCTAAATAAACCTTTATCTTAACTTCAGTTTAAAACTTTAATTGAAAGTTTACTTGAAAGGGTTTGAGCTTTACCATCAATTTAGAAGAATGAAGCATTTGGGACTGATACCAAGCTTTTCTTTAAGGGAGAAGTATAAACTTCCGTTAGACTTATCATTCCCATTTGCATAAGATTTCAGTAATCTATGTACATATGCATAATCACAATATGAGATGAAAAGAAAAGTTAGGCAGGAATATAGTTTCTCAATACTGCCAAAAAACATAAATGTCTTAAGTTTAAATTTCCAAAAATATAACAGAAATGTCAGACTTTAAGATATCGAGTAGAAGAGGGTAATGAGGTGACATTTATTGAGCACCTACTATATGCCAGGCTCTTTCCCCTGTGCCACAGTAAATCATGCTTTTCTGTGTCCAAAGAATTATGTAGTAAGATTGACCATTGTCTGTGGTGCTGAATGAGAGAATGCTTGAGACTGGCAGAAGGAAATAAAAATAGAAGAGTAGTGCTATCATGAGGAAAGGAGACACTAAACTGTGAACAGAGATTTATCAGGGTCTTGGAGTAATTTGCAACTGTGTTGAAATACTCACCTCCCTATTAACTTGCTTAGTGGTGCTGTGTGTTAATAATTTTGAAAAGCATCTACCAAATAAACTGATTTTTTGTTTTTATTTTTCTTTTTGTTAGAATACTACATCTACTATGGGCTACACATCAACATGGATTTCTTCTCTGTCCCAAATACGTGGAGCTGTCCCAACCTCCTTGCCACAAGGACTCTCTCTCCCTTCATTTCCTGGGCCATTATCATCATATGGAATGTCCCATGTTTCCCAGTTTAATGCTGTGGGGGGTCCGGGATATCCAGTACAATGGGTAGGAATTTCAGGAACACCGCAACAGTCTGTAGTAATTCCTACCCAATCTGGGGGACCATTCCAGCCAGGGATGAATTTGCAGGTGTTTCCAGCTTCCTCAATGCAGAATCCATCTACGATTCCACCTGGTCCCAAATGAATCGGAGTAGATGATGAAGAAAAGGGACATTTTTTTCAGAATTATTTTCAGGACACCTAAGATATTAAAGTTTCTTCTTGGGTTCTGCCGTATTTTCCCTCATTTGATTTCACTTTCCACTGTATTTTGTTGTTGTTCCAATGTGGTATTTGATATAGCTCATCATTCTGTTGAACTGTGCAGTTGTACATAGAACATTGCACACAGAAATGTTTTGTGTTTTTCACTTCAAATCCTATCCTCTTTGATACTTGATTTTTTTAAAATACTGTTCAGAATGCTTTAATAAGCTCAGCTTGAGCATTACCATTTCCAGGACACCTTTCATGAATTGCTGAGAAGGCCCCATTTTTTACTGCTGCTATGTGCAGCTTGATGATACTTTTATTTAGAATGTATAAATACTATTTACATTGATATTCCCCAAACATGAACAAAATGAGACCCTCCAACAGCCAGAATATTATGGGATTCTTCACAGTTTATCTTAGATTTACCATTCACAGAAGGTAGGGTAACTTGCTGCAGGAAGCATTTTGGTGTATAAAATTAGAGTAACTTTGTCAACCAATGTAGACCATGAGCCCTTTTTAATGTGATTTTCTTCCCGTCATCACAGCAGTAGGAGTGAAGTGTTGTTTCAGATGAGGGGGAGAGAAAGGAAAAAACAGAACTGTAACAGTTCCTTGATTCTGCAGGTACTGTAGCTGCTTTGGGATTTCGATAGTAATTCAAAGCAGCTATCTCCTTGTTTCTCATGTGCACAATACATTGTTTTTGAGCATCTGAGAGGCATTGGTTTGGCTTGCATTCTTTTGCAAGGGATATACTGCAACTGACATGAATCTCATTTTGGGGGAATCTTTGTATTCCTAACTAAGAGCATTCAAGTTACACCTCTGACCATTCTTCTGAAGTGAAATTTACTTGACACAGTAGGTTTTGCAGGTTTTGAGACTTACACATGAAACACTGGCTTTACAGGGTTCTGAGCAATGTGGGGTATACACTGTCCTGCAGTGAGATAGTAGACCCTTGAAGGATACTATTTAAGTTGCCCTGAACTTTGTTTTTGGATTACCATTTTTTTAGCTGTTATAATTTCTTGCTAATATCTATAGCATCTTAGATGATTTTAGAACTTAGATTATTTTGGCAGCCTCTTTAGAATCTGAGAGAGATCACTGTCAAATTGCACTTTACTGGGTTTTATCCAGTCTTTTGAGGAGGGGAGGCAATGTCAAAATATACACTTTGATTTTCAAAAACGTTAGCTATAATAATCTTAAAAAGCTGGTCACACAGTTATCTAATGCTCAGTCTGTGAAACCCAAATAGAATTCTTAAATGGTGTTTATCAACTACCACATATACATGGTAAAAATACCTACTTTCCCCTCTGAAGATTTCAAGGTTGTTTCTGGTACACATTTACCTAATAATGAGTTCTGTCTACTGGTAAACATTCCAAATTATCAACCAACATTTCTGTTAACAGAATTTCCTCCTTATTCCTCTAAAACTTTTACCCCATGAGCTTGCCAGGTAATGAGGAAAATTTAATGGGTATACTTTTTTTTTTGCACAGTCTACTTTGCGACATTCAGTACTCTTTTTCAAAAAATATATCTTATGTTGCTTACCTAAGGCTCACACTCACCATTTGCAAAGATTCTGTTGCTATCATTTGGGGCATCTAGGGCAGCATTTTTGAGAACTGCTGTTGAGAAAGCAACAGTTTCTTTTCATAAAACTTACTCTGTTTTGGACGAGTCTTTCTAAGAATCTTATGTACAGATTCTTCAAATTTCTTCTACAGTATTGGTTTGCAAGTTGCAGTGCTTTTAGGATGTTAGTGTAACACACATTGCTTGCATTGTAGTGTTTCCCATGTGTACAAAAACAATGCACTTAAAATCCATAATTCTTTAAAACTGCTCGTGTTTCATTACAGTTGGCTTTGTATAATTACATTGAGACTTAACAACCTCTGAAGTGAAAATACTGCAGGTCTTAAGATCCCTTCTGCTCTAGTGGCAATCCTTTTAAACAGTGTACCCCCAGATGAATAAAGCCCCATGGATGACATGCACGGTTACATTTATTAATGGCTGCTCTGTCCTATGTCCCACATTTTTCCACTATCTCTGTTTTATGTATAATTCATTTGTTTGCCTGCAGACTTTTGCAGTGCCTTGTAATATTTAGAATCTTTTCAGATTTTTTGCTGGAAAGAAAAATACTCTTCTAAAGTTTGAAGATGGTGAATAGTGTACTGCTGTCTCCATGCTGACAGCAGTAGTTGGGTTAACATTAAGTTATATATACAATATGTATATGTAATGTGTAAGTTTAAAAATACAGAAAAGTGAGTGTGCAGAAATGAAAGCAGTGTTATTCACATCACTGTGGCTTTTTATTTATTTTTTCCCATTAAATGTTTGATTCAGATAATAGTGACTTTGACTGTAAATATTGGCTAGTTTTCTATCTAGGGGTTTTACATTATTTCATGATTTTGCCAACTCATATAATAGTGCTGTTTTCATCGTTGCTGAGGTACTTTTCCTCCCCAGAAATAATTCTTGAGGCAAAGCTCAGAAATTCCCTTCTTACTTAACAATGAGCCTACTTTATAGCAAGGGCCTTCTAGCCATTTCCCCCAAAATACACAAACCTGTCCTTTTCATTTTCCTTCTTATGGAAGAGAAAAAGATTGTACTAAACCATCCGGCTTATAAAGTTTATTTGGGGGGTAGTCTGTATGTCCAACCACCATATTTACTTCTCAAAGTGCAAGTTGATGAATAGTACTGTATCTCTGTGGCAATGTGAGCATTTCATCACGAAGTATGTGCTGCTATGTTTGTGAAGTTGGGTGTAACATCATAAGAATATGAAACCAGTATTGATGTAAATCTAATGAAAATAACCCTATGTATATTTGTAGCAGTCTTGAATCTCTATTTAAGGTAATTTGTTGTAATATAACAAATATTGATTCTGTTTTTCATCCTTTTCTTGTCAATTTTATATCAAGCATGAATTCTAATGGTTCAACAGCAAAATTATCTGTGAAAGTTTAAAAGGCACTTTTCCGCTGTGATTTCTGGATTGAGTGTGAAGTGTTTTGTACAATATGATGGGATGTATCATTTTAGAACCCCAGATTTAATTCTGGTCCAATTACTTTTATTTATCTACCTCGTTTTCAGTGCTGTTTTGGGGTGCACAAGTAAACACTGACTGTGAAACTTGATTTTTTGCCTTGATTCTCAGTATTCTTTCAGGTTCGAAATCTGGCCTGCCTCCTCATCCCAATGCTAACTGAGTTTGAGATGAGAAGGACCATCAGTTTGCCACCAATCTGTGTTTTAAGTGACGAGAGCCATGTGCCTCTGCAAAATAAGCTTTTTGGGGATGAAGAGCAGAGAAATAAATCCAGCTGGTGGCTATATAGGGCTTAGTTGTAGGATTTATTTGTAAACAAATTGTAAGAAAGTAACCTAAATTAGTCCAGTGCCTGTAACTTTGCATCTTTAATTAGAGATGCATTTCTCATCTGTGTGCCTAAAGGGTTATGGGTTGAAATTGCTTTAACTACTATGGTGAAATATTCAACAAATCCTACAGTAATCTGTCATTCAGCATATTAGCATACTGCTAAGTATTTGCAGTATTTTGTTACCTTAAAATGGCTATATCCTTTTAGCCGAATTGTAGTTGGTGGTAACCATCAATCTCTACAGTTAATTGGAGGCATTAACTCTCTTTGCTGTCTTTCCTGAGTGATAAAAATGATGCATTCCTTTGTTTTCCCAGAAGACTCAGCTAATGTTTGTAAACTACATGTTCCTTATTTCGCATGTTTACTGTGTGTAACACTACAGCATATTTAATGTTAGCAAATACTGTATTTCAGGCTTCATGCAAAAGTACATTCCTGAGGTATATTTGCCATCAGTTTGGGGTTCAGTTATTTAATATTCTGTTTGGTTCAGAAAATCTTGAGCTATTTGAGATGGTTTGCAGGCCATTTTCTAGAATAGATTGTTCATTTTTCATTCTGTAGTTTTTGGGAACTTGTTTTTACCCCTTTGTTTAGGAGATGAAGCAGAAAGGGGTTGGGAAGTAGCAAAGGCCACTGATTCGGTAAATGTAATTTCTGGGATTCAAATAAAAATAAATAAATAACCCAGACTGTAAAAAGGTGACACTCAAACTTATAAAATCCTTTGAAATAAAATTAGTATTAAATTTTTATGGAGCCAGATGCTTTCAGGTCACCATGGGAAGAGTCTTTGTATGTGAAGGATAAATGCAAACATTGGTCAGGGTCCTTGATAGCCAACGTAGGCAGGAGGCTGGGACAGTAACTAGGTTACACCAAAGGCATTTTCAAGCAAGATAGCTGGAAGAGTGCACAAACAGCTTCCATTCTAGAAGGTTTTCTTTTAATTAAAAAACAAACAAAAAGGCTAAAAGTCAAGCAAGAAGGGAAGAGGGAAACTGGGCTTTTGAGAAAAATATGTGCCAGTGTCAAATAAACTCCTGAATGTGTGCTTGTCATCCTTCCCAGTTTTTTTTTTAGTTGCATTTCTTTTCTGCTATAACTTAAGATTTCAGATTGAGGTTTGTGATCCAGAACATACCTTCAGCAGAAATGTGACTGATCGGAAAGTGCAGTTGTTCAAGGTCTGTCATGCTCAATCATTTAAAACTGTCATTTGTTTGATATGAATATTAAGCATGTAGACCTAGTGCAGCATGGGATCCACTCAGGAAGTTTATGCAATTAATAAACTTTCATGCATAATTTACTATGAAGTAGGCAGAATTTCAGCAACTTCTCTACATTTAACATTTAGTTGTAAATGTGAACTCTCCTTTCTTAATTGGGGAATGTAGCATTATATGGAATGTTGTTAAACTTAATTTGAATCCTTCCTGACATTAACTTTTTGTTGTTGTTGTTGTTTGTTTTTTTGTTTTTTGTTTTTGCTTTTTTGGTAAACCAAGTGATCTGCCTTTAAGCAGTTGTTTGATTTTGGTTCTTTGAAACTGTGATTTTTATTTCATTTGTACCCAACCATTGTATTTCATTTTGTTTTCTGGAATTTTGTTTTGAAACAGAAAATAAAGGCTGTGTTAAAATGAGTATGTAATCTTATTAAAATGCTCTCATAGTCACTGTAACCATCCGGCTGAAACTGATTGTTTATTTACCAAATGTAATTTAGCAGATTTAAAAAATTTAGTCCCATAGATGATGCTGACTGAACAAACTAAGCAAGCTGTGTGTGGCCTCTTTTTTGAGTTGGATCTATTCCCCACACTTGTCAATGAGCCTTAATTATAATATTCACTCTGATTTACTGAGTACCTACTGTGTTAGTTTGGCTTTTACCTATGATATTTTTAATTCACAAAATAATTCTATATCCTATAAGATAGGTCTGTTATTATCTATACTTTACAGGGAAATTTGAGGATCAGAGTGATTAAAGAATTTGCCAAGGTAACACAGCTAGGAAATGTGACGCCTGGATCCAAACCCACGTCTACCTGATTTCAAAGCTCATAGGAAAAACCTCGGGACTAATTCTCAGATGAACTGTATGAAAAATAATCAAAATATATAATAGGTTTCATCTGATTTTTAAGATTAGTACGTACTCTTTTTACATAATCTTTCGTGAGATTATTTCCAATGCTTGTTTCATAATTTCAGGAGTAAAAATATGTGTTTATGGTACAAGCAAGGATTCAAAATGTGCCCTTTGCACAAATTTATTAAGTATTTCTTTATGTATTGACAATGTTTATGGTTCACCTTTAGAAAAAAGTGCATTTGGAAATTTCCCTCCCACATCTCTTATTTACCATACTGCAGTGACTTGGGAAACTGTCAAATGAGGTCAGATCACTTTATTAATTTTTGTAGAAGAATCATGCATGTTTAAGCAAACAACCCTAGAGGAAGAGTAAAATGCCTATCAGAAATATTCAAGATTAGATGAAAATTTTTAAAGTGTTTTAAAAATCTATTACTTGATTTATTGACCCAGTAACTCTGAGGCATTCTATCTTAGGTGATAGCCAAATGGAGGGTACAAGGTACCTAGTGGAACAAGCATGGTTTCTTGATTCATACTCTCAAACCTCCATTTTCTCATTTGTGAAATGAGGTGGTTGTATTGAGATGTGTAAAGGCAGCCACCCTTGTCCCTAATTTGCTAATTGTGTTTATTGTTAGACACTGGTGACTTTCACACTAAATATGTATGTGGGAAATCGGGCTGATTTAGAAATGGGTCCTGATTCTTATTATATAGTTTAAATACAGATACTTTTTGGAGTCCAGCAGACCAGATTTGTATTCTAGTTTGTGAACCTGAAAGACTGCTTAACTTTTCAGCTTCCATTTCCTTATCTGTAAAAAGGATAATTGCCTTAGTGGGGTTGTTTTGAGACTAAATGAAAAATCATACAAAGGGCTTAGCACTGTGCTTGCCCCATAGGTTTGCTCATATAATAGTAAGAACTACTGAAGGGACCTTCCATAGCACTACTGTAAGAGAAGATGAAACAGTCAGACAGGTGACAAAACTGAACCCAACCTGAGTCAATGTGAGGTCTGTTGGTAGCAGAGATTAGGTATTGACCCAAAAGGTGCTACATGATATATAATAAAGTAAGGTTTAGAGGTGAAAGTGTAAGCTGGGGGATAAGACAATAGACAACCCATTTACAGTGTGTCATTAGTAATGAGCACCACTAGATAAAAGAATGAGATGACTAAAAAGTTAGAAGCAGTGGAAGTAGTAGTTGGGGAAAAGAAGGTGGGTCTTATAATAGGAGCTCAAGACAGTGCAGAAGTAGAGCACAGATCGTGGTCCAAATAGGAGCAGGACCTTGGGATGGATAGATGAAGAATTGGAAGGGAATAGCTCTCATGCATGTTCCCTTGCAGAGGAGGAAATAGTCTCAGGATTTAACCAGTTTTTGCAAGGTTTCTCCAGTCCAGCTCAGACGTTCTCAACCCTGTCTGCATATTAAAATCACCTGGGAAGCCATTTTTAAAAAAATTTGTGTCTTGGTTCCACAACAATGTAAATATACTTAACACTACTCAGCAGTACATTTAAAATGGGTAAGATGGTAAATTTTATATGTATTTTACCACAATTTAAAAATTAGTGTCTGGGTCTCATCCCTATAATCAGTATTGTTTTAAAAGCTCCCCAGGTGATAACACTAGTCGTACACATTACTGTATAAATTGCCCCGGCCCGCTGGTTATTAGTGGGTCTCGAGGAGGATCCCTGTACCTAAAGGATGGGACGGAGAGAGAGACTGAGGCCAAGCAAACTGTCAAGGCTTCGTTTATTTTTAGAAAAGGCAGGGAATATATAGCATTTGAAGGGGCGTGGTAGGGAGTGGCTTCTTCTGGTTGGTTGCCCATTATGATAATGAGGCAACCTACAAAGTCCAATCACACACCAAGCTGTGCACATGTGCAATCGTCACTGACGCAAGCAACTGACCTGATTGAGAACACCTGGCAGGAAGCTGTGGCTGGAAATTGTCAAGAAGAAGTAAACAACAAGATGGAGTCTTTAAAACAAAATGGAGTCCTATTTAATTCTTGTAAATCTATCTTGCATGCCTAAACTGCAAAGGTTATGTTATTTCCTGAAGCAGAGCATGGGATAAAAGAAGAAGGGCAGGTTGGGCAAGGATTTGTAAGTTCTTTTGGCCTTTTGTAAGGTCCGAGGTGATTGCAAGCTCCGGAGTGGTCGCCAACATATTCCCCCTTTTTTATTTTTTATGAGAGATGTCACCCTGTACTAGAGGATGTGCCTGTCTTAGGTTGCCTCCATCTTTCAGGAGATCTTACTCGTCATTGACTACCATCCTACCTCTTCCAGTAATGACATTCTCAGGGGATGGCTCTTCCCCAAAAATTGCTCAAGCATGGTTTTGGCCTAAGTTTATTAAAGTTGAGGCCTGTTTTGGGCGAGCAAAAGTCTCCTGGGGATAGTTGGTTGCCTGGAGTGGCAGATGATGTTAGGAGCGCACCTTCTCCGTCTGACTCTCGGTCAGCTAGGTCTAGCCTGTGATAATGGACTTGTACAGGCTTATTAAGAGCTTTGTCAAGTTGTCTTTAGACGAAGGTCGTGAGCTTACGAAATGCCCAAGGCCCAAAGGAAATTAAAAGGAGGAATCCTATCACAGGTCCTAAAATAGAGGGGAGTAGGGTGGTTAGTAACGGTGAGGCTGAAAACCAATTTTTATACCAGGCTTCATCTTTTTCTCTATCCTTCTTCCTATTTTCTAGGCTATCTCACACTTTCCTCATGCTATCTCGAACGACTCCTGAGTGGTTAGCATAGAAGCAACATTCTTCTTTTAGTGCTGCGCAGAGCCCACCTTGTTGTAGGAAAAGGAGGTCTAGCCCTCTGCGGTTTTGGAGCACTACTTCTGCTAGAGGAGAGAGAATCAGAAAGAGCTGAAATGATTTTTTGCAGTTCTGTGATATCTTGGTCTATGGCTGCACTAAGTTTGTGGAGGTTCTGGTCTCCTATGACTAGGGCGGAAATTCCTGTCCCAGCTCCTGCAACCCCCAGCCCAAGCAAGACAGCAATGGTGGCTGCGGTGATTGGCTCTCTCTTGCTTCGGGTTGGGGCGTTGCGCTGGTCCCAGAAGCGAAGGAAATCTTCCTCCTGATAAATGGTTAGTCGGCGGAGTAGTTGGACAATGACACAAGGAAACTTGGACACTTTTGCAATATAAAATATTCAGTAACAAGGTTTGGCATCATTCTTTTAGACAGTGCTTTCCAGGCAAATATATCAGATAAATAAGCCAAATTAGCCAAATACTTTCTCTAATGAAGAGAAAATTCCTCTGATATTTTTCAGGGGCCCTCTGGAAAATATCAGAGTTACTTACAGGTAAAGTACTTTTTTGAATTTGATCCTGGAAAGCCGTCAAAAGAAAGCCTTTAAGGCACTTGCCTAAACAGAATTATAGGTTATTAATACTTACTATTTAACTAGAATGACAGTAAAAAGGTTTAAAGGCAATACAGGTTACTCAGTTGTTAACACTTAGGTTACAGTCCTTTTAATATCAAGAGTTCATTTTCTTAAATACTCAGAAAACAATTAGAGAACTTATTGCAATCTTACAATATTAAAGGCAGACTAATAAACTTCTGTTCCTTTAACAAAAAGTTCTAATTTTGTTGTGTACTTGATATTGAGACTATTGCTTTAATTTCATATAACATGACTATATCAACCCTTCTATAGTTTCTATAATTTTCTTTTTACATTCAGTGCTCCCCTTCTTCAGATAAACAGCTGCACTTTAGAACAGTTACTACTTTCAACAAAATGAATTCCTATTTCTTATACTTTCTATTATAAAACACACATCCCTTCTAGCAAGCAAAGATGTTCCCCTCTATTATATTAAGCAGTTTTAATTAGAACCCAAAACATCAGGCATTTCAACTTTCAATGAACACTGAAAAATAGGCCACCGCAAACTGCAACACCAGCACTCCTCAGATTGACACATCTGCGAACACTCCCCATCATTACTGGAAATGTGCCTTACAGCACAACCCTCCACCGAGCACAAAACAAAACATCTTCATATTAGCAAAACTCTTAAGAATTTCGGTTACTACAAAAATTCTCAGGCTGTTTGCAGATATACATAGTTATACATTAATATACTATTATTATTAAGATATTCATTTGCCACACCCGTTCACACACTCCCCAGCAATCACGCTAGACCACCTATAAAACCCCTACCAGACATTAGACAAAGTCAAGCATTTCTTTAAGCATCTTCTTGAAAGATTTAACAGATAATATCAACTTAAAATGACTCTAGGCAAACTCAGGCAACTGATAACTACAAGGACATGTCCATCTCAGATAAACTTAAATTAGCATTAATGCTTAATATCTTTTATTAGAATTTTTTGGAAGTTTTAGAATGCCCAATTTTCACAAGCGCTTGTTTTTAAATTAATTTGCATTAATACCATCCGGAGGTAGAAAAACATTTTTCATTTACACACTTAGACAAACATACAGACTGAGACATAATGATTACAAGTAGCAACAGTTTTCATAAAAGAACATATACACAGACAAACTGATATAAAGATTTGAATTACTAATATTCAATTGCCTTCTTTCTTTCTAGCTTACTTGATTACAAGTATCTCAATTTGCAAGAATACAGTTTAAAGGTGAGAGGTTTACATAACTGGGTTAAGGCTCACATGGGGACTTGAATCTTAGAGCCTCAGATTAAAAGTCTGATGCTCTACCTACTGAGCTATCCAAGCTCTGACTAAAAGAAGCCGCTAAAGGCTCTGTACTGATAGGGACTGTGTGTATAAAGCAGAGGCAATTACGCCCATATGGTTTGGTGATTACAGGAAAGGTTAGAACTGACCTCTGTTTCCTCTTTTGAATAGTGTTTTGGATCCTGTTTTTTGCCGTGGGCACTGCAGGGGTGGGGAATGGGGTGATGTGCATTTGAAGCAAATTGTCTTGGAGGGCGGAGAGTTCTGACATTAAGGCAGCCTTTTTCTTCTGGAGATTAAGATACGTATTTAGGTCAGCGACCTGTTTTTGTAAAGCGTCTATGGGTAAGACTACAGTGGGGTTAGGGACAACTCCTAGAGGGGGCGCAGAGGCGACAGCCGGAGCACAAACTGATGGGCAGTAGAGAGGTGGCTGGGAAACTTGAGGGGGCCGATTGGGGTTATGGTATTGAGCGGCTTCCTCCTCTAAGTCTTCCTCGTCTGAGGGGGTGAGAGAATCATTATTTTGATCATTTGAATGTAGGACCAGAAAAGAGAAGACTGGACTCTGGAGGTTTTTGAGATCTGTCTTCAGCTCTTGAGCAGGGGGAGGTTTAGTGGGCTGTTCTGTGCCTTCTAGGGATGATTTTAGGCTCTCAAGGGGAGGGTAAAGTTTATTATTAGGGGGGGCCTCACAAGGGCCAGGGGAAAGAGGGTCTGGCTTTTCTTTTGGGCGGGCACTAAGGTCTGCAAGAGTTTTGTCAGAGGGGGGCACAAGAATGACGGAGGGGGAAGGGCTTTTATCAATCTGGGAATGGAGAGATGCTAAGGAGGCTGGGCGAGACAGAGGTTTAATGTAGTCCTCAGCCGAGGCAATTATACTCGCGTAGTGGGGTGACTGTAAAAGTTCGCTAACCAGGTTCCAGTAGCTAAAGGTATGGATAGGGACTCTATCGGACCCTTTTGTTTTATAGAAGGTATTGAGGTCTTCTCTGACTCGACACCATTTTTTTAACATTAATAGAAGAAGAGTCAATCACAAACCAAGGGCAGACCTCACCCACAAAAGTAAAAAAGGTAATTAAGTCCTTTTTCTTCACCTTTATCCCTCTCTCTCGAAAACAAGTCTTAACATCTTTTATGAATAAGGCTTCTTTTGATAATCCTTGACCCATCCTGAAACGAGGATGATCTCTTACCTTACTAGGGTCGTTCGTCGCAGGCAACTTGGAATGCCCAAAAACTACCGATGGCCGACGTGAGTCACTTTCACCTTCGGTCCGGTCGCAGAATCATCTGCCGGCGGCCACCGTCCTCCGGGCGCCTCGAGACTGTCATGTCCCCTGTGCCCCTGAGTCCTCACGCCGGTCAGGCGATCCGGGCCTCGAGCCCCACGTTGGGTGCCACCTGCCCAGGCCCGCGGGGCTGGTTATTAGTGGGTCTCGAGGAGGATCCCTGTACCTAAAGGATGGGACGGAGAGAGAGACTGAGGCCAAGCAAACTGTCAAGGCTTCGTTTATTTTTAGAAAAGGCAGGGAATATATAGCATTTGAAGGGGCGTGGTAGGGAGTGGCTTCTTCTGGTTGGTTGCCCATTATGATAATGAGGCAACCTACAAAGTCCAATCACACACCAAGCTGTGCACATGTGCAATCGTCACTGACGCAAGCAACTGACCTGATTGAGAACACCTGGCAGGAAGCTGTGGCTGGAAATTGTCAAGAAGAAGTAAACAACAAGATGGAGTCTTTAAAACAAAATGGAGTCCTATTTAATTCTTGTAAATCTATCTTGCGTGCCTAAACTGCAAAGGTTATGTTATTTCCTGAAGCAGAGCGTGGGATAAAAGAAGAAGGGCAGGTTGGGCAAGGATTTGTAAGTTCTTTTGGCCTTTTGTAAGGTCCGAGGTGATTGCAAGCTCCGGAGTGGTCGCCAACAATAAATATTTTATGTATGCATATTATGTGCATGTAACATACACATATTAATGTAATTAGCACTGAAAACCACTGTCATTGTTTCCTTTACTAATCAACCTCCCTGCTATTAGCCAGTTGCTGGTTCAAGAAATGCAATATTGTAGCCCCATTAGACCTTCTAATGAGTTATTTCCTATAAACATAAGAGCTTATAATAGCCTCTCAACCATGCCCCAAGGATGTGGGCAACAGAGAGAGTTCAGTGGGCCCCTTGCAGAAACTGAACCAGTTACTACTTAAGTACAAGATGTCAGAAGATTGAATCCAATGTGAACTCTCCATGCAACCTCTCTATGCTTCTCCCCACCCTTTATGATAAGAATTAACACTTATTGGGTGCTTACTGTGCCAGTTATGATGCTAAGCATTTTACTACATCATTTAATCTTCACAAGTTTCTGAGGTATCACTGCCATCTCCCTTCTAAGCTTGACTGTCTTGAAAACTGCATTCTTCTGGTGCCTCGCTTTATTCCAGGTACCAAACAAATCTGTTGAATAAATTAGTGAGTCCCTAGTTCACAGATACAGTAAGGGATCAAGAGGCTAAGTAACTTGTTAAAGCTAATAACTAATAAGGAGTTGAACTGGTATTGGAACCCAAATCTTGGCTCCAAAGCACACCCTTTCAACCAGTATTCTGTGATATATACTATCTTCTGTTTTCAGGGCCTTGGCCTCTTATCTCTACCCTCTCTATGGCTTATGTCCAGCATAAAGTTTCTCCTGTACTATACATGTTTAAGACTCTTTTGTGTAAGTAATAGAAACCCAATTTGAATAAGGTTAAGAAAAAGAGGAATTTATTATAAAGATGGTTATGTCTCACAAAACCCAGGGATACTGTAGGTGGGCCTTAGGAACAAATAAATGTGGTGCTTGACAGCAGCCAGGATATTTCATCTCCACCTCCAGCTCAATCCCAAATTCTCAGGAAAGGTACATATAGGATGGCTCCTGCTGCAGTCATGAGGATAAGGTAGAGAAGGTCGCAGAAAAAGGGTGCTGGGGAAACAAAACTATAGATGTTTACCTATAGTCCTCTTCTTTATCGCCCATAAACACATATGCCATTTTCCCCATATCTACAATTCCAAAGAAACCCACACCTAACATAATCCATGGACAACTGCAAGTTACACACAACTACTGCATCCAGAAGCAACGACATGGCAAGGACATACCCCTTCTTCATCTAGTGTGGTGACAATCTAAACATGACTCCTCTTGATCATGCAACCTTTGATAAACTTAACTGCCAACAATAGATCTTACATGCAACAGCAGAGAAATAATTAGATAAACTACAATCAAAATTCTCTTTTAGAAAAGGAGAGGGGCACACCATTATCGGCCACCAGATCTAAGTAGGCACCATTTCCTCCCAGACAGGAATAAATGAAATAAATTATGGGCACAGAAAAACTTATGGGAGTCAATTTATTGCTTCTTGTAATAAATCCACCTTCTTGTTTAACCAGTCTCTACTTAGGTCTTAGGGAATGCTCTAGTAGACCAGTGATTCTCAAACATGAGAGTGCACTGCAATTGCCTGGAGGTGAGACCTACAAAAACTCTTGACACAACACTTATTCAAACCTCTGCACTAAGAGACTTGACCAAAAAGAGCTTATAATTGTGAATTCTTCCCCTGTCCCTTTAAGAGGTACAGGTGACCCTTGAACAACATGGGGGTTAGGGGCGCTGATCCCTTGTGCAGTCAAAAATTTGTATATGACTTGACTCCCCCAAAATTTAACTACTAGCAGCTTACTGTTGACCAGAAGCCTTATCAGTAACATAGTTGATTAACACATATATTGTGATATATGTATTATATAGTCTATTCCTACAATAAAGCTAGAGAAAAGAAAATGTTTTTTCAATTGTCACAAATCTCAAAAAATCTTTTCAATATACTTATTTTTTAAAATCTGCATTTAAGTGGACTCAAGCAGTTCAAACCCATGTTGTTCAAGGGTCAGCTGTATTTGTATCTCGTACAACTCCGTGGATCTCTCTCAAGGACCAGTCCTTTGGAATGTAATCCCCAGAAAGGCTAGGGCCTCTGTCTCCCAGTCTCTGTGGGAGGATAGCAACCTTACTTCGAAAATTGCCGGCTGAAAGACACAGCTGGCCTAATTGCATTTACACTGACCAACCCTTTGTGATTTTTCATTTCCCTGACTCTATTGAACCCCACTTCCTCCTCTCCCTTTAAAACATTAGGTCACCTTTGCACAAATGGGAATAGAGCTCAGTTCTTTCCCCTACTGGCAGTAGTTACTTAAAAAAAAATCTGTTTTCACTGCTTTAGCTAATGTCAAGCTTTATCTTTAATACTACTTAAACCAAAGATTTCTGGCCTCACGCCAAGAGTTTCTGACTCTGGAGGTCTGGGGTAAGGCCCAAGAATTTACATTTCTAACGCTTTGTAGGTGATGCTGATGTGCTGGTCCAGGGACCAATACTTTGAGAATCACTGCCCTAGCTCCTTGTCACTATGCACCAGACATGACTTTCTAGTGTTAAAACTTCCTCAAAACCTCATCTGACTGCCTGATTTTATTTGAGAGGACTCAGAATGCTAATAACAATTGCCAAGAATCTTGTCAAGTTATGCTCTTTGAGTCTTCAGATTTGCTAAAGAAAATCTATTGCAGCTTCTATTTCCTAGCACTCTACCTAAGGACTTAGTTGCAGCTTCTATTTCTTAGCATTTTACCTAAGGACTTAGTTCATTCTCCCTGGCTCTACTCTCCCCGCATTTTGCTCAAGGTCTCCAGGTCACAGCTCGGATAGGAAATAATTGGATGAGTTCAAGGCTGTGAAGCCCTCATTTCTGATCTGCTCTGGTGTTACACTTACTCCCTGCCTTGCATTCCAGCTGAGCGCATTTACAGATGGAGACATTATTACATTTGGAGGAGTTGGAGAACAGGGAACACTATGCAGGTTTTTACAGGTAACCTCATTCCAAGTGCCTAGATGCCAGTTGCCTAGTCAGTGAAACATTTAAAGCAAGACAGAGTTAAACTGCTTTAAGTCACCAAAACCCATGAATATCTGACCCTCAGCAATTACAGATCTCCTGATACAGGCAGAAGGGCTGCTCTGTTTTGAGTCCCAAGAGCAATAAGGAACTGCTTCACTGCCAAATAAAACAGAATTCTAACTTCCCATTAACTGATGCGGAAGATCTCCAATCTCTGCCAGTTCCATACTTTCTTTAGGATCTGTAATTTGCCACACTTCATTTCTCATACCAGTTCTTGAATTAACATTTTTTTTTGGTTATAAGTACTTTCTAACCCAACTCTATTTTAAGCAAAAATACTAATAGTAAGGATGTGGGATTGCCTCAGAGAAACCAAGGACAAGAATGCCTCAGAAATTATCTAGAACCTGTGACTTAAACACAGTGAAGACTCCCTGCCTCTCATCTCTGCCAGTCTGCATTTTTCTTCTCTTTCTACAGATGAGCATCTTTTACTTCTGTCCCTCTGGTGGGGAAATTTCTGACAGCTTCTAAGTTTTACACTGATCTCTCTGGTCCAATTCCAAATTTCTAGGGAATGAGATTCAAACTGACCCAGCTTGGATTAGTTGTCCATCTTTGACCCAATCAGCTATGGTTACAGGACTATGACAGTTTTTGCTGTAAGTTTGTAAATGGGGGGAGGGTCATTCCTAGAAAAGCAGGGCTGAGCAGACAATCCAACAGGTGTCCGTTGTACTAGAAAACCTCTATTTCTTCCATACTTCATCCCTTCAGGCCACAGCTCTTTCCTTTCACTGCTTGTTTTCAAAGAGCTACCTATGTGTACTGCTTCACCATCTACTTATTCTATCTCCACTAATCTTTTATGATAACTTCTTTTATGGAACTTGAAGCTTTTTCAGCTTTTGCATCCTAACAGACTGTTCTCAGACTTCATTAATCTTGACTACTCTTGAGTTCTGCATTTTTACCATTCTAATTGCCTACCACATTCCATTAAGTTCCAGGCCAGATCTGACTACTACTCACTGTTACAGAACAGAACAGTTCTTTTTTTCTGCCGTCCTCCTACTGAGAGTGCATCCTAAAGGCCAGTCAGAAGACTGTGCTACATCAGAATCAACTGAGGAGAATGCTGAAAATAGATTTTTCAAGATTGTGGTTCTCTATATATGGAATTGGACCCCTTGTGGTTACTTTGCATGAGCTCCCTGATAGATTCACAATGGGGACTGGAAAGAAAGGTCCTGACCGAAGGACACTGTAGCTGAGTACCAGAAAGTTAAAACTTGTAGTCTAATTTGTGTTAGTGCTTATCTCCCTGACCAAAGAGATCCCTGAGGACAAGGGATATTCAATTTCACTTTGTCTCAGCGTTGCTTTGGGCAAATAAAAAATTTTAAATTTCATCATTCATAAATTGGGGCCAACAACTCTTCAAAGAATTACAGTAGGTAAAAGTTAAGTGCATTACTAGAGAAATATTGGTGGTTATTATTTTTACGTTTCATATGTCCTTTCTCATTCATTAAATACTACGCATATCATTTTTCCCCCTGAAAGGAAAATTCTCCTTCCTGGGGAAGTTTAGTATACTTTAGCCGAAGTCAATTAAACCACTCTACTTCCTTTCCCATGATGCATCACTTCGTTCCCCCCGCCCCCCCCCCCCCATCTTTTCCTGGGACAGGCGGGAATTAGCGTGTAGCAACTCCGTGGACGCAAGGAGCTGCAGCGAAAATCCTAAACAGCTATCATCACGCCGCGCCACTTGTCAGCCTGTGGGCACAAGGGCTGACAGGCATGGTAATCTGGTTCCCCGACTGTATTGCCAGTCCTAAAAGGAGAGGACTACAACTCCCAGGATGCCCCTTCTGCCCTTTCCTCTCCTCCTCGAGCTAGAAAGCGTGTACCATAGAGAAGACGAAGAAACATGGTTCCCGGAGGTGGAAGAAAGAGACTTCACTCGTTTTTAACCGGTGAAGAGTGGCCAGAGAGTGGCGGTGGGGTGGAGAGAAGTGACTAGAGCCCTTCATCCCTTTTATCTTTACAGCGTCTCCTGAGTCCGGTCGGCCTCACCAGTTCTCTCCCCCCAAAATCAACCTGTGGTCTCCTCCACACCCCGCCCTCACTCTCTCACCCCTCCCCTCGGGAATCCTTTGCCCGCCCTCTCGCCCCCCGCGGAGTGCGGACGCGCCCGCCCCCTGCTTCCCGCCCAGATCGCCGCCAAGCGTGCTCGCGCAGCCGCTGTCTCGTCTGCCCGCCGACGAAGCATGGGTGTCCAGGGCTTCCAAGAGTTCCTGGAGAAACGCTGTCCCGGGGCCGTGGTGCCCGTGGACCTCCTCAAACTCGCGCGCACGGTCTCGCGCCAGCAGCACCAGCATCGCCAGCTGCTGCCTCCGGCCGCCCTAGCGCCCGGGGCCCCACTCGCCGCCAGGGGCTCCGCGCCTCTGCAACCGCCGCTCCCGCCCGCTGCCTACTCCGGGGGAGCGGGGCCGACTCGGCACCATCATTCTGCTCACCACTTCCACCACCACGGTCAGGCGCACCTTGGGCTGCACCCGCCGCCGCCTCCTCCCCCTCCTCCTCTTCCCCCGCCCCCTCCGCTGCCCCGGGCCCGGGTGCTTGTGGACGCTGGCTCGGCGCTGCCGCGGCTTTATGGCGGCTACCAGACAGACTGGGTGTGTGGCGGCCAATGGAATGCCATGCTGGGCTACTTATCAGCATTATGCCAGGCTTGTGCCTATCCTGGCGGCGACGGTCTGGAGCTGGTGGTCATGTTCCCAGGAGGCCTGGGCAAGGACCGGCTGGCCGAGTGGGGCCGTCGGTGCCAGGCCGAGCGGCAGACAGCGCAACTGATCGTGGGACACGTGGGCAACAAGGGAACCCCTCCTCCACGGGCCTGGTTCCTTCCACCGGCCTGCCTGAGCCACTGCGTGAGGCTAGCACTCATCCGCTTCCGGGTCAAGGTGAGGGAGAGGCCGGATCCTAAATAATACACCCCACACCTGTTCCCTCCTAACTAAACAACTACCCACTTACTAACCTGCCTCGCTTATACCTACCACCGCGCAGCCAGCCAGCCCACTTCTCTAACTACCCTCAATCATTTTATCCATCTACTCACCTCTTCATACCATCCCCTACCGATTCGCTCACTAACATAACCACATGCCTGTGTCATCCCACTAATTCCCTTTACCTGCACTTATCCAATTGGCCTATCTCTAGGTTTTAACAGAATTTCTTTTAGCCCCATCTTGCTCCTACTGTTTTCTGCCTGAAGCTGAAATAACTTTTTCCAATTGGTGTTAACTCTTTCCAACCTTGCAGTAAATCAGTTAAACAAACGTTAACTGAACACCTTTCTTCTACAACTTTTTCTCCCCATTCTTGCCCAGTGATGCTTTTTTTTACCCATCTGTCCATTCAGCCTTTTTCATTGCAACCCATTTCCTCCTGCTTTAGTCTAAACAAACAAAAATCCCACTGATCCAGTCTCACTGTTCAACAAGTATTAACCCACTGAGAGTAAGGAGTTTAAGAGAGATATGAGACATGGATTCCCGCCCTTGGAAAATCAAATATATACACATGAAATATTTATCTAATGTTATAAATATGTATGTGATTATGGTTTATGGTACAGACTGTAAGTACAGTACCTGTTTTGCATGTGTGGATGGGGAAATCTGTGGGCTAAAGTCAGAGGAGGCTTCCTTGAAGAAGTTGGATCTCACTTGCGTCTTCAAGGATGGATTGGATTTGAATGGGTTACTGTTTTGGGAGGAGGCTGCTTTAAGTGGGGAAAAGAAAGTGAGAAGAAGTAAAAAGGATTATCAAGCGTGTGAGGCCCCATGGGCAGTTAAGTCCTGTCTCTGCATGTAGTTGGTCCCCATATGAGACCTGGGGAACAGCTTGGCAGTCTCCTCCGTTCTTGGCACCACCGCTGTTGTCTGTTGCTTTCCCATACTCTTTAAGATTCAAGTTCGTACGTGTAGGGAATAGCAAGGCTTGAGAAGTAAAGGAGATAGGCAGGAAGAAGATAAAGAAAAGTAATTAATACAGGGTTGGGTAGGGTGGAAGGCTCTTGGGGATGTGTTCAGGAGACAGAACAGGAAATTGTGGGGATCATAAACTAAAGAAATGGTGCTGGGTGGAGTAATGAGAAAAAAATTTCAACTGAGAAACTGAAAGACCTGCATAGAGAAGCTTGCAACGGGCATAGAGCATGTGGTTAGTGTACAGTCATGTTAGGCTCCTTGTGCCCAGCGTCAAATCTGTGCCCAGGCTGGGGAGATTATAGCTGTTTTTAATAATAAAATAAAATCCACTCGTGAGCTGTCTCAAACATACAAAGGAGAAAAAAATAATGTAACACTCATTTGCTTGCCTTCCTGAGTGAACATTTTTCAGGTGGATTATTCATTCATGGCCATTTTGTCATCACTGCCACCACCCAAGCTTTAAAGCCTTTTTACCTCATTGTCATTAGCCTGGCTGCTGGCAGCTAACATTGATGAAATGCTCACTATATGGCAGACGATGATCTATGTGCTTTAACAACAAAATTAGCTCATTTGATCCTTACAGTAACCTGTGAAGCAGTGTCATACCTTTTTTCCAAATAAGGAAACTGAGGCAAGGGAGGTTTAGAAACTTGCCCAGAGTCACCCAGCAATAAATGGTAAAGCTGAGATTTGTGTCCATGCAGTCTGGCTGCAAAGCTCATGCCTTTAACAGTGGAGCGCCAAGATGAGTCTAAGTGATTCCATCATTCCTATACTCAACTAAAATCATCCGTGGCTCCTGGCTAAAGGCAGGTGTGGATAATTCATCTATATTATTCATTTATTGAGTACTTGCTACCATGGTGGTTGCTGAGGATTCAGAAGTAAATAAGGGGATCCCTGCCCTCAAGGAGGTCAGGGTTTAGTAAAACAGACTGACTGAAAACCAAGTTGCGCATTATGTTAGCTAATTGCAAATGATGAAAAATGTGGCCCCTTAAGGGTGCACGGTTAATTCTGGGCAAGGGTGTGAAAGTTGGGGAGGCTTCGTAGGTTGGTGCTGAGCCGCGAAGAGGACTGGAAAGGATAGTTAAGATAGTGGACAAGGGTGTGGAGACATAGAATTACCTACTGTGAGCTCTGAAGTAGATTTTGATAGGAGATTGGCAGGAGAACAGCACTGAGTATGGGCTTGTGGTTTCCAAACTTTTTGTTCATGCACTCCATCAGTCAAACTTTTAGGGAAACAACCCTAATGGCCTACTGAAATTCTTCATCACACATAGTCTCATTTTTAAAATCCCAGCAGTTCATCAAAAAATAAGATGGATTGGATAGATGAATTGGTACACGATAAAGCAAATGGAGTAAAAATGGTAGAATCTCAGTAGTGGGTATTCGCATGTTCACTGTAAAATTATTTCAATTTTGTCATATGTTTGAAATTTTTCATAATAAAATGTTGGGGAAAAAATTCCCCCCTGTCCTTTTCAGTCCTGAGAACCTCGATTTGGGGAATATATAAATCTTATTCCCCATGCTAGATTATAAACAAACTCTTTGATCTTTTTGTTTGTTTATTTATTTATTTGTATTTTGGTATCAGTAATGTGCAATCACTTAAACAACATTATGGTTACTAGACCCCCTATTATCAAGTCCCCCCCACATACCCCACTACAGTCACTGTCCATCTTTGACCTTTTAAAAAGCATGTAGTATGGCTCTTAATATATTAGATTTAAGACTGGCTCCAAAATTGCATATGTAAAGTATCTGTAGATGTTATCAGTGAGTGAAGTTCTCTCCTGATTCTGGTCAGTGATTTTTGTTATTGGAGTGTTGCAGAACTTCCTGGTTTCAAGCATGGATTTGAAAGGTATTGGTTCATAACTAATGGTAGTTTGACTTTTCAGAGGAATGTTCCACTATCTTGAAGATAGCAGTTTTTCACGTGGGTGATCTGCATGCTAACCATTCTTTTGACTGAAATGCTACTGCTTCAGAACAAAACCCACTACTGTATTTTTCCTCCCCTTGACTTTGTTCTTAAGCCACAACATGGGCCTTTTTTCCCCAATCTCATTTTCATTTGTGATAGAGAAAATAGAGGTGGAAGAATTAAATAAAAGATAAATTGCTGGATTGTCTGTTTAGCTTTAGACAACTTGGGACTTCCTGTGAAAAAATTCAGTGTATATTATTGGGATGAATTTTGTCATTTGGTTGGTTTCATTTCTATGTTCTGCAAACTTTTGGACATGGTAATGGGCAGTAACAGAAAAATTGAGTAAACTGACAAACTGCTAGTCTGATTTCAGCCCAAGCAGTTTTAGGGTGTTATTTAGGAGATGATGTAGGATGGTTAAGGGGATGAATGCTTTGTTTTAATGGTTAATAAATATTAGGAAAAAAAGTAACACATCAAATGCACCATTTCACGGCTGTAATTGTTTAAAATGGGGCCGATTAAAGAGAAGTGAGTTCATTTGAAGAAAAGTATTAAGTTGCAGTACTTGCATGTGGCAGAAGTCATGTTGGTGGTACATGAATAAGCAAAGTTTGAGAAGTCTGACCAAGAGCTGATATTATTTTGTGCTTTCGTTCTCCAAAATACAGCATAGCAATGGTTGTTACGCCTCCTGATTATTTACTTGTCCTCAGTCATAGAAACGTTCTGAAAAGTCAGTGACTCTTTTAGGTGGTCTAATGGTAGGAAAAAATGATCATAATAGTAATTATTACTACTTCTTGAGGACTGAGTTTTATATAACGTGCTTCTCAAATACCTCATTTAATCTTCACAAGCTTCCAAGAATGTATGATATTCTTCCCACTTAACAGTTGAATAGCTGAGGTGAAAAGAAATGAAAAAGTTTTTCTTTGGTCTGGATACTACTAAGTGGTGGATAAAAATTCTTGTTCTGGGTCTGTATTGCTCACAATTCCACCACACTGTTTACTTTGTTTTATACATTCTTGTGTAAGATTATGCATTTTTATTGGCTAGATAATATGCATAGATACCTGAAGAAAAACAATAAGAAGTAGATTTATTGAGCACTTACTTTGTGCCAGCATTTCTAAATGTACAATGCTGTCAGTATGAAGCAAATGTGTAAGCTGAATGCCAAGTGAGTGAGTCATAGTGATGTTGGAGGAATTCAAAAGTCACAATCTCTTTCTTTTTTAAATTTTCAGTCTCTTCCTCTTTGGTTTCTTTCCCTTACAGCATACACAAATAACCTTTTTAAAAAAACAAAACTCCTTTATTTTGTAATTCCTTTAAGCTGTTACCTTTATCCCTGTTCTTCTCTTTTAACCATTATTCTTTTATTTATTTTTATTTTTTTAATAATTTATTTTGGTATCATTAATCTACAATTACATGTGCAATATTATGGTGAGTAAACTACCGCCTTCATCAGGTCCCCCCCACCAACCCCATTATAGTCACTGTCTCAGCATAGTGAGTTGCTATAGAATCACTACTTGTCTTCTCTGAGTTGTATAGCCCTCCCCATGCCCCCCCCAACATTACATCTGCTAATCGTAATGCCCCTTTTTCCCCTCCCTTCCCACCCATCTTCCCCAGTCCCTTTCCCTTTGGTAACTATTAGTCCGTTCTTGGGTTCTGTGAGTCTACTGCTGTTTTGTTCCTTCAGTTTTTTTCTTTGATGAGTGAAATCATTTGATACTTGTCTTTTTCGGCTTGGCTTATTTCACTGAGCATAATACCCTCTAGCTCCATCCATGTTGTTGCAAATGGTAGGGTTTGTTTTCTTCTTATGGCTGAATAATATTCCATTGTGTATATGTACCATATCTTCTTTATCCATTCATCTATTGATGGACACTTAGGTTGCTTCCATTTCTTGGCTATTGTAAATAGTGCTGCGATAAACATGGGGGTGCATCTGTATTTTTCAAAGTGGGCTGCTGCATTCTTAGGGTAAATTCCTAGGAGTGGGATTCCTGGGTCAAATGGTATTTCTATTTTGAGGTTTTTTTTGAGGAACCTCCATACTGCTTTCCACAATGGTTGAATTAATTTGCATTCCCACCAGCAGTGTAGGAGGGTTCCCTTTTCTCCACATCTTTGCCTACATTTGTTGTTGTTTGTGTTTTGGATGTTGGCCATCCTTCCTGCTGTGAGGTGATATCTCATTGTGGTTTTAATCTGCATTTCTCTTGATTTAACCATTATTCTTGAAAAAAGACTATTAATTCCCATTTTCTAGCCTGTTGCCGCTTGGTATCTGATGTCACCATTCTGAAGCTGCCACATCCATTTCCATTCATACCCTTTCTTGGTCTTCTTTGAGATAATTTACCGTATTGAGCCATCTTTTCCCTGAATTTCCTTTCTTGGATTCTATAATGCCGCTCACCTCTGATTGTCCTTGCAAGTCTAGTTCTTGCTCCTTTTTTCCTAAGTTATTCTTCTTCCTCTGCCTGCTTCCTTAAGCATGGGTGCTCTCAAGGCTCTGTCCTAGTCCTATTCTCCTACACTCATTTTTTGAGCAATCTCATCCATTATTATGGCTTTAAATATTAACTATATTCTAATGGGTCCTATAGCTTTTTCTCTGCTCCTAATCTCTCTTATGAGCTATCAACACATCTTCTCAGCTATCTACTACTTGATGACTATAGGTCGCTAAAACTAAAAGATATCCAAATGGAACTCATCTTTCCCCAGAACTTGTACCCATTCCCAGGAATAGAACAAGTTTTGGGGAAAGATGAATTCTATTTCAAGCCAGAAATTGTGGAGTCCTTTGTAGTTCTTCATTCTCCTTTCATGTCCACTTGGTCACCAAATCCTGTCACTTCTGACTTTAAAAATGTCTCCTGAGCCCAGCCACTTCTGCCCCCATTGCCTTAATTCAGGCTGCCATCATTTCTTATCTGAACCATGAAACTAGTCTCAACTTGCTCCTTTACCACTCATAGGATTGTAGGCCATCTTCCACATAGCTGTCAGAGATACCATCCTGAAAACCAAAGCTGACTTTGTTGTGTGTCTGAAGATACACAATGACAACTCTTTTATTTTCTTTTATTGAGGTACCTAAGTAAAATGTGCAAATGTTACTGTACAACTTAGTGAATTTTATTTTATTTTATTTTATTTTATTTTGGTATCATTAATCTACAATTACATGTGCAACATTATGGTTACTAGACTCCCCACATTGGTCTGTAATTTTCTTTTTTGGTGGGGTCTTTGCCTGGTTTTGGTATTAGATGACTGGTTTTACTGAACTCCCCACTTCATCAGGTCCCCCCCACCTACCCCATTACAGTCACTGCCCATCAGCATAGTGAGATACTATAGAATCACTACTTGTTTTCTCTGAGTTGTACAGCCCTCCCCGTGCCCCCCCAACATTACGTCTGCTAATCGTAAGGCCCCTTTTTCCCCCTGTCCCTCCCTTCCCACCCATCCTCCCCAGTCCCTTTCCCTTTAGTAACTGTTAGTCCATTCTTGGGTTCTGTGAGTCTGCTGCTGTTTTTTTTTTTCTTTCAGTTTTTTTTTTTTTTTTTTTTTTGCTCTTATGCTCCACATTCTCACCAACATTTGTTGTTGTTTGTGTTTTGGATGTTGGTGTGAGGTGTGTCTTTTGGCCATATGAATTTCTTTGGAGAAGTGTCTATTCATATCCTCGGCCCATTTCTTAGTGTATAGGAAAGCAACAGATTTCTGTGTATTAATTTTGTATCCTGCAACTTTGCTAAATTCAGATATTCTAGTAGTTTTGGAGTGGTGGTTTGGGTATTAGAGTGATGGTGGCTTCATACAATTAGTTTGGAAGTATTCCCTCCTCTTCTATTTTTTGGAAAACTTTAAGGAGAATTGGTATTATTTCTACTCTATATGCCTGGTAAAATTCAGAGGTGAATCCATCTGGCCCAGGGGTTTTATTCTTGGGTAGTTTTTTGATTACCGATTCAATTTCATTGCTGGTAATTGGTCTGTTTAGGTTTTCTGTTTCTTCCTTGGTCAGTCTTGGAAGGTTGTATTTTTCTAAGAAGTTGTCCATTTCTTCTA
>JAQQAC010016209.1:43762137-43775096 GCA_029783875.1 Phataginus tricuspis | reverse complement strand
ATTGCATTGCTGTCTATTTCCTCCTTCACTTCTGTTAGTATTTGTTTCACATATGCTGATGCTCCTGTGTTGGGTGCATATATATTTATAATGGCTATATCTTCTTGTTGGACTGACCCCTTTATCATTATGTAATGTCCGTCTTTGTCTCTTGCTACTATCTTCATTTTGAAGTCTATTTTATCTGATACAAGTACTGCAACACCTGCTTTTTTCTCTTTGTTGTTTGCTTGAAATATTTTTTTCCATCCCTTCACTTTTAGTCTGTGTATATCTTTGGGTTTGAGGTGAGTCTCTTGTAAGCAGCTTATAGATGGGTCTTGCTTTTTTATCCACTCTGTTGCTCTGTGTCTTTTGATTGGTGCATTCAGTCCATTTACATTTAGGGTGATTATTGATAGATATGTACTTATTGCCATTGCAGGCTTTAGATTTGTGGTTACCAAAGGTTCAAGGGTTGCTTCTTTACTATCTGAGAATCTAACTTAACTTTCGTGTTAAGTTATTGTGAACACCGTCTGATGTTTCTTTATCTCTCCCTTCCTATTCTTCCTCCTCCTTTCTTTATATATTAGGTGTTTTATTCTTTGCCTTTAGTTGGTATTTGGATGGTCTGCTTTCTTTGCTATGCTTTTATTTTCTCTGGTGACATCTTTTTAGCCTTAGGGGTGTTTCCCTCTAGAGCAGTCCGTTTAAGATATCCTGTAGTGGTGGTTTATGGGTGGCAAACTCTCTCAACTTTCTTTTGTCTTGAAATTGTTTAATCCCTCCGTCATATTTAAATGATAATCGTGCTGGATACAATATTCTTGGTTCGAGGCCCTTCTGTTTCATTATGTTAAATATATCATGCCATTCTCTTCTGGCCTGTAAGGTTTCTGTTGAGAAGTCTGATGACAGTCTGATAGGTTTTCCTTTGTAGGTGATCTTTTTCCTCTCTCTAGCTGCCTTTAATACTCTGTCCTTGTCTTTGATCTTTGCCATCTTGATTATTATGTGTCTTGGTGTTGTCTTCTTTGGGTTCCTTGTGTTGGGAGATCTGTGGGCCTCCGTGGTCTGTGAGACTATTTCCTTCCCCAGCGTGGGGAAGTTTTCAGCAATTATTTCTTCAAAGACACTTTCTATCCCTTTTTCTCTCTCTTCTTCCTCTGGTACTCCTATAATGCGAATATTGCTCCGTTTGGATTGGTCACAGAGTTCTCTTAATATTCTTTCATTTTTAGAGATCCTTTTATCTCTCTCTGCCTCAGCTTCTTTGTATTCCTTGTCCCTGTCTTATAATTCCTTGATCGTGTCTCGAACCTGATTCAATCTGCTGTTGAGCCCTTCGATGGCTTGTTTCATTTCTGCATTGTCTTTCCTCACTTCCCTCACTTCCTCCCTCAGCTCTTGCACATTTTTCTGTAGATCCGTCAGCATGGCTATGACTTTTATTCTGAATTCTTTTTCTGGAAGACTGTGCATGTCCATTTCTTCAGATTCTTTCTCTGGGGTTGTGTTTGTCTGAAGCTTTGTCTGTATCATATTCTTCTGTCTTCTCATGACTATAGAATTGGTTGTTGGTAGCAAGGAGAGAAAAGAAAAAAAAGAAATTTCTACTACTAATAAAAGTAAAAGGAGAGAGAGAGAAAGGAAAAGAAAAGAAAGAAAAAGAAAAGGCAGCAACACCTAAAAGAAAACAGCAAAAAAAAAAAAAAAACACCAAAACGCCCACCGGGGGTGGTTTCTGTGTGAATGCTGTAGGTGGCGCTATTGCTCCACTATTCCAGAGCCGCGGCCACGTCGCTCCACACGGCCCTTTAAAGCTGTGGCTGGGTGAGAATGAATGGGAGGCTGTTGAAAGAGAGGGAAAGAAAATAAGGAAAAGAAACGGGAGAACAAACAATAACAACAACAAAAAAAAAGCCACCCTGAGTGGGTTCCACGCGAGTGCTGTAGGTGGCGCTGTTGCTCCACTATTTCAGCGCCACTCTATAGTTCTGGCTGGGTTGGAAACAATGGGAAGCTGTTGATCTCTGTGGGGGTCTCAATGGCGGGCACTCTTTCCCAGTCGCCAGCCACGGGGTCCAAAGCTCCCCAGGACTGCCAGCGTGTTGGGCTCAGTTTGCGGGGCTATCCGGCCCCTCTACTGAGCTCCTGTCTCTTTAAGACCGCTGAGGTAGAGCGCGCGCTTTTCTTCCCTTTTTTCTCCTTTCTTTTTCCTTTCCGGAGCCTGCCGCGGGCAACTTGCACGTTCCGGGCTGGGACCCTGTGCCCTCTGTCTCTCCTATCTCCGCTACACCGCAGGCCGTGTGTCGGCGCTCCCGGCGCAGACTTCAACTCCCTCCCGGCTCTGAATCCTCTCCTCCCGCCGGAGCGCTGGGGGAGAGGAGCGCTTGGTCCGCTCGCGGCTCTGTACCTTACCTGCCTTGCCAGGACTCCCGCCGGAGTGCTGGGGTGGAGGGGCGCTCTGGTCTCGCTGGATCGCGTTTCCATCCCGCCTCGCCGGGTGCCGAGTCCTCTGTCCGGAGTGTCTGGCCGCCGGAGCTCTGGGGGTGGGGGGGAGCGCTCGGTCCCACCGGGTCGCCGCCCCGTATCCCGTCCGCCTCACCGGCTGCCAAGTTCTCACAGGTGTAGCTGTGCGCTGTGCACTTTCCTGTGTATTCTGGTCTCTCTTTTAGGGATAGTTGTATTTGCTGTATTTTCGTGAATAAATATAATGTTGGGAGGAATTTTTCTGCTGGTCCGTTCACGACGCCATATTCCCAGAAGTCCTTCATAGTATTTTTTATACCTCTTTGTATTTCTGTGGGGTCTGTCGTGATTTTTCCTTTCTCATTTCTGATTCTGTTTATGTGTGTAGATTCTCTTTTTCTCTTAATGAGTCTGGCTAGCAGTTTATCTATTATGTTTATTTTTTCAAAGAACCAGTTCTTGGTTTCATTGATTTTTTTCTATTGTTTCATTCTCCTCAATTTTATTTAGTTCTTCTCTAATCTTTATTATGTCCCTCCTTCTGGTGGTGATTTGGGCCTCTTTTGTTCTTCTTTTTCCAATTTCACTAATTCTGTCTTTAGACTATTCATTTGGGATTGTTTTTCCTTCTTTTAATAGGCCTGGATTGCAATATACTTTCCTCTTAGAACTGCCGTTGCTACTTCCCACAGAAGTTGTGGCTTTGTGTTGTTTTTTGTCTACATATATTTTCTGATCTCTGTTTTAATTTGGTCGTTGATCCATTGATTATTTAGGAGCATGTTTTTGAGCCTCCATGTATTTGTGAGCCTTTTTGTTTTCTTTTTACAATTTATTTCTAGTTTTATACCTTTGTGATCTGAGAATTTGGTTTGTAGAATTTCAATATTTTTGAATTTACTGAGCTTCTTCTTGTGGCCTAGTATGTGGTATATTTCAGGAAAATGTTCCATGTGCACTTGAGAAGAATGTGTATCCTGCTGCTTTTGGGTGTAGAGTTCTGTAGATGTCTGTTAGATCCATCAGTTCCAGTGTGTTGTTCCGTGCCTCTGTGTCTTCACTTATTTTCTGTCTGGTTGATCTGTCCTTTGGAGTGAGTGGTGTGTTGAAGTCTCCTAAGATGAATGCATTGCTGTCTATTTCCTCCTTTAATTCTGTTAGTATTTGTTTCACATATGCTGGCGCTCCTGTGTTGGGTGCATATATATTTATAATGGTTATATCTTCTTGTTGGACTGACCCCTTTATCATTATGTAATGTCCTTCTTTATCTCTTGCTACTTTCTTTGTTTTGAAGTCTATTTTGTCTGATACAAGTACTGCAACACCTGCTTTTGTCTCACTATTTGCATGAAATATCTTTTTCCATCCCTTTTCAGTTTGTGTATATCTTTTTTTTATTTTATTTTGGTATCATTAATCTACAATTACATGTGCAACATTATGGTTACTGAACTACCCCCTTCATCAGGTCCCCCCCACGAACCCCATTACAGTCACTGTCCATCAGCGTAGTGAGATACTATAGAGTCACTACTTGTCTTCTCTGAGTTGTACAGCCCTCCCCGTGCCCCCCCAATATTACGTCTGCTAATCACAGTGCCCCTTTTTGCCCCTTGTCCCTCCCTCCCCACCCATCCTCCCCAGTCCCTTTCCCTTTGGTAACTGTTAATCCATTCTTTGGTCCTGTGAGTCTGCTGCTTTTTTTTCTTTCAGTTTTTTTTTCTTTGCTTTTATGCTCCACACATGAGTGAAATCATTTGATACTTGTCCTTTTCCGCTTGGCTTATTTCACTGAGCATAATACCCTCTAGCTCCATCCATGTTATTGCAAATGGTAGGATTTCTTTTCTTCTTATGGCTGAATAATATGCCATTGTGTATATGTACCACATCTCTTAATCCATTCATCTACTGATGGACACTTAGGTTGCTTCCATTTCTTGGCTATTGTAAATAGTGCTGTGATAAACATAGGGGTGCATCTGTCTTTCTCTAACTGGGCTGCTGCATTCTTAGGGTAAATTCCTAGGAGTGGGATTCCTGGGTCATATGGTATTTCTATTTTGAGTTTTTTGAGGAACCTCCATACTACTTTCCACAATGGTTGAACTAATTTTCATTCCCACCAGTAGTGTAGGAGGGTTCCCTTTTCTCCACATCCTTGCCAACATTTGTTGTTGTTTGTGTTTTGGATGTTGGCCATCCTTCCTGCTGTGAGGTGATATCTCATTGTGGTTTTAATCTGCATTTCTCTGATGATTAGCGATGTGGAGCATCTTTTCATGGGCCTGTTGGCCATGTGAATTTCTTCTTTGGAGAACTGTCTATTCAGATCCTCTGCCCATTTCTTAATTTGATTATTTACTTTTTGTTTGTTGAGGTACGTGAGTCCTTTATATATTTTGGATGTCAGCCCCTTATCTGACATGTCATTTATGAATATATTATCCCATACTTTGGGTGTCTTTTTGTTCTACTGATGGTGTCCTTTGCTGTACAGAAGCTTTGCAGCTTGATATAGTCCCACTTGTTCATTTTTGCTTTTGTTTCCCTTGCCCGGGGAGATATGTTTGTGAAAAGTCGCTCATGTTTATGTCCAAGAGATTTTTGCCTATGTTTTTTCCTAAGAGTTTTATAGTTTCATGACATACATTCAGGTCTTTGATCAATTTTGAGTTTACCTTTGTGTATGGCGCTAGACAGTAGTCCACTTTCATTCTCTTACATGTAGCTGTCCAGTTTTTCCAACACCAGCTGCTGAAGAGCCTGTCATCTCCCCATTGTATATCCAAGGTTCCTTTATCATATATTAATTGTCCGTATATGTTTGGGTTAATATTTGGACTTTCTATTCTGTTCCACTGGCGTGTGGGTCTGTTTTTGTGCCAGTACCAAATTGTCTTGATTACTGTGGCTTTGTAGTAGGGCTTGAAGTCAGGGAGCGTAATTCCCCCTGTTTGATTCCTCCTCCTCAGGATTGTTTTGGCTATTCGGTGTCTTTTGTGGTTCCATATGAATTTTAGAACTATTTATTCCAGTTCATTGAAGAATGCTATTGGTGTTTTGATAAGGATAGCGTTAAATGTGTAGATTACTTTAGGTATTATACCCATTTTGACAATATTTATTCTTCCTAGCCAAGAGCATGGGATGAATTTCCATTTGTTAGTGTCCTCTTTAATTTCTCTTAGGAGTGTCTTGTAGTTTTCAGGGTACAGGTCTTTCACTTCCTTCGTTAGGTTTATTCCTAGATATTTTATTCTTTTGGATGCAATTTTGAATGGAATTGTTTTCCTGACTTCTCTTTCTGTTAGTTCATCATTAATGTATAAGAAAGCAATAGATTTCTGTGTGTTAATTTGTATCGTGCACCTTTGCTGAATTCATCTATTAGTTCTAGTAGTTTGGGAGTGGAGTCTTTAGGGTTTTTTAAGTACAGTATCATGTCATCTGCAAATAGTGACAATTTGACTTCTTCTTTACTAATCTGGATGCCTTGTATTTCTTTGTTTTGTCTGATTGCCATGGCTAGGACCTCCAGTACTATGTTAAATAACAGAGAAGAGAGCGGGCATACTTGTCTTGTTCCCGATCTTAGATGAAAACTTCTCTCTGTTAAGTATGATGTTAGCTGTGGGTTTATCATATATGGCCTTTATGATGTTGAGGTACTTGCTCTCTATACCCATTTTGTTGAGAGTTTTAATCATGAATGGATGTTGAATTTTGTCAAATGCTTTTTCAGCATCTATGGAGATGATCATGTGGTTTTTGTTCTTTTTGTTGATGTGGTGGATGATATTGATGGATTTTCGATTTTATGTCTTTGGGTTTGATGTGAGTCTCTTGTAAGCAGCATATAGGTGGGTCTTGCTTTTTTATATATTCTATTACTCTTTTATTCGGTGCATTCAGTCCATTTACATTTAGGGTGATTATCGATAAATGTGTACTTAGTGCCATTTCAGGCTTTGGATTCGTGTTTACCAAACCTTCGAGGGTAGCTTCTTTACTATCTTACAATCTAACTTAACTCTCTTATTAAGCTATTATAAACACAGTCTGATGATTCTTTATTTCTCTGACTTCTTATTCTTCCTCCTCCATTCTTTATATGTTAGGTCTTTTATTCTGTACTCTTTTGTGTTTACTTTGACTTTTTTTGTGAATAGTTGATTTGATTTTTTGCCTTTAGTTAGTATTGATGGCCTGCTTTCTTTGCTGTGATTTTATTTTCTCTGGTGACATCTATTTAGCCGTAGGAGTGCTTCCGTCTAGGACATTCCCTTTAAAATACCCTCTAGAGGTGGTTTGTGGGAGGCAAATTACCCCAAGTTTTTCTTCACTGAGTATTGTTTAGTCCCTCCTTCAAGTTTAAATGATAATTTTGCTGGATACAGTATTCTTGTTTCAAGGCCCTTCTGTTTCATTGCATTAAATATATCATTCAATTCTCTTCTGTCCTGTAAGGTTTCTTTTGAGAAATGTGATGATAGCCTGATGGGTGTTCCTTTTGTAGGTAATCTTTTTTTTCTCTCTGGCTTGGCTGCCTTTTATATTCTGTCCTTGTCTTTTTTCTTTGCCATTTTAATTATTATATGTCTTAGTGTTGTCCTTCTTGGGTCCCTTGTGTTGGGAGATCTGTGGGCTTCCATGGTCTGAGAGACTATTTCGTTTCCCACCTTGAGGAAATTTTCAGCAATTATTTCTTCAAAGACACTTTCTATCCCTTTTTTTCTTTCTTCTTCTTTTGGTACCCCTATAATGTGATTATTGTTTCATTTGGATTCGTCACAGAGTTCTCTTAGTATTCTTTCCTTCCTAGAGATCCTTTTATCTCTCTCTGCCTCAGCTTCTCTGTGTTCCTGTTCTCTAATTTCTATTCCATTAACAGTCTCTTGCACCTCGTCCAGTCTTCTCTTTAGTCCTTCTATCGATTGTTTCATTTCTGTTATCTCCCTCCGGACTTCATCCTTTAGCTCTTCCATATTTCTCTGTAGGTACATCAGCATGGTTATGACTTTTATTTTGAATTATTTTTCAGACAGAGGTTATATGTAGCCCACCAGACCCTCTGTCTGTGGTTGTCTGAGTGATTTTTGACTTGACCAGATTCTTTTATCTTTTCATGGCGATAGAAGTGGTCGCAGGCAGGTGGCACATGTGTCAACTGGGATAACAAAGTCCCTTCCTGCTTGGTGTTTGCCTTGCCCTTCTCCGCTGCCTGTGCCAGCTACCCACACACTGGGAGTCATTCTCTGGGATAATCTCAGCTGCCATGGGCGGGGCCGCCCTCAGACTAGCCTAGCCCACTGGGGGTGTGTCAGCTGCACAGGGTGTGTTGTCCTGCAAGGACGCTGAGGCCCCTTCGTGCCTTCCGGATGGACCTTGCACTTGCTTCCACTGCCTGTGCTGGGTTCCCGCACACCAGGTGGCCGTCTCTGGGATAATCCCCTGAGCTGCTGTGTGCGGCGGCAGCCCTTAGGCTAGCCTAGAGCTCTTTGGGGTGTGGTAGTCATGCCAGGTTTGTTCTCCTGTGAGGACTACACCCCTTCATTCCTTCCAGACCTTGCTCCGGCTTTTGCTTCCTGTGCTGGTTACCAGCGCACTGGAAGACATTCTCTTGGATAATCCCCTGAGCTGGCAGGGGTGAGGGGGTTGTGTTGCAGCCACGCTGAGTTTGTTCTCATGCGAGGACGGCGCCCCTTCATGCCTTGCGGACCTTGCTCCTGCTTCCAGTGCCTTTCCCAGTTAGCTGCAGGCTGGGAGGAGACTGTCTGTGGTTGCTGTGGGCGAGGCTGCTCTCCGGCTGCTCTGCCGCTGTGGCTTGTCAGCCAGTCCGTTTGAAGTGCATTCCGGGGGGAACGAATGACAGGGTGCTTTTCGCCATGAGGGGTTTTGGGGCTGCTTTACCAGGCAAAGGGTCAAGGGGCCCAAAGTTCTTCAAGGTTCCCAGCTTGTTGCGCTGAGTGTGCTGGGACAATTTTGTTCAGCTGTTTGGCCCCTGTCGCTTTAAGACTTTTAAAAAGCGCCCGCTTTTCTTTTGTCCCAGGGGAGCCAGCTGTGGGTACCTGCCCCCAGGCTCCGTCTCAGATCCTGCCCTTCCGTTTCTCTAATATCCAGTACACCAATAAATGGGTGCCTGTGCTTCCAGTGCAGATTACTATGGCTGGTTATTTACTAGTCCTGTGCTTCCACTCCCTCCCCACTCTGACTCTTTTCCTCCCACCAGTGAGCTGGGGTGGGGGGAGTGCTCGGGTCCCGCCATGTCACGGCTTTGTGTCTTACCCCCTTCTTGAGATGCTGAGTTCTCACAGATGTAGATGTAGCCTGGCTGTTGTACTGTATCTTCTGGTCTCCCTTTTAGGAATAGTTGTATTTGTTGTATTTTCAAAAATATATATGGTTTTGGGACGAGATTTCCGCCGCCCTGCTTATGCTGCCATCTTTAACACCTCCCTCATGTTTATTATTTTAAAATTTTTTGTCTGTTACTGATACATAATGAAGTATTTGTAGGTGATTTTCTATCTGAAATTTGCCTTAAAGTATGCTAGAAATGACCAACAGTCATATGAAAAGATAATGAACATCACTAATCATCAGAGTAATGCAAATTATACCACAGTGAGATACCACCTCATACCATTAGGATAGCTACTGTAAAAAAAAAAGAAAAGAGAAAATAACAATGTTGGTGAGGTTGTTGAGAAATTGGAAAGTTTGTGCACTGTTGGTGGGAATATAAAATGGTACAACCTCTGTGGAAAACAGTATGAAGTTTCCTTTAAAATTAAACGTATAATTACCATATGATACAGCAATTCCTCTTCTGGGAATTTATCCAAAAGAACTGAAAGCAGGATCTCAAAAAGATATTTGTACACCCATATTCATAGCACCCCTAAGTCAGAATATCCAAGAAGTAGGAACAACCCAAGTGTCCATTGACAGATGACCAGATAATGAAAAAGTGGTATATAGATACAGTGGAATATTGGTCAGCCTTATAAAAAGGAAGGAAATCCTGCTCTTGCTACAACATGGATGAACTTCAAGGACATTATGTTAAGTGAAATAAGCCAGTCACAATAAAGACAAAGACTGTATGAATCAACTTATATGAGATATCTGAAGTAGTCAATTCATACAAACAGAAAGTAGGATGGTGGGGCTGGGGGAGGGGGAAACGGGGAGATGTTATTTAATGTGTACAGCATTTCAGATTTGGAAGATGAAAACGTTCTGGAGATCTGTTTCACAACCATGTGAGTATACTTGACACTACTGAACTCCACATTTAAAAATTGTTGAGATTGTAAATTTTATCTTGTGTTTTATTTTATCACAATATGAAAAGTATATAAAAATGCCAGAAAAAGGGGGTAAAGTAAATGAAACAAGAATGACAACATTGATAGTAGGTGACACTAGATAATGGTATCATGGGGGTTCACTATGCTATTCTTTACCTCTGTATGTTTAAGTTTTTCCATAATAAAAAGGTTTTAAATTGAGAGTTAGGGAACATGGGCTTTGTGGGCAGATCAGAATTCAAATCCAATCTCTACTTTTAAAAAATTAAGATAAAATTCACATACCATAAAATTTACCATTTTGAAGTGTACAATTTAGTGATATTTAGTCTATTCAGAGAGTTGTGCAATTATTACTACCCTGTAAGTGGTGAAAATTTTTATTATCCCAAAAGGAAACCCAGTACATGGTAGCAGTCATTTTCCATTTCCCTTTATCCCTAGTCCCTGGCAACCACTAATCTATTTTTCCATCTCTATGGATTTTTCTATTCTAGATAATTCATGTAAAAGGAATCATAAAATATGTGACATTTTCTATCTGGCTTCTTTAAGTTTATAATGTACTCAAGGTTTATTCATGTATCATGAATCAGTACTGATTTCCTTTTTATGGCTGAATAATATTCCCTTGTGTGGATATACTACTTGTTTTTATACATTAGTTGATGGAAATTTGGGTTGTTTCTACTTTTGACTAAAATAATGCTATGAGCATTCATGTATAAGTTTTTGTGTGAGCATAAGTTTTTAATTCTCTTCAGTGTATACATAGGAGTGGAACTGCTGATTCATATAATAACCCTTTGATAACCATTTGAAGATCTCCCAGACTGTTTACAAAATGCTGTACCATATTGCATTCCCACCAGCAATTTATGGAGGATTCCAATTTCTCCACATGCTTACCAACACTTGTTATTTTACACTTTAAAAATTACAGCCATTCTAGTACATGTTAACTCATTTCTCGTTTTGGTTTCTTTTAAAAATTTTTTACTAAGATATTATTGATATACACTCTTATGAAGGTTTCACATGAAAAAGCAATGGGGTTACTACATTTGCCCATATTAAAAAGTCCCCACACATACCCCAATGCAGTCACTGTCCATCAGTGTAGTAAGATGCCACAGATTCACTGTTTGCCTTTTCTATGCTGCACTGTTTTCCCGTGACCCCCCACACGATGTGTACTAAACATAACTACCCCTCAATCCACATCGCCCTGCCACACCACTCTGCTTTGGCAACCACTAGTCCCTTCTTGGAGTCTTTGAGTCTGCTGCTATTTTGTTCCTTCAGTTTTGCTTCGTTGTTATACTCCACAAATGAGGGAAATCATTTGGCACTTGTCTTTCTCCGCCTGGCTTATTTCACTGAGTAATAATATCCTCCAGCTCCATCCATGTTGTAAATGGTAGGGTTTGTTTCTTTCCTGTGGCAGAATAGTATTCCATTGTGTATATGTACAACATCTTCTTTATCCATTCATCTACCGATCAACACTTAGGTAGCTTCTATGTCTTGGCTGTTGTAAATAGTGCTGCAGTAAACATAGGGGTGCATATGTCTTTTTGAATCTGAAAACTTGTTTTCTTTGGGTAAATTCCTAGCAGTGGAATCCCTGGGTCAAGTGGTATTTCTATTTTGAGTGTTTTGAGGAACCTCCATACTGCTTTCCATAATGGTTGAACTAGCTTACATTCCCACCAGCAGTGTAGGAGGGTTCCCCTTTCTCTGCATTCTCGCCAGCATTTGTTGTTCTTAGTCTTTTTGATGCTGGCCATCTTTACTGGTGTGAGGTGATACCTCATTTTAGTTTTAATTTGCATTTCCCTGATGATTAGTGATGTGAAACACCTTTCCATGTGTCTGTTGGTCATCTGAATTTCTTCTTTGGAGAAGTGTCTGTTCAGATCCTCTGCCCAGTTTTTAATTGGGTTATTTGCTTTTTGGGTGTTGAGGCCTGTAAGTTCTTTATATATTTTGGATGTTAACCCCTTGTCAGATATGTCATTTACAAATATATTCTCCCATACTGTGGGATGCCTTTTTGTTCTGTTGATGGTGTCCTTAGCTGTACAAAAACTTTTTAGTTTGATGTAGTCCCATGAGTTCATTTTTCCTTTTGTTTCCCTTCCTCGAGGACATGCATTCAGGAAGAAGTTGCTCATGCTTATATTCAGGAGATTTTTGCCTATGTCTTGTAAGAGTTTTATGGTTTCATGACTTACATTAAGGTACTTTATCCATTTCGAGTTTATTTTTGTGTATTGGGTTAAACAGTAATCCAGGAATTGCATTGAATCTGTAGATTGCTTTAGGCAGGATGACCATTTTGACAATATTAATTCTTCCTATCCATGAGCATGGGATGTGTTTCCATTTATTGATATCTTCTTTAATTTCTCTCATGAGTGTCTTGTAATTTTCAGAGTATAACTCTTCATTTCCTTGGTTAGGTTTATTCCTAGGTATTTTATTCTTTTTGTTGCAACTGTGAATGGAATTGTTTTCCTGATATCTCTCTCTCCTAGATCAGTGTTAGTGTATAGGAATGTCACAGATTTTTGTGTATTAATTTTGTATCCCGCAACTTTGCTGAATTCAGATAATAGATCTAGTAGGTTTGGAGTGGATTCTTTATGTTTTTTTATGTACAATATCATATCATCTGCAAACAGGGACAGTTTAACTTCTTCCTTGCCAATCTGGATGCCTTTTATTTCTTTGTGATGTCTGATTGCGGTGGCTAGGACCTCCAGTACTATGTTGAATATAAGTGGAGAGAGTGAGCATCCTTGTATTGCTCCCGTTCTTAAAGGAAAAGCTTTCAGCTTCTCGCTGTTAAGTATGATGTTAGCTGTGGGTTTGTCATATATGGCCTTTATGATGTTGAGGTTCTTGCCGTCTATACCCATTTTGTTGAGAGTTTTAATCATGAATGGATGCTGAATTTTGTCAAATGCTTTTTCAGCATCTATGGAAATGATCATGTGGTTTTTGTTCTTCTTTTTGTTGATGTGCTGGATGATGTTGATGGACTTTCGAATGTTGCACCATCCTTGCATCCCTGGGATGAATCCCACTTGATAATGATGGATGATCTTTTTGATGTATTTTTGAATTCGGTTTGCTAATATTTTGTTGAGTATTTTGCATCTATGTTCATCAGGAATATTG
>JAQQAC010016209.1:43642287-43762037 GCA_029783875.1 Phataginus tricuspis | reverse complement strand
TGTTGAGAGTTTTAATCATGAATGGATGCTGAATTTTGTCAAATGCTTTTTCAGCATCTATGGAAATGATCATGTGGTTTTTGTTCTTCTTTTTGTTGATGTGCTGGATGATGTTGATGGACTTTCGAATGTTGCACCATCCTTGCATCCCTGGGATGAATCCCACTTGATAATGATGGATGATCTTTTTGATGTATTTTTGAATTCGGTTTGCTAATATTTTGTTGAGTATTTTTGCATCTATGTTCATCAGGAATATTGGTCTGTAATTTTATTTTTTTGTGGTACCTGGTTTTGTTATTAGAGTGATGCTGTCCTCCTAGAATGAGTTTGGGAGTATTCCCTCTTCTTGTACTCTTTGGAAAACTTTACGGAGGATGGGTATTAGGTCTTCACTAAATGTTTGATAAAATTCAGCAGTGAAGCCATCTGTTCCAGGCCTTTGGTTCTTAGGTAGGTTTTTGATTCCCAGTTCAATTTTGTTGCTGGTAATTGGTTTGTTCATACTTTCTGTTTCTTTCTGGGTCAGCTTTGGAAGGTTGTATTTTTCTAGAAAGTTGTCCATTTCTTCTAGGTTTTCCAGTTTGTTACCATGTAATTTTTCATAGTATTCTCTAATAATTCTTTGTATTTCTGTGGGGTCCGTTATGATTTTTCCTTTCTCATTTCTGATTCTGTTTATGTGAGTAGACTCTCTTTTTTTTTTTTTGGTAAGTCTGGCTAGGGGTTTATCTATTTTGTTTATTTTCTCCAAGAACCAGCTCCTGCTTTCATTGATTCTTTCTATTGTTTTATTCTTCTTGATTTAATTTATTTCTGCTCTAATCTTTATTATGTCCCTCCTTCTACTGACTTTGGGCCTCATTTGTTCTTCTTTTTCTAGTTTCGTTAATTGTGAGTTTTGACCGCTCATATGGGATTGTTCTTCTTTCCTGAGGTAGGCCTGTATTGCAGTATACTTTCCGCTCAACTCGCCCTTCGCTGAGTCCCACCGATTTTGCGGTGTTGAATTATTGTTGTCATTTGTCTCCATATATTGCTTGATCTCTGTTTTTATTTTGACATTGATCCATTGGTTATTTTTGGAGCATGTTGTGAAGCTTACATGTGTTTGTGGGATTTTTTCAGTTTTCTTTGCGTAATTTATTTCTAGTTTCATAACTGTGGTCTGAGAAACTGGTTGATACAATTTCAAACTTTTTGAATTTACAGAGGCTCTTTTTGTAGCCTAGTATATGATCTATTCTTGAAAATGTTCCATGTGCATTGAGAAGAATGTGTATTTTGCTGCTTTTGGGTGTAGCATTCTGTAGATGTCTGTTAGGTTCATCTGTTCTATTGTGTTGTTCAGTACCTCTGTGTCTTTACTTATTTTCTGTCTGGTTGATCTGTCCTTCAGAGTGAGTGGCATGTTGACGTGTCTTAGAGTGAATGCATTGCATTCTGTTTCTCCATTTAATTCTGTTAGTATTTGTTTCACATATGTAGGTGCTCCTGTGTTAGGCGTATAATTATTTATAACGGTTATATCTTCTTGTTTGAATGACCCTTTTATCATTATGTAATGTCCTTCTTTGTCTCTTGTGACTTTCTTTGTTTTGAAGTGTATTTTGTCTGAAAGAAGTACTCCAACTCCTGCTTATTTCTCCCTATTAATTGCATGAAATATCGTTTTCCATCCCTTCACTTTTAGTCTGTGTATGTCTTTTGGTTTAAAGTGAGTCTCTTGTAGGCAGCATATAGATGGGTCTTGTTTTTTTATCCATTCATGACTCTATGTCTTTTGATTGGTGCATTCAGTCCATTTACATTTGGGTTAATTGTCGATAGGTATGTACTTATTGGCATTGCAGACTTTAGATTTGTGGATACCAAAGGTTCAAGGTTAACTTCCTTACTATCTAACAGTCTAACTTAACTCACTTAAAATCTATTATAAACACAATCTAAAAATTCTTTTTTTCTTCTTCTTCCTCCTTTTTCTTCCTCCTCCATTCTTTATATATTAGGTATCATATTCTGTACTCTTTGTCTATCCCTTGATTGACATTGGAGATAGTTATTTTAATTTTTGCATTTGCTTAGTAATTAGCTGTTCTACTTTTTTTTCTGTGGTTTTATAACCTCTGGTGACACCTATTAAATCTTATGAACACTTCCATCTATAGCAGTCCCTCCAAAATACGCTGTAGAGATGGTTTGTGGGAGGCAAATTCTCTTAGCTTTTGCTTATCTGGAAATTGTTTAATCCCTCCTTCAAATTTAAATCATAATCTTGCTGGATAAGGTATTCTTGGTTCAAGGCCCTTCTGCTTCATTGCATTATGTACATCATGCCACTCCCTTCTGTCCTGTTTCTGCTCAGAAGTCTGATGATAGCCTGATGGGCTTCCCTTTGTATGTGATGTTCTTTCTCTCTCTGGCTGCTTTTTATAGTCTGTCCTTATCCTTGATATTTGCCATTTTAATTACTGTATGTCTTGGTGTTGTCTTCCTTGGATCCCTTGTGTTGGGAGATCTGTTTACCCGCATGGCCTGAGAGACTATCTCCTTCCCCATACTGGGGACGTTGTCAGCAATTACCTCCTCAAAGACACTTTCTATCCCATTTTCTCTCTCTTCTTCTTCTGGTACCCCTGTAATGTGAATATTATTCCGTTTGGATTGGTCACACAGTTCTCTCAATAGTCTTTCATTCTTAGAGATACATTTTTCTCTCTGTGCCTCAGCTTCTTTGCATTCCTCTTCTCTAGTTTCTATTTCATTTATCGTCTCCTCCTCCATATCCAATCTGCTTTTAATACTGTCTATTGTGCTCCTTCAATGATTGGATCTCTGACCGGAATTCATTCTTGAGTTCTTGAATATCTTTCCATACCTACATGAGCATGTTAATGATTTTTATTTTGAACTCCCTTTCTGGGACAGTCATGAGGCCCCTGTCATTTAAATCTTTCTCAGGAGTTGTATTAATAATTTTACTCTGAACCAGATTCCTTTGGTGTTTCATATTGTATATTGCACCCTCTAGTGCCCAAAAGTTCTACTCCGTGGAGCTGCTCAGCCCCTGAAGAAATGTTGGGCTTCGCAGCGGAGTGGTATTGGTGCCTCAGGGGAGGAAAGAGCTGTTTCCTGCTTCCCAGTTGCTATGCCTGTCTCCACTGCCTGAACCAGTGGGTTGAGCAGACAGGTATAAGCCTCTATGCTTTGCGTTTGTAGTTGCTGTAGACAGATCCTCCCTCTGGCTGGACTAACGCCAGGGTAGGGATTGCCAGTTTGCGAGCCTGATGGGGCTGGCCGGGAGACAGGTGCAGTAGGCTGCGTATCATGGAGGGGTCTTTGGAGTTGTGTAGCCAGCCAGGGAGCTGGAGCACGTGAAGATCATGAAAGCTCCCAATCTCCTGGGCAGAGTGCACCTGGACAATTTTCTCTACCTGTCCTCTCTCCTGAACAGTAAGTTCTGTGCAATCCTTTCCCCTTTAGCAGACCTATTGCTAAGGGCTTCTTTGTTAGGAAGTCTCTCAGACTGCCCACCTTTCTTTTGTCCCAGAGCCGCCGAATATGGATCCCTGCTTTCCACAGGCAGCTGGAATCTCAGTCTCTCCAGGAACTCTGCCTGTCTTAGCTTTCCAACCCCATAATCACGAGAGTATCATGCAAGCTGCATGAATTGTAGGTTTGTGCTCCCAGAGCAGATCTCCGGAGTTAGGTATTCAGCAGTCTCAGGTCTCCACTCCCTCCCTGCTCAGTTTCTCTTCCTCCCGCTAGTGAGCTGGGGTGGGAGAAGGGCTTGGGTCCTGCCAGCCCACAACTTTGGTACGTTTCTCTGTTCTCTGAGGTGTGCTCTTTTCTCCAGGTATATGCATTCTGGCGCAGTCCTCTTTACTGTTGCTCTTTCAGGATTAGTTGTATTAATTATATTTTCATATTATATGTGGTTTTAGGAGGAAGCCTGTGTCTCACCTCTCACGCTGCAATCTTTAATCCCCTATACTATCAGTCCCTTTATGACTTTTAAAGCGCCTTCTTTTCTTTTTTCCCAGGGCAGCCCGCTGCAGGAATCTGTTCGCAGTCTTAATCTTGGATTTTGCCTTTCCTCCCCTCTAATATCAGTGCGCCATGCAATGTGTGCCTGTGCTCTCAGGGCAGATAACCAGGGCTGGTTATTTAGCAGTCCTGTGCTTCCACTCCCTCCCCACTCTAATTATTTTCTTCCTGCCATTGAGCTGGGGTGGGGGGAGTGCTCGGGTACCACCAGGTCATGGCTTTGTATCTTACCCTTTTCCATGAGATGTTGGGTTCTTGCAGATGTAGCCTGGCTCTTGTATTGTATCTTCTGGTCACTCTTTTAGGAATAGTTGTATTTGCTGTATTTTCAAAATAAATATGGTTTGGGGAGGAGATTTCTGCCACCCTAGGTCACGCCACCATCTTGAGTATCCCAGGTAATGTGTTTTAGTAGAAAGAGAATCGACTTTGGTGTCTGTCTGACCCAGGTTCCTGTTTTCCAGCTCTGTGGCCCTAAGCATGGCACCTTAACGTCTCTGAACCTCTTTTTCCTCATCTGTAAAATGGGGCTTACCATGCCTACATGGTCAGGTTGTGATGATGAGAAAGATGGTATCATACTTTGCACTATGCCTGCTACAAGGGAAATGTATGCTCATTCATTGATTTGTGTGAGAGGTATGCTGGAAGTATCAGAAGGGGACATCATAAAACTACTATCTTGAGCCATCTGTAGTTCATCATAACTCTAAGCATAAATATTTTGCATTGCAAAGTAAGGATTTTTGGTTCCTTTGCCTGGATATCAAACAAATACATACTTTGCTTTGCTATCTGCTTATCAGTGTTCCTCCCCTTGTGTGAGTTAAAGTGTGATATGGCTACTGTGACTAGACTCTATTTGTATAGCCTAGCAAAAGCTTTATGCTTTGAAACTCTTATCAGACTCCAGAAAACTACCATTCCTTTACAACTTAAATGAAAAATAGGTCAGTTGTGTTGAACAAAATTATCAAGGTACACAGGCTCTAGAGCCCAAATCCAGGTTTCACTCCTTCCAGCCATATGATCTTAGGGATAGAAATGTAAAATGAGGACAATAATAATAGTTATGGCCTCATAAGATTGCTTTGAGTATTAAATGAGCTAATGCATGTAAAGTACTTAGAACATTGCTTAGCACATAGTACATCTTCAATATCTGTTAACCATTATTATTCATGTTAGTATGGTCCAGGTCTTTTGTGGAAGCCAGGAATACATAGAGAAATAAGGTCTCTGTAGCCAAGGGACTTAATGTGGTAGAACCAATATGCAGATAACTTCAGTGTGCCTTATATGCAGCAATGGAGGCATGCTCAGTAAGGGCATTTAATGATCTATTTCTATTACATAAAAATTAGTTCTCCCCAGGTAGAAGCCTGGTACAGTGGAAATTGTGCATTCTGGAGTCAGATCAGCCTGGGCTTGAATCCTCTCCACACTCATTCATTATGCAACTTTGGGGGCAGCCAACCTCACGGACTTAGTTTTCCCATTTCTAAAGTCGGGTAAAGTTTCTGACTTCCTACCTGTTGGAAGTGCCCTATTTTGGCCTGTGGCCTAAGGTGCTGCTAAGAGAGAAAGCAAAGATTTTTTTAAAAAGCATTCGATGATTTATATTTGGAGGTTAGTTATGTTTTATTTAACCTTTCTGTGTCTATTTCCACATGTAAATTTTTTCATCCATACCTACCTTACCCACAGTTGTTGGGATGATGAGGTAATATATGTAAAGTATGTGTAGTGTATAGAAGGTGCTGAGCAATAAATAATAGCTTTATTATTTTTCTAATAAAGGTTTCTTCTGTTATTGTTTAAAGTAAAAACATATACCATGTTAATTTCAGTATTCTTTTAAAGAGCCTCAGTCACGGTTTTATGAAAGGAGTATAAAAAGGCTGGGTATTTGAATGAACACATGGATAATGCTCTGTGTTTACAGGAATAATCAAGTTCTTGGCTAGGAAAGGCTTTTTCTGCTTTGTTTTTGAAGAGTATTCTGTTCAGCCATATATAATCTTAAATTTCAACAAACAATAAAATTTAGTTACTAACCTTCTGGACCAAATACAGGTCAGCTTCTGTTGCATGACATGTTCATCTCTTCTTCCCTCCTAGGTCTTTCAGAGCCTTGAGGACCACCATTTGGAGGTGGTTGCTTTTTTCAGGGAAAATGACTTCCATGGCCTTCTTGCCCATGACTCCGAGTATGCTCTCTACAATATTCCCTCTTACTACAGTTCCCATGCTCTGAAGCTGAGCTGGAATGGGAAGAACCTCACTACCAACCAGTTCCTGATGCAGGAGGTGGCCAAGCAACTGGGCCTGAAACAGATGAATTTTCCCATATTTGCTGCACTGTTAGGTAGGTAGTTCAAAGAACAGACTATAGGAGTTGATAAAGTTTCCTCTCCCAGTGTTGAGATGAAGAGTAAAGCGATTTAGCCTATCATTATTGGGTTTATCTTCTTAAAGTCCACATGCCAAACACTGTGCTGGGGAGAACAGCAGGCTTTTGGGCTTCGTAGTAGAAACTCAGCATGTTTGTCTTATGAAATAATACATGGTATTCCAGAACATTATTTTGATTTTTGTAAAACTTTTTCCTTTTGGTATATCCTAAAAGTATTTTGTGCAGAGTAGTATCTTAGGCCAAATGTTTTGCTAGCCCTAAACAACTTTAGTTCCCCACACAAAGCATTAGCATTTCTTCCCCAGTGTCTAAACTTACTTAGATCAAGAATACAAATGGCTTGTTCTTCCTTTTGTTTTTGTTGTGCTCATATTTTATTATGAAATTTTCCAGACATATAGTGAAATTGAAAGAATTTTGCAGTGAAAGTCCCATATCTACCACCTGTATTCTGCCATTAACATTTTATTATACTTGTTTTATCATTTATCTATCCGTCCATCAATCTGTCTTTTAAAGATGTATTTAAAAGTAAATTGCAGAGAGTTTATGTTTTGAGCTGGTTTTCCAAGTAATGACAGTGTGAAGGCTAATATCTTGTGTCACGAAGATTTGAGTTTGGATATTCTAATGGAGTTAACACAGATTTTAGATTTAGGCCTTGAAGTTATACCTCCTTGGTTTCAGTTTCCTTATCTGTGAAATGTAATAATAATACCTCTTTGTGTTATTGATACATTTAAATAAGATATATAAAATGCCCGTCACTTATTAGGCAGTCAGTATTTGGTGGCTGCTGTTATAAAAGGCAGCATGACTAGATGATAGATAATCGCATGGGCTTTGGAGACAGACAGCCCTTGCTTCATATCCTGGTGTGAGCACTTATTAACTGTGCCACCTTACACTAAGTCACCAAACTTCTCTGACCCTCAATTTCCTTATCTGTAAAATGGGGATAAATAATACTACCATGCTCAGTTATTATAATACATACAATGCATGTGATACATAGTAGGTAGTTAACACATAGCTACTGTAGTTATTACATTAAGAATCTATACCTATGTGAATTATTTGATTATTTTCTCTCCCAGAAGCCCTTTTATGGCCTGCAAGTTCTAAGAAAACATTTGTATAGCTAATAAATGACAAATGCTCTTTACAGGTAACCACATTCTCCCAGATGAGGACCTGGCCGCTTTTCACTGGAGCCTCTTGGGACCAGAACATCCCCTTGCATCACTTAAGGTAATGTGCCCCATTTTCTGCCTATATGTCAATGCCTAGGGAACATCAGGTTTTGACTGGAGTTTTGATAGAATAATTATCTTTCATTAGGTTTAAAGTATTTCAAGTACTTAAAAAAATAAAATTTTGATCAATACCCTTAATATCTTAAGGATTTATACAAACCTATGAAGAAAAATACTGGTACCCCAATAAATGAAATAATGAGCAAAAGACAGAAGCAGACAACTCACAAAAGAAGAAACACAGTGACCCATAATGTGACTAGATGGTAAACTCATTAGTGATCAGACATGCAAATTAAATTAGCAGTATGATTTTTTTTTAACCTAACAGTTTAGCAAATATTGAAAAATTAGTCTACCCTCTTCTATCAAGGCCATAGGCTGACACTTTCCTACACTTCTGGTGGTGATTCTATTTCTCTAGTTCTTTCACTCTCCCAGATGACTACTTTGTACCTTTTCCTTTCTGCTCAAGTCTGTAATACTCCCTCCTTGCTCATTCTTTGCCCATGACCTAGCTTCCTATTTCACTGAGAAAATGGAAGCAAAAGGAAGAGAACTTCCACCAGCTCCTACTCTTTTATCTTCTCATCATCCTGTATGCATCTGTGTGCCCACATGCTTGCTCTGCCTGCCTCCTGTTAACTGTGGATGAACTGTCCCTATTCCTATTTAAGGCCAACTCCTTCACTTACATGCTAAATCTCATCCCTTCTTGCTAACTTAACAGCATTTCTCCCTTCTTTCTCCTGCATCATCAGTGTTCTTCTCTTTATTGACTCTTTGCCATCAGATGTATAAGCGTGCACACCTCTTAAAATAAAAGAACAAAACCTGCTCTTGACTTTTCTCCCTCCACCCAAGCTACTGCTCCATATTTCTTTTTCCCTTATCACAAACTCTTCTACAGAATTGTCTATACTTGAGCTGTTCACCATCCCTTTCCCCATCCTCTCTTCAGTCTCCTTTGCTGAAATTGCTCTTGACAAGTCAAGGTATTAATAAACTTCTCTGTTAATAAATCCAATGGCCAGTTCTCAGTTTTCATCTTACTTGACCAATCAGCAGCATTGACCCAGTTGCTCACTCCCTCTACCTTAGAAAACGTTATTCACTTGGCTTTAAGGACACACCTCTCTTCTGGTTTCCTTCCTACTTCAATGGCTGCTGCTCCTATCTCCTTTGCTGCTTCCTTGTCTTCTCTACTTCTTAACTTTGTCCCAGAATTCTATCTTCAGTCCCCTCTCTTTTCTATCTACACATGCTGCCTTGGTGATTGATCTCATCCAGTCTCATGCCTTTAAATAACCATCTGTCCATTGATGACTCCTAAATATGTCTCCAACATTGGCCTCCCCCTTGGACTTCAGATTTTAATGTTTAATGGCCTACTAAACATTTAAAAAATATGTCCAAATGGAGACTCCTGATCTTTCCCCTAAACCTGTTCCTCCCAGAGCCTTACCCAGTTTCATTAATGGCAACTTCATCCTTCCAGTTGCTCAAGCTAAAAACCTTGGGAGTCAGCCTTGACTTCTCTTTCTCTTTCTCACACCCTGTATTTCCTTTGTCAGCAAATACTATCAATTCTCCCTTAGAAAATGTATCTACTTCTATTTTTACTGCTACTTACCCTGGTCAAGAAACCAGTATTTCTTGCCTGGATTATTATAACACCTTACTAACTTTTTGGTCTTCTGCTTGCACACTTCCATTCCCCCCCCACCCTGCAGTCTATTCTCAATACAGCAGCCAAGTGATCCTTTTAAAGGTGACTCAGATCATGCTATTCTCTATTCGGAATCCTCCAATGACTCTTCATATCATCACCCAGTCTTTACTGTGGCTTTCAAAGCCCTGAACAATGTCTGGCCTCCTGTACAGCTCTGATCTCATCTTACCTTTCGTGCTTGTAGAGCCTTTGCACTTCCCTCTGTAGTTATTTCCTCCCACAGCTTTTCCTCCTGCATAGCTGTCTCCTCATTCCTTTAGGTGTTCTCAACTGTCATTTTCTCAGAAGCCTTTCCTGATCACCTTATTTAAAATTATATGCGTCCAAATACACACATACACACATATTCCCTAGCCCATTCTCTGCTTAGATTTTCTCTATAGCACATCTATACATCTAGCAATACTACACAGTTTACTTATTTATTCTGTGTTTGACTCCCCTCATCCCATCCCAAGACATCTACCTTAGAATGTAAGCTTCTACGAGGGCAGGGATCTTACCTTGTTCACTGCTGTAGTCCTTGGGCCTAGACAGTGCCTAGTACACAGCAGGCAGTAAATACTTGTTGAAAGAATGAATGGTACAGACTTTTGCCTAAACAATTTATGTAAAAAGCTCTTAAGTTTATACCTTTTGACTAAGTAATTTTAGGAAGAACTTGTAATTAAATAATTGGAAAGTGGACAAAAATCATAGCTACATTTTATTGCAGCATTACAAAAACCTTGATTTTACAAATTTCCAAACACCGGGAAAGTAGAGAAAATAATATATAGCAAACAATATAGATTGTAACACCTTTCAGCTCCAAGTTATCAAGATGTGGCCGCCCTTGCTGGTTTTTTTTTAACTGCTCTTGCTAATGTATTTTAAAATAAATAGACCTTAACTTGTTTCACTCCCATGTTCTTCAATATGTATCCCTAAAACATATGGGCATTTTCCTACATAAGCACAATGCCATTATTACACCTAACAAAAGTGATGATAATTTCTTGGTATCATCTTAATATCCAGTCCATTTTTGTTTTTTCCTGATTGTCTCAAAAAGGCTTTTTTTGGTTAGTTCAAATCAGGACCCAGTCATAGTCCACATTACATTACCTTTGTTAAAAAACAAAATTCAACCAAGTATATTAGAAGACCTAATTGGTTTTATTAAGCAATTTATGAATCAGGGAACATCCCATCTAGCAAGGAGAGAAACGCTCAATAAGGTGTGCAAAATGGAAGGTTTTTATAGACAGGAGGGTGGGGCAAAAAGTTATTAGCAAAAGAAAAGATTAGAGATTGTTTCAAGTAAGGTCACCCTCTCCTAGGATGACCATAGAGTCTTCCACAGATGACCTCACTAGTGATCAGGAAGTTCCAGGCTGATTGGCTTAAAATTCTACTCCTGGGAGAGACTGCAACTGCAATTAAATTAGGTTGGGCATTAAGGCCTGGTTTGGTGACTTGACCTAGGAGAAGCAACCCCATGTTGGGCCTGTGCTTTTCTTTTTCACACCTTTGATAGCAAAGAATTGGAAGCAGCCAAAATGTATCTTGAAAGTAAACTGATTCATTATGGCATTGTCATCAGACCGCGGTTATCTCTGTAGTAGGATTATGAATGATATGATTTTTATCTTCCTTCATACTTTTTGATCTTTTCCAAGTGTTCAGTACTGAGAATTAAGGGGAAAATCATTGTTAAGGTAAAGATTTTAACTACCTGTCAGTGGATTTACTGAATATGAATTCTATATCTCACCCTTATCTCACACTTTTTCTTAGCGATCCATCTTTGACATCAGTGTTGCTTGATTTCTTACCTAGGTCCGAGCTCATCAGCTCGTTCTTCCTCCCTGTGATGTGGTGATCAAGGCTGTTTCTGAGTATGTTCGTTCTATCAAAGACCCCTCAAACCTGGATATGGTTGGGAAGGATGTTTTCAAACAATCTCAGGTAAGCTAGCTTTCACCTTCCTTAAGAGTCACCAGTTTTCTTAGCTTCACCAGTACCACCGGCAGATCTGATTTTTATTTTTGTGCTGTCTACCTTCTCTCCTAGTTGTTTGTCTTCTCCATGCTTACATATTGGAGCCACACTTTCCTTTAGAAAATTCAACTAATCCTGGCTTGAAAGTGTTCTTTACCTTTTTTTCACTGATTATCAAAGTTATACAAGCTCTGGAAAATTTAGAAAATAAAGAGAAAAGGTCTCTTCAAATCTCATTACCCAGAAACAGTTGTTATAGTTATCATTCTGGTATATATTCTTCTACTCTTTTATTGTTTCAATGTATATTTTAATATAAAGAAGGACCTGCTTAGTGAGGATAATGGGTGATGAAAAAGACTACTTAAAGAAGTTCATGTAAAAAATCAATATTTCACTGTTAATGAAAAAAAGGGCTTGACTGGGATTTAGTCTTGCAATGTGAAACTAAAAATTTGGAAACTAAGTTAGTTTTATTTTTAACAATTTATACTTGAATTCTGGGTTTTTAAATTTTATTTTAAATTAATATACAGTAAAAGTGACTTTTTTATATGTGTGTGTACAGGTCTATGAATTTTTAATGTATATGTAGATTTATGTAGTGACCATCACAAACAGGATCAAAATAGTTGAACCAGCCCCAGAATCTCTCATGATCTTTTTGTAACCACATGCAAACCTATCTTTAAACTCTTGGCAACTACCAGACTATTCTCTGTCACTATAGCTATATCTTTTAGAGAACAGCTTATGAGTGGAATCATACAGTGTGTAATCTTTTGAAAATGACATTTTTAATTCAATATAATGCCTTTGAGATTTTTCTGTTCTTCTGATCATCATGCAGATTTTTGCACATTGCATCTATCAACGATTCATTCTTTTTTATTGCCAAGTAACATACATTGTTTGAATATACCACAATTTGTTTATACATTTACCCCTACAGGATATTTTAGTTGTTTCCAATTTTTGGTGTTTTTGAATAGAGCTGCAATAAACATTTGTGTACAGGTTTTATATGAACATAAATTTTCATTTCCCTAGTGTAAATACCTAGCTGTGGGAATTCTGGGTCATACGGTATGTGTATGTTTAGCTTTATAAGACTCTACCAAACCATTTTCTAGAGTGTCTGTTCCATTTCTCAACAGCACTTGTGATTGTCAGTATTTTTTAATAGCCATTCTAATTGATGTGTAGTGGTAGCTCATCATAATTTGAATTTGTATTTCTCAGGTGACTAATGATGAACATTTTTTTATGGTGCTTATTTGCCAACTGTGTATCCTCTTTGGTGAATGGTCTGTTCATGATCAGTCTTCTGCCCATTTTTCAACTGGTTTATTATGCATGTTGAAAGTATTTTTTGCCTACAAGTCCTTTGTCAGATAACTGGTTTGCAAATATTTTCTCCAAGACTTTAGTTTGTCTTTATATTCTTTTAACAGTGTCTTTTGCAAAGAAAAGTTTTAAATTTTTATCAATATTTATATTTTGTGGATCATGCTTTTGATGTCATGTCTTGGAACTCTTGGCCTAATTGTAGGTATTACGGTATTGTCCTGTTTTCTTCTAAAAACTGTGTAGTTTCACATTATACAACAAATCATCCATTTCAAGTTTATTTTTTATGTAAAGTGTGAGGTGTGTGTGTTTGTATATGTATGTCCAATTGTTCCAGCACAGCTTGTTGAAAGACTGTCCTTTCTCCACTGAACTGCCTTTGTCAAAATAAGTTGTCCATATTTGTATGGGTCTATTTCTAGACTCTATTCTCTTCAGCTGACCTGTGTGTCTATTCTTTTGCAAATAGCACACTGTCGTGAATACTGTTGATTTATGGTAAATCTTAAAATTGGTTTCCTTAAAAGTGATTTCCTTCATTTTATCTTCTTTTCAAAATTAATGTCTATTTTATTCAATTGTCTTCCCATATAAATTTTAGAACAATCTTGTCCAAATCTATTTTTAAAAATCCTGCTGAGATTTTAATTATAATTCCTTTAAATATATTAGTGAGTCTTCATGAATACAACATGCCTCTCCATTTAGGTTGTCTTTGATTTCTTTTATCAACGTTTTGTAGTTTTAAGCATACAATCATATACCTTTTTTTAATATTTATACTTAAATGTTTCATATTTGAGGCACCTATTGTAAAGGAAATTGTTCATTTCAATTTCTAATTATTTATTGCTAGTATATAAAAATATGATTGATTTTTGTGTGTGTTGACCTGTATCCTGCAAGCTTTCTAAACTCACTAGTTTTCTGGTACATTTTTGGGGGTGTTTTCTATGTAGGTAATCATGTTGTCTGTGAATAGGGACAGTTTTATATCATTCTTTTCCAGTCTGTATGCCTTTTTTTTCTTAGCTGCGCTGTCTACGATTTTCAAAGTGTTGAATAGGAGTGCCGAGAGGATATTCTTCCTGATCTTTGGGGAAATGAGTCAGATTAAGTGTGCTATTAGCTATAGGTTTTATAGATGCATGTTATCAGGTTGAGGAAGTTCTCTTCTATTCCTAGTTTACTGAAATATTTTATCGTTAATGGGTGGTGTATTTCTCAAATGCATTTTTTTCATCAGTTGACACTATCATGTAGTTTTTCTTTTTTACTCCACTGATTTTTAAATGTTAAACCATCTTTGCATTCCCCAAATGTGGTCAATGTGTATTATTCCTTCTTTATATTTCTGGATTTGAATTACTAGTATTTTTGCAATAATCATGAGGGATATTGGTCTGTAGTTATTTTGTGCTGTCTTTTTCTGGTTTTGATGTCGGGGAAATACTGGGCTCATAAAATGAGTCAGCAATTACTCCGTCCTCTTCTGTTTTCTGGAAAAGATGTGTAGAATTGGTGTTCATCTTCATTTCATAGAATTTGCCGGTGATGTGTCTAGCATGGATTTCTTTGAGTTTATCCTGTTTAAGCTTTGCTGAGCTTCTTGAATTTCTAAATATGTCTTTCACTAAATTTGAGAACTTTCAGCTATTATTGCTTCAAATAAGTATTCTGTTCCACATTTTACTTTCCTTCCATGACTCAATAGCAGCAGTGTTTAGACCTTCTGACATTATCCTGTAGGTCCTCGAGGCTGAGGTTGTTTTTTTTTCCTCTCTCTTTCTTTCTCTCTGTTTTTTACACTATATAATTTCTATTGATTTGTCATCAATTTCACCAACTCTTTCCTTGGTCATCTCTGTTCTTCTGTAGAGCCCATCCAGTGAGGTTTTTCTTTAATTTTGGTTACGTATTTTTAAGTTCTAAAATTTCCATTTGGTTCTTCTTTATCTATTATTTTTCTTTCCTGAGACCTTCTCTTTGTTTCAAAAGTGTTCCTCTTACTGTCAGGCATTTTTATAAAGCTGCTTTAAAGTCATTGTCACATAATTCCAACATGTATATCATCTCAGTATTGGCATCTATTTATTGAATTTTTTCATTCAAGTTAAGATTTTCCTGGTTTTGCCCAGGCCAAGCAATTTTCGATTTTATCTTGGACATATTTAATATTATGCTATAAGATTATTGGTCTTGTTTAGTATGATGGGGAATGTTGATAGTTTTGTTTTAAAAGGCAGTTGACCCCAATTAGGTTCAGACCACAAGTTCTCACCATCTTTCTGTGGGCTGTGGTTTCAACGACAGTTCAGTTTTCGAAGTCTTTGCAAACCTCTTTGGATTGGTCTGGTGTGTATGCTATCCAATGGCCAGTCTGGCACATGGGGAGTGGTTTATCTCTTCACTTCTCAGAGTGTTTGGTTTGTTGTTTAGTGTCAGATCCATACATGTACTGCTCCCTCTCTGTAATGTTTTCACTACTTCCTGGTTCATTGGGCCACTTTTTCAGTATCAGCATCCAAGTAGGAGGAGGACAAAGAGAGAGAAGAACCTTCAAAGGCTCACCCCCGCCCTAGTAAGACCACTACCTCTGTGATTGGAGAGGAAAGTTCCTGTCATTCAGAGTTTTAGTTTCCTGTTTTTGCCCTGTTGCCACTGCCACCACAGGTTTGCTTTGGGCTGGAACACATGAGAACAGAAAAACAAGAAAGAAAGAAAAATTGTGTGTTCTAACTACCTCTGGTGGGAGCAAGGGAACGTGTGCTTATTCCGTCTTATCAAGGATGAAATCAGTGCTTGGTTTTGGGGCATAAGTTTTCCTAACAAAATTTTGTAATACGACAATCTAACATCTGTTATTATATTAAATTTCTAGTGCAATCATACAGAGGGTTGTTTTTATAAAAACTATAGGACTTGCAAGATGGCGGTGTGAGAGGTGAGGTGGAGACTCCTCCCAAAACCATAAATTGTACAAAAATATAGTTAATTAATACAACTAACCTTAAAACAGCAACAAGAAAGAAGGCTGAACCAGACTGCAGACAGACCTCACAAACAGAGCAGACTTCGTGAAGCAGGATAACGTAGGAAAGCCTTAATCTGGCGGGACCCAAGCCCTTACCCCACCCCAGCTCACCGGCGGGAGGAAGAAAAACGGAATTGGGGAGGCAGTGGAAGACTGGGATTGCTGAACAACTAGCCCTGGAGATGTGCTTTGTGAGCAGAATCCTATGGTGTGTGGTGCTCTGGACGTTGGGGAGCTCGGACAGGCTGAGTGGTTGAGAAATTGACATTCCAGCCGTTTGTGAAGGAGGGGATCCACACCCGGCTGCTCTGTGTCAGAGGAAAGAAAGGCAGTCTGAGAGGATTCCTAGCAGCCAGAGGGCTGCTGAAGGGGCGGGGTTTGCACGGAGCTTGCTGTGCAGGAGAAGAGAGAGCTGGACAAGGTTGCCTGGGCCCACTCTGCCCAGCTGTTTGGGAACTTTGGGAGCTTCAGGTGCTCCATCCCCCTGGCTGCCTACTCAGCTCCAAGGCCCCCCACTGTGACACACAGCCTGCCAAACCTTTCTAACGGCCTGCAGGCACCTGCGTGCAAACAGGCAGTCACTGTGCAGGCGTAAGGCCAGCCAGATGAGGCCCCGACTACAAAAGCTAGAGATGCAAAGCACAGAGGTTTACACATGTGTGCTTGGCCCACTGGCTCTGACACTGGAGAAAGACAATGCAGACGGGAATCAAGAAACAGATCTTTCCTCCCCCCAGGCACAAGCTCCGCTCCCCTGTGATCCTCAACCTCACTCTACGGGCTGAGCAGTTCCAGAGATGGGAGTTTCTGCGCACTAGTGGGCACTTTACAGAAATAGAAATGACAAAAGAACATGGTTCAGACCAAAATCTCACAAACCCCAGAAAGAGGGCCAAATGAAACTGAACTCACCAATCTTCCTGAAAGATAGCTGAAAATAAAAATTATAAACATGCTTACGGAGATACAGAAAAATATTCAAGAATTCAAGAACAAATTTAAGACGGAGATACAATCATTAAGAAATTCCGTATCTGAAATGCAACATACAATGGAGTGATTTAAAAGCAGATTAGATTTAGTAGAAGAGACAGTAAATGGAATAGAAAGTAGAGAAGAGGAATACAGACAAGCTGAGGCACAGAAAGAAAAAAGGATCTCTAAGAATGAAAGAATATTGAAAGCACTGTGTGACCAATCCAAATGGAACAATACTCGCATTATAGGGGTACCAGAAGAAGAAGAGAGAGAAAATGGGATAGAAAGAGTCATTGAGGAGGTAAGTGCTGAAAACTTCTCCACTCTGGGGAAGAAGATAGTCTCTCAAGCCATGAAGTAGCACAGATCTCCCAACAGAAGGGACCCAAGGAAGACAACATCAAGACATGTAATAATTAAAATGGCAAAAATCAAGGATAAAGACAGACTTTTAAAATCAGCTAGAGACAGAAAAAAGATCACATACAAAGGAAAACTGATCAGGCTATCATCAGACTTCTCAACAAACCTTACAGGCCAGAAGGGAGTGGCACGATATATTTATTGCAATGGAGCAGAATGGCCTTGAACCAAGAATACTTTACCCGGCAAAATTATCATTTAAATTTCAAGAACGGATTAAACAATTTACAGATAAGTGAAAGTTGAGAGAATGTACCTTCCACAAACAACCTCTACAGTGCATTTTGGAGGGACTCCTATAGATGGAAGTATTTTTAAGGCTAAACAGATGTCACCCAAGGGAAGACAAAGACTACAGAACATGATTGGAGGAGGAAGAAAAAGGAAAAAAAAAAAGAACCTTTACGTTGTGTTTGTAATAATATATGAAGTAAGTTAAATTACACTGTTAGATAGGAAGAGAATTACCCTTGAACCTTTGGTAACCATGAATCTAAAGCCTGCAATGGCAATAACTACCAACCTATCGATAATCACCCTAAATGTAAATGCTCTGAATGCACCAATCAAAAGACATAGAGTTACTGAATGGATTAAAAAACAAGACCCATCTATATGCTGCTGAAAAGAGACTCCCTTCAAACCCAAAGACATACATAGACTGAAAGTGAAGGAATGGAAAAAGATATTTCATGCAACTAATAGTGAGAGAAAAGCAGAAGTTGCAGTACTGGTATCAGATAAAATATTCCTCAAAACAAAGAAAGTTGCAAGAGACAAAGACGGACATTACATAATGGTAAAGGGGTCAGTCCAACAAGAGGATATAACCATTATAAATATATATGCACCAAACAGGAGCGCCAACATAGTGAGACAAATATTAACAGAATTAAAGGAGGAAATAGAATGCAATGCATTCATTTTAGGAGACTTCAACACACCACTCACTCCAAAGGACAGATCAACCAGACAGAAAATAAGTAGAGACAGAGGCACTGAACAACATATTAGAACAGATGGACCTAACGAACATCCACAGAACACTCCATCCAAAAGCAACAGGATACACATTCTTCTCAAGTGCACATGGAACATTTTCAAGAAATGATCATATATTAGGCCACAAAAAGAACCTTAGTGAATTCAAAAAGTTTGAAATTGTACCAACTAGCTTCTCAGATCGCAAAGGTATGAAACTAGAAATAAATTACACAAAGAAAACGAGAAAGCCCACAAACACATGGAGGCGTAATAACATGCTCCTAAATAATCAGTGGATCAATGATGAAATAAAAACAGAGATCAAGCAATATATGGAGACAAATGACGACAATAATTCAACACCACAAAATCTGTGGGATGCAGCGAAGGCCGTGCTAAGAGGGAAGTATATCACGATACAGGCATACCTCAGGAAAGAAGAACCATCCCAAATGAACAGTCTAAACTCACAATTAATGAAACTAGGAAAGGAAGAACAAATGAGGCCCAAAGTCACCAGAAGGAGGGACATAATAAAGATCATAGAAGAAATAAATAAAATTGAGAAGAATAAAACAATAGAAAGAATAAATGAAATCAGGAGCTGGTTCTTTGAGAAACTAAACAAAATAGATAAAGCACTAGCCGGACTTATCAAGAAAAAAAGAGAGTCTACACACATAAATACAATCAGAAATGAGAAAGGAAAAATCACTACGGACACCACAGAAATAAAAAGAATTATGAGAATACTAGGAAACATATGCTAACAAACTGGATAACCTAGAAGAAATGGACAACTTTGTAGAAAAATACGACCTTTCAAGGCTGACCCAAGAAGAAACATAAAATCTGAATAGACCAATTACCAGCAAGTAAATTGAATTAGTAATCAGAAAACTACCTAAGAACAAAATTCCAGGACCACATGGTTTCAGTGCTGAATTTTATCAAACATTTAGTGAAGAACTAATATGCATCCTCATTAAAGTTTCCAAAAAATAGAAGAGGAGGGAATACTCCCAAACACATTCATTGACGCCAACATCACTCTAATACCAAAACCAGGCAAAGAGACCACAAAAAAAGAAAATTATAGGCCAATATCCCTGATTAACATAGATGCAAAAAGACTCAACAACATATTAGCAAACCGAATTAAAAAATACATCAAAAAGATCATCCATCATGATCAAGTGGAATTCATCCCAGGGATGCAAGGATGGTACAACATTCGAAAATCCATCAGCATCATCCAGCACATCAACAAAACAGAAGGACAAAAACAACATGATCATCTCTATAGATGGTGAAAAAGCATTTGACAAAATTCGACATTCATTCATGATAAAAACTCTCAACAAAATGGGTATAGAGGACAAGTACCTCAACATAATAAAGCCTATATATGACAAAACCACAGCCAACATTATGCTTAACAGTGAGAAGCTGAAATCTTTTCCATTAAGATTGGGAACAAGTGAAGGATGCCCACTCTTCCCACTTTTATTCAACATAGTTCTGGACGTCCTAGCCATGGCAATCAGACAACACAAAGAAATACAAAGCACCCATATTGGCAAGGAAGAACTCAAACTGTCCCTGTTTGCAGGTAACATGATATTTACATAAAAAACCCTAAAGAATCCACTCCAAACCTACTAGATCTTATATCTGAATTCAGTAAAGTTGTGGGATGCAAAATTAATACATAGGGAGGACTTCCAGGAAGATGGCGACGTGAACAGACCGGCAGAAAAATTCCTCCCAACATTATATTTATTCACGAAAACACAGCAAATACACTATCCATAAAAGAGAGACCAGAATACACAGGAAAGTGCACAGCGTACAGGTACACCTGAGAGGACTCGGCAGCCGGTGAGGCGGATAAGATACAGAGCCGCGACTCGGTGGGACCGAGGGCTCCTCCCCCCCAGAGCTCCGGTGGTCAGCCACACCAGAGAGAGGAGTCGGTACCCGGTGAGACGGGTAAGACACGGAGCCGCGATTCAGCGAGACCCGAGCGCTCCTCAACCCCACCACTCCGGCGGGAGTCCCGGCGAGGCGGGTAAGATACGGAGCCGCGACCCGGCGAGACCGATCTCTCTTCCCCCCCCCCCTGCGCTCCAGCGGGAGGAGAGGGTTCAGAGCCGGGAGGGAGTGGAAGTCTGCGTTGGGAGTGCCGGCACACAGCCTGCGGTGTAGCGGAGATTGAAGAGACAGACGGCACAGGGTCCCAGCCGGGAATGTGCAAGTTGCCCATGGCAGGCTACGGGAAGGAAAAAGAAAGGAAAAAAAAGGGAAGAAAAGCGCGCGCTCTTTCTCAGCAGTCTTAAAGAGACAGGAGCTCAGTAGAGGGGCCGGATAGCCCCACAAACTGAGCCCAGCAGGCTGGGAGTCCTGGGGAGCTTTGGACCCCTTAGCTGGCAACTGGAAAGGATGGCTGCTCTTAAGACCCCCACAGAGATAAACGGCTTCCCATTCGTTCCCAACCTGGCCAGAGCTATAAAGGGCCTTGTGGAGCGGCGCGACCATGCCTCTGGAATAGTGTAGCAACAGCGCCACCTACAGCATTCACACAGAACCCACTCTCAGTGGCATTTTTTTTTTTAATAATTTTTTCTCCCCTTTTTTTACCTTCTTTTCTTTCCCTTTCTTTCCATTATTATTTCCTTTCTTTTTTTCTTTTCTTCTTTTTTTTTCCTTTCTCCTTTTTAAAGTCATAAACAACCCAGCTTAACAGAGAAGAAAGAAAGAAAAGGGGAAAAAAAAAGGAGAAAAGCGCGCGCTTTGTTTCTCAGTGGTCTTAAAGAGACAGGAGTCCAGCAGAGAACCTCATTGCAGCGGCACACTCAACCCAGCAGGCTCGGGGTCCTGGGGAGACTCGGACCCCATAGCGGTGACTGGGAAAGTGTAGCCATATTTAGGAATCCCACAGAGCTCAACAGCCTCCCATTCATTCTCACCCTGGCCACAGCTTTAAAGGGCCATGCAGAGTGACACGGCCACGGCTCTGGAATAGTGGAGCAACAGCGCCACGTACAGCATTCACACAGAAACCACCCCCGGTGGGCGTTTTTGTTTTTTTTTATGTGTTGCTGCTTTTTCTTTTTCTTTCCTTTCTTTTCCTTTTTTTTTCTCTCTTTTCACCTTTTTTTATTAGTAGTAGTATTTTTTTCTCTTTGTTTTCTTTTTTTCTTTTCTCTCCTTTCTTGTCTTTCCTTTTTAAAGTCATAAAGAGCCCAGCTTACATACGTGACAATTACCAACAACTAATTCTATAGTCATGAGAAGACAGAAGAATATGATACAGACAAAGCTTCAGACAAACACCACCCCAGAGAGAGAATCTGAAGGAATGTACATGCATAGTCTTCCGGAAAAAGAATTCAGAGTAAAAGTCATAGCTATGTTGAAGGATCTACAGAAAAATGTGCAAGACCTGAGGGAGGAAGTGAGGGAAGTTAGGAAACACAATGCAGAAATGAGACAAGCCATCGACGGGCTCAACAGCAGATTGAATCAGGTTCAAGAGATGATCAAGGAATTACGAGACAGGGAAAAGGAATACAGAGAAGCTGAGGCAGAGAGAGATAAAAGGATCTCTAAGAATGAAAGAACATTAAGAGAATTGTGTGACCAATCCAAACGGAGCAATATTCGCATTATAGGAGTACCAGAGGAAGAAGAGAGAGAAAAAAGGATAGAAAGTGTCTTTGAAGAAATAATTGCTGAAAACTTTCCCACGCTGGGGAAGGAAATAGTCTCGCAGTCCATGGAAGCCCACAGAACTCCCAACACAAGGGACCCAAGGAAGACAACACAAAGACACATAATAATTAAGATGGCAAAGATCAAAGATAAAGACAGAGTATTAAAGGCAGCTAGAGAAAGAAAAAAGATCACCTACAAAGGAAAACCCATCAGACTGTCATCAGACTTCTCAACAGAAACCTTACAGGCCAGAAGAGAATGGCATGATATATTTAACGTAATGAAACAGAAGGGCCTCGAACCAGGAATATTGTATCCAGCATTATTATCATTTAAATATGACGGACGGATTAAACAATTTCACGACAAAAGAAAGTTGAGAGAGATTGCCTCCCATAAACCACCACTACAGGATATCTTAAACGGACTGCTCTAGAGGGAAACACCCCTAAGGCTAAAAAGATGTCACCAGAGAAAATAAAATCATAGCAAAGGGAGCAGACCATCCAAATACTAACTAAAGGCAAAGAATAAAACACCTAATATACAAAGAAAGGAGGAGGAAGAATAGGAAGGGAGAGATAAAGAAACATCAGACAGCGTTCACAATAAATTAACAAGAAAGTTAAGTTAGATTCTCAGATAGTAAAGAAGCAACCCTTGAACTTTGTTAACCACGAATCTAAAGCCAGCAATGGCAATAAGTACATACTTATCAATAATCACCCTAAATGTAAACGGACTGAATGCACCAACCAAAAGACACAGAGTAACAGAGTGGATAAAAAGCAAGACCCATCTATATGCTGCTTACAAAAGACTCACCTCAAACCCAAAGATATACACAGACTAAATCTGAAGTGATGGAAAAAGATATTTTAAGCAAACAACAAAGAGAAAAAGCAGGTGTTGCAGTACTTGTATCAGATAAAATAGACTTCAAAACGAAGAAAGTAGCAAGAGATAAGACAGACATTACATAATGATAAAGAGTTCAGTCCAACAGGAAGATATAACCATTATAAATATATATGCACCCAACACAGGAGCATCAGCATATGTGAAACAAATACTAACAGAATTGAAGGAGGAAATAGACAGCAATGCAATTATTTTAGGAGACTTGGACACGCCACTCACTCCAAAGGATAGATCAACCAGGCAGAGGATAAGTAAAGACACAGAGGCACTGAACAACACACTAGAACAGATGGACCTAACAGATATCTACAGAACTCTGCACCCAAAAGCAGCAGAATACACATTCTTCTCAAGTGCACATGGAACATTTTCCAGAATAGATCACATTCAAGGCCACAAAAGGACATCAGAAAATTCAAAAATATTGAAATCCTACCAACCAACTTCTCAGATCACAAAGGTATAAAACTAGAAATAAATTTCAGAAAGAAATCAAAAAGGCTCACAAATACATGGAGACTTAACAACATTCTCCGAATGAATCAATGGGTTAACGACCAAATCAAAACAGAAATCAAAGAATATATGGAGACTAATGACAACAACAACACAAAGCCACAACTTCTGTGGGACGCACTAAGGCAGTTTTAAGAGGACAGTGCATTGCAATCAAGGCCTATTTAAAGAACGAAGAACATTCCTAAATGAACAGTCTAAAGACACAATTATTGAAATTGGAAAAAGAAGAACAAATGAGGCCCAGTTACCAGAAGGAGAGACATAATAAAGATCAGAGAAGAAAGTTACCAGAAGGAGAGACATAATAAAGATCAGAGAAGAAAAAAATAATATTGAGAAGAATAAAACAATAGAAAAAATCAATGAAACCAAAAATTGGTTCTTTGAAAACATAAACAAAATAGATAAACACCTTGCCAGACTCATTAAGAGAAAAAGAGAATCTACACCCATAAACAGAATCAGAAATGAGAAAGGAAAAATAACGACAGACCCCACAGAAATACAAAGAATTATAAGAGAATATTATGAGCATCTATATGCTAACAAGCTGAAAAACCTAGAAGAAATGGACAACTTCTTAGAAAAATGCAGCCTTCCAAGACTCACCAAGCAGGAAACAGAAAAACTAAGCAGACCAATGACCAGCAACGAAATTGAATCAGTAATCAAGAAACTACCCAAGAACAAAAGCCCTGGACCTGATGGATTCACCTCTGAATTCTACCAGACATATAGAGAAGAAATAACACCCATTGTCCTTAAAGTTTTCCAAAAAATAGGAAGGAATACTTCCAAACTCATTCTATAAAGCCCCGATCACTCTAATACCAAAACCGAGCAAAGAATTCACCAAAAAAGAAAATTATAGACCAATATCCCTGATGAACGTAGATGCTAAAATACTCAACAAAATATTAGCAAACCGAATTCAAAAATACATCAAGAGGATCATACACCATGATCAAGTGGGAATCATCCCATGGATGCAAGGATGGTACAACATTCGAAAATCCACCAACATCATCCATAATATCAATAAAAAGAAGAACAAAAACCACATGATCATCTCCGTAGGTGCTGAAAAAACATTTGACAAAATTCAGCATCCATTTATGATTAAAACTCTCAACAGAATGGGTATAGTTGGCAAGTACCTCAACATCATAAAGGCTATATATGACAAACCCACAGCTAACATCATACTTAATAGCGAGAAGCTTAAAGCTTTTCATCTAAGATCGAGAACAAGACAGGGGTGCCCACTCTCTCCACTGTTATTCAACATAGTACTGGAGGTCCTAGCCACGGCAATCAGACAAAGCAAAGACGTACAGGGCATCCCGATTGATAAAGAAGAAGTCAAATTGTCACTATTTGCAGATGACATGATACTGTATATAAAAAATCCTAAAAACTCCACTCCAAAAGTACGGGAACTAATATCTGAATTCAGCAAAGTTGCAGGATATAAAATTAACACACAGAAATATGTTGCTTTCCTATACACTAATGATGAGCTAACAGAAAGAGAAATCAGAAAAACAATTCCATTCACAATTGCATCTAAAAGAATAAAATACCTAGGAATAAACCTAACGAAGGAAGTGAAAGGCCTGTACTCTGAAAACTACAAGACACTCCTAGGAGAAATTAAGGAAGACACTAACAAATGGAAATGCATCCCATGCTCTTGGCTAGGAAGAATAAATATTGTCAAAATGGCTATACTACCTTAAGCAATCTACAGATTCAACGCAGTCCCTATCAAACTACCAACAGCTTTCTTCAATGAACTGGAACAAATAATTCTAAAATTCATATGGAACCAGAAAAGACCCCGAATAGCCAAAGAAATCCTGAGAAGGAGGAATCAAACAGGGGGAATTATGCTCCCTGACTTCAAGCTCTACTACAAAGCCCCAGTAATCAAGACAATTTGGTACTGGCACAAAAACAGACCCACAGACCAGTGGAACAGAATAGAAAATCCAAGCATTAACCCAAACACCTACAGTCAATTAGCATTTGATAAAGGAGCCCTGGATATACAATGGGGAGATGACGGCCTCTTCAGCAGCTGGTGTTGGAAAAACTGGACAGCTACATGTAAGAGAATGAAACTTGACTACTGTCCAACCCCATACACAAAGGTAAACTCAAGGTGGATCAAAGACCTGAATGTAAGTCATGAAACCATAAAACTCTTAGAAAAAAACATAGGCAAAAATCTCTTGGACATAAACATGAGTGACTTCTTCATGAACATATCCCCCCAGGCAAGGGAAACAAAAGGAAAAATGAACAAATGGGACTATATCAAGTTGAAAAGCTTCTGTACAGCAAAGGACACCATCAGTAGAACAAAAAGACATCCTACAATATGGGAAAATATATTCATAAATGATGTATCTGATAAGGGGTTGACATCTAAAATATATAAAGAAGTCATGCACCTTAACGAACAAAAAGCAAATAATCCAATTAAGAAATGGGCACAGGACATTAATAGACACTTCTCTAAAGACGAAATTCAGATGGCCAACAGGCACATGAAAAAAATGCTCCACATCGCTAATCATCAGAGAAATGCAGATTAAATCCACAATGAGATATCACCTCACACCAGTGAGGATGGCAACATCCAAAATACAAACAACAAAAAATGTTGGCGAGGATGTGGAGAGAGGGGAACCCTCCTACACTGCTGGTGGAAATGCACATTGTTTCAACCATTGTGGAAAGCAGTATGGAGGTTCCTCAAAATACTCAAAATAGAAATACCATTTGACCCAGGAATCCCACTCCTCGAAATTTCCTCCAAGAATGCAGCAGCCCAGTTTGAAAAAGACAGATGCACCCCTATGTTTATTGCGGCACTATTTACAATAGCCAAGAAATGGAAGCAACCTAAGTGTCCATCAGTAGATGAATGGATTAATCAGATGTGGTACATATACACTATGGAATATTACTCAGCCATAAGAAAAAAACAAATCCTACCATTTGCAACAACATGGATAGAGCTGGAGGGTATTATGCTCAGTGAAATAAGCCAGGCCAAAAAAGACAGGTATCAAATGATCTCACTCATATGTGGAGTATAAGAACAAAGAAAAAAAAACTGAATTAACAAAACAGCAGCACACTCACAGAACCCAAAACAGACTAATAGTTACCAAAGGGAAAGGGAGTGGGGAAGAAGGGCGGGAAGGGAGGGATAAGAGGGTAAACGGGGTATTACGATTAGCAAACATAAGTTGCGAGGGCACGGGGAGGACTGTACAGCTCAGAGAAGACAAGTAGTGATTCTCATCTCACTACACTGATGGACAGTGGCTGTAATACGGTTGGTGGGGGGGACCTGATGAAGGGGTAGTTTAATCATCACAATATTTCTCATGTAATTGTAGGTTAATGATACTAAAATAAAATAAATTGTATAAAAAAATTAATACATAGAAATCTGTTGCATTTCTATACACTTACAATGAACTAGCAGCAAGAGAAATCAGGAAAAACAATTACAATCCCAATCCCAATCCCAATCCCATCCAAACGAATAAAATACCTAGGAATAAACCTAGCCGAGGAAGTGAAAGACCTATACCCTTAAAACTACAAGACACTCTTAAGAGAAATTCAAAGGAGACTTTTAAATAGAAATTCTTCCCATGCTCTTTGGTACCAAGAATTAATATTGTCAAACTGGCCATCCTGCCTAAAACAATCTACAGATTCAATGTAATCACTATCAAAAAACCAACAGCATTGTTCAATGAACTAGAGCAAATAGTTTTAAAATTCATATGGAACCATAAAAGACCCCGAATAGCCAAAGCAATCCTGAGAAGGAAGAATAAAGCAGGGGGAATTACGCTCACTGACTTCAAGCTCTACTGCAAAGCTACAGTAATCAAGACAATTTCATACTGGCCCAAGAACAGACCCATAGACCAGCGAAACAGAATAGATAGCCCACATATAAACCCAAGAATATATGGTCAATTAATATTTGATAAAGGAGCCTTGGATATACAATGGGGAGATGACAGCCTCTTCAGCAGCTGGTGTTGGAAAAACTGGACACCTACATGTAAGAGAATGAAACTGGACTACTGTCTAGCGCCATACACAAAGGTAAACTCAAGGTGGATCAAAGACCTGAATTTCAGTCATGAAACCATAAAACTCCTAGAAAAAAACATAGGAAAAAATCTCTTGGACATAAACATGAGCAACTTCTTCATGAACATATCTCCCCGGGCAAGGGAAACAAAAGCAAAAATGAATAAGTGGGACTATATCAAGGTGCAAAGCTCCTGTACAGCAAAGGACACCATCAGTAGAAGAAAAAGAGGTCGTACTGTATGGGAGAATATATTCATAAATGATGTATCTGATAAGGGGCTGACATCCAAAATATATAAAGAAGTCATGCACCTTAACAAACAAAAAGCAAATCCAATTAAATAGGCAGAGGACATGAATAGACACTTCTCTAAAGAAGAAATTCAGATGGCCAACAGGCACATGAAAAGGTGCTCCACATCGCTAATCATCAGAGAAATGCAATGAGATATCACCTCACGCCAGTCAGGATGGCAACATCCAAAACACAAACAACAACAAATGTTGGCGAGGACGTGAAGAAAGCGGATCCCTCCTACACTGCTGGTGGGAATGAAAATTAGTTCAACCATTGTGGAAAGCAGTATGGAGGTTCCTCAAAAAACTCAAAATAGAAATACCATTTGACCCAGGAATCCCACTCCTAGGAATTTACCCTAAGAATGCAGCAGCCCAGTTAGAAAAAGCCAGATGCACCCCTATGTTTATCACAGCACTATTTACAATAGCTAAGAAATGAAAGCAACCTAAGTGTCCACCAGTAGATGAATGGATAAAGAAGATGTGTTACGTATACACAATGAAATATTATTCAGCCATAAGAAGAAAACAAATCCTACCATTTGCAACAACATTGATGGAGCTAGAGGGTATTATGCTCAGTGAAATAAGCCACGCTGAAAAAGACAAGTATCAAATGATTTCACTCATATGTGTAGTATAAGAAGAAAGAAAAATACTGCAGGAACAAAACAGCAGCAGACTCACAGAACCCAAGAACGGACTAATAGTTACCAAAGGGAAAGGGACTGGGAAGATGGGTGGGAAGGGATGGATAAGAGGGAAAAAGGGGCATTACGATTAGCAGATGTAATGTTGGGGGGTCATGGGGAGGGCTATACAAGTCAGAAAAGACAAGCAGTGATTCTATAGCATCTCACTATGCTGATGGACAGTGAGTATAATGGGGTTGGTGGGGGGGACCTGATGAAAGGGGTAGTTTAATAACCATAATATTGCACATGTAATTTTAGATTAATGATACCAAAATAAGTTATAAAAGAAAAGAATCAAATGTTTGTTTTATCTAGGAGATTACTTTTTTTGTAGAAGAAACTCAACACTGTGGCTGTATGGTAAATGGGGTGCTCTCATGCACTGGTAATGAGAACGTAAGTCCATTTTAGAAAGGTATTTAGTATCATGTGTCAAAGGTCTATGAAGATGACCGTATGGCTTGACCTAGTAATTCCACTTCTATGCCCTATGAAATACCCAAGAAGCTTTGGTAAAAATATGCCTATCAGAGCATTATTTGTAATGAGAAATCAGAAATAACTTTAATATCTTATATTCCATTTGATGAAATATTATGAAAAATTATATTCAAGAGGACTTTAAAATTATATAGGAAAAGGCTTGATAAGGGAAAGCCCCTTGTCATTCAGCCCAAACCCTAGAGAGGTAATAGTATTTTCACTTTTCTTGCCAAAGATTAATTTTGCTTCTACTTGAACTTTATATATACTCTTTGGTGTCTCTTCTTTCACTCAGTATAATGTCTTTGAGATTTATCCATATTGTTGCATGCATCAGTACTTTGTTCTTTTTAATCACTGTATAGTATTCCATTGTTCATATATACCCCAATTTATCCATTCTTTTGTGGATTTACATCTGAGTCATTTCCAGTTTGGGGCTATAAAGCTGCTGTTAGCATTCTTCTTTGCATATTCTGGGTGACATTTGTACTCATTTCTCCTGGGTAAATATTTAGGAGTAGGATTGCTGTGCCATATGGTAATATATGTTAACCTTTATAGGAAACTGTCAAACTGTTTTCCAAACTGTACCAATATACATTCCCACAAGCAACGTTACTCCATATCCTTGCCAGTGCTTGATATTTATCGTCATTACTTTTAACCATGTTCGTGGGAATATAGTGTCTCTGTTTGTGGTTTTTGTATATGTTTAAGTTCTTTTGGATTCAGTGTTCATACCTTTTGAACCAATAATTCCACTTTTAGGGCATTTTCCTAAGGACATAATCTGGAATATAGAAATAACTTGTGTGTACTTATATGTTCTTTGCTGCCTAACTTACAATAGACAAATGTGAGAAATAACCTAAATATCAGGTATTAGGAAAGTAGTTACATGATTTGTGATACATTTATTATGAAAAAATATACAGTCACTTACAATTATCGTACAATAAAGCAGGACACAAAATTATGCATAGAGTATGATATCAACTGTAGAAACGTGTGTATTAAAATAGGCCAGCGATACTTCAACCAATAAAAGTTTATTTTAAAAAATACTGGAAGAAAACACACCAAAATATGTTTGTGTGGTGAAACGATGTAATTTTCACCCGCAGTCCTTAGGTATTTTTTCTAATGAACATATGACCATTTTAGAATAGTAAAACATGTAAATAAACTTTATTTATTTTTAGATTTAATTTTTTTAAGTATTCCAAATATTATGTTTTGTAATGCTTTTTGCCTACCTCATTTTTTCTGCAATGTGAAAAATTGCTCTTTTGGTATTCTTTAAATATTTTATTTCTGCTACTGTTTTGACTCTCAAATTATAAATTGCATAAAAAGGCACTCTCGTGTTGTTTATTCTTCTGAACATGTGATGTTCCAACATCCAGTCTAGGACAGAAGATAAAATTGAGCGATTCAAGAAAGCAGTTGAGTATTATTCAGTCACAACCAAAATCTCTTCGCTGCCAGTGGGTCCTTCCTCCTTTCTAGGTAAGGCTTCTGTGTGACCCCAGTCTACTTTGTACATAGGGAAAACTGAGTTAGTCCCTCAGGAATTCCTGGGCAGAGTAGCATCACTTGTTTGTATTGTGCTCTCCTAGAAGTCATGCCTATTTGGTAGACATTCTTTTTCTGATTTCCAGATAAAAAGTGAGGTAACATCAGACAGGGCCCTGATTTGTCAAATTTATGATGGGGTCCAGTGCTGTCTCCTTAGGTTATGCTTCTTCTGGCACTGACCTCCACGGTGACCTGGTTTGTATAAAATAACCCTGTCTTTGGGGTCATACCTAAGTTTGAATTCCACCTCTGCTGTTTACTAGCTGTGTGATCTTGACAAGTCACATTTGTATAAAATGTGGCTCATGATTCCTACTTTATTGTATTGTTATCAGATGAAATAGTTTATGTAAGATTCCTGGCATGGCACATAGCTGCTGTTCAATAAATTATAACTTATTTATTAATAATTTTTCAAGTGATATAGGGTTAGCACAATGTAACATGGTAGAATTATTGGGATTGACTAAAGTATAGCACTTTCTCTTGACTTCAGGTTTTCAGAATAATCGGCTTGGAAATCCTTCCGTTCCTCGAAATCAAATGGGCAGTATCTCTGCTGGAAAGCCAATGGTAATATCTTTTAAGATGCCTGAGACCATTCGTTAGCATTAAACTCAGATTGCTTACTGATTTTTATAATGTGAGTTGAGTTGGGGTGATTCAATGTTATCAAAGTGCTGAAGTTGTATATACCACTATCACTTTCTTAACTTGAGGCTGATGTACTAGGGCAATGTTAAGGTTGATTAGCTAATGGCAGATAACGGTTTTCTAAGAGATGTAGATTGGTCCATCGTCCTGGGGATTTCTGTCAATATATCACTGTTAGGATTATTTCTTGTTATTCTCTGTAGGTTCTTTGTATCCCAAGAATTTTTGCTACTTGGCATCATCTATGTCACAACTTCAAAGGGAACCATTTTAGAGCCTAATAAAATGTTAAATAGTGTTTTTGTCTGTTTTATCCTTTAGTTTTTTCACCACGTGTCCCAGAAAACAAAATATCCAGCACCATTCCCAGTGGGACCCAACTCGTCTCTTCTATTCTCCTCCCATGCTTTTTCTGAGGACCCCATGCTGCAAGACAGCCCCTTTGCCAATTGGGCTGTCTCTTATGACTCCTCTGCATCCCAGTTTCACAATTACCTGACTTCCAAAGCTTCACCTTCTTTGGGACCAGACTCTTCCCACTCCTCTTCCTCTGATGGTGATGAGCCAAATGGAGCCAGCTCTGAGTAAGTATCTGTACAGGCACCCAATGGAACAGACTTTTGAAGTAACTGTATTGGTTCCTGGCTTTCCTATGTTACTCTTTGCTTTTACTCAAAGTAGGAAAACTATGCTTGGCCACTTAATGCACATTTTTACCCTGTTCAGGTGGTAATTCTCAGATGCTCTTGCCACTGAGGCAAAAGGGAGTGTAGCAGCTGGTTAGGGAATCCCTGGTATGGGTGCGTTACATATCTTAGCTGTCATTTCTCAATTTGTTAGGGGGATGGATTGAATGTAAAAAAAGTGAAAAGGATTTATAGAGTTGAAGTATTAGAACAATTGACTAGGCAGTTATATTGCTTAGTAGCTAAGAGTTATGAGGATTAAAGCAGTGGGATTTTATACTAGCTCATTTGTTGTTAGATTATTCTTCTAAGCAGATTATTCCTGGGAAACAGAACTGCCTTGATATTTCAGTTGTAATTCTTTTCTTAGAATATAAGCAAGCTTTAGTTCTGGCCTCTTAAAGGTATAAAGGATTCAGAATGGTTCCTATGACTTTTGATCACTTTGGTACATGTCAGGTGAAAAGCAAGGACGGCAGTGATGGCCACTGAGAGAAAAAGTATCAGGTCCATTGCTAACCTAGGACCCTGTTTTCCAGAAGGTTTGTAAGATTCCTTGGGATCAGAACAGATACCTTGAGCTGGAGAATCTTTTATACACCTCCTTTCTCTGTTATATACTGTCATTCTAAATTTTTTAGTCACATCACAGAATCACTTCAGCAGCAGCCAGGATGGGAAGCTCCAAATGGTGACAGAGAATCCTGGGTACAGCCCATCAATGCTGGAGTTTCAGATGCCAACCTGGGTGATGGTGAGCCTCAGATCCCATCTCTGCTATCTATGTCTACAAGGAACCACATGGACATCACCATTCCGCCCTTACCTCCAGTAGCTCCAGAAGTCTTGAGGGTTGCTGAACATAGACACCGAAGGGGTCTTATGTACCCATATATCTACCATGTCCTCACTAAGGTGAGAGAACACATCAGCACCTACCTCCCTGCTCTTAACACTGCACTTCACACTTCCCAAAAATGTCAAGTTACCAGGGAAAATTCTGGTCATTGGTATCTGAAGGGAGATAAAAGGAGACCAAGGGTGCTGGGGCTCCTCATTGTATTAAGGGCCTCAGGTGACACAAGACCAGCAGCAGATGGGAATCTGTAATAAATGAGGCTCTGAGAAGAGAAGTGTGATTGTGAGATTCTGAAATTAGAAAATGTACCAACTTGGTGACTGGTCTAGGGATGGACATAATCTAAGAAGACTTTATATCCTTGTTCTTTACCTCATGCATTACTTCTCCAGAGCTGTTGCCCTCCTCCCGTATTACCATACATATATATTCCCCACCAAAATGTCTAAGATGGACTTTGCCCATTCAGTCAACTATAGTCGTCATAGCAGAAAACTGTAAAATGGAACATAGCTTTGAAGCTGGCTGTGGTCAGCTGACTGGATACAACTTCTTTTTAGCCTGAAACTCTATTTAAATACAAGTAGGAAATTTAGCAGCTAAGCTACAGAGCCTATAGTTCATTACTGGTTCTTCTCAATTCCAAACCTTGAGGTAACTCATTTTCTCCTTTCCCTGGGCACTTTTCTTATTAGGGTGAGATTAAGATCCCCGTATGTATTGAGGATGAGTGTAACATGGAGCTGCCTCCAGCTGCTCTCCTTTTCCGATCAGCTCGTCAATATGTATATGGGGTCCTTTTCAGTCTGGCAGAAACACAAAGGAAAATGGAACGTCTAGCCATACGGCGGCGGCTACCTGTGGAAGGTAAGTGTAGAAAGGTAAGACTTTGACATATCTCTCAGAGCTTGACTCAGAGCAGAACTGTCTGTGCAAAGCATATCATGCTTTTGGCTATGGGGCAGTCTTTGAGGAAATGTGTAATTCATCAGAATATCTGTAGGTATGGGAAATGTATTAAGCCCAAATTCTTTAATCATTAAGCATTCAGAGTGATTACTACTTATAAGAATCATGCTAGGTTTTGGGAATATAGAATTGTATCTAACACAGTCTCTTTTTCTCAGTGAGGTTTTGTTTTGGGATTTGATCTTGTAGGTAGTTGGAGCCATTGAGGTGTTTTAAGCTGCAGAATGACATGGTCAAATTAGTGTATTCAAAAGAACTCTCTAGATTTCTGCTTCTGGGAAGATGGAATAGATGTACTTTTCCCCATTCCTCCTGCTAAATACAACTAAAACCCCAGGATATTATATATAAAACAAGCACACAACACTCTAGAAGGTGAAGAGAAGAAGCTAGACTGGCTAAGACCTTGGGATCTAAGGAATGACACAGTGGTGAGTTCGCTGGGTTTTCTTTTTGCTTCATATATCCTAGACTGGGTGCAGGACAAACTGGTGGTCCAGAAACACCAACAGGTACATACCAATAAAAGCCCCCCCAAAAACCTGCTCTGTCTAGCCAAAGGACCCAAAAGGAACAGCCTAGCAATATAGAAAGTTTTTAGATAATAACCACTCTACTCCAGCCAAAGACCACAGAAAAACAAGCCTACCCTCACCCCAACCATCAAAGGCTGAATGAAGAGCTAGACTTCTACTGTTGCTAGACTGTAACAAGATGCGCCACTTGGTCCTGCTGGGAGGTGTCAGATAAGACCATATGGGGAGCCAGGACATCCACTCCCACGGGGAAGTAATTAGACAGCATCCCCCTTCACCCACCAGAGTGATGTCAGAAAAGACATACTAAAACACAATATTTAAATGAGATCCAGAGTCTTTTAAAATAATACGCAAAATGTCCAGATTTCAACAGAAAATCCTTCATCATACCAAGAACCAGAAAGATTTTGAAGAGATCTCAAACTGACCAAGGAAAGAAAATCAATACATCCCAACAGTGTAGTGACACAGATGTTTCAATTACCCAGCAAGGCTTTCAAACCAGCCCTAATAAAAATGCTTTGACAAACAATTGAGAACATGCTTGATACAAATACAAAATAGAAATTTTTAGCAAAGAAATAGAAGATACAGAGAAGAACAAGTGGAAATTAAGAACTAAAAAATACAGTAACTGAAATAAAATACTCATGAACTGAGTTAAATAGCAGGTTGGAAACAACAGAGTAAATAATCACTGAACTTATAGACAGAACAACAGAAATTACCCAATAGAATTACAGAGAGAAAATAGACTGAAAAAAAAATGAAAAAGAAACAGTGGACTATAACAAAAGATCTAATATTTCTGTCATCAGAGTCCAAGAAAAAGGAAAAATAGAGTGGGATTGCAAAAGTATTCAAATAATGGTTGAAATATTACCACACTTGGCAAAATCATATAAGCCCACATATTCAAGAAGCTGATTTAATTATAAACCCTAAGAAATTGATGCCAAGATACATCATGATTAAACCTTTGAAAATTAAAGACAGAAAAATTAAAAATTATTGAAAGCAGCCACAAAAACAATGCTTTACCTATAGGGGAAAAAAATTGCGAATGATAGCTGATCTCTCATTAGAAGAAATGGAGTCCAGAAGGAGGTAGAATATTTTCAGGGGGCAAAAGAAAAGAACTGTCAACTCAGATTTTGATGTCAAAACAAATATGTCCTCTAGGAATGAAGAGGAAATGAAGGCCTTCTCAGATGAAGGAAAACTAGCATATTTTTCACAAGCATACCTACAGTCAAATTATGGCCCAAGATAGTTATGTCAAAAGACCCTGAATTCATCTCCTCCCACAGGGAGGTGTATTTGAGTCAACACCTACAAATAGAGCAGTTCCTCTTGCACAAGAAGTGAGGGCTGATTGAACAGCTTCTGTACAACAAAGATATAAAGGTCACATATACAATGGTATGAGTGATAGCGACATGGTAATGAATGGAACCCCACCCCCCAGCACTAATAACTGCAATAGGGAGGGGTATTACTGAGAGAACCCATGCACAGATTCACCTCACCAGCTTCAGCTCCAGCAGTCCTTTCAGAGCACCTACTGGGTAGAATGCTCAGGAACCCCAGTCCACGCCCACTATATCAAAAGTCAGCCTGCCTGAGCCACCAAGCACGTGCAGTTTACAAAAGGGATGTTCCTACACAAGTTCACTCCTTCAAGTCTGGGAAGGGTAGCTGTTTCACCTAATTCATAGAAACAAACACAAAAAGTCAAATAAAATGAGAAAGATGAATATGCTTCAAACAAAAGGATAAGACAAAACTGAAGGAGAACTAAAAATGGAGTTAAGCAATCTACCTGATAAGGAAGTCAAAGACCTGGTTATAAATATGCTCACTGGACTAGGGAAAAGAGTGGGTGAACTCAGTGAAAACTTCAATAGAGATAGACTATAGAAAAAAGATCCTGTGAAAGATGAAGAATACAGTAAACAAAATGAAAAATATACTAGAGGGAATCAAAAGCAGATTAGAAGATGGAGAAGAACTGATAAGTGCTCTTGAAGACAGGAATGGAAAGCGCTCAAATGAATAGCAGAAAGAAAAAAGAACAAAAAGAAATAAGGAGAGGTTAAGGAACTTCTGCAGCAACATCAAACATCCTAACATTTGCAATATAGGAGTCTCAGAAGGAAAAGAGAGAGAGGAAAACTTATTTAAAGAACTTATAGCTGGAGACTTCCCTAAATAGGAGAAGTAACAGACATCCAGGTCTAGGGAGAACATAAAGGCTCAAACAAGATAATAATTAAAATGTCAAAAATTAAAGATAAACAGAGTATTAAAAGCATCAAGAGAGAAGAAACTAGTTACATACAAGGAAACCCCATAAGCTTGTTTTTCAGTAGAAACTTTACAAGACAATGTTGTGGCATGATATATTCAAAGTACTAAAACGAAAAGCTGACAAGCGTACTCTACCCGGCAACATTATCATTCAGTATTGGACAGAAAATGAGTTTCCCAGATAAACAAACTTAAAGGAGTTCATCAGCACAAAACTAATCTTATAAGAAATGTTAAAGGGACATATTTAAGCAGAAAGGGGAAATGGCCATATCTAGAAGTAAGAAAATTATGAAAGGAAAAAATTTCACTGGTAAAACATATAGTAAAGGTAGTAGATCAGTCACTTAAAAGCTAATATGAAGGTTAAAAGACAAAGTTGTAAAATCAATTATATCTAAAAAATTAGTTAATAGAATCACAGAATAAAAAGATGTAAAATGTGACATTGTATACATAAAATATAGAGATGGGGAAGTAAAAATGTAGTGCTTTCAAAATGGGTTTGAATGTGACCATCACCTTAATATAGACTCCTGATACCTAGTATGTCACATATGAGTCTCATGATAACCACTACCCAAAAACCTGTCATAGATACATAAAAAGAAAAGACAAAGGAATCCAAGTGTGATATTAAAGTCATCAGTCACAAGGAAAGAGAGCAAGGGAACAAAAATGAACTGCAAGAATAACCAGAAAACAATTAACAAAATAACAATAAGTCATACATATCAATAATTACTCTAAATGTAAATTGCCTAAATGCTCCAATCAAAAGACAGAGGTTGAGAAAATGGATGAAAAAACAAGACCCATTTCTATGCTACCTACCAGTGACTCACTTAATACCTAAAGGCACATATACACTGAAAATGAAAGGATGGAAAGAGAAATTCCATGCAAATGGAAGTGGAAAAAAAAGCTAGAGTAGCAATACTTATATCAGACAAAATAGACTTCAAAACAAAGACTGTAACAAAAGGTGAGGCGTGGCATTACATAATGATAAAGGAATCAATCCAAAAAGAAACTGTAACCATTGTAAATATCTATGCATCAAGCATAGGAACACATAACTATATACAGCAACTATTAGTAGACAAAAAGAGATGAATTGACAGTAACACAGTTATAGTAGGAGACTTTAATACCCCACTTAAATCAATGGATAGATCATCCAGACAGAAAGTCAATAAGGAAACAGTCACACTGAATGGCATATTAGACCAGATGAGCTTAACAGATATATACATAACATTCCATCCAGCAGAAAACACATTCTTTTCAAGTGCACATGGAACATTGTCCATGATAGATCACATGTTAGACCACAAAACAAGTCTCAATAAAGTGAAGGTGATTGAAATCATAGCAAGCATCTTTTCTGAACAAAATGGTATAAAACTAGAAATTAATCACAAGAGCAAAACCAGAAAAAAAAAGAACACGTGCAGTCTGAGCAGTACTCAACTAAACAATAAGTCAGTGAATAAATCAAAGAGGAAATAAAAAAATACTTGGAGACAAACAAAAATGAAGATACAGTGGCTCAAAATCTTTGGAACACAACAAAAGCAATTCCAAGGGAAGATACACACCTACCTCAAGAAACAAGAAATATCTCAAATACACAATCTAACATTACTAAAGCAACTAGAAAGGGAAGAACAGAGCCCATAGTTAGTACAAGGAAGGAAGTAATAACTATCAGAACAGAAATAAGTGAAATAGAGATAAAAAACAGGAAAGATCAGTGAAGCTAAGAACTCATTCTATGAAAAGATTTTAAAAATTGATAGGCTTATCAAGAAATAGAGGACTCAAATAAAATCAGAAATGAAGTTATAACCAACATCGTATAAATACAAAGAATTATAAGAGATTACTAACAAAAATTATATCTCACCAAATGGACAACCTAGATGATAGGAGTAAATTCCTAGAAACACAGACTCTTCCAAGACTGATGCAGGAATAAATAGAAAATCTGAGGAGACCAGTTGCTACTAATTAAATTAAATTGGTAAATCAAAACACTACCAGGAAACAAAGGCCAGGACCAGATGTCTTCACAGCTGAATTCTGCCAAACTTTTGAAGATTTAATATCTATTCTTCTCAAACTATTCCAAGAAATAGAAGAATGAAAGCTTTGAAGTTCATTCTAAAGGCCAGTATCACTCTGGTACCCAAACCAGTTGAATACAAAACAAAAAAGGAAAATAACAGTCCAATATCCCTGATGAACATAGATGTAAAAATCTTCTATAAAATATTAGTACACCAAATTAAAAAATACACTAAAAGATTCACTCACCATGACAAGTAAGATTTATTCCAGGGATGCAATAATAGTTTAATATATGTAAATTAATAACTGATATACCACATTAACACAAAGAATACATCTATACGATCATCTGAATAGATGCAGAAAAGGCATTTGATAAAATTCAGCATCCATTCATAATAAAAACTCTCAAAATGGCTATAGAGAGAACATACCTCAATACATACTGAAGGCCATATTCGACAAACTCACAACTAGCATAATCAATGGCAAAAAGCCAAAAACTTTTCCTCTAAGATCAGAAACAAGACAAGGATGCCCACTCATCACTTTTATTCAACATAGTACTGGAAGTACTAGCCATAGCAATCAGGTAAGAAAAAGGGAATAAAAGGCACCCAAATTGGTAATAATAAAAAAATTATCACTATTTGCTCAAGACATGCTATCATATATAGCAAACCGTAAAGAGTCCAACAAAAAGCTATTAGAACTAATACTAATAAATGAATTTGCTGAAGTTCCAGGATACAAAATTAATATACAGAAATCTGTTGCATTTCTATATGGTAACAATGAGCTAGCAGAACGAGAAATTAAGAGAACAACAATTTACAATTGCACTAAAAGAAAAATATACCTAGGTATGAATTTAATCAAGTAAATGAAAGGCCTGTACTCTGCAAATGGAGAAAAGACAGTCTTTTCAATAAATGATGTTGGGAAAGCTGGATAGCTACCTACAAAAGAATAAAACTGGACCACTGTCTTACTATACAAAAAAATAAACTTGAAATTGATTAAAGTACTAAATGTAACACCTGAAATCATAAAATTCCTAAAGAGTAAAACAGTAAACTTTTAGTCATCAACCTTAGCAATTTTTTTCTGGGTATGTCTCTCTAGGCAAGGGAAACAAAAGCAAAAATAAATGGGACTACATCAAACTAGAAAGCTTCTGCACCGTAAAAGAAACCATCAACAAAACAAAAAGGCAACCTACTGAATGGGAGAATATATTCGCAAATGATACATCTGATAAGGGGTTAACATCCAAAATACATAAAGAACTCACATAACTCAACATCAAAAAACCCCAAATGATTTGCTCAAAAAATGGGCAGAGGACCTGAATAGGCATTTTCCTAAAGACGTACAAACACATGGCCAACAGACACCTGAAAAGATACTCAACATCTCTCATCATCAGTGAAATGTATATTAAAACCACAATGGGATATCACCTCACACCTATCAGAATGGCTGCTATCCCAAAGACAAGAAATAACAAGTGTTAGTGAGGATTTGGAGAAAAGGGATCCATTCTACACTGTTAGTGGTAATGCAGCCACTATAGGAAAGCAGTATGGAGGTTTGTCAAATAACTAAAAATAGAAATACCATACAATCTAGCAATTCCACTTCTGGGAGTTTACCCAAAGAAAAAATTTCTGATTCAAAAAGATGCACTCCTATGCTTATTGACACATTATTTACCATTGCAACAAAAGTGTCTATTAGTAGATGAATGGATATGAACAATAGAATATTGTCCTCCATTAAAAGGAAATCTTGCCATTTGTAACAACATGGATGGACCTAAAGGGTATTATTTTAAGTGAATAAGTCAGAAAGAGAAGAACAAATACCATAGGATTTCACTTCTATGCTAAATCTATCTAAAGAAAACACAAACAAAAAAACAAAAACAGAAAATTTGCTGGTGGTTGTCACAGAGGAAAGTGCTTACGGGGATGGGCAAAATTCGTGAAGTGGATAAAAAAGTACAGACTTCACATTGTAAAATATTTAAAGTCATGGGGACAAAAAAATATAGTGTGAGAAATATTGTCAATATATTCTAATAACTTTGTATGGTGTCAGGTTTTAAGTAGACTTATCATGGTGAAAATTCTGTAATAGAGGTAGTTGAATCATTGTACAACTGATGTAAGCCTATATTGACTTATACTTCAATTGAACTGTAGTTCAATTTTAAGGATTGTTTTTTAAAGGTAGGTCTTTACATAGAAAGGAAATGATAAAAGAAGTAGTCTTGCAACATCAGGAAGGAAGTAAAAACAATGGAATGAAGAAAAAAATATCAAATACAATAGGCTTTCCTCCTCTTGAATTTTCTAAATTATGTTTCACAGTTGAAGTAAAAACTAACAGTGTTTAATGGGGTTTTTAATGTCTATAGAGAGAATATTTAAGATAATTATAATGGAGGAGCATAAAAACATAACAGAGGTCAGGTTACTATACCTCACTTCAACTGGTAAAATATCAGCACCAGTATACGGTGGCAAGTTTATGTATAATTTTATACCTAGAAAAATGCACTTGAAACCTATACAAAGAAAGGTAGTCATGAACATTCTAGATGAATAATAATAGAATTCTCAAATAAGTTCATGTAAACCACAGGAAGGGGAGAATAAGAAAGCAGAGAAACAGAAGAAAAATAAAATGACAGACTTAACCCATAACGTATTAATAATTGCATTAAATGTAAGTGGTCTTACTACGCTGAAGTACAGACATTGACAGACTGGATAAAAAACATGACCCAGCTATATGATATCTACAAAAAAATTTACTTAAAAAGTGAATAAGAGAAATAGGCTGAAAGTAAAAGGATGATAAATGATATACCACGAAGTCATCAATCAAATAAAGTAGGAATGGCTATATTCATACTGCATAAACTACACATTAGAGAAAAGAAAATTGCCAGGGACATCAAGGGACATAACTTAACGGTAAAAGGTCAGTCCATCAAGAAGACACAGCAAGGACTTCCGGGAAGATGGCGGGGTAAGCAGGGCGGGAGAACTCTCCTCCCAAAACTATATATATCTATGAAAATACAGCAAATACAACTATTCCTAAAAGAGAGACCAGAATACACAGTAAAGCGCACAGCGTGCAGCTACACCTGAGAGGACACGGCACCTCGCGAAGCGGGTAAGATACGGAGCCGGGACCCGGCAGGACCAAAGCACTCACCAACCCCAGTGAACCAGCGAGAGGGGATGATTCAGAGCCGGGAGGGAGTGGAAGTACACTCTGTGAAATAACCAGCCCCGGTGATCTGCGCAGGGAGCACTGACACACATCGCATGGTGTAGCGGAGATTGGAGAGACAGAGGGTGCAGGATCTGAGCGAGGAACGTGCCAGGGTGCTTGCAGCCAGCTCCCAGGAAGGAAAAAAAAAACCGCATGCTGTTTTCAGCAGTCTTAAAGAGACAGGAGCCCAGTGGAGGAGCCCGATCGCCCCGGCAAAGTCAGCCCAGCCGGGTGGGAGTTCTAGGGAGTTTCAGACACCTTAGCTCACGACTGGGAAAGGGTGCCCACACTTTGACTTCCCACAGAGATCAACAGCTTCCCATTCGTTCTCACCCTGGCCAGAGTTACAAAGGGCCCTGCGGAGCGGCGCGGCCACGGCTGAGGAATAGTGGAGCAACAGTGCCACCTACAGCATCACCCCAGAATCTACTCCCGGTGGGCATTTTTTGTTTTGTTTTTTGTTTTTCTTTTTTCTGTTCTTTTCTTTCTTTTTTTCTTTTTTTTCTTTCTTTCTTTCTTTTGTTTTTTCTCCATTTAAAGTCTTAAAGAGCCCAGCTGACATGTGGCAACTACCAGCGACCACTTCTACAGCCATGAAAAGACAGAGGAATATGGTCCAGACTAAGATCAACTAGACAACCACAGAGAGGGAGCCTGAAGGGATGGAAATGCACAGTCTTTCTGAAAAAGCAGAATAAAAGTCATAACCATGCTGATGGATCTACAGAGAAATGTGCAAGAGCTGAGGGAGGAAGTGAGGGAAGTGTGGAAAGACAAGGCAGAAATCAGACAAGCGATCGACGGGCTTAACAGCAGACTGGATGAGATGCAAGAGACTGTTAATGGAATAGAAATCAGAGAAGAGGAATACAGAGAAGCTGAGGCAGAGAGAGATAAAAGGATGTCTAGGAATGAAAGAATATTAAGAGGACTGTGTGACCAATCCAAACAGAACAATATTCACATTATAGGAGTACCAGAGGAAGAAGAGAGAGAAAAAGATATAGAAAGTGTCTTTGAAGAAATAATTGCTAAAAACATTCCCACACTGGGGAAGGAAATAGTCTCGCAGTCCACGGAAGCCTACAGATCTCCCAACACAAGGGACCCAAGGAAGACAACACCAAGACACATAATAATTAAGATGGCAAAGGTCAAAGATAAACACAGAGTATTAAAGGCAGCGAGAGAGAGAAAAACGATCACCTGCAAAGGAAAACCCATCAGACTTTTCATCAGAAACCTTACAGGCCAGAAGAGAATGGCATGATATATTTAATGTAATGAAACAGAAGGGCCTCGAACCAAGAATACTGTATCCAGCACGATTATCATTTAAATATAACAGAGGAATTAAACAATTTCCAGACAGACGAAAGTTGAGAGAGTTTGCCTCATAAACCACCACTACAGGATATCTTAAAGGGATTACTTTAGATGGAAGCACTCCTAGGGCTAAAAACATGTCACCAGAGAAAATAAAACCATAGCAAAAAAAGCAGACCATCCAAATACTAACTAAAGTCAAAGAATAAAACACCTAGTATATAAAGAAAGGAGGAGGAAGAATAAAAAGGGAGAGAAATAAAGAAACATCAGACTGGGTTTAAATTAACTTAACAATAAAGTTAAGTTAGATTGTTAGATAGTAAAGCAGCAACCTTTGAACCTTTGGTAACCACGAATCTAAAGCCAGCAATGGCAATAAGTACATATCTATCAATAATCACCCTAAATGTAAATGGACTGAATGCACCAATCAAAAGACACAGAATAACAAAATGGATAAAATAGCAAGACCCATCTATATGCTGCTTACAAGAGACTCACCTCAAACCGAAAAATACACACAGACTAAAAGTGAAGGAATGGAAAAAGATATTTCATGCAAACAACAAAGTGAAAAAAGCATGTGTTCCAGTACTTGTATCAGACAAAATAGAATTCAAAACGAAGGAAGTAGCAAGAGATAAAGAAGGACATTACATAATGATAAAGGGGTCAGTCCAAAAAGAAGATATAACCATTATAAATATATATGCAACCAACACAGGAGCGCCAGAATATGTAAAACACATACTAACAGAATTGAAGGAGGAAATAGAAAGCAATGCATTCACTTTAGGAGACTTAAACACACCACTCACTCCAAAGGACAGATCAACCAGAGAATAAGTAAAGACAGAGAGGCACTGAACAACACACTAGAACAGATGGACGTAACAGACATCTACAGAACTCTGCACCCAAAAGGAGGAGGATACACATTATTCTCAAGTGCACATGGAACATTTTCCAGAATAGACCACATACTAGGACACAAAAAGAACCTCAGTAAATTAAAAAATATTGAAATCCTACCAACAAACCTTTCACATGAAAAAGATATAAAACTAGAAAAAAATTTTAGGAAGAAATCAAAAAGGCTCACAAGTAATGGAGACTTAACAACATTGTCCTAATTAATCAATGGGTTAATGACCAAATCAAAACAGAAATCAAAGAATATATGCAGGCTAATGACAACAACAACACAAAGACACAACTTCTGGGGGACACAGCAAAGGCACTTCTAGAGGAAAGTATATTGCAATCCAGGCCTATTTAAACAAGGAAGAACATTCCCAAATGAATAGTCTAAAGACAGAATTACTGAAATTGGAAAAAGAAGAACAAATGAGGCCCAACTCACCAGAAGGAGGAACATAATAAAGATCAGAGAAGAAATAAATAAAATTGAGAAGAATAAAACTATAGAAAAAATCAATGAAACCAAGAGCTGGTTCTTTGAAAAAATAAACAAAATAGATAAACCCCTTGCCAGAGTCATTAAGAGAAAAAGAGAATCTACACACATAAACAGAATCAGAAATGAGAAAGGAAAAATAACGACAGACCCCACAGAAATGCAAAGAATTAGAATATTATGTGAATTTATATGCTAACAAGCTGGAAAACCTAGAAAAAATGGACAACTTCTTAGAAAAATACAACCTTCCAAGACTGACCAAGCAAGAAACAGAAAAACTAAACAGACCAATCACCAGGAATGAAATTGAAGCAGTAATCAAAAAACTACCCAGGAACAAAACCCCCCAGACCAGATGGATTCACCTCTGAATTCTACCAGACATATAGAGAAGAAGTAACACCCATTCTCCTTAAAGTTTTCCAAAAAATAAAAGAGGAAGGAATACTTCCAAACTCATTCTATGAAGCCAGCATTACTCTAATACCAAAACCGAGAAAAGACTTCACCAAAAAAGAAAATTACAGACCAATATCCCTGATGAACGTAGATGCAAAAATACTCAACAAAATATTAGCAAACCGAATTCAAAAATACATCAAGAGGATCATACACCATGATCAAGTGGGATTCATCCCAGGGATGCAAGGATGGTACAACATTTGAAAATCCATCAACATTAGCCACCATATCAACAAAAAGAAGAACAAATACGACATGATCATCTCCATAGATGCTGAAAAAGAATTTGACAAAATTCAGCATCCATTCGTGATTAAAACTCTTAACAAAATGCGTATAGAAGGCAAGTACCTCAACATCATAAAGGCCATATATGACAAACCCGCAACTAACATCTTACTTAACAGCGAGAAGCTGAAAGGTTTTCATCTAAGATCAGGAAAAAGAAAGGGATGCCCACTCTCTCCACTGTTATTCAACATAGTACTGGAGGTCCTAGCCACGGCAATCAGACAAAACAAAGACATACAAGGTACCTAGATTGGGAAAGAAGATGTCAAATTGTCACTATTTGCAGATGACATGATATTGTACATAAAAAACCCTAAAGACTCCCTCCAAAACTAGTAGAACTAATATCTAAATTCAGCAAAGTTACAGGATACAAAATTTACACACAGAAATCTGTTGCTTTCTTATACACTAATGATGAACTAACAGTAATAGAAATCAGAAAAACAATTCCATTCACAATTGCACCTAAAAGAATAAAATACCTAGGAATAAATCTAACAAAAGAAGTGAAAGACCTGTACTCTGAAAACTACAAGACACTCCTAATAGAAATTAAAGAGGATAGTAACATATGGAAATGCATCCCATGCTCTTGGCTAGGAAGAATAAATATTGTCAAAATGGCTATACTACCTAAAGCAATCTACAGATTCAATGCAATCCCTTTCAAACTACAAACAGCTTTCTTCAATGAACTAGAACACATAATTCTAGAATTCATATGAACCACAAAAGACCCCGAATAGCCAAAGCAATCCTGAGAAGGAGGAATAAAACGGGGAATTACGCTGCCTGACTTCAAGCTCTACTACAAAGCCACAGTAATCAAGACAACATGGTATTGGCACAGAAACAGACCCACAGACCAGTGGAACAGAATAGAAAATCCAAACATCAACCCAAACATATACAGCCAATTAATATTTGATAAAGGAACCTTGGATATACAATGGGGAGATGACAGCTTCTTCAGGAGCTGGTGTTGGAAAAACTGGACAGGTATATGTAAGAGAATGAAACTGGACTACTGTCTAGCCCCACACAGAAAGGTAAACTCAAGGTGGATCAAAGACCTGAATGTAAGTCATGAAACCATAAAACTCTTTGAGAAATACATAGGGAAAAATCTCTTGGACATAAACATGAGCGACTTCTTCATGAAAATATCTCCCCGGGCAAGGGAAACAAAAGCAAAAATGAACAAGTGGGACTATATCAAGCTGAAAAGCTTCTGTATAGCAAAGGACACCATCAGTAGAACAAAAAGAGATCATACTGTATGGGAGAATATATTCATAAATGACGTATCTGATAAGGGGTTGACATCCAAAATATACAAAGAACTCATGCACCTTAACAAACCAAAAGCAAATAATCCAATTATGATATGGGCAGAGGACATGAATAGACACTTCTCTAAAGAAGAAATTCAGATGGCCAACAAGCACATGAAAAGATGCTCCACATCGTTAATCATCAGAGAAATGCAGATTAAAACCACAATGAGATATCACCTCACACCAGTGGGAATGGCCAACATCCAAAACACAAACAACAACAAATGTTTGCGAGGATGTGGAGAAAAGGGAACCCTCCTACACTGCTGGTGGGAATGCAAATTAGTTCAGCCATTGTGGAAAGCAGTATGGAGGTTCCTCAAAAACCTCAAAATAGAAATACCATTTGACCCAGGAATTCTACTCCTAGGAATTTACCCTAAGACTGCAGCAGCCCAGTTTGAAAAAGACAGATGCATCCCTGTTTATCGCAGCACTATTTACAATAGCTGAGAAATGGAAGCAACCTAAGTGTCCATCAGTAGATGAATGGATAAAGAAGTGGTGGTACATATACACAATGGAATATTATTTGCAACAACATGGATGGAGTTAGAGGGTATTATGCTCAGTGAAGTAAGCCAAGCCGAAAAAGACAAGTATCAAATGATTTCACTCATATGTGGAGTATAAGAACAAAGAAAAAAACTGAAGGAACAAAACAGCAGCAGACTCACAGAACCGAAGAACGGACTAATAGTTACCAAAGGGAAAGCGACTGGGAAGATGTGTGGGAAGGGAGGGATAAGAGGGAAAAAGGGGCATTACGATTAGCAGTTATAAGGTTGGGGGGGCATGGGGAGGGCTGTACAACTCAGAGAAGACAAGTAGTGATTCTATAGCATTTCACCACGCTGATGGACAGTGACTGTAATGGGGTTGGTGGGGGGGACGTGATGAAGGGGGTAGTTTAATAACCTTAATATTGCACATGTAATTGTAGATTAATGATACATAAATAAAGTATATTAAAAAAAGAATGCACAGCAATCCTAATGTGTATCACCAAAGAAAAGAGCTATAAAATACATGGTACAATAGCTGACACAACTTCAAAGAGAAATAGGCAAATCCATTATAAATTAAAATTTAAGCTCCCATGTCAGTAATGGGTAGGGCAGCTAGACAGAAAATCATCAAGAATACAGCACTTATCACCACCATCAATGAGTAAGACCTAATCAGTTCTTGTACAATATGAAAGAAGAGTACAATATACATGTTTTCACTTGTCCACAGAACATATGCCATGATAGATCATATCCTTGGTGATGAAACAAACCTCAATAAGTTTAAAAGAATGAAATCATAGAGTATCTTCTCAGACCACTATGGAATTAAACTAGAAATCAACAAAAGAAAGGTAAAGGAAAACCTACAAATACTAGGAAATCAAAACAGTTCTATATAATCCATCGGACAAAGAGGAAGTCCTAAGGGAATGAAAGAAATATATGGAACTGTGTGAAAATAAATATATGGCACATTACAGTTTATGACGGAACCAAATAATTGTTGACAGGGAAATTTATACCACTAAATATTCATATTACAAAAGAGGAAAAATCTTAATCAATCATGTAAACCTCCACTGTAAGAAATGAGGAGGAAAAAACTAAACCTACTGCAAAACAGAGGGAATAACAAAAATAAAACTAGAAATTAAGGAAATTGAAAATGCAAAACCAATGCAGAAAAATCAGTGATTTCTTTTGTAAAGAACAAGAAAATGGACAAATTTCTAGCAATACTGGAAAGAAAAAAATAGAGAACACAGATTACTGATATGAATGAGGCAGAGCATATCATCATAGAGCAGACACCAAAAGTATTATATGCATTTACTGTAAACAACTCTACACATAAATGTGACAACTTAGACAAAACGGACCAGTTTCTCAAAATACACAAATTACCGCAAGTCATTTAATATGAAATAGATCATTTGAATAGTCTTATAAATAATAAGTTTAATTTAAAACTTTCCAAAAAGATACCTGCTTCAGTTGGTTTCACTGGAGAATTCTATCAAATATCTAAAAAAGAATTACCATGACATCTACAGTTTTTTTTTCAGAAAACAGGAATTTCCTAAGTCAGTCTTTGAACCCTAATACTAGAATTACCCTGATACCAAAACCAAATATAGAGAGTACATTAAAACACTTCAGACCAATATCCCTCATCAATACGAATTTAAATATTCTTTGTATGTATGTGTTTTATTTTTTAAATAATGTATCATTGATGCACAGTCCTTTTTTAATTTATTAAAGTGTCATTGATATACAATCATATGATTGTTTCATATAAACAACACACTGGTTTCAACATTCACCCATTTTATCAAGTCTCCCCCAATACCGCATTGAAGTCACTGTCCATCAGTGTAGGAAGATGCCACAGAGTCACTACTTATCTTCTGTGTGGTACACCGTCTTCCCCATGAACCCCGCACACCATGTGTACCAATCATAATACCCCTCAATCCCCTTCTCCCTCTCTCTCCACCCACCCTCCCCAACCCCTTCCCTTTGGTAACCACTAGTCCCTTCTTGGAGGCTGTGAGTCTGCTGCTGTTTTGTTCTTCAGTTTTGCTTTGTTGTTAAACTCTACAAATGAGTGAAATCATATGGTACTTGTCTTTCTCCACCTGGCTTATGTCACTGAGCATAATAACCTCTAGCTCCATCCATGTTGTTGAAAATTGTATGATTTGTTTTCTTTTTGGCTGAATACTATCCCATTGTGACTATGTACCACCTCTTCTTAATCCATTCATCTACTGATGGACACTTAGTTGCTTCCATATCTTGGCTAGTATAAATAGTGCAGTGATAAATATAGGGATGCATATGTCTTTTCAATCATGGATCTTGTTTTCTTTGGGTAAATTCTTAGGAGTGGAACTACTCGGTCAAATAGTATTTCTATTTTTAGTTTTTTAAGGAACCTCCATACTGCTTTCCACAGTGGTTGTACCAATTTACATTCCCACAAACAGTGTAGAAGGGTTCCCCTTCTCCACTTCCTTGCCAGCATTTGTTGGTTTTCTCTTTGGGTGTTGGCAATCCAACTGGTGTGATGTGATATCTCATTGTAGTTTTATTTGCATTTCCCTGATGAATAGCGATGTGGAGCATATTTTCATGTGCCTGTTGGCCATCTGTATTTCTTCTTTGAAGATGTGTCTGTTCATATCCTCTGCCCATGTTTTAATCGGGTTATTTGGTTTTTGGGTGTTTCAGGCATGTGAATTCTTGATATATTTTGGAGGTTACCTCATTGGGAAATCATTTGTGAATATATTCTCCTGTACTGTCGGGTACATTTTTGTTCTGCTATAATATCCTCTGTTGTACAGAAGCTTTTTAGTTTGATGTAGTCCCATTTGTTCATTTTTTATTTTGCATCCCTTGCCCAAGGAGATGTGTTCAGGAAAAAGTTCCTCATGTTTATATTGAAGATATTTTTGCCTATGTTTTCTTCTAAGATTTTTATGGTTGCATAACTTACATTCAGTTCTTTGATCCATTTCAAGTTTACTTTTATTTATTGAGTTAGACAATATTCCAGTCTCATTCTCTTACATGTAATTGTCCAGTTTTGTCAGCACCTGTTGTTGAAGAGGCTTCTTTTCCCCCATTGTATATTCATGGCTCTCTTATCAAATATTATTTGACCATATATGGTGTGGGTTTCTATCTAGGCTGTTTTTTGTATTCCATTGATTTATGGAGTCTATTCTTGTGCCAGTACCAAATTGTTCTGATTACTATAGCTTTTATTTCTATGTATTAATTTTGTATTCTGCAACTTTGCTGAATTCAACTATTAGTTCCAGTAGCTTTTTGATGGATTCTCTAGGGTTCTCTATGTATAATATCATGTCATCTGCAAATAGTGAGAGTTTAACTGCTTCCTTACCAATTCGGATTCATTTTATTTCTTTGTGTTCTGTGATTACTATGGGTAGGACCTCCAGTACTATGTTGAATAAAAATGGGGAGAGTGGGCATCCTTGTTTTGTTCCTGATCTTCAAGGAAAAGCTTTCAGCTTTTTGCTATTATGATATTGATTGTGGGTTTGTCATATATGGCCTCTATTATATTAGGGTATTTACCCTGTATACGCATTTTGTTGAGCATTTTTATCATGAGTGGGTGTTGAATTTTGTCAAATGCTTTTTCAGCATCTATTGAGATGATCGTGTGATTTTTGTCCTTTTTTTTGATGTGGTCTATGATGTTGATTGATTGATGAATATTGTACCTTCCTTGAATCCCTGGAATAAATCACATTGGGTCATGATGGATGATCTTTTTGATGTATTTTTTTATTTAGTTTGCTACTATTTTGTTGAGGATTTTTGCATCTATGTTCTTCAGGGATATTGGTCTGTAATTTTCTTTTTTTGTGGTGTCTTTGCCTGGTTTTGGCATTAGAGTGATGCTGGCCTCATAGAATGAGTTTGGAAGTATTCCCTCCTCTTCTACTTTTTGGAATAATTTAAGAACAATGGATATTAGCTCTTCTTTAAATGTTCGGTAGAATTCAGCTGTGAAACCATCTCGCCATGGAGTTTTGTTTTTAGGTAGTTTTTTGATTACCAATTTGATTTCTTTGATGGTAATTGGTGTCTTCAGTTTTTCCATTTCTTCTTGGGTCAGGCTTGGAAGGTTGTATTTTTCTAGAAAGTTGTCTGTTTCCTCTAGGTTGTCCAATTTATTGGCACATAATTTTCATAGTATTCTCTAATAATTCTTTGTATTACTGTGGCTTCCATTTTGACTATTCCTTTTTCATTTCTGATTTTGTTTAGGTGTGTACACTCTCTTTTTTACTTGATAAGTCTGGCTAGGGGTTTATCTCTTTTGTTTATTTTCTCAGAGAACCAGCTCCTCCTTTCATTGATTCTTTCTATTGTTTTACTCTTCTCAATTTCATTTCTTTCTGCTCCGATCTTTATTATGTCCCTCCTACTGGCTTTGGGCATCATTTGTTCTTCTTTTCTAGTTTAATTAATTATGAGTTTAGACTGTTATTTTGGGATTGTTCTTCTTTCTTGAGGTAAGCCTGTATTGCAGTACACTTTCATCTTAGAACTGCCTTTGTTGCATCCGAAGGTTTTCGGCTGTTGAATTGTTGTTATCATTTGTCTCCATTTATTGCTTGACCTCTTTTAATTTGGTCTTTGATCCATTGATTACTTAGGAGTAAGTTGTAAGCCTCCGTGTGTTTGTAGGCTTTTTTGTTTTCTTTGCATAATTTATTTCTACTTTCATACCTTTGTGGTCTGAGAGGCTGCCTGGTACAATTTCAATGTTCTTGGATTTCCTGAGGCTCTTTTTATGGCCTAGTATGTGGTCTGTTCTGGAAAATGTTCCATGTACAGTTGGGATGAATGTGTATCCTGCTGCTTTTGGTTGGAATGTTCTGTAGATATCTGTTAAGTTCATTTGTTCTAATGTGTTGTTCAGTGCCTCTGTCTCCTTACTTTCTGTCTGGTTGATCCATCATTTGCAGTGGGTGGTGTGTTGAAGTCTCCTATAATGAATGCATTGCATTCTATTTCCCCCTTTAATTTTGTTAGTATTTGTTTCACATATGTAGGTACTCCTATGTTGGGTGCATAGATATTTGTAATTGTTATGTCCTCTTGTTGGTCTGATTGCTTTATCATTATGTAGTGGTCTTATTTGTCTCTTTTTACTTTCGTTGTTTTGAAATCTATTTTGTCTGATGTAAGTACTGCTAATCCTTTTTTTTCTCCCTGTTATTTGCCTGAAATAATCTTGTTCCATCCCTTCACTTTTGCTCTGTGTATGTCTTTGTATTTGAATGAATCTCTTATAGACAGCATATTGATGGATCCTGATTTTATTCATTCTGTAACTCTATATGTCTTTTGATTGGTGCATTCAGTTCATTTACATTTATAGTGATAATCAATAGATATGTACTTATTTCTATTGTAGACTTTAGGTTTGTGATTGCCAAAGGTTCAAGGTTAGCTTCCTTACTAACATCCTTTGTTAAATCACTGATTACTCTATTTTAAACACTGTCTAAAGGTACTTTTTTTGCCTCCCCCGGATGTAAATATTCTTAACAAAATAATAGTCAGTATTGCTCAGCAACATGTAAATAGAATTATACACAATGGCCGGTTAGAGTTTATTCCGTGGTTGCAAGGAATAAATATGGTTCCAAATTTGAAAAATCTGTCAATGTAATCTATCACATAAATAGTCTGAAGGAGAAAAATACCATCATCTCAATGGATACAGAAAAATATTTGACAAAGTTTAACCACTCATTATAAAGAAATCAAAATACAGTGGAATTTATTCCACTTGATAAAAAACATGTACAAAAACCCTACAGTTAGCATTATACTTAATGCTGGAATACCAAGCGATTTTCTCCTAAAATCAGAACAAGGGTTGGATGGTTTGCCCTTACCACTGCTCTTCAGTATAGTACTGGAAATTCTAGCCAGCATAGGAAGGCAAGAAAATTAAATTGGAGGCATACATATCAGAAATAAAGAAGTCTGTTCTTGATTGCAGATGACATATAGTCTATATAGAAAATCACAAGGAATGTACAATAAAACTCCTAGAACTGAGTGAATTCATCAAGGTTATAAGATATAAAATAAACATGGAAATTAATTGTATTTCTGTATACTAACAATGTATATGTGGGACTGAAATAAAGATACAGTACCATTTACAGCCCCTCAAAAGAAAATGAAAAATTTAGGTATAAATCAACAATATATTCAGGATCTGTATTCTGAAAATTAGAAAATGCTGATGAAAGAAATCAGTGAAGAGCTACATCAATGGAGAGACATAGATGTCCATGAATTGGGAAGACTCAACATAGTAACAATGTCAGTTTTCCCCAGTTCTTCCAGTTCCAAACTGATGCACAGGTTTAACACAATTCCTATCCAAATCCCCATAGGATTATTTATGATTATAGACAAGATTATTGTAATATATGGAAAACAAAGGAACTAGAATAGCTAAAATATTTTTGGAAAGGAATAATGAATTAGAAACAGTCATTCTACCTGACTTCAAGACTTAATTGTGTAGCTATAATAATTAAGACTGGATTGGTATTGACAGCGCTACAGACATACAGATCACTGAAACAGAGAGCCCAGAAAGAGCCCTATACAAGTACAGCCAACTGAGTTTTGACAGAGCTGCAGAAGCACTTCACTGGAGGAAAGAGAGTCTTTTTAACAAATGATACTGGATCAGTTGGACATCCATCAGTGAATAAATACCACATACCTAGATTATTTTCTAAAATATACAAAGAACCTTCAAACCTGAAAACAATCCAATTAGAATATCAGCGAAAGTTATGCATAGACATTTCACTGAAGGAGATCAGATATGGCAAATACAGACATGAAAATATGTTCAACATCATTAGAGAAATACAAATTAAAACCACAAGGATATTTTAATACATACCTGTCATAATGGCTAAAAGGAATAATGGTGATAATACCACATGCTAGATTGGAAGTAGAGGAAATGAATCATTGATAAATTGCTGGTGGTTATGTAAAATGGTACTGCATTCTGGAAAATAATTTGGTAGCTCCTTTCAAAACTGAAAAACACTTAAGCATATAACCCAGCACTTTTACTTTTGGGCCATTATCCCAGAGCTGTGAAGTTATTTTCATGCAGGAACTTGTACACAAATATTCATAGCAGCTTTACACATAATAGCCCCAAACTGAAACAACCCAGATATCCTACAAAGGTGAATGGTTAAACTGTGGTACAGCCATACCATCGAATGTTACTCAGCAATAAGTGAATGAACTACTGATACATGAAACAACATGGATGGATCTCAGTGGCATTATGTTGAGTGAAAATGCAAATCTCAAAAGGTTGCATAGTGTATGATTCTATTTATATAACATTCTCAAACTGACAAAATTGTAGAGATGGAAAACATTAGTGGTTAGGGATTAGGGATGGTACTAGAGGTTATTGGGTGTGGCCATGAAAGGGGTAGTAATAGTAGCGCAAGGGAGGTCTTTGTGGTGATGGAATAGTTCTGCATCTTCATTGTGATGGTGGGTACACAAATCTGCACATGACATAGACCTATACACACAATTATACCAATGTCAAATTCCTAGTTTTGATATTGTGGTATAATTACTTTAGATATAACCATTGGGGGAAACTGGGTCAAGGGTGCACAGAACCTCTGTCTACTATCTTTGCAACTCCCTGTGAATCTATTATTTCGAACTAAAAAGTATTTTAAAAAGAGCACTGTAGTAGTTGTAGAGCAGGGTGTGAAAGAGACCAGATAGGATGAAGGCAGGAACAACAGTCTGGAGATTCTTGTCAGGTGAAAGATGATGAGATCTGAACCTCTATATTATTTGTTGTGATGAAACAAAGGGGACAGGTATAAGGGATTATAAGATAGAAAAATCAGCAGGACTTTGGGATTAACCACATGTACAGAATGGAATGAAGGAGAGGAAGGACTCTGGGATGAATTCCAGGTTCCTAGCTTGGATAAGTGAGTAGATGCTAGATTTTCTAAGTAAATGAAGCCAAAGCTCAGGAGCCTAAGGTATATTTAGAAGTAAACAGAAGCCATGTTTTCTTTGTCAGTTACACCTTCATAAGTTTAAATAATGTTGGCTTTTCGAGAATTTTGTAATGCGTTAAAGTCTTATGGGGTGTCGTATAGTCTATTATGAAGCCAGGTATTCACATAATTCTTCTTTGGACATTTTTTCTTGCCTAGCCTGGTACGTCTACTTAAGAAAGAGTTTCAGCGTAATTAGAACTATGTGACATTGAGCCCTGATTTCTTCATCTGAAAGCACTATGTTTTCTTATAATACAGTCCTAGTACTTCTCTCAGGATTATTCTGATGAGTAAATAAGATTTCATTTATATACAGGATACTTGACACCTATCAAGCATCTAATAAATGTTTACTACTCCTGCTGTTGCTACTGCTAACAATAAAAGTTATAATGACAAAAAAAAAAAGATGCATTGTGGTGGATACTGTTAGTTGTGGCCAGTGGCAGATATGCTCAGAGATTCTCTAGAGCCTGTTTTTTCTGAATTTCTGTTTTCCAGTTCCTTCAGTGATCCTCAAAGAGTGGTCTGCCTATAAAGGGAAGTCACCTCAAACCCCTGAGCTGGTATCTGCACTGACATTTCGAGAATGGACTTGCCCAAACCTCAAGAAACTCTGGCTAGGCAAAGCAGTTGAGGACAAGAACAGAAGGATGCGGGCTTTCCTGGCCTGTATGAAGTCAGACACACCCAGTATGCTCAATCCAGCTAATGTCCCTACCCATTTGCTGCTCATGTGCTGTGTACTCCGGTAAGCCATGTCACAGGGAAGTGGCTGGTTTGTTTCTCTCTTTTTTTTTTTTTTTGATGTTTCCTTTAAGCAAATGTTTTTCTGGTGGTTTGGGGTGGGGAGGTTTTTGTTTTATGTTTAGCTTAGACTTCAAAAATACTTCAATTGATTGCCATGATAGTCTCCTAAGTTCATGATCCTCTGTCATCATTAGTCCATATATGACCCTTCTTTATATTTGATTTTTTTCCCCTTTAGTCTTTATTCCTGATCCAGTTTCTTCCTTCTCTACCCATAGGTAGCCATTCTTGGTTACTTTATGTGTTCTCCCAAGCCATCTTCCATGCATTTATTTAGATATATGTGTGTCCATGTACAATCTATAGTGTTGTTAGTATGTGTAGCTTTTTTTCCTTTTTTAACATGAAAGATACTGTGTTGTACATCTCATTCTATTTCTTTTTTCACTCGGTATTATTTTTGAGATCTATCCATATTCATATGTGGTTCATTCCTCATTACTGCTGGATTATATTTCATCAAATACTAATATCACCATACTTCGTTTATTGATTGATAGATAGTTGTTTCCAGTCCCTGAGTATTACAAACAGTGCTGCAGGGAATATCTTCATAGATCTCTCTTTGGCTTTGTGTTCCTGTGTCAGTTTATCTGAAGTGTATGATCAGGAGTAGAATTGCTGGATCCTATAAAAGATGCACATAGGTTTTTCACCAAATATTGCCAGATTTCTCTAGATTATATCTATACTAATTTTTAGTCCTGTGAACAAATGCATAAGGATTTCTATTTCTTCATATTATTGTCACTACTGATGCCATATAACTTCTTCATTTTTGCCAATCTATTAGGCTTTAAGAAGTATCTTCTCTTTTAATTTGCATTTGACTACAGATGAGATTGAATATCTATTTTATACATATTAGACATTTGTTTTCTCATTCTCTCAAGTGCCTTATTTATCTTGCAAATATTCTTTTAAGTTACTTGTTTTTCTTGCTGATTACAGAAGTTTCTTGTCAGATACATGTGTGTATACATACATACAGAGCAATTTTTTTTATTTGTGTGTATCAAATATCTTTTCCACCTGTTATAATTTTTTAAACTTTATATACAGTATCTTTGTTGAACAATAGTCTTTCATTTCACTGATCTTTTATTATAAATTCATACAGAAAAGTTGGAAGAAAGTATGGTAAATACCCATATGACCACCACTTAAATTCAAAAATTAATATATTACTATACTTTATCTTATATATATTAATATACTTTATCTCATATGACTACCCATATATACATCTCTAGCCATCCATTTATGCATTCCTATTACAGATAACACTATACTTCACCCTTAACCAAGTTTAATTTTAGTTTTTTCAAACCCATCACATTTTGCCTTTTTGGTGTGTGCTTTGGGGATCTTATTTAATAAATTCATCCCTATTCCTGGCTCATAAAGATATTTTTCTACATTTTTGTATAGTTTCATAATGTTACCTTCCATGTCAGGTCTTTCTATAGTGTGTATTTATTCTGTATATGCTAAGAAAGTATCTAATTTTATTTTCTCTACATAATAAGCCAGTCTCCCCAGCTCCACTTTATTAAATGATCTCTTGTTTCCTTAGTGATTTGTATTACCACCTTTCCTATGTACCAAGTTCCTATATATACATGAGTCCATTCCTGGATTTTATTTGTTCCATTGTTTATTTGATCCTTTGCCGGGATCACATTGTTTCAATTATTAAGAGTTGTAATTTGCCTTAATAACAGGTAAGGTAAATCTCTGCTGTTTGCTTTTCTTGTTTCAGACTTATACTAGCTATTCCTGAACCACGTGAACTTTTATTCTTCCATATATAATTTAGAATTAGTCCAGTTTCCACAAAATTTTGTTGGATTTTTTTTTGCAGTGAATTGAAATTATAATTTGGCGAAGTTAATTTAACTTTATCATGTCTTCCTTTTCAAAGATAATAATTTAATTCAGCTTTCTTCCTTTATGCGTAAATTTTTTTCCATATGTCTTTTGCATTTTAAATTAATTCCTAGGTACTTGATATATATTGTTGTGGTTATGGGTGATATTCTATTTTCTATTACACTGTCTCATTGTTTATTTGCTGATGTAGAAGAAGTAGGTTTTTGTGCAAAGAGTAAGTCAGTCCTACAAGTAACCAGAGGGTTATAGATCATTGAGCTTTATAACTGGGCAGACCTTAGTTTGATTTCTGGCTCTGGCACTTTTTGGTTTGGATAAGTCACTTTAACCTTTTAGGGGATCCATTTCCTCACTATAAATGTGTATCATAATTCTTATTGCTCAGAACTGTTTGAGGACTGAGATAATTCATGCAGGGGACTTATCACATGATAGATTTTTAGTATATGTTAATTTTCTGGCTGCTTTTACATTAAGATTAGTGACTTAAGAAGTCTTCCCAATAAGAATAATGGAAGGATTCATTCCTCTTACCTCCTATCATGTTCCTGGGACACAGCCCTGCATTATCCCATATTGAATTTGGAATTATATGTTTTGTTTATCTTTTCTTTCAAAAGTATATTAATAGCTCATGTTCCCATTTGTTTGATTCTCTGGGTTTTTTAACACATTGAAGAATGTGAAAAGAAGTAAAAATGGCTTATGAACAGTTATAATGGCTATCACAAAGACTACTCTAGTAGTCTGATAGTTTCTATATGCTTCTCCTGAAGAGAATCCCTTTAGCCTCCCTGTTTATTCTTAATTCAGACACATTTCTGATAATTTGGTCATCTGATTTCCTATTGTACAGCAGATCAGGAGCAGCAAATTGTAAAGGAAGTGAGACAGGGAGTAGGAACTATTCTTAGAATCAACCCCAGTAACATCAATTATAAATGATAGTCTACTGCCTATAAGCAGGGAAAATGATGTAAAGATTACTTTTAGAAAACCTAAGAACCCAAAAAGAGGCATCATCTAGAATCATTTAATGTAGGGGGAAACGGCTCTGTATAAGTCAGTAACCCATATAAGATCATTATTAAAGTACAAGGCAATAATCAATGTTCATAAAATCATCAAGAACAGTTTCTGTAATACTACATGTTACAGACCTGGCAGTGTGCTAAGTCAGCCTTTTGAGTATGATCTGTTAATCCTCATGATAACACTAAAAAGTAAGTATGCTTAAAGAGATGTGACTTGCACAGATTGCAAAGCTAGTAAGGGGTAGTAGAAGAGTTGGACCCCAAGTCTCTCCAGTTCCCAATTCCTGTGTTTTTTAAAAGTCAAAATGGTAGAAAAATGTTGTTTTAAAAATTAACATAAAATCTGGTTGGAAATTTAAAATTCAACCTGAAAATGAAGATTAACGTACCCTAAATACTTCATTGCCCAGCAATATCAGGTAAAGACTGGGTGGGAACATTGAACATGGCATAATTGAGTACTAGGAGTCCAAACTCCTAAATTGCTTCTAGTAACTATAGGTACAAGATACCTCTCATGAAAGTAATGTAATATTTGGGAAGTACTAAAACTTACGTTTGTGAAACTCTTGGACAGTTGGCCTAGAGGAATGAGAGTCTACTAGGAAAGGCTGATTGATAACACTTTGAAGAAGGCAGAACTTTTAGTCACTGCTGAGGAGGAAATGATAATGAGGAACTCTGTCAGGCTTCTAGGGATGGCATGCAGCCCAGGTGGATGTGGAGAGGCATGCACCAAGGCCCTGTCATTTCTAACAAAGGTTCGTTTAAACATCAATGTTCCAGAAATATAACATGAAACTGCACAAGGTTTGTTCCTCTACATTCATGGGTGAAATTGGAGAATTTCTTCTGAGAATTCTATTAAGCTGTGGATTCATTCTTAGCTGTAATAGAGCATGTGTGTTAATATGTGCCATCTTGATACATAAAAAGTAAAGATATATAAGAACTAGTTTCTGTTCACTTGACAGAATAATTCCACAGTTCATTGGGAAGAGCAAATAGCTTGGAATTTTTTTAAAACAATAAAAGAAGTCTTGGCTCAAACAAACAAAATACCAAAATGTATTATAAACTTGCACTAAAGTGATGTGAAACTGGCACAGAAATTAACAGGTCATTATTTTAGAGCAGATAATGCTGAGTAAGACCCTAGACACAGGATGACAGTGTATGCTAAAGGAAACTTCACCAATCAGTGAGGATTAGATGCATTTTTTAATAATTACTGAGAAAATTGAATTGTTTTTTGGGAAGAAAACATCAAGTTAGAGCTTTGCTTCACATGTATTCCAGATGTATTTATTATAGAGATATGTGTAAAGAAAAAAAAGATAAAAGGTAGAATAAAAACTAAGTAATGATTTAACAGATCTTGAGATAAGTAAGGAATTTTTTTTAATGAAAAAATGAAGAAGGGGAAAAAAAAGCCCCAAGTCCAGGATGTTTTCAAAAACAATGGCAAACAGTCAGAGAAGGTAAACACCTCAATTGCCTATGGCTCATCAATACACCATGCCAAAAAACTAACTGGCTGATAGGGGCAATAAAACATCCATGAAAAGCTTTGAAAACTCCATATAATCATGGCAACCTGGAATTTTGCATAAATGCACAGCAGGGCTGCATATACACTTGGGAGAGAGCAGAGAGAGCCCCAAGTCATCCTACCTGGATAAACACGAAACCTGCAAAAGGTAAAAATAAAAACCATACTTAGAAACTGACCGAATTTTTAATGTATGTGCCAATGTTGGCATGTAGATCCCCTTGGCAAAAATGTAAGGTTTGTTGGCTCAGGATGTTTCTGCACAGCCTTTAATCACTGGCTGGCTAATAAGCTATGTTGATCCAAGGGAGACTTCTGGGAAGTTAGACTTAAAAATGAAAAAAAATTAAAAATAAAAATCTGAGCAAGGACATCAGGCCACACACTGCAGGAGAGACAGTCTTTTCACCAAAATTAGTCCAGACAGTCAATAAACAAATAAGCAAAGAAACAAAGAAGTAGCATCACCAGTGTTTTGGGAGGGAGTCAGAAGTTCAGAGGTGCTACTATCATTATCAAAACTGTCCAGTGTCCAACAAGGAATTAGAAGACTTACAAAGATATACTACACAGCTCATATACAGGGCAAAAAGCTTTCTCTGAGGGATTATGGATGTAGGACACAGTAAATAGAGACTTTTAATCAGCTGCTATAGGAAACTGTATGATTACAGTGACCAATCCGAACGAGAGTAATAAGGGAAATTACAAAAAGAATCCAAATAGATATTCAGGAGTTTATAAGTACAATAATTGAAACATTCACTTGAGGGCTCAACAACAGATTTTAACTGAGAGAAGAAAAAAAATCAGTGAGCTTAAAGGTAGATCAAAAAAGATAATCTAATTGAAGAACAGAATATGAAAAGAATGAATAAAAATGAAAAGAGCCTGTAGGACAACATGAAGCGTGCCAACATATGCATAATTGGTGACTCAGGAGAGAGCAGGGTGGTTAGGAAAAAATTATAATGAAATAAGAACTGAAAACTTCCCAAGTTTAGTGAAAAACATAAATCTACACATCCAAGATAAAAACTCCAAGTAGTATAAATTCAAAAGATGTACACTTACATAGTTAAAAGACAAAGACAATCTTGGACATCCTGAAAGAAGCAAGAGGAAAACAACTTATCACATACAAGGGACCCAGAAGATTAACAGTAGTTGAAAGGTGGAAGCTGTCTGTTTCCATCAGTAGATGAATCGATAAACAAAAGGTGGTATACACATACAATGGAATATATTACTCATTTATAAAAAGGAAGGAAATTCTGACACATTGCTTCAACATGGATGAATCGTGAAGACATTACTAAGTGAAGTAAAACTGACACAAAAGGACAAACATTGTACAATTCCACTTATATGAGATACTGAGAGTAGTCAAATTAAGAGACAGAAAGTAAAATGGCGCTTTCCAGGGTCTCATGGGAGGGAGGAATGGGGAGTTAGTGTTTAATAAGTACAAGTTTCAAGTTGGGAAGAAGAAAAGATTCTGGATATAGGTGGTTCTGATGGTGTATCATAAAGTGAATGCACTTGATGCCAATAAGCTATACACTTAAAAGTTACTAAAGCAATAAATTGTTATATATATTTTACCATAAGAAAAAAAGAGGAAGACAGGGTGAGACTTCCAGAAGGACATAATAAGGAGGTGGCTGAACCCTCTCCCGAATGAAATTACAACTTTACTGGTGAAAATTATTATTTTTTAATCATTAAACCATCAGGCATATATAGCCAAGATGATAGGGACTCCTCTCAGCTCCCATTCTTGGATTATGGTTTCACCCTGGGAGGGGAATCCTGCCATTTCTCATGAACGCCAGCCCTGTATCTAGGTAGGCATGATAAAGAGGATCACCCACCCAGCCTCTACTTAGGGCATACGCTCTAATCCTGAGGCAGCATGTCAAGAATACTTGGGGTCTCAGTTATCCCTATCCCAGCTCAGGCATAGGAAAGAATTTCCACTCTGGGAGAGTCAAGAAGAATAGGAGTTGCTAACTACCCTCTGCCATCTCCAATGCCCACGTATAGAGCGGGACTATCATTTTTTGCTCTGGGAAAAGCAAGCCCCAGTTTTGGTGCAATGACCAGGAGTTCTTAGGCAAAAATCAGGCCATGAGAATGAGGAGCTCCACCACTTCATAAAGGGACTTCTTTATTTGGAGCACAGTGTGAAGAATTTTGTGGCTTGTGCTGACTCACAGGTGACATCTTAGGTAGTCAGGCTAAATGTTTAAAACAAAGGGAGAACTCTCAGTAGAGACAGCAGAGGCTACACACTGCATAGGAAATAGATTTCACAGAATTAGTGTAGCCAAGTCACTAATTAAACAAGAGAACAGCCAAGCAAACAACATCAACCAACTCTGGGCTTGGAGGGTGGGGTCAGTATTCAGTGTTTCAATATTTTATCTGAATTATCCAGTTTTCAACACAAACTTCAAAGACACTAGGAAACATGAATGTGTGACCCATACACAGTAAATAAAACTGGCTTTTGTTGGAGCCTAGAAGGTAGACTTAGCAAAGACTTCAAAGCAGATATTTTTTAAATGTTCAAAGAATTAAATGAAGCCATTCATAAAGAATTAGAGGAAGACATGATGAGTGTCTCCTCAATAGAGAACATCAATAAAGAGAAAGTATTAAAAAGGACCAGGTGGGTATTCTGGAGTAGAAACAACAAACCAGAATGAGAAATTTACTAGAGAGGATCAACAGTAGACTTGAGCTGGCAGAAGAAAGAAGCAGTGAACTTGGAGGTGAACAGATTAATAGAGATAATGCAATCTGAATTGCTGAGGCATAAAAGAGTAAAGAAAACTGAACAGAGCCTCAGAGAAATGAATGGTACCATTAAGTGCATGAACATACATGTAATGGCAGTGCCAGGAGAGGAGAGAGAAAAAACAATTCTGAAAATAATGGCTACACATTTCACGAATTTGAGGTAAAACTTAATACGTCCAAGAAGCTCAGACTTCCAAGTACAGTAAACACAAGGAGAACCACACCAGACATATCATAGTAAAAATGATGAAAGCCAAAAAAAGAGTATTTTAAATGCTATAAGAAGAAAATGACTCAGCACATAGAACCACAAAGAATAAATTTTCATCAGAAACAGTGGAGACCAGAAGGCAGTGGGACAACATAATTCAGTGTGCTGAAGTAAAAAACTGAATTACTGACATTATATCCAGTAAAACTGTATTTCAAAAATGAAGGTGAAATAGACATTCAAAGATGAAAAACAAAGAATGTGTTGCTAGCAGACTTGCCATTTGAGATACTTAGTAAGTTCTACAGGCTGAAGACAAGTGACAGACAGTAACTGAAATCTATATAAAAAAAATTTGTAAAGGTAATTATGTAGATAACTACAAAGGACAAAATAATTGCATATTTCCTCTTTTTCTCAACTTACTAAAACAGATTACTTAAAACAACATGTGCATGATTGTAGCATACAGAAATATAACATATCTGGTAATATCAGCCATAAAAAAGGTGTATGGGAACAAAGATGTATTGGAATAAGAAAGTGACACCGGATAGTAAATCCACAAGTAGAGAATGATAAGTAATTAGGTTAATAACAACAAAAACCGTAATTGTATACTTTCTTTCCTTCTCTCAGCTTCTTTAAAAGAAAAAAGATTATATGACTTGTTACTAATCAATGTATTCTTGGGTTTGTGTAGATATAACATATATAGCTAAAATATCACAAAAAAGAGGGGAGGGAATGAAGCTATGTAAGACTAGTTTTGATATGTCACTGGAATGAAGTTAATATATATCTGAGGTAGATACTGGTAAGGTATAAACCCTATATAAAATAATTCAAAAATATAATCTAGCAGTTATTAAAGGAATTGATGTGTTATACTAGAAAATCTCCACATGAAAGAACAATTTCTTGAATATGAAGCTAAAAGACACAGGTAACAAAAGAAAAAATGGACAAATTGGACTCCATGAAAAAATTTTAATTTGTGCATTAAAACCACTATCCACAGAGTAAAAATGCAACCCACATAATGGGAGAAAATATTTGCAAATCACTATCTCATATGGGACTAATATCCAGAATATATAGAGAACTAAAACTCAGGAAGACAAAAAATATGAAAGAACTTCAGTAGACATATGTCCAAAGAATATTTACAAATGGCAAATAAGCACATGAAAAGATGCCCAACATCATTAATCATTAGAGAAATGCAAATCAAAACTACAGTGAGATACCACTTCATAGCCATTGAGATGGTTACTATAAAAAAATAGAAAATAACAAGTGTTGGCAAGGGTGTGTCAAAATTGGAACCCTTGTGCACTGTTGTTGGGAATATAAAATGGTACAGCCACTGTGGAAAACAGTATGGAAATTCCTCAAAAAGTTAAAAATAGAATTTCCTTATTATCCAGCTATTTAACTTCTGAATATATACACAAAAGAATTGAAAGCAGGGCCTCAAAGAAATGCTTGTATACCCATGCTCATGGCAATGTTACAATAGCTAAAATGTGGAAGCAACCCAAGTGTCCCGTTGTAACCGGCTGAGAACACTGCTGTTTTTGCCAAGATTGTGTCTCAGAGGCAACAAAGAATAAAGCCAGCAGACAAAAGTTTGGAACAACCAGCAAAACTCTTTTAATGTGTGAAAAGAGAAAGGGCTGTGGGGTCTGCAGTTTATATTTCCTCCTGATAGTAGGAAGTCCTACCCTTCCCAGACCAATAGAGAACTGAGCTGATGACATCACAACCCACTCTCAACTGGCTGAAAATACAATGCTTCATTTGCAGATGTCATAACCAATCAGTTCACATTAAGCATAACCAATCAGAGCTGAGGTCTATCAAACTAATTCTACTTTTATGAGGGGCTAAGTTTGATTTGAGGGTTTTTTTGAAATTTACAAGGGTCTTCAAAGAAGCTTCTTGAAACTTACAGTGGCCCTGAACTCTATCTGCCCGCAACCCTCTATCACCTGCCTCAATATCAGCTGATCCATGGATATGCAAAATGTAGTGTCTACATGCAATGGAATATTATTCGACCTTAAAAAAGGAGATTCTTCAATATGCTACAACATGGATGAATCTGAGGACATGCCAGAAGAAATCAGCCAGTCACAAAAAGACAATTACTGTATGATTTACTACTTATATAAGGTACTTAGTCAAAATCATAAAGACAAAAGTTAAAATAGTAGTTGTGCAATTTCAGAAAAATGGCGTGAGAGGTGAGGCAGAGGCCTCCTACAAAACCACATATACAATGAAAATATAGTTAATACAACTAATCCTAAAACAGCAACAGGGAAGAAAGCTGTGCCAGACGGCATAAACCTGGAGAAAAGAACAGATCTCACGGAACAGGGTAACATCCCAAAGCCATGATCCGGTGGGACCCAACCCCTTCCCCCACTCCAGCTCACCAGCGGGAGGAAGAGAAATGGAGCGGCAATGAGCTGGAAGCCTAGGACTGCTGAACAACCAGCCCTGGAGATCTGATCTGGGAGCATGAACCTATACTGCATGGTGCTCTGGAAATTACTGGAGTTGGAAAGCTAAGACAGGCAGAATACCTGGAGAGACTGAGATTCCAGCTGCTTGTGGAACACAGAGATCCATATATGGCTGCTCTGTGATGAAAGAAAGGCAAACAGTCTGAGAGACTTCCTAACAGCAAGAGGGCTGCTAAAGGGGCAAAGATTGCACAGAGCTTACTACTCAGGAGAAAGGACAGGTGGACAAAAATGTCCAGGCGCACTCTGCCCAGCACGTTGGGAACTTTCAGGAGTTTGTGGCGCTCTATCCCTGTGGCTGTCTACGCAGCTCCAAGGACCACCACCACGATACACAGCCTCCTGCGCCTTCCTCCTGGCCAGTTCTGGCTTGCAAAACAGCAGCCCCTGACCTGGCATCAGGCCAGACAGAGGGAAACCCTGCCTACGGCAGCTACAAAAACAAAGCATAGAGGCTTACACCTGTGTACTCGGCCCACTGGTTCAGACAGTGGAGACAGGCAAAGCAGCCGGGATGTGGGAAACAGCTCTTTCCTCCACCCAGGCACCAAGGCCACTCCCCTGTGACCCCCGACATCACTCCAGGGGCTAAGCAGCTCCAGACAGTAGAACTTCTGGGCACTAGAGGGAGCCACCTACAAATATGAAATGTCAGAAGACCCTGGATCAAACCAAAATCCCACAAACACTAGAAAAAGGGCCAAGTGAAACTCAACTCATCAGTCTTCCTGAAAGGGATCAAAATAAAAATCATAAAAATGCTTATGGAACTACAGAAAAATATTCAAGAACTCAGGGTAGAATTTAGAACTGAGATTCAATCAGTAACAAATACAATATATGAAATTAAACATAAAATGGAGGGATTAAAAAGCAGACTACATGCACTAGAGGAGACAGTGAATAGAATAGAAATTACACAAGAGGAATACAAAGAAGCTAAGGAACAGAGAGAATAAAGGATCTCTAGGAATGAAAGAATATTGAGTGAACTGTGTGTCCAATCCAAACGGAACAATATTCACACTAAAGGGTACAAGAAGAAGAACAGAGAAAAAGGGATAAAAAGTGTCTTTGAGGAGGTAATTGCTGAAAACGTCCCCAATCTGGGGAAGGAGATAGTCCTCAGGCCATGGAGGTGCACAGATCTCCAAATACAAGGTAACCAAGGAAGACAACAAGAAATATAATAATTAAAATGGCAAAGAGCAAGGATAAGGACAGAATATTAAAAGCATCCAGAGAGATATCTGGTTGGAGAGGTTGGGTGGGGGCCCGTCTTTTAGCAGCCAGGTCCATAGAGTTACAGAGTAGCAGAAGTGAATGGCTGCTTTTTAGGTGTCCAACACGGGGCTCTTCACTGACAGGAGGCTGCTGGTTCCAGGGCTACTGCAGCAGAGAAATCCCCAGGCACTCACAAGAGCTGGCAGAAGAGACTTCCAGGAAGATGTCAGCGTGAGCAGGGTGGCGGAAATCTCCTCCCAAAACCATATATATCTATGAAAATACAGCAGATACAACTATTCCTAAAAGAGAGACCAGAATATACAGGACAGCACACAGCCTGCATCTGCACCGCAGAGGACTCGGAACCCCACGAGGTAGAGCTACAAAGGGCCCTGCGGAGCTGCGCAGCCACAGCTGTGGAATAGTGGAGCAACAGCGCCACCTAAAGCATGCTAACAGAATCTACTCCCTGTGGGCGTTTTTTTTTCCTTTTCTTTTCTTTTCATTCTTTTTTTTTCTCTTTTCTTTCTCTTCCTTTTTTTTTTTAAGTCTTAAAGAGCCCAACAGACATACGTGGCACCTACCAGCGACCACTTCAATAGCCATGAAAAGACAGGAATATGGTACAGACCAAGCTCACCCAGACCCAGAAAACACCAGAGAGGGAGCCTGAAGGGATGGAAATGCACAATCTTCCTGAAAAAGAATTCATAGTAAAAGTCATAACTATGCTGATGGATCTACAGAGAAATTTGCAAAAGCTGAGGGAAGAAGGGAGGGAAGTCACGAAAGACAATGCAGAAATGAGACAAGCCATAGATGGGCTTAGCAGCACACTGGATGAGATACAAGAGGCTGTTAATGGAATAGAAATCAGAGAACAGGAATACAGTGCAGCTGAAGCAGAGAGAGATAAAAGGATCTCTAGGAATGAAAGAATATTAAGAGAACTGTGTGACCAATCCAAACGAGACATTATACGCATTATAGAAGTACCAGAGGAAGAAGAGAGAGAAAAAGAGATTGAAAGTGTCTTTGAAGAAATAATTGCTGAACACTTTCCCACGCTGGGGAAGGTAATAGTCTCGCAGTCCACGGAAGCCCACAGAACTTCCAACAAAAGGGACCCAAGGAAGACAACACCAAGACACATAATAATTAAGATGGCAAGGGTCAAAGATAAAGACAGAGTATTAAAGGCAGCTAGAGAGAGAAAAAAGATCACCTACAACGGAAAACTCATCAGACTATCATCAGACTTCTCAACAGAAACCTTACAGGCCAGAAGAGAATGGCATGATATATTTAACGTAATGAAACAGAAGGGCCTCGAACCAAGAATATTGTGTCCAGCACAATTATCATTTAAATATAACGGAGGGATTAAACAATTTCCAGACAGACGAAAGTTGAGAGAGTTTGCTTCTCATTAACCACCACTACAGGAAATCTTAAACAGACTGCTCTAGAGGGAAACACCCCAAAGGCTATAAACATGTCACCAGAGAAAATAAAATCATAGCAAAGAAAGCAGATCATCCAAATACTAACTAAAGGCAAAGAATAAAACACCTAGTATATAAAGAAAGCAGGAGGAAGAATAGGAAAGGAGAGATAAAGAAACATCAGACGGCGTTCACAATAACTTAACAAGAAAGTTAAGTTAGATTCTCAGATAGTAAAGAAGCAACCATTGAACCTTTGGTAACCACGAATCTAAAGCCAGCAATGGCAATAAGTACATATCTATCAATAATCACCCTAAATGTGAATGGACTGAAAGCACCAATCAAAAGACACAGAGTAACAGAGTGGATAAAAAAGCAAGACCCATCTATATGCTGCTTACAAGAGACTCACCTCAAACCCACAGACATACACAGACTAAAAGTGAAGGGATGGAAAAAAATATTTCAAGCAAACAACAAAGAGAAAAAAATCAAGTGTTGCAGTACTTGTATCAGATAAAATAGACTTCAAAACGAAGAAAGTAGCAAGAGATAAAGACGGACATTACATAATGATAAAGGGGTCAGTCCAACAAAAAGATATAACCATTATAAATATATATGCACCCAACACAGGAGCGTCAGCATATGTGAAACAAATACTAACAGAAGTGAAGGAGGATGGACAGCAATGCAATTATTTTAGGAGACTTTAACATGCCACTCACTCCAAAGGATAGATCAACCAGGCAGAGGATAAAGACACAGAGGCACAGAACAACACACTAGAACAGATGGACCTAACAGATATCTACAGAACTCTGCACCCAAAAGCAGCAGGATACACATTCTTCTCAAGTGCACATGGAACATTTTCCAGAATAGACCACATACTAGGCCACAAAAAGAACCTCAGTAATTTCAAAAATATTGAAAACCTACCAACCAACTTCTCAGATCACAAAGTTATAAAACTAGAATTAAATTTCAGAAAGAAATCAAAAAGTCTCACAAATACATGGAGAATTAACAACATTCTCATAATTAATCAAAGGGTTAATGAACAAATCATAACAGAAATCAAAGAATATATGGAGACTAATGACAACAGCAACACAAAGCCACAACTTCTGTGGGATGCAGCAAAGGCAGTTCTAAGAGGAAAGTATATTGCAATCCAGGCCTATTTAAAGAAGGAAGAACATTCCCAAATGAACAGTCTAAAGACAGAATTACTGAAATTGGAAAAAGAAGAACAAATGAGGCCCAAAGTCACCAGAAGGAGGGACATAATAAAGATTAGAGAAGAAATAAACAAAATTGAGAAGAATAAAACAATAGAAAAAATCAATGAAACCAAGAGCTCGTTTTTTGAAAAAAAAAAACAAAATAGATAAACCCCTAGCCAGACTCATTAAGAGAAAAAGAGAATCTACACACATAAACAGATTCAGAAATGAGAAAGGAAAAATCACGAAGGACCCCACAGAAATACAAAGAGGTATAAAAAATACTATGAAAATCTATGTGCTGACAAGCAGGAAAAGCATAGAAGAAATGGACAACTTCTTAGAAAAATACAACCTTCCAAGACTGACCAAGCAAGAAACAGAAAAACTAAACAGATCAATCACCAGCAACGAAATTGAAGTGGTAATCAGAAAAGTACCCAAGAACAAAACCCCGGACCTGATGGATTCACCTCTGAATTCTACCAGACATGTGGAGAAGAAATAACACCCATTCTCCTTAAAGTTTTCCAAAAAATAGAAGAGGAGGGAATACTTCCAAACTCATTCTATGAAGCCAGTATCACTCTAATACCAAAACCGGGCAAACACCTCACCAAAAAAGAAAATTACAGACCAATATCCCTGATGAATGTGGATGCAAAAATACTCAACAAAATATTAACAAACTGAGTTCAAAAATACATCAAGAGGATCATACACCATGATCAAGTGGGATTCATCCCTGGGATGCAAGGATGGTACAACATTCGAAAATCCATCAACATCATCTACCACGTCAACAAAAAGAAGAAGAAAAACCACATGATCATCTCCATAGATGCTGAAAAAGCATTTGACGAAATTCACCACCCATTCATGATTAAAACTCTCAACAAAATGGGTATAGACGGCAAGTACCTCAACATCATAAAGGCTATATATGACAAACCCAAAGCTAATATCATACTTAATAGCGAGACTCTGAAAGCTTTTCATCTAAGATCGGGAAAAAGACAGGGATGCCCACTCTCTCCACTGTTATTCAACATAGTACTGGAGGTCCTAGCCACGGCAATCAGACAAAACAAAGACATACAAGGCATCCAGATTGGTAAAGAAGAAGTCAAATTGTCACTATTTGCAGGTGACATGATACTGTACATAAAAAACCCTTAAGACTCCACTCCGAAACTACTAGAACTAATATCTGAATTCAGCAAAGTTACAGGATACAAAATTAAAACACAGAAATCTTTTGCTTTCCTATACACTAATGATGAGCTAACAGAAAGAGAAATCAGAAAAACAATTCCATTCACAATTGCACCTAAAAGAATAAAATACCTAGGAATAAACCTAACGAAAGAAGTGAAAGACCTGTACTCTGAAAACTACAAGACACTCCTAGAAGAAATTAAGGAGGACACTAACAAATGGAAATGCATCCCATGCTCTTGGCTAGGTGGAATAAATATTGTCAAAATGGCTATACTACCTAAAGCAATCTACAGATTCAATGCAATCCCTATCAAACTACCAACAGCTTTCTTCAATGAACTGGAACAAATAACTCTAAAATTCATATGGAACCAGAAAAGACCCCGAATAGCCAAAGCAATTCTGAGAAGGAGGAATCAAACAGGGGGAATTACGCTCCCTGACTTCAAGCTCTACTACAAAGCCACAGAAATCAAAACAATTTGGTACTGGCACAAAAACAGACCCACAGACCAGCGGAACAGAATAGAAAATCCAAACACTAACCCAAACATTTACAGTCAATTAATATTTGATAAAGGAGCCTTGGACATACAATGGGGAGATGACAGCCTCTTCAGCAGCTGGTGTTGGAAAAACTGGACAGGTATATGTAAGAGAATGAAACTGGGCTACTGTCTAGCCCCATTCACAAAGGTAAACTCAAGGTGGATCAAAGACCTGAATGTAAGTCATGAAACCATAAAACTCTTAGAAAAAAACTTAGGCAAGAATCTCTTGGACATAAACATGAGCGACTTCTTCATGAACATATCCCCCTGGGCAAGGGAAACAAAAGCAAAAATGAACAAGTGGGAGTATATCAAGCTGAAAAGCTTCTGTACAGCAAAGGACACCATTAATAGAACAAAAAGACATCCTATAGTATGGGAAAATATATTCATAAATGATGCATCTGATAAGGGGTTGACATCCAAAATATATAAAGAACTCAAGCACCTTAATAAACAAAAAGCAAATAATCCAATTAAGAAATGGGCAGAGGACATGAATAGACACTTCTCTAAAGAAGAAATTCAGATGGCCAACAGGCACATGAAAAGATGCTCCACATCGCTGGTCATCAGAGAAATGCAGATTAAAACCACAATGAGATATCACCTCACACCAGTGAGGATGGCCAACATCGAAAACACAAACAACGACAAATGTTGGCGAGGATGTGGAGAAAAGGGAACCCTCCTACACTGCTGGTGGGAATGCAAGTTAGTTCAACCATTGTGGAAAGTAATGTGGAAGTTCCCCAAAAAACTAAAAATAGAAATACCATTTGACCTGGGATTCCATTCCTTGGAATTTACCCAAAGAATGCAGCTTCTCAGATTGAAAAAGACATATGCGCCCCTATGTTTATTGCAGCACTATTTTCAATAGCTAAGAAATGGAAGCAACCTAAGTGTCCATCAGTAGATGAATGGATAAAGAAGATGTGGTACATATACACAATGGCATATTATTCAGCCATAAGAAGAAAACAAATCCTACCATTGCAACAACGTGGATGGAGTTAGAGGGTATTTTGGTCAGTGATATAAGCCAAGCCGAAAAAGACAAGTATCAAATGATTTCACTCATATGTGGAGTATAAAAACAAAGAAAAAAAACTGAAGGAACAAAACAGCAGCAGACTCACAGAGCCCAAGAACGGACTAATAGTTACCAAACGGAAAGAGACTGGGGAAGATGGGTGGGAAGGGAGGGATAAGAGGGTAAAGGGGGTATTACGATTAGCAGACGTAAGGTGGGGGAGGCACGGGGAGGGCTGTACAACTCAGATAAGACAAGTAGTGACTCTATAGCATCTCACTACACTGATGGACAGTGACTGTAATGGGGTTGGTGGGGGCGACCTGATGAAGGGGGTAGTTTAATTACCATAATATTGCACATGTAATTGTAGGTTAATGATACCAAAATAAATTGTAAAAAAAAATTAGTAAAAGATGTGAATAGACAATCCACCAAAGAAGATACAAGATTGGAACATAAGGACTTGAAAAGATTCTCAGTTTCAGTAATCATTGGAGAAACGCAAATTTAAACCACAATGAAGAATCAGTTCACTCAGCTAGAATAATTAAAGTAAAAAAGACAATGAGAAATGTAGGCCAGACTGGGGAACCAAATTCCCTCACACATAAGCTGGTGGATATTTACAGTGGTGCAGAGAGTAGTTTGCCATTCTTTTCAAAGGATAAACGTAAATGAATCTTACGACTCATTTGACTCCTAGGTGTCTACCTAAGAGCACTGAGAAGATATGTCCACCCAAAGACCTTCACATGAATATTCATAAAGCAATATTCGTAATAGTCAAAAAGTGTTATAACTCAAATACCCATCAACTGGTAGGTTGAAAAACGCAGTTTGTCCATCAATGAAATAGTACTCAGCAAGAAAATCAGATAAACAGCTGATACATGCCAGGCAGAATGTGAATCGACCTCAAAGTCATGCTAAATGGTGATGAAATCAAAGAAGGAAAGCTTGTGGACTAGAGGACTTACCATAATAATGCTGTCACTTCCCCTCAAATTCATCTGTAGGTTTAATGCTAGGTTTTTTGTGGACATAGATGAACTTATTCTAAAATTGTATTGAAAAGTATAGGCTTTACAATAGCTAAAACAATCTTGGAAAAGAAGAAAAAGGTGTAAGAATCGCTTTACCCAATATTGAAAGTTAATAGTAACTAAAGTAATCAGGACCGTGCACATATTTGCTAAGGGATAAACACATAGGTCAGTGGAACAAAATAAATAAACCAAGAATAGAATCACACAAATAGCCTCAACTGATTTTTGGTAGAGGTGCAGAAACAGTAAGGTGGAGAAAAGATAGTCTTCAACAAATGATCCTGGAGCAATTGGACCTCAAAAAAAAAAATAAACCAAAATAAACATTTTGACCTAAACCTCACACCTTATACAAAACTTAACTCAAAATGGATCATAGACAAAAATATAAACAAAATTACATGCATTTTAGAAAGAAATAGGAGAAAATCTTTAGATCTAGGCTTAGGCAAAAAGTTCTTAGACCTTACTTGAAAATTGCTAAGAGAGTTGATCTAAAATGTTCACATCACACACAAACACAAAGGCAGTCATGTGAGGTGATGGATGTCTTAACTAACTATTGTGGTAATCATTTCACAATATATACATATCAACTCACCATGTTGGATATGTTAGGTTTATACACAATCATATGTCAAATGTATCTCAATAAAGCTGAAAAAAAAGGCATGTAAAAATTAAAAAAAATAAAAGTTCTTAGACTTAACACCAAAGGCATGATCATAAAAGGAAACATTGATAAGTTGGACCTCATGAGAATTAAAACGTTTTCTGGTTGAAAGCCCATGTAGAGAAGATGAAGACAACCAGTCGTTAACTAGAGAGGATATACAATGGCAAATAACTACATGAATAGATGTTCAATCATTAGCCATTAGGGAAGTACAAATTAAAACCAAAGTGCGATATCATTCCCTATGTATCAGAATGGCTAATATAAAAAATTGTGATAATACTGCATGCTGAGGAGGATGTATAGAAACTGTATCATTCATACATTTCATACATTGGTTTTGGAATTGTGAAATGGTACACTTTGGAAAACAATTTGACAGTTTCTTGAAGTGCTACTATGCAACTCAGCAACTGTACTCTTGGGCATTTATCCCAGAGAAATAAAAATTTATGTCCCCACCGAATCCTATACACTAATGTTTATAGCATCTTTTTTTTTTAATTAAGGTATCATTGATATACAATCTTATGGAGGTTTCACATGAGCACCATTGTTGTTTCAACATTCACCCATATTATCAAGTTGCTCCCACACCCCATTGTAATCACTGTCCATAAGCGTAATAGGATGCTATAGAGTCATTACTTGTCTCCTCCATGCTGTACTGCCTTCCCCGTGACCTACCTGTATTGTGTGTGTTAATCATAATGCCCCATAATCCCATTCTCCCTCGCTCCCACCCACCCTTCCCACCCCCTTCCCTTTAGTAATCGCTAGTCCCTTCTTGGAGTCTGTGAGTCTTCTGCAGTTTTGTTCCTTCAGTTTTGCTTTGTTTTTATACTCTACAAATGAGTGAAATCATTTGGTACTTGTCTTTCTCTACCTGGCTTATTTCACTGAGCATAATACCCTCCAGCTCCATCCATGTTGTGGCAAATGGTAGGATTTGTTTCTTTCTTATGGCTGAATAGTATTCCATTGTGTATATGTGCCACCTCTTCTTAACCCATTCATCTACTGATGGACACTTAGGTTACTTCCATATCTTGGCTATTGTAAATAGTGCTGCGATAAACATAGGGGTGCAAATGTCTTTTTGAATCTGGGATCTTGTTTTCTTCAGGTAAATTCCTAGGAGTGGAATTCCTCGGTCAAATGGTATTTCTATTTTTAGTTTATTGAGGAACCTCCATATTGCTTGAACTAATTTACATTCCCACGGTTGGATGAATCTTAAGGGAATTTTGCTAAGCAAAAAAACCCAATCCCAAAAGATTACATACATATGACTCCATTATGACATTGTTGAAATGACAAAATTTTGGAAAAGGAGACCAGATTAGTTATTGCCAGGAGTTAGGAATGTGGACTGGGGGAGAAAGATGGTGTGGTTATAAAAGGCAATATGAGGTATCCTTGTGGTGATGGAACTGTTCAATATCTTGACTGAGTCAGTATCAGTAGCCTGGTTATGATGTGATGTCCTATGGTTTTGTAAGATGTTACCTTAGGAGAATTGGACGAAGTTTTCAAGATACCCTCTCTTTTATTCCTTACAACTACATACAAGTCTACAATAATATCAAAATTAAAAGTTTAAAACAAAAACTATGCTAAGGAAAAAAGACACAAAAGACTACATATTATTCCATTATGAAATGTCCAGAAATGCAAATATATATAGATAGTATGTACATGAATGCTTGCCTTGGGGTGGGAATGGGATGTGACTGCTCATGGGCATGAGGGATCTTTTGGGGCAATGCAAATCTTCTGCACTCAGTAGTGTTGATAGTTGCACAACTCGGAAATTTACTAAGCCATTATTACATTCTACACTTAGAATAGATTTTATGGTGTATAAATTATACCTCAATAAAGCTTTTTTTTACAGGTAAGTGTCTGCATATGTAAAATTACTGCAAAATAAAAAGTTTATTTTAAAAATTGAAGTGTTAAAGAAAAAAACTTGATTCATTCCCCTGAGCAAAGGGAAGATATAAAAAATAGAACAGTAACTATGATTGTATCTGTATGCCAAAATACACAAAATTAAAAGACAAATGACAAACTGGGAAGCTATTTGCAAGTTAGGACAGACAGTGTGTCAATATTCTCAGTATATAAAGGCTTTTTAAATACTAGCATCCCAAAACAAAAATGAGTAAATGATAGTCCCTTTGGATTCATTTGTTTACAAAAACAAAAGCCACTGTAGCTATCTTATTCTAGAGATAGAACAGGTAGTCTCACAGTCATCCAAGTGTTAAGACAAGCAGTACACACAAGTAGTAGTGCTGGAGAGGCAGGAACAGGGACTGCCTGCTCTCTCATGGTCCTGTGAAGCTCTTCTGTTTCATTAGCCTCTGAATCTCACAGCTCTCCTTCTGCAGACTGGCAAGCCATGAATTGATTTTACTTCAATCAGCTGTCTACCCTATGTCCAAATAACTGTTACTATTATAAAGATAAGTTTTTGGATTAGCTGAGGACAAAATAAGCAAATTAACTGATGTCTATGATAGACATAGACCAGTCACAGAAGTAAATAAATACTTTGAAAAAATGTGCAACTTCATCACTGGCTACCAAAGAGACAGAAACTTAAGTAGCAAGAAACTTTTTTTGCCTATTAAATAGTTAAAGATTAATAATGAAATCATACACACTGGGGGAAGATAGGAGAAACTGGTAAACAATTTTGTAATATGTATTGAGGATCTTTAAAATGGATGTAACCTTTGGCATAGTAATTCTACTTCTAGAAATATATCCTAAGGAAATGAATAATCTGAGATAAGATGAGATTTGTGTATGTGAACTTCATAGTATTACTTGCAATACAAGAAAAAGTCTGATTAGTGTAAGTTTCTGATGTTAGAGCAGTGTTTAAGTAAACTGATACATTCATATGATGAACATACAGTCATTAAAAGTCATGTTTTCAAAAAGTATTTAATGAATGACAAATTCTTATAGTGTAATGTTGAGTGAAAAGGGTAAGATACAGTATTTTCTATGTATAGAATGCAAGTGAAAGAAAAAATTGAGGCTCTAGATGCTAGGAAAGAATAAGCCAAAATCAACAATCTTTACAGTGGTTATATTTGAATGGTAAGAGTATATGTAATTATTTTTAGTTTTCATTTTCTTTATACTTTTCTGCCTTCTTTACATTTTCTGAGTGAGAATGAACTTGAACTTTTATAATCAGAATAAACCATGTTTTTAAAAATTGAATGAAGTGGAGTAAAAGGAGAGACTTCCAAATATTAAAACATTTAAAAATTTTAACTCTATGGTGCTGGCATGAGAAATGAACATAGAATAAGTAAAGTAGATACAAAGCCTTGTATATATGCAAATTTAATATATGATATGGGGTTTCACAAAATATTAAAGGAAGGATACACCATAATTGGCTCAGTTATGAATTGTAACTAAGAATGCTGCTATGCCAGGTACTATGCTAAGTGTTTTTACATGCATTTTCTCCTTTACTTATTACAACCTTTTGAGATATGGGTAGTGGTATCCCCATTTTAGAGATGAGCAAACTAAAGTCCCAAGGCATTTGCCCGGAGTCACATAGGAAAAAAGTAGTGGAACCTAGATTGGAACCATGTCAGACTCCAAATCATTTTTCTTTGCTACCACATTCTATGTATATAACGTTCTTGGCAAAGTGTCTATAATACAAAAGGCATTTGATAAGTGTTACTCCTATGAGTAACTTATCGTTTGCTGCATATAATGTAATATATGTTTGTATATAGTATATATAATAATGTAAATAGTATTAATAGTAATAAAGATGTCATCTCGTCATTGAGATTAACGAAATTCCTTAGGAATTTAGTAATGCTGTTGCTTTTCCAGAGAAAATCCCCAGTAGAATCATATAATTTTAAAAAATAGCACATGACGACATCACTAAACATTGGTTGATTTAATAATTAACCAATGTTACATGGTCTCCTTTATGCACCTCTCACTCCTCTGACTCTTTGGACTCTACCCTCTCTGTCTCATAATTCATTTAAGCCTGGTGGAATAGCAGCACTGACCAAAAAATGGGGTAGCATTTCCTTTTTAATATCTTTATACAGACTCATTTATTTAGCAAACATTTATTAAGCACCCATTCTACCATGCACTAAGATTAGAGACATGAAAAATTGCAAACTAACATTAAAGTATATACCAAACAAACAAACAAAGAGCCTCAAATCCCTAGGAAATTTAGTGTTCTGTCCTCTGTGAGGCCTTCTCTGATTCTCGAGGTAGATTTAGTCATTCTTTCCTTCAAACACCCAAAACAATCTACTCAACTTATAAAATCACATCCCCTCCATTGTATTGGTCTTTCTGTGAGCCTGCCTGTCTCCCACATATAACTCCTATAGGAATTCCTTTATGTCAGTTTTTCTTCTCACTGTCTGAGTCTATTGCTATTTTGTTCATTTTGTTTTCTTTTGTTTGCACATTCTACATATAAGTGAAAGCATATAGTATTTGTCTTTCTCCACCTGGCTTATTTCACTTAGCATAATACCATCTAAGTCCATCCATATTGTTCCAAATGGCAGGATTTATTTCATTTTTGTCTGAATAATCCATTGTGTATATGTACCACTTCTTCTTTATCCATCCACCTATTGACACACTCTGGTTGCTTCCATATCTTGGGTATTGAAAATAATGTGGCAGTAAACATAGGGTGCTTAAGTCTTTACAAATCAGAGAGAGTTTTTTGGGGGTAAATTCCCTGAAGTGGAATTACTGGGTCATATGGTATTTCTGTTTTTAGTTTTTTGAGGAACCTCCATACTGCTTTCCATAGTGGCTGTACCAGTTTACATTCCCACCAACAGTGTAGGAGATTTCCATTTCCCTGCATGCTTTACAACACTTGTTATTTCTTGTCTTTTGGATGGTGGCCATTCTAACTGGTATGGGGTGATATCTCATTGTGGTTTTAATTTGCATTTTCCCTGATGATTAGCGATGTGAAGCATCTTTTCATGTGCCTGTTGACCATCTGTATGTCTTCTTTGAAAAATGTTCTGGTCCTCTGCCCATTTTTCAATCGGGTTATTTGTTTTTTTGGTGTTGAGGATGTAAGTTCTTTATATATTTTGGATGTTAACCCCTTATCAGATAAATTGTTCACAAATATGTTCTCCCATACAGTAGGTTGCATTTTTGTTTTGCTGATGGTGTCCTTTGCAGTACAGAAGCTTTTTAGCTTGATGTAGTACCACTTGTTCATTTTTTGCTTTTCTTTTCCTTGCCCAGGGAAATGTCCAGAAAAAAAAATTACTCTTGCTTACATTCAAGAGATTTTTGCCTGTTTTCTTCTAAGAATTTTATGGTTTCAGGTCTTAAATTTAGGTCTTTAATCCATTTTGAATTTACTTTGTGTACGATGTTAAACAGTTATTGAGTTTCATTCTCTTGCATATAGCTATCCAGTTTTCCCAGCACCATTTATTAGAGTCTGTCTTTCCCCACTGTATATTCATGGCTCCTTTCTCATATATTATTTAACCATATATGCATGGGTTTGAATCTGGGCTCTCTATTCTGTTCCATTGATCTGTGGCTCTGTTCTTGTGCCAGTATATACTGTTTTGATTACTGTAGTTTTGTAGTAAAGCTTGAAGTCCGGGAGCATAATACCCCCAGCTCTGGTCTTTCTCAAGATTGCTTTGGCTATTTGGGGTCTTTGATTGTTCCACATATAGGATTATATGCTCTAGTTCATTGAAAAATATCATTGGTACTTTGATAGGGATTGCATTGAATCTAAATTGCTTTGGGCAGGATGCTCATTTTAACAATATTAATTCTTCCTATCCATGAGCATAGGATAGATTTCCATTTATTTGTGTCTTTATTTATCTAATGAGTGTCTTATAGTTTTCAGAGTACGGGTCTTTCACCTCCTTGGTTGGGTTTATTCATAGGTACTTTATTCTTTTTGATGAAATTGTAAGTGGTACTGTTTTCCTGATTCCTCTTTCTGCTAGTTTGTTGTTAGTATATAGGAATGCAACAGATTTCTGTCTATTAATTTTGTATCCTGCAACTTTGCTGAATCCAGTTATTAGTTCTAATAGTATTTTGGTGGAGTCCTTAGGATTTTCTGTATAAAGTATCAAGTCATTTGCACATAGTAACAGTTTTACTTCTTCCTTACTGATATGGATGATTTTATTCCTTTTCCTTGTCTGATTTCCATGGCTAGGACTTCTGGTACTATGTTGATAAAAGCAGTGACAGTGGGCATCCTTGTCTTGTTGCTAATCTTAGGGGAAAAGCTTTTACCTTTTCACCATTGAGTTTGTTAGTTAATGGGTTTGTCATATATGGCCTTTATTTTGTTGAGGTACATTCCCTATATATACATTTTGTTGAGAGTTTTCATTATGAATGGATGTTGAGTTTTGTCAAAGGATTTTTCAGCATCTTTCTTTTTGTCAATGTGTATGATGTTAATTGATCTATGAATACTGTACCATCCTTGCATCCCTGGAATAAATTCCACTTGGTAGTGATGGATGATCCTATTGATGTATTTTTGAACTTGGTTTCCTAATATTTTGTTGAGTTTTGCATCTGTTCATCAGCAATATTGGTCTATAATTTTCTTTTTCTGTGGTGTCTTTGGTTTTGGTATTAGAGTGATGCTGGCCTCATAGAATAAGTTTGGAAGTATTCCCTCCTCCTCTAGATTTTGGAATACTTCAATAAAGATGTGTATTAGCTCTTCTTTAAACTTTTGGTGGAATTTACCTGTGAAGCCATGTTGCCCTGGACTTTTGTTTGTTGGGAGTTTTTTGATTACCAGTTCAATTTCATTACTGTTGTTTAATCTGTTTAGCTTTTCTGTTTCTTGGGTTTTTCTATGAATTCGTCCATATCCTCTAGGTTGTCAAATTTATTGGCATGTAATTTTTCATAGAATACTCTAATTCTTTGTTTTTCTGTGGTGTCCATAATGATTTTTCTTTTCTCATTTCTGATTCTGTTTATGTGTGTAGACTCTCTTTTTTTCTTGATAAGTCTGGCTAGGAGTTTATCTATTTTGTTTATTTTTTTCAAAGAACCAGCTCTTGGTTTCATTAATTATTTCCATTGTTTTATTCTTCTCATTTTTATTTATTTCTTCTCTGATCTTTATTATGTCCCTTCTGTGTACTTTGGGTTTCACTTGTTCTTTTTCTAGTTTTCTTTAATTGGGAGTTTAAACTGCTCATTTGGGATTGTTATTGTTTCTTGAGGTAGGCCTGTATTGCTATTAGGACTGCATTTGCAGCATCCCACATACTTTGACCTGTTGTATTTTTGTTTTCATTTGTCTCCATGTATTGTTTGATTTCCTCTTTGATTCATTCATTGACCCATTGGTTACTTAGAAGAATATTGTTTAGGCCTCCATGTGTTTGTGTTTTTTTTGTGGTTTTCTTCATGTAATTGATTCCTGCTTTCATACCATTGTGATCTGAACAGATGCTAGATACGATTTCAGTCTTTTTTAATTTATTGAGGCTCTGTTTGTGTCCTAATATGTGATCTATTCTGGAGAATGTTCCATGTGCACTTGGGAAAAATGTGTATCCTGCTACTTTTGGGTGGAATGTTCTGTACATACCTGTTAAGTCCTGATGTAATGTGTCATTCAATGCCTGTTTCTTTATTTATTTTCTGTCTGGATAATGTGTCCATTGATGTAAATGGGGTGTTACAATCCCCTAATATGATTGTATTGCTGTCTTTTTCTCCCTTTAGGTCTGTTAATAATTTGTTTTATATATTTAGGTGCTCCTATGTTTGGTGCATAGATATTTATAATGGTTATGTCCTCTTCTTGGACTGACCCCTTGGTCTCTTGTTCCTTTTTTTTTTTTTTTTTTTTGCTATTTTGTCTAAGTACTGCTACCCCTGCTTTTTCCTCCCTCTTATTTGCATGGATTATCTTTTTCCATCCCTTCACTTTCAGTCTATGTATGTCTTTAGGTCTGGAATGATTGTCTTGTAGGCAGCATATAGACAGATAGTTCTTATTTCTTTATGCATTCTGCCAGCTTATGTCTTGATTGATGCATTTAGTCCATTTACATTTAAGGTAATTATTGATAGGTTGTACTTACTCCCGTTTTATGAATTGTTTTCTGGTTTTTGTAGTTCCTCTCTTCTCTTATACTCTTCTCTGGTTATTTGATGTTTTTTTTTAGTGTTATGCTTGGATTCCTTTTTAAAAAGTTTTGTGTCTCTATTATAGGCTTTAGGCTTGTTACTATAAGATTTATATCTATATATAGATACAGAGCAAATCTACTTCAAACACAGTCTAAAATTACTATTTTATTCTTCCTCATCTTTATGTATAAGATTTCTTAATCTATATCTTTTATTGACCCCTTGACTGATTTTCTGTATAGTTGATTTTACTATTTTTTTAACCTCCTACTTGCTTAGTATAAGTAATTGGTCTACTTCCTTTACTGTAGGTTTTTTTCAATATGAAGAATATTTAGGCTTAAGAACATTTCCATCTACAGAAGTTGCTTTAACATATCCTGTAAGACTCTTTAATGGTGGTGAATTCTTTTACCTTTAATTTATCTGAGAAAGTTAGTCTTTCCTTCAATTCTGAATGAAGTAACTGTCTGCCTCTCTTTTGCTGCTTTTAAGATTCTCTCTTTATCTTTAATCTTTGCCATTTTAATTACTATATGTATTGGTGTTGTTTTCCTGATGTTCCTTTTGTTAAGGGCTGCTGTGCTTCTTGGGCCTAGGTATCTGTTTGCTTCCCCAGATTAGGGAAGTTTTCAGCTATTATTTCTTCAAAGAGACTTTCTATTCCTTTGTTTCTCTTCTTCTTCTGGGACCCCTATTATGCAAATACTGTTTCATTTGGAGTTGTCACACAGCTCTCTTGGAATCCTCTTGTTTCTAGAGATTGTATTTTCTCTCTGTTCCTCAGGTTGGTTGTTTTCTTGTTCTCTGTTTTCCATCTCATTGATTATTTCCTGTACTTACAGCAGTTTGCTATTCATTCCCTTCATAGTATTTTTCATTTCAGTTATTGTGTTCTTCAGTTCTGAGTGTCTCTCTTCCAAATTGTCTCTTTGTTGAAGTCCTCCCTGAGATCAATTCTTTTCCCCAGGTCAGTAAGCATCTCTATGACTGTTATTTTGAAATCTTTATCCTGAAGATTGCTAATCTCCATTTCATTTAGCCCTTTTTCTAGTGTCTTACCTTATTTTGTTTGGAACATATTCTTCTGCTTCCTCATTTTGTCTAGGTTTCTGTTTCTTCCTTTGTATTAAATAGATCAGCAATATCTCCTGGTCTAGAAAGTAATGGCTTTATGAAGTAGGCATCCTGTGATGTCCAGAAGAAGCAAGACCCTGCTCACCAGTACCTGGTTCTCTTTTGAGGCAGAGCCACAGTTGCTGTTTGTGGGCTGTGGGCAGGGTCTGTCTTTCTGCCTGTCTTCAGGTGGTGGCTGATCTGCCAGCAGAGCTGACAGCTCACCTCTGCATGCCCTTTGTGTGCTGTTCAGCACTTCTGCTGGCATTTGTTTTGGGTCAGGCTGCCCTCTGCCTGCTAGTCAGCAATGGTGGCCACTGCCTGCCCCAGTTGGGCAGGGGAACATGGCCAAAGGGCTGAGCCACCAGTGAGGGAGTGTTTGGAGCTGGCTTTCATGAGCGTCTGACCATTTAGGCTGAATGATAGCTAGGAAACATTGTCCACCTGCCCTTTTTCCTCTGGAGAGAGCTCCCTCTAACCTCCACCCCTCTGGCACACTTCCCACTGCTGGTAAATCTTTCAAACTGCCCTCTCTGTGTTAGGTCTCAGTGGGACCAATGGAATATACCTGTCCTCCACAAGTTATAGGATTCTAACTTTCCCTTGTCTCTGGCCCCGTTAATTACCAAAGGGCAATGCAATGTGGACTCCTGTTCCCAGAGAAGATATTGAGGGCCCAGGTGTGCAGGATTCCTGAGGGCTTAGCCCTCCCTGCTGTTTCTCTCCCTCCCACTTATAGTCTGGGAAGGGGCAAGAGCTTTGGTCCCAACTGATCATGGCTCTGCCTCTTTACCCTTCTCCATGTGGTTCTCTCTCTTTCAGCATGTGTGGGTGGTTTGTTCTGCAGTCTTCAGGTCATTTTCTGGGTTAGCTGTATTTGCTGTAGAGGGGGTTTTGCCTTGCCTTCTTACTCTGCTATCTTTTCTCCTCTTTCCAACTCCAGTAATTATGAGTGATAATTATCTTGTGGGCCTTCAGGGAACTAAGGACATAGACTTTGTACTAGAGTATTTCTATTTTGTTTTCATCTCTCTCAGCCTCTTTGCATTCTCAGTGCCTAGAACAAGAAAGCATATTCAGTGTACAAAATTCAGTTAAAACACTTAACAATGACTACTTACTCATTCAATTAGTGGATTTCCTATCTCAGTGAATGGCCCCATCATCTAGCCATCAGCCCAAGCCACAATTCTAGGAATCTTCACTTCTTCCCTTTCCTTTGTCCCCTTCCCATAAAATTCACAACCAGGTCCTTTGGATTTACCTCCTTAATAGCTCTTGTCTTTGTTCCCTGGCCCTCAGCCAGTGTTTTCCCTCAGCCAGTGTTTGTTTAGACTGCTTTGGTCACGGGTTTGCTGCAGTTGCCTCCCAAGTGGTATCGTGCTTCTTATCTCTTACCCCCTGAGCCTGTCAGTATCAAACCCATCAATATCACTCTCCTGCTGTGTGTCTTAATCCTTAAGTGCCTTCTCATATTTTCAAGATGAAAGTCCAAATTCCTTAATACTGTTTTTGAGACCCTTCATGATCTGGTCTACTTTCTTCCCACTCCCCAATTTTATTATGAAATAATTGGCATACATCACTATAAATTTCAGGTGTATAGCATGATGGTCTGATTTGCATATATTGTGAAATGATTGCCACAAGTAGATTTAGTTAACATCCATCATCTCATATAAATACAATAAAAAGAAAAAAAGAGAAAGTTCTCCTTGTGATAAGAACTCTTAGGATTTACTCTCTTAACAACCTTCCTATATATAATACAGCAGTGTTAACTGATTGTGTGTGCAGTTTCTTTATTCATTCATCCATCATTGGACACTAAGGTTATTTCCATGTCTTGGTTATTGTAAATAATGCTGCAGTGAACATGGGGGTGCAGTTTTCTTTTTGAGTTAGTGTTTTTGTTTCCTTTGAATATATTCTCAGAAGTGGAATTGTTGGATCATATGGTAGTTCTGTTTTTAATTTATTGAGGAACCTGCTTACCTCTATCATTATGGAACTTGGTATATCATTCTGAACTCCACACCTCCATGCCTTCATACATACTGTTCCCTCAACCTAGAATGTCCTTTCCCCACCTTTTGTCTCACATCTTTCTATGGGGCCTTTGAAACTCAGCTACTGCTGACTATTTTTCAGGGTGCCCTCACTGACTCTTCCAGCCATGGCTCCCTTTTAGCACCCTGGGCATTCTGTCTTCCTCCTTAACACATTGTCTTATCATTGTTGATGTATGTATCTGTCTCCTATACCACCCAGACTGCAAGTAACCAAGGCAGATACTCTTTTACTTTATTCTGCTGGAATTGCCAAAACCTAGCCTCAGGTATGGCCCATGATAGGTTTTTGTCTTAATAAGTGTAAAATAAATAAACAAGCTTTTGCAGCTTAATAATGATCCTTTATTTTCTAGGTACATGGTTCAGTGGCCTGGTGGCCGAATCCTGCATCGTCATGAGCTAGACACCTTCCTTGCACAGGCAGTATCTACCCAACTTTATGAACCAGATCAACTTCAAGAACTCAAGGTGATTTGGTCTACTCGTTTAAATTCTTTCTTTTATGAGTTCATAGCTTTTGTTTAGGTCTTTCTCCTCGAGCTGGCAAGAAGAGTAAGTTCTGCAGGTAAATACTTAATTTGCTTTGGTCAAATATTTATGTCTGTTAGTAAAACCAAGAATGTCCCCCAACACTGCTCCTATACTGATGGGTGTTAATGGACAGAAAAGAAGGATATTGTACAAGACATGTAAGTCATGGTCCATAGACCACAGTGAGGTTTCTGACTCTTGCAAGATATACTATAGGGGACTTTCCCTGTTTGTCTCTGAGTAAATGTCTAGCCTCCCTTTTCAGTAATACTTATTGGGTGTTAGAAATCTAGAAAAGCACAAGGAAGAAAGAAATCCACTACATAGCAGGTTGGAGGGTAGCTCTGAAGTCAGACTGCTTGGTTTTGAATATTAGTTTCATTACTTCCTAGCTTGCATAACCTCTCTAGCTAGAGTGTCCTTACTTGTAGGATTATGAGGATATTAAATTAAGTAATACATGCAAAATACTTAGAACAGTGTCTCGCATATTTTAAGTACACATTATTCAATAACTATTAGATATTAAGGCAGGACACCCCCTCCCAACTTCAGTAGCCACAGTTCTTTGAGGCCTTAGGATAAGCTAGAAGATCAAGTCCAGGCAGACTTGCACCATGTTAATTTTAAGTGAGGTCAACTAAGAGAAAGACAAAAACAGTGTAAGACAAACAGTGTTGGTTCCTTTTTACAGTAAATGTAATATTGCTTGGTAGTAGAGCAGTTACTGACCCCAGACCACACATAGGAGGGGACCTGCAAGTACTTCCCCTTTTCCTTTTAAAGCCATCTAACAACTTGAGATAACCACTCTAAACATGTTGATATATACAGTCTTCCAGTCTTTTTTCATGTATTTTCCACATAGTTGAAATATTGTTTATGTAATTATTCAGTGTATTTTTTACTTGATATAGCACATATTTTCTGTGTTGTAAAAATTGGTAGTATTTTGCAGAGATGTATCAGTTACTGTAGTGTTAGCCATTTGGTTTCTAATTTTCCCCTATTTTATGTAATGTTATAATTAACATTTTTATGCATAGAGCTTTATTCACATCTCTACTTCCTTAGAATAACATTCCTAAAAGTAGTATTTCTGAGTCAATAAATGTGAACATTTTCAAGGTTCTTGGAACATACTGCTTAGTTTTAATATGCATTCCTTATCAGCTCTGTATGAGTGTGCCCATTTATTTCACTGTATCCTCATTAGCATTGGGTATTCTTTTGGTATTCAGTTTTTATAATCTTTTCTAATTTGACTGGCCCAAAAATGGTTATCTTGGGTTGGTGTCTTCTTAAAGTTTTAAAGTTTATGTCTTTTTTTTTTTTGGTAATGAGATCTTTCAAACTGTCTCAGGGAATGACATGGACAAAAGGTACTTATGCACTCAAAGGTCTATATTAAAAGGCAACATGTTCAACTTTAACTGGAATAATTAGCATAATAGGAATAAGAATAGTGTAACTGATAACAGTAATTTCTTAATAGTAGTTTTTCCTTTGTGATGGTTTCAGATTGAGAAACTAGATTCCCGAGGGATCCAGCTTGCTGCCCTCTTCATGAGCGGAGTCGACACGGCTCTGTTTGCTAATGATGCCTGTGGCCAGCCAGTCCCTTGGGAGCACTGCTGCCCCTGGATTTACTTCGATGGCAAGCTGTTCCAGAGCAAGCTAATTAAAGCAGGCCGAGACCGAGTATCCCTGGTTGAGCTCTGTGATGGCCAGGTACCATCATGACAGACAGCTGCTAAGGGCCATCTCTTATCTTCTGTGGGGATGAATGGGCAGGGAGGGGAAAGGAGGAGAGATACTAGGGAGGGTAACAGAAGTGGAAGAATATGTCTGACCTTAACCCAACTTGGTCAAGGATAATCCCAAAGGCCCAGACTCTGATATGTACATGTTAACAAAATCATATGTTGGAAAGCTTTTTTTTTTAAATGAGCTTCAAATTTTCATATTCCTTTTCTTTGTCTGAATATTTGTTCCCCATGGAATACTCAGATATACTATATGCCTTTCCTCCAATTCTTAGAATTTCATTTCCCTTATTTACAAACCTGTAAATCACTTTTGCAAGTTATGGTATTTTTTGTAAAGGAATAATGTTTGGAAATAGAACAGGGTAGTAAAGTAGATAACAGTAGAAGCAAAGGATTTTTTTTATAATGAAAATTTGGGGGAAATTAGGGAAGGCAAGGGTGAAGAGCCCTTACTTACCCCTTTATCCTTTTGGGGACAATGAGTTGAGGGACTAGACTAGGAGCTGGCCAACTACCCCAAAATTCCAAAAATGGGAATTTTTATTCCAATAAAGTTTCATTGGAATATAGCCACAGTCACTCCATTATATATTGTCTGTGACTGCTTTCACACTACAGTGCCAGAGTCAAATAGGTGTGACAGAGAGAATATGGCCTACAAAGCCTATCTGGCCCTTTTCAAAACAAGTTTACCAACCTCTGAACTAGAGCTTACCCTGGACAGGGGTCGTGGTCTCTCATCCTGGGTATGAGGGAGGTTAAAAGGCTTTGTACATGTCCGGTTTGGTTTTCTCTCTTTTATCTAGTTCTTTTATTTTCTCTTACTGTATATAAATAATCTAGCCTTTTGCTGGGCATGCAATAGACCAGTAAATACTTCTTGTTATATTTCTTTTCCTTGAAATAGTCAGTGTGCCTGGCAAGCTCTCAGTCACAACTAGTATGATGGTAGTTCGGTATCATGCAAAGTGGGGGGGGGCATTGTCTTTCCTTGTGCCTTGAGCCATTTAACTGTAGGCCTTGATTCCCTTAATGGGAATAGACTTGTGTACCTAGAGTACCTAATACTCTATCTGAAACATAGGAGAAGTTCAAAAACTGGCAGCTGCTATTATCATTCTGTTCCTCATTTAAAGGCTGACTTGGCATCCAAAGTGGAAAAGATGAGACAGAGTATCCTTGAAGGAGTCAACATGAAGCATCCACCACCTTCTCCTCTACTTCCATCACCTACTTTTGTGCCTCCCATCGTACCCTCTTTGTACCCTGTTTCACTTTATTCCCGAGCCATGGGCTCCATACCGCCTCCCCCTCAAGGAAGGAGCCGGGGGTTTGCAGGTCAGTACCTAAGAATGAGGTATTTGTCATCCTTGATTTATTTCACAGTAACCCATCCAGTAATTTTTGCCAGTTACAGAATCAGCAGTGTCACATATATCTTACCTCATTTACCTTCTGTGCTGTGTTGTAGTGGTTTGAAGAGGAGCTTATTGAGATGGAGGGGTGTAGCCTGTGGAAGAAAATCCACTGACTTCCCAGACCACGCTCCATCATTCATCCATAGAGGTGTCTGGTTCCTAAAGGTTTAACTCTCACCAATCAGATTTACAGAGTAACTGATGCAAAAACCAAGAGCCACTTTATTACTTTTGTGAACTGTAACTCATATGAACTAGATCTTCATGGTTGCTAGTTAGCTCACTCTCCATAGACACATGTACACAGGAGCTAGTGAAGAGAACAATGGGAAGTAAGAGTAAATGAGCAGTGTCAGCAGATGACCATAGGCTGATGTACCCATTTCCACTCTGGGGGTAGACCTGACACATTTCCATAAGCATAGAGAATAAGTCACAGTCTGTGCCCTCCAGGGGATTGCAGTTTAGTTGCGAAAACAAGTGCACACACACATACACATGGCGAAACTGGAGCAGCAAACGGCTTCATGATGTAATAGACGATCATGCTTAGGTAACTCAGATACTGATCCTGATAAGTTGAACAACCTGTACCCTGGTGAAACAGGATATTTTAACAGGAACATTTTTAACAGAAATTATCAGTAGTCTGTGATCAGGTGGGAGTGTTTTTGCAATGGTTGAAGGCATTTGTTGTCTGTTGCTCATCCCTTTAAAAATAATAAAGATGGAAGTTGAAGTTCATCTTAAATTAGGGTCACAAAATTCAGTATGGATGTTTCAAGGCTGTGCATAGATGAGCAGTGTGAAGGTCTGCTCTGTCCAGTCAGGTAATGATAAGTCTTACAAACCAGGAAGCCACCCATTCACTCGATCCCTTAAAGGTGACTTTACAGATCCCTGCTCTCATTCTTTGCATGTTGATTTTATTGTGTCTCAGAAGACAGCCTTAATTAAGGCCATATTCTCTCGACATCCTCACCATTGTCCCAGGTCCCAGTGATGCTTAGTTTCCAATTACTGGTGGTTCATTAGGAGCCTTCTGCCTCCTGAAAAACTACAATAAGATCCTTTCTTGCCCTCATAGGACTAGCTAGCATCCTAGTTCCTTAGACTCCCTCTTTTATATAAACAAAGGACCCTTTACTAATGACCTGCTAAATGGTAAAGAGTTATTAACATTTAGGTTTTTTCCATAAACTAAAATTAAAGGTTTATGAGAATTCTATTCTGTGAAGGCTTCCCTCTGTGCCAAATTAAAAAATTCTGTTATGCTTGTAAGGTCACACACACAGAGAATTGGAATTTCCTATTTTAAGGAGCCATTTAACTCTAGGTCTTGATTCCCTATCTTGCCATATCTTATCGTGAATTAGTTCTGGTTTTCAACTGTTGCTCTATTTGCTTTTTAATTATAAAATACTATTAACTTAGTTTCATTACTTTCAGTTCTAGTTAGGTTGTTTGGCTAATCCTCCAGTGTATAGTGATGACAGATTTGAATCAAAAGTGGTTTTGGCCTATAGTTTTTCAGTAAATAGATCTTCAGACATTCACTTTCTCAACAAATATTTAATGCCTACTCTATGTGGCAGGCTCTGTAGTTGAAAAATGAATCAGCTACACCTGACTGGGTGAACTGGCTATGCACATATCTTCAACCCCTGTCCCTAAATTTTCTTCCACCATGTCCCTTTGTTGTTACCACAGAGTCTTTAATGTAGAGAAATGGAAATAAGCAGAGTAGGTGGGCTGTAGGATCTCTTCTTCCACCTCTTACTTTATCTTGTACTTACCACCCATTACTGCCATTCTTCCTCTCTTTCCAGGTCTCCATCCAATTCCACCCCAAGGAGGAAAATTGGAGATTGCCGGGATGGTTGTGGGCCAGTGGGCTGGCACCAGATCCTCCAGGGGCCGAGGCTCCTTTGGCATGCAAGTGGTTTCTGTCGGTGGGCCAGGAAAGGGGTATGTATTCCAGGAGGTTAGTGTGAGGTAGTGTCAATCAAGGTGCCCTTGGGGAAATGCCCAGCTATTGAATCCTCCTATTAAATGTAAGAGGCATTAATTGATTTTCCATTTTAAAGCCAGATTTCATTTTAGTTCAGCAAATATATACTAAATGCCTTGCCTTAATGAAAATGTGTCTGCCTTGGAGGAGGACATGGGACATAGGACAGTTTAGTATAATATAGAAATGACAGAAAGAGAGGTTTACAGTGGTAACACAAAGGAGGGGCATCTAACTTAAGAGGCTCTTAAGAGGGTCAGACTTCCTAGAAGAGGTGTGTACTTTAAGTGAAAATGGGAGTATGGGCTTTCTGTGTTCCTCATGATCACTTTTTCCCCTCACTTTCTAAAGGCATGGAAAAGAAATGACTGGTAGAGGATCCAAAGGACATAAAAAAGGAAATAAACAAGTAAGCACCTCTTTGAAATTATCTAGCTTCTGTCTGATACTTTTTGTCTTTTCAGCTAAGATGCAAGAGATCAGATCAGGCACTGACACCAAGAAGCTTTCCTAGTTTCTCCCTGCATTTGATTTCATTCCCCTGCTCTCTAGCAGTCTAGTAAGAGTTAGTTTGCTCAAGCTGTTTCCACAAGGCTACAGAGTGTCACCCTTTCCCCTGAGGGAGGCCACAGGATAGAAGGCAGGTACTATGACCCAAAGTCCTAAATCTAGCATAGTATGTGCCATGTGTAGCTATAAAGGGGGCAGAGTGAAGTGGATTTCCAGCAGCACACCTGGGCTTCTGAGGGATAACCAGAGATGATTAGAAAATTAGACTTCAGCCTTTGCTGAATGTGGGAGGGGAGGAGGCGTTGCCATTCTGTTTATTTTTAATGGTTCAGAATGATCTTAAACTTTCTTCTAATCTATGCCTTGAATTATATTATGTTCCCAGAGGTCTTCATTAAACACACCTCTCCCCCACAAATAGGAAGGCCTATTCTCGTAGCCATCTGAAATCTTGTACTGGATTCAGACTGCTCGGCTCCTCATAGTATAGCAGCCACCATTTTTTGAGTGACCACTTTCTACCAAGCCCTCTGCCGGACGTTTTATATGTAGCCTATAATCCTCACAAGAGTCACTAACTAGACTGTGCTGCAAGGCAACTTTGCCATCAGTTCCCAATCCCAAATCAGCTCTCCTATATGCAGCCAGCCCTCACTGCATCTATGTTAACCCCTATCGGGTTTTTTCACCTCTCCCCCTCCGGTCCTGCTCTCGGTCAGGACTACAGCTCTTTGTGTTACAAGCTCTTTCTGCGACCCTCCGAGCCAGCAGAGGGGAGGAAGGCAGGGAGAGAGGCTCGCCCCGATAGGCAGAGCAAGGGAGGTAAGCGCCGGCTGTCCGCCCGTTCCTGCAGCCTCCGGCGCTCGGCGGCCCCGCCGCTTGCAGCCGCTCCAGCCTCTGCTGCCGCCGCTGCTGGCCGCTGGCCACTTCTTTCGCCGGAGACAATCAGACGCGACAGGAAGTTCACTCGAAGGGAGAACTCGTTTATTGGGGCTCAGGGCATGGGATATATAGGGTGAAGTCTCTCCTGCAACTTTCACTTTTCCGAATCAGGCACAGAGTTGTGCACATGCGCAGCTGTCTCTGATGTAAGAAGCGGACCGGAGTGGGCGCAGCTAAACCTCAGGGGGCTTTTGGCGGCCACCCCTGCAGCGCGGCTGAGTTCTCAGTGGCCATCTTTGTGGCATGGCTGAGATTCAAAGGCAGTTCTCAGCGGCCACCCTCGTGGCGAGGCTGAGATGCAAAGGCAGTTCCCCACAAACCCCCATTGTTTAATGTTTTCTCAAAAAATACAGATTCATTTTAATTTTATTTTGAGCCAAAAATGGAACTAGAATGGTAAGTCTCCCACACAAAGCATTTTGTAATGTGTTCCAATGCCAAAGAACAGTGACTTTGGGGTTTTTGCAAAGCTTCTCATCTTTACCCAAAAGTTGTTCCATAAGGTAAAAGGAATTATACCTAGAAGGAAAACTGGTCTCTCAGATAGGCTCCCACAAGGTAATCCAGCCTTGGTGAATTCAGCATGGTTCAGGGTCTGATCTTTAGACATATGGTGTAAAATACCTAGTATTTTTGGTATAGTAAGAGGGGGACTGTCTCTCAGTGGTTGACTCACATTAACCAAGATCACAAAAATAGCTATGCAGATGTGGCTAGATGAGTGGGGGTGAGGACGAAAATGGAGGGAGTGAAAGATAAAGTACTAATTTACAGTACTTTATTGCAATATTTATATGGTAATTAGCACAGTATTGTCCACTTCTCTTTTCCAATCACTCTTATAAACACATGTGAAGTATTTATTATTCGGTTTTAAACAGGAAGAAACTGAGGCTCAGAGAGATGAAGCATCTTACTCCAAATTATCCATCAAGTCAGTATCAGAGTTGACATTCCAACCTGAGCTAACTGACTCCAAAACCCTGTGCTGTGCCAATTCCAGTACAGTATAACAACTCTGATCATTAGAGCTGAGAGTCAGCCCTAGGTCTGGATGACACTAGTGCATACGCTCTTAACCATTTCTACCAGAGCTTACTTTCTCCTCAAGCTGCAAGGGAGGCCATGGTATCAGAGGTTTGCTTGGGGACGAGGAATCAGAACAGTAGTATTAACTAGCACTTACTTAGTTCTTACAGTGTGCCATTCACAACATGTTCTAAGGGCTTTACATGGAGTATCTCGATGAATCCTTAAAGGAATCTATGAAATAGATACTGTGACTGTATTTGACAGATCAGGAAACTGAGGGATAACAAGGGATGGTAAATGAACTTAAGTTCTTCTCAGCTGAGATTGCTGGGGCTACTCTTGTTTACTCTAGAGGTAGTCTAGCCAAGGAATTTCTCATGTCGACTTTGTTTTTAGCTAAGGCCTCCTGCCTGGCCAGAGCTGTTGCCCATTGCCTTACTGACTGTCCGTTTTCTGCTTGGCCAGTCCTCCTTCAGTGTGAGATAATTAATTGTCCCAGCTTATTAAATCTGTTTATGTTATTGTCCTGTTTCCTTGAGATTATTTCCTAGGCCACTGGAGTTTTCTGTTTTCAAATTCTTAAATCACTTATTTGTTTTTATTTTTTTGTTGACTCCCTCAGGTGGCTAATTCTATCCATTGTGTGGATTTTTACTAGTTTGATCTTATTTCCAGATTCTTGGACAGCACTTCACAGTAGCTCCCATGTTGTACAGATTTAGAGCCAAATGATCAAGCTTTGAGTCTGGCTCTGCCATAGACAAATTACTTAACCTCTCTGTACCCTAGTTTCCTCATCTGTAAATTGGGCACATTGGTATCTACCTCACAGTGTTATGAGTATTAAATGAGATGATACTTATGGACTGTTTAGCAAAGAGCCTGAAACATGAGAACTGCTCAATAAAAACTAATAGTTATTATTTACAAGTGACCACACATTTAATAGGTATTAGATTTCCATTATGTATTATATCTTAGTGGAAAAAACAAGGTCTTTGAAGTCAAACAGACTTGAATGTAAGTCTAGGCAGGCCAATAACCTTGAGCAGGTCATTTTACTTTTTTGAGTCTCACTGGTCTTATCTGTAAAATGAACAACAGAATACCTGGCATGTCCAGCCACTTAGGAATCAGAAGCTAATATTATTCCCACTAGCATTCATTGAGAGCCGGTACTGCACCACACAGTGATGCAGTTCATGTTACAGCTTTTCTATAATAGGCACATTCCTGGAATTAAAAGAAAAACAGGTGGTTGTTTTTAGCCATGCCAGATTCTGTGTAATGGTGCACATAGACTTCCTTTCCTTTCAGTTATGTGTCCAATTGTCAGCATTGGACAGCATTGCATGGCAGTTAAGAGAACAGACTTTAATGGCTGACTGACCTCTATCTGGGTGTCATGGGGCAAGTTACTTTAATCTTCCTGAGCCTCAGCTTCCTCATCTATAAATGATGCATCATAGTATCTACCATTTAGTGACCATTTAGGGTCACTACAAGTATTAGAAAAATATACTGTAAAACTTTATAAGTGGTATCTTTGTCATTATTGTGTAGTCATTGCCATTGAATTTTTCGTCAGATCCATCTCTTGTCACCCTGTGTTCTCAGGACAACATCAGAGTGTATTAAGTGTTAGCAAGCTGTGGGCTTTCTGATGTTTTTGAAGAAGTGAAGCAGCTCTCCCAGGCTAGTTTTATGAACATGCTTGAGAATCAGCCAGTTGGGGATTACCGTTTCCACTGAGTATCTCTGTTTTTGGCAGGGTACTTCAGATGGAGTTTCTAAATCCCTGGAGCCTCATCAAGGGCGGTCTCGCTCACAGGTAAATGGAAACAGTGGCACATTGATCAAGGAAGAGAAGAGTGATCATCATCTTCCGGCTCCAGTACAGTGTGCCTTATTCAGAGACAACGGCACGTGCAATAGTGGTAACCGCTACTTACCCATGAAGAACGGGGAGAAGAGCCGTTTACGAGAGCAAAAGCTAGGAACTGTGGCACAACAGAAAGAAGAATAACAAGAAGAAGATGGCTTCTTCGGATCAGAAAGGGGGAAAACCTGTACTTTTCTGATTTTAGGCCCAAGTTAGAGGAGGACATAAATGCTTACCCTAGATTTATCCAGGATTTTTATGGGATTTCCTATTCTATCCATCTTTCCCCTTCCCTGTCTTTTTCTGGGGCCCCAGACTTAGTGTCTGCTTCTTGGGGAAGTTCTGGTCAAAGATGGATGGCAACAGGACTAGCTCCTATTAGGTTGAATATTTAATGCCAGTATACTCTCCATGTCCCCTGGAAGCATAGTAAGACAGTAATTGTCAGAAATCAGGAATCATCACTTAAGGCCCTGTAGGAAAGTTCAAGCTTTGGCTTTCTGAGTCTTTATCATATGAGAGAACCCATGGGGTGGTGGGGACAACTGTCTATGACTTTCTAACTTGCCTTTTTTTCTCTACAAAGTAGTGGGGCCTTGGTTTATTATGATTCTCCATCTCCTCCTCCCTCTTCCTGACTCACTTCCCCCAGGATTTTGTACCACCTCCTCTAGCTCTGGCCTGACAATCAGACTGGTATATGGTTTCAGGGAAGTAAGTTAGTACTGGTTTTTTGTTTTACTTTATTTTTATTTTTATTTTTATTTCTATTTTTAATTTTATTTTATACATTTAAAAAAAAACCTAAAACTACCAATAGCCTTGTACTGGGGGATTCAAGTGAGTCGGTAAAGTACTGGGCAGATTTTTCCTGCCTCTGAACTAATGCATTATTTGTAAAATAGAAGATGTGGTGCAGTTCTTCACCCACTCTCTGCTGCCCACACCCTGAAGGGGTGGGAATCAATGTAGTGAAATTGAGTACGAAAGGGAACTCAAAGGACTGTGTGTGCATGAGTGTGTGCGTGCTTGGGTGTGTTTGTGTATGGGTGTGTGGGTGGATGTATATATGAATGTGTGTGTATGCATACACATACCCTTTATATAAAGAGACAGATCTATTTATCTATACATATTTTATATATATAAACATATGTGTATGTGTGTGTGTATATATATATAGAAAGAGAGATCTATGCTTTCACACATACATACATATATGGTGATGTCCCAGAGGATTTACTGAATTTCCCAGAAATGCTTCCACTGCTATGGAGTGGTGGATTTCAAAGACCACACTTTACAATCCTTACTAAGTCACAGCCCATCATGGTTATGAGAAGATGGGCTTCTCTAAAGCAGACAAAAAGTACTTTCCAGAGATTGCCTGTTCAGAACAACAAACAGTTGGGTTGTCACAAGCTTAATCTTGGACAGAGCCTTCACATCCCATATGGTGAAAACAGGAGGCTGGAATGGGAGTGGAACAAGTGGGCATTTCCTTGTGAAGGAGCAGCCTGACTCAGAGAGAGAAGAGGGATGGGAAGCGATGACCAGGGCTTGCAGCCAGTTAGGCAGAAATCGCATCTGCAACTCTAGGGTCTAAGTGGCCTTAGGCTGGAATTGACTGCCATGAATACCTACAGGAGAGAGGACCAGCATTGGAAAGATGGGATAGGGAAGTGTGAAGAAATCAACAATTTGATTTTACATGCCTAGATTGTTTCCTTTGTTCATTGACATTTTGACTACTGGATCTTTTCATTTGCTTTGCAAGGAATACTTCAGAGGACTCTGGCCTGCCCTTTAACGGTATTCTGTAAAAGGTTCCCAGCCCCTGATGAGGCCAGAATCTGCCCAGGACAAAGAGGTTGTTCCTCTTTGCTGGAGATACTCTGGAGACAACCTTGCCTTTCCAGTTTCCCTCCTCAGCAGCCTAAGTTTGATGGGTGGGAACATGGCTTGCAACAGATGAGCATTGTGTCTTTATTTAGGAATTGAGGCTCCCCGCCTCACACATCTCCTTTTGGGCTTTGTGATACTCTTGCCCAACAAGTACCATTTCTACAGGAATACAATTGACTAGACTTCTAGCAGGGTTCTCTCTCTTCTTGAAAAACCCCATGCACCTTAACCCAAAGCAGATCCTTGGTGATTTTTTTCCAGACAACTGGAAGGCTGTTTGCTCACTGCCCATTTACAATGAATATATCATAAGAGATTGAAAACAGTCTCATACTGGCCCAGTTTAAGAGAACCCATAATTTGCAGGGGGAGGGAGCCCTAGAATGCCTCTCCCCCTGCCCAGATACTTCTTATATTAACCAAAGCAGGATGACAAGAGTGCCCACCTAGCCAGATATAACCAGGAACAAAGTGTACAAAAACCTCCTCTTTGGAATCAGCCTCCCTACTTTGGTCCTCCCTCTTCTTTTGGACCTGCCTGACCTTTCACAGCATGTTGAAGGTTAGGACTTCTATAGCCAGCAAGAAAGGGACTTAGTAATGAACTGACATGGCTTGGAGATTTCTTTCTGGAGCTACAGAGGCAGGATTCTTTTGGAGCTCTAAAAGTAACCAGTCACTAAGCTGTGTTAAATATATATACAACTCCATTTTCTAATAGGAACTACTTGGAGTTCATTTTCTTCAGTTGCTATTTCTGTGCATCTTGAATCTATTTGACATGAATGACAGTATTGTTAACTCTCACAGTGTTAAGAAGGTTTCTTGTTTTGTAGGCATTCACTGTGAAAAGTAAAATTGCTGCTTTGACAAGAACAATTCCAGTTTGCCAAAAGGCTTGCTTTTCTCCCTTCCACACATCTCCACTTCTTCCTAGCCTAGCCCAGGGTGAAACAAGTGGCTTAACTGCCATCATTGATTTTTATTTGGATTCAGTATTTTGGGTTTGGAAGTTTACAAAAATGAACCATAAGGGGCCATATTCCTGCATTTTAATTTGTCTGCCAAAATATGCCATTTAGAAATGAGAAAGACTGGAAGGTGAACTTAATTTTCAGGACAAATTGGGGAAGACAGGTTTGATTCTTGCTTGAAGAGAGAGCCATCGTTCCCTTGAGGTTCCATTTCTGTCTATAATGTGGCTTTTCTTGCACAAAATCATATTGGAACCCCCAGAAATGACCCCTCTTCCTTGAAGGGCCACAAGCAAAAGCACCCTGGTTGTATATAACCACTGATCTCCAAGGACTTGCAGTTCTTGATTTCTACTGATGTGTCTTGGGGTCAACCTATAAGTGCCCCCCACCTCTATTCAGTGGTCAGTCTGGTCTGGACCAGGCCTGACAAAATTCTGCTTACTTGCGTCATTTTCATCCTGAGCCAGTAGGATTTCGGGTGGACTTGAAAGCCCAGGAAATGGCACTTGCTTTGCCTAGTGACATTTGATTTTTGTCTCCATCTTGATTTTCTGGCATTGTTGGCCAAGGCATATTCACTCTTTTGATCACTGAGAAAAACAACCTGACAAGGCATTAGGGAGGGTGGTTATGGTGGGGGGTGGGGGGAAGAACGCTTATGTAGGTTAGAAAGAACGTGGAAGTTAACTGTTTGGTTATAGTGACCCAGTCCGTTGGAACCTTAGAAGGTTCCTGTGGGCATATTAAGTGATACCCTTTCATTCTCTAAGACCACCTCCTTTGAAATGACAATACAATTAGACCACAGTTTAAAGTAGTTTGTATAATTCTACTAAGGTTTAATCGTTATACTTCTTCACTTCCTGATGCATATTTCCTAAATATGTTGGGGTTTGAGGGGAATAAGTTGTCACTGTTTACTCTGTGTCACTCTATATTTTTTTCCCTCTTGTTACTTGGGCATCTTCTTTATTTGACTTTCATTTCCTTTCCCTTTGGCTTTTTGCAGTAGTCTGCTGATGTAAGTAGAGCTCAGTGCACCTATTCCCCTATTACTGCTAATTATCTTCAATATTGTCTGAGGTTATTTTGTTTTTCTAAGGAGATAACGTCATTTTTTACAAAATCATCTTTTCCAAGTTAAAAGCAAAATGTACCCCATGCTGGGGTGCCCATTGTAGCTTTTGACATTGCCCTTTAATTTTATAGATGCACTTTTTGTCCATGTTGGTAGTAACAAATGACTAGTGCATTTTCATGTAAATGAAGCAGATTAAGTATTTTAGATTTTATTAATCTCATAACCCTGCCAAATCTGGTGATTTAATTTTAGTTACTTCCCAGAAGACATTTCCCCTCCCACCTTTTATTTTATTTTATTCTATTCTATTTTTAGAATAACATACTAGGTAAAGAATCTTTAACTGCAAGGAGTCAGTGATGTTTAGTGCTCCCTGATAAATGATGTTACTGACAAAAGAAATTCTCTCATTGTTTTTTCCTGTGTTAATATCTCTTCTCCTGTGCTCTTGACAGTGTGTTTAGTGGATGGATAATATGTATGTCTCTTTCCCACTCCCAGATTCCAAATTCCCTGCCTTTTTGGCCAACCTTACCACAAAAGCTCCATAGTTTATTAATGTAAGTTTGAATGGATGCTTCTTAGGGGAGACTGCCGAAGTTAATGGAAGTGTTCCAGAAAGGAATCAAAATGTCTCAGGAGTTGTTCCATGATGGAAATTGGTTTGTTGTTCTGTTAATGCTGATGGAAAGAAACTTACAGTGCTTAATAAAAGTCTATTCTTTTAGTAAAAAAAAATTGTTAAATAATTTTGGGTGTGTGAAGTTTAATTTTTTCTCCCATTTCTGGATCCCTTTGTGCACATGGGGGGGGACATACTTGTCCCAATTCAGAAGTGTTGAACAGATATTTAGAGGCCTGTTTATAGTTGAATATCAGGGCAAGGAAGGCAAAGTTAGCTTCCTGCTGAACTTAAAGGCTCAACATTTGACTCAGCGTTTCCTGAACTGAACCCATCCTCTCTCCTGAAGCCTGCTCCTCTCCATGCGTGACACTACCTTCTACACAATTGTCTAAACTGCACACCAACCTGTGAATTATCCTAGACTCATGTAATTCCCTCATTTTGCAAATCCAACTCATGACAAGATCTGTTGATAACACTCACTCATCTTTCTGTTTCTCACACCTGTCTCTTCTCTGTCCCCACTGCTGTGGCTTACTTCAGACGTTCTCATATCTCACCTTAATTGTGGCAGTTGCTCCACTGTCTTAACGCCCAACCAGGCAATTGTGAGCAACATTTTGTGTCTAAGTGTTATGTACCTTTTCCCAGTGAAAGGACACATCCTTTTTTTTTTACGTTCTGAAGTCTATGACCTAAGAGACATTGCTTTAATCCACCATGCTTATCAGCTACCATAGCAATCTGTCCTTCTCACATGCTGTACCCCCACTTCCCTAGTCCCTTCATGTGTCCCCTGACCATTTCTCTAGCCTCATTTCCTACCAACCCTAATCCACTCTAGTGACACTAAAGTGCATCCTGTGTACATTAAGCCATTAATGTCCATTTCTTCTCATTTTCTTGTACCATTACCTAGAATGCCTGTCTCCCCTAGTCTCTGGTGCACTGTTGGCTTTTCCCCCCAAGATTCACCACATGTCTTTGTGATTCTCTTCCTAAACACTGAGTAGGAATCCCTGTACAGTCTTAACCATAGCCAGTCCTTATAGCACTTTGCTTCATCTCTTCCCCTTGATTAAACTCGGCCATCTCTATCCTCTTAGCACCTACACCCTATAGTCTGGCATCTGCCCTTCCTATTTGAATGTGGCTGCTTCCAAAGGTGACCAGTGTGCTCCTAGTTACTAAGGTTTTCCTACAGGCTTCATCTTGCTGAGGACTTTCATGGTATTTGGCACTGAAACACAACCTGTTTCCTGAAAATCTGGATTTCCTGACACTTCTCTCCCTCTCTTTCTTTGTTGACTGCTGTTAAATAATTAATTGGGTAATATTTGATAAACACAAAAGGATATATTTAACATAAGTTATGACATTGAATAATGAAATGAGCCCACTGCCCAACCAAAAAGCCATCTCCTGCCTTCCCCAGGGGTAACTGGTGTAAGTTTTACTTTTCATTCCCTTGTTTTCCTTTAAAATAGTTTTATCACATATGTAATTATCCCTGAACAATATATTGTAAGGTTTTACTTGTTTTAATTTTATAAAAATGTAATTTTTATGCAGTCTTCTGCAACTTCGTTTCTCACTCAACTTGATTTCTCTAAGACTAAAACATGTTGCTGCTGTAGCTGTAGTTAATTCATTTTCAGTTCTGTATAGTATCCCATTGTGTGGACATACCACAGTTTTTCCTTTTTTTAAATTCAAATATCACTGATACACAATCTATTGTTGGTTTCAGGAATACAACACAGTAGTTCAAAATTACCCATATAATTTTTTGTAAATTTTTTATTAAGGTATTATTGATATACACTCTTATGAAGGTTCACATGAAAAAACAATGTGGTTACTACATTTACCCATATTATCAAGTCCCCACCTATACCCCAATGCAGTCACTGTCCATCAGTGCAGTAAGATGCCACAGATTCACTGTTTCTCTTCTCTGTGCTATGTTTTCCCCGTGATCCCCCACCCATGTGTACTAAACATAATACCCCACAATCCCCTTCTCCCACCCTCCCCACACGCCCTCCCACACCCCTCCCCTTTGGTAACCACTACTTCCTTCTTGGAGTCTCTGAGTCTGCTACTATTTTGTTCCTTCATATTTGCTTCATTCTTATACTCCACAAATGAAGGAAATCATTTCGCACTTGTCTTTCTCCACCTGGCTTATTTCACTGAGCATAATATCCCCCAGCTCCATCCATGTTGTTGCAAATGGTAGAATTTCTTTCTTTCTTATGGCTGAATAATATTCCATTGTGTATATGTACCACCTCTTCTTTATCCATTCATCTACTGATGGACACATAGGTTGCTTCCATTTCTCAGCTATTGTAAATAGTGCTGCGATAAACATAGGGGTGCATATGTCTTTTTCAAACTGGGCTGCTGCATTCTTAGGGTAAATTCCTAGGAGTGGAATTCCTGGGTCAAATGGTATTTCTATTTTCAGATTTTTGAGGAACCTCCATGCTGATTTCCACATTGGCTAAACTAATTTGTAATCCCCCCAGCAGTGTAGGAGGGATCCCTTTTCTCCACATCCTCGCCATCATTTGTTGTTGTTTGTGTTTTGGATGTTGGCCATCCTCACTGGTGTGAGGTGATATCTCATTGTGGTTTAAATATGCATTTCTCTGATGATTAGCGATGTGGACCATCTTTTCATGCGCCTGTTGGCCATCTGAATTTCTTCTTTGGAGAAGTGTCTATTCATGTCCTCTGCCCATTTCTTAATTGGATTATTTCATTTCTGTTTCTTAAGGTGGGTGAGTTCTTTATATATTTTGGATGACAACCCCTTACCGGATACGTCATTTATGAATATATTCTCCCATACTGTAGTATGTCTTTTTGTTCTACTGATGGTGTCCTTTGCTGTACAGAAGCTTTTCAGCTTGATATAGTCCCACTTGTTCATTTTTGCATTTGTTTCCCTTGCCCGGGGAGGTATGTTCATGAAGTTGCTCATGTTTATGTCCAAGAGATTTTTGCCTATGTTTTTTTCTAAGAGTTTTATGGTTTCATGACTTACATTCAGGTCTTTGACCCACCTTGAGTTTACCTTTATGTATGGCGCTAGACAATAGTCCAGTTTCATTCTCTTACATGTAGCTGTCCAGTTTTTCCAACCGCAGCTGCTGAAGAGGCTGTCATCTCCCCATTGTATATCACAGGCTCCTTTATCAAATATTAATTGACTATATATGTTTGGGTTAATGTTTGGATTTTCTATTCTGTTCCACTGGTCTGTGGGTCTGTTTTTGTGCCAATACCAAATTGTCTTGATTACTGTGGCTTTGTAGTAGAGCTTGAAGTCACAGAGCATAATTCCCCCTGTTTTATTCCTCCTTCTCAGGATTGCTTTGGCTATTCGGGTTCTTTTGTGGTTCCATATGAATTCTAGAATTATTCGAGTTCATTGAAGAAAGCTGTTTGTAGTTTGATAGGGATTGTGTTGAATCTGTAGATTGCTTTAGGTAGTATACCCATTTTGACAATATTTATTCTTCCTTGCCAAGAGCATGGGATGAATTTCCATTTGTTAGTGTCCTCTTTAATTTCTCCTAGGAGTGTCTTGTAGTTTTCAGAGTACAGGTCTTTCACTTCCTTCATTAGGTTTATTCCTAGGTATTTTATTCTTTTTAATGCAATTGTGAATGGGATTGTTTTTCTTATTTCTCTTTCTGTTAGTTCACCATTAGTGTATAGGAAAACAACAGATTTCTGTGTTTTAATTTTGTATCCTGCAACTTTGCTGAATTCAGATATTAGTTCTAATATTTTTGGTGTGGAGTCTTTACGGTTTTTTATGTACAATATCATGTCATCTGCAAATAGTGACAATTTGATTTCTCTACCAATATGGATGCCTTGTATGTCTTTGTTTTGTCTGATTCCCGTGGCTAGGACCTCCAGTATTATGTTGAATAACAGTGCAGAGAGTGGGCATCCCTGTCTTGTTCCCGATCTTAGATGAAAAGCTTTCAGCTTCTTGCTGTTAAGTATGATGTTCGCTGTGGGTTTGTCATATATGGCCTTTATGATGTTGAGGTACATGCCCTCTATACCCATTTTGTTGAGAGTTTTAATCATGAATGGGTGGCTGAATTTTGTCAAATGCTTTTTCAGCATCTATGGAGATGATCATGTGGTTTTTGTTCTTCTTTTTGTTGATGTGGTGGATGATGTTGATGGATTTTCGAATGTCGTACCATCCTTGCATCCCTGGGATGAATCCCACTTGATCATGGTGTATGATCCTCTTGATGTATTTTAAATTCTGTTTGCTAATATTTTGTTGAGTACTTTTGCTTCTATGTTCATCAGGGATATTGGTCTTTAATTTTCTTTTTTGGTGAGGTCTTTGCCAGGTTTTGGTATTAGAGTGATGCTGGCTTCATAGAATGAGTTTGGAAGTATTCCCTCCTCTTCTATTTTTTGAAAAATAGAAGGAGAGTGGGTGTTATTTCTTCTCTACATATCTGGTAGAATTCAGAGGTGATTCCATCAGGTCCGGGGGTTTTGTCCTTGGGTAGTTTTTTGATTACCGCTTCAATTTCGTTGCTGGTGATTGGTCTGTTTAATATTTCTGTTTCTTGCTTGGTCAGTCTTGGAAGGTTGTATTTGTCTAAGAAGTTGTCCATTTCTTCTATGTTTTGAAGCTTGTTAGCATACAGATGCTCATAATATTCTCTTATAATTCTTTGTATTTCGGTAGGGTCTGTCGTTATTTTTCCTTTCTCATTTCTGATTCTGTTTATGTGTGTGTAGATTCTCTTTTTCTCTTAATGAGTCTGGCTAGGGGTTTATCTATTTTGTTTATTTTTTCAAAGAACCAGCTCTTGGTTTCATTGATTTTTTTCTATTCTTTTATTCTTCTCAATTTTATTTATTTCTTCTCTGATCTTTATCATGTCCCTCTTTCTGGTGGCTTTGGGCCTCATTTGTTCTTCTTTTTCCAATTTCAATAATTGTGTCTTTAGACTATTCTTTTGCGAATGTTCTTCCTTCTTTAAATAGGCCTGGACTGCAATATACTTTCCTCTTAAACTGCCTTTGCTGCGTGCCACAGAAGTTGTGGCTTTGTGTTGTTGTTGTCATTAGTCTCCATATATTCTTTGATTTCTGTTTTGATTTGGTCGTTAACTCATTGATTAATTAAGAGAATGTTGTTGAGTCTCCATGTATTTGTGAGACTTTTTGATTTCTTTCTAAAATTTATTTTTAGTTTTATACCTTTGTGATCTGAGAAGTTGGTTGGTAGAATTTCAATATTTTTAAATTTACTGAGGTTCTTTTTGTGGTCTGGTATGTGGTCTATTCAGGAAAATGTTCCAGATGCACTTCAGAAGAATGTGTATCCTGTTGCTTTTGGGTGTAGTGTTCTGTAGATGTGTTAGGTCCATCTGTTCTAGTGTGTTGTTCAGTGCCTCTGTGTCTTTACTTATTCTCTGTCTGGTTGATCTATCCTTTGGAGTGAGTGGTGTGTTGAAGTCTCCTAAAATGAATGCATTGCTGTCTATTTCCTCCTTCACTTCTGTTTGTATTTGTTCCACATATGCTGGTGCTCCTGTGTTGCGTGCATATATATTTATAATGGTTATATCTTCTTGTTGGACTGACCCCTTTATCATTATGTAATGTCCTTCTTTATCTCTTGCTACTTTCTTCATTTTGAAGTCTATTTTGTCTGATATAAGTACGGCAACACCTGCTTTTTTCTCCTTATTTGCATGAAGTATCTTTTTCCATCCCTTCATTTTTAGTCTGTGTATATCTTTGGGTTTGAGGTGAGTCTCTTGTAAGCAGCATATAGATGGGTCTTGCTTTTTTATCCACTCTGTTACTCTGTGTCTTTTGATTAGTGCATTCAGTCCATTTACATTTAGGGTGATTATTGATAGATATGTACTTATTGCCATTGCAGGCTTTAGATTCGTGGTTACCAAAGGTTCAAGGATTGCTTCTTTACTATCTAACAATCTAACTTAACTTTCTTGTTAAGTTATTGTAAACACCGTCTGATGTTTCTTTATTTCTCTCCCTTCTTATTCTTCCTCTTCCATTCTTTATATACTAGGTGTTTTATTCTTTTCCTTTACTTAGTATTTGGAAGGTCTGCTTTCTTTGCTATGATTTCATTTTCTCTGGTGACATCTTTTTAGCGTTAGGAGTGCTTACCTCTAGAGCAGTCGATTTAAGATATCCTGTAGAGGTTGTTTATGAGAGGCAAACTCTCTCAACTTTCACTTTCTGGGAATTGTTTAATTCCTCCGTCATATTTTATTTATTTATTTATTTTTTTTTTGTGAAAAGTGTTTCATCTGCATTTTTTTTTACAATTTATTTTGGTATCATTAACCTACAATTACATGTGAAATATTATGGTGATTAAACTACCCCCTTCATCAGGTCCCCCCACCAACCCTATTACAGTCACTGTCCATCAGTGTACTGACATGAGAATCACTACTTGTCTTCTCTGAGCTGTACAGTCCTCCCCGTGCCCCCCCTACCTTATATCTGCTAATCGTAATGCCCCTTTTACACTCTTATCCCTCCCTTCCCGCCCTTCTTCCCCAGTCCCTTTCCCTTTGTTAACTATTACTCCGTTCTTCGGTTCTGTGAGTCTGCTGCTGTTTTGTTCCTTCATTTTTTTTCTTTGTTCTTATACTCCACATATGAGTGAAATCATTTGATACTTGTCTTTTTCGGCTTGGCTTATTTCCCTGAGAAATAATACCCTCCCGCTCCATCCATGTTGTTGCAAATGGTAGGATTTGTTTTCTTCTTATGGCTGAATAATATTCCATTGTGTATATGTACCACATCTTCTTTATCCATCCATCTACTGATGGACACTTAGGTTGCTTACATTTCTTAGTTATTGTAAATAGTGCTGCGATAAACATAGGTATGCATATGTCTTTTTCAAACTGGGCTGCTGCATTATTAGGGGAAATTCCTAGGAGTGGGATTCCTGGGTCAAATGGTATTTCTATTTTGAGGTTTTTGAGGAACCTCCATACTGCTTTTCACAATAGTTGAACTAATTTGCATTCCCACCAGCAGTGTAGGAGGGTTCCCTTTTCTCCACATCCTCGCCAACATTTGTTGTTGTTTGTGTTTTGGATGTAGGCCATCCTCACTGGTGTGAGGTGATATCTCATTGTAGTTTTAATCTGAATTTCTCTGATGATTAGCGATGTGGAGCATCTTTTCATGTGCCTGTTGGCCATTTGAATTTCTTCTTTAGAGAAGTGTCTATTCATGTACTCTGCCCATTTCTTAATTGGATTGTTTGCTTTTTGTTTGTTAAGGTGCATGAGTTCTTTGTATATTTTGGATGTCAACCCCTTATCAGATACATCGTTTATGAATATATTCTCCCATACTGTAGGATATCTTTTTGTTCTACTGATGGTGTCCTTTGCTGTACAGAAGCTTTTCAACTTGACACATTCCCATTTTTTCATACTTGCTTTTGTTTCCCTTGCCCGGGGACATATGTTCATGAAGAAGTCGCTCATGTTTATGTCCAAGAGATTTTTGCCTATGTTTTTTTCTAAGAGTTTTATGGTTACATGGCTTACATTCAGGTTTTTGATCCACCTTGAGTTTATCTTTGTGCATGGGGCTAGACAGTAGTCCAGTTTCATTCTCTTACATGTAGCTGTCCAGTTTTTCCAACACCAGCTGCTGAAGAGGTTCTCATCTCCCCATTGTATGTCCAAGGCTCCTTTATCAAATATTAATTGACTGTAGGTGTTTGGGTTAATGTTTGGATTTTCTATTCTGTTCCACTGGTCTCTGGGTCTGATTTTGTGCCAGTACCAAATTGTCTTGATTACTGGGGCTTTGTAGTAGAGCTTGAAGTCAGGGAGGGTAATTCCCCCTGTTTGATTCTTCCTTCTCAGGATTGCTTTGGATATTCGGGGTCTTTTCTGGTTCCATATGAATTTTAGAATTATTTGTTCCAGTTCATTGAAGAAACGTGTTGGTAATTTGATAGGGATTGCGTTGAATCTGTAGGTTGCTTTAGGTAGTATAGCCATTTTGACAATATTTATTCTTCCTAGCCAATAGCATGGGGTGCATTTCCATTTGTTAGTGTCCTCTTTAATTTGTCCTAGGAGTGTCTTGTAGTTTTCAGAGTACAGGTCTTTCACTTCCTTCATTAGGTTTATTCGTAGGTATTTTATTCTCTTTGATGCAATTGTGAATGGAATTGTTTTTCTGATTTCTCTCTCTGTTAGTTCATCGTTTGTGTATAGGAAAGGAACAGATTTCTGTGTTAATTTTTTATCCTGCAACTTTGCTGAATTCAGATATTAGTTCTAGTAGTTTTGGAGTGGAGTCTTTAGGGTTTTTTATGTACAGTATCATGTCATCTGCAAATAGTGACAATTGGACTTCTTCTTTGCCAATCTGGATGCCTTGTATGTCTTTGTTTTGTCTGATTGCTGTGGCTAGGACCTCCAGTACTATGTTGAATAACAGTGGAGAGAGTGGGCATCCCTGTGTTGTTCCTGATCTTAGATGAAAAGCTTTCAGCTTCTCACTGTTAAGTATGATGTTAGCTGTGGGTTTGTCATATATGGCCTTTATGATGTTGAGGTACTTGCCATCCATACCCATTTAGTTGAGAGTTTTAATCATGAATGGATGCTGAAATTTATCAAACGCTTTTTCAGCATCTATGGAGATGATCATGTGGTTTTTGTTCTTCTTTTTATTGATGTGGTGGGTCATGATGAATATCGAATGTTGTACCATCCTTGCATCCCTGGGATGAATCCCACTTGATCATGGTGTATGATCCTCTTGATGTATTTTTGAATTCGGTTTCCTAATATTTTGTTGAGTATTTTTGCATGTACGATCATCAGGGATATTGGTCTGTAATTTTCTTTTTTAGTGAGGTCTTTGCCCGGTTTTGGTATTAGAGTGATGCTGGCTTCATAGAAAGAGTTTGGAAGTATTACCACCTCTTCTATTTTTTGGAAAACTTTAAAGAGAATGGGTGTTATTTCTTCTCTATATGTCTGGTAGAATTCAGAGGTGAATCCTTCAGGTCTGGGGGTTTTGTTCTTGGTTAGTTTTTTGATTACCACTTCCATTTCGTTGTTGGTGATTGGTTTGTTTAGTTTTTCTGTTTCCTGCTTGGTGAGTCTTGGAAGGCTGTATTTTTCTAAGAAGTTGTCCATTTCTTTTAGGTTTTGCAGCTTCTTAGCATATAGATGCTCGTAATAGTCTCTTATAATTCTTTGTATTTCTGTGGCATTCGACGTCATTTTTCTTTTCTCATTTCTGATTCTGTTTATGTGCGTAGATTCTCTTTTTCTCTTAATGAGGTTGTCTAGGGGTTTACCTATTTTGTTTATTTTTTCAAAGAACCAGCTTTTGGTTTCATTGATTTTTTCTATTGTTTTATTCTTCTCAATTTAATTTATTTCTTCTGTGATATTTATTATATCTGTCCTTCTGGTGACTTTGGGTCTCTTTTGTTCTTCTTTTTCCAATTTCAATAATTGTGTCTTTAGACTGTTCATTTGGGAATGTTCTTCCTTCTTTTAATAGGCCTCGATTGCAATATACTTTCCTCTTAGAACTGCCTTCGCTGCGCCCCACAGAAGTTGTGGCTTTGTGTTGTTGTTGTCATTAGTCTCCATATATTCTTTGATTTCTGTTTTGATTTGGTCGTTAACCCATTGATTCATTAGGAGAATGTTGTTAAGTCTCCATGTATTTGTGAGCATTTTTGATTTCTTTCTAAAATTTATTTCTAGTTTTATACCTTTGTGATCTGAGAAGTTGGTTGGTAGGATTTCAATATTTTTGAATTTACTGAGGTTCCTTTTGTGGCCTAGTATGTGGTGTATTCTGGAAAATGTTCCTTTTGCACTTGAGAAGAAAGTGTATCCTGTTGCTTTTGGGTGCATAGTTCTGTAGATGTCTGTTAGGTCCATCTGTTCTAGTGTGTTGTTCAGTGCCTCTGTGTCTTTACTTATCCTCTGCCTGGTTGATCTATTCTTTGGAGTGAGTGGTGTGATAAAGTCTCCTAAAATAATTGCATTGCTGTCTATTTCCTCCTTCACTTCTGTTAGTATTTGTTTCACATATGCTGACGCTCCTGTGTTGGGTGCATATATATTTATAATGGTTATATCTTCTTGTTGGACTGACCCTTTGTCATTATATAATGTCCTTCTTTATCTCTTGCTACTTTCTTCGTTTTGAAGTCTATTTTATCTGATACAAGTACTGCAACACCTGATTTTTTCTCTTTGTTGTTTGCATGAAATATCTTTTTCCATCCCTTCACTTTTAGTTGGTGTATATCTTTGGGTTTGAGGTGAGTCTCTTGTAAGCAGCATATAGATGGGTCTTGCTTTTTTATCCACTCTGTTACTCTGTGTCTTGATTGGTGCATTCAGTCCGTTTACATTTCGGGTGATTATTGATAGATATGTACCTATTGCCATTGCTGGCTTTAGATTCGTGTTTACCAAAGGTTCAAGGGTTGCTTCTTTACTATCTGAGAATCTAACTTAACATTCTTCTTAAGTTATTGTGAACGCCGTCTGATGTTTCTTTATCTCTCCCTTCCTATTCTTCCTCCTCCTTTCTTTATATATTAGGTGTTTTATTCTTTGCCTTTTGTTAGTATTTGGATGGTCTGCTTTCTTTGCTATGATTTTATTTTCTCTGCTGACATCTTTTTAGCCTTAGGGGTGCTTCCCTCTAGAGCAGTCCGTTAGAGATATCCTGTAGTGGTGGTTTATGGGAGGCTATCTCTCTCAACTTTCATCTGTCTGGAAATTGTTTAATCCCTCCATCATATTGAAATGATAATCGTGCTGGATACAATATTCTTGGTTCGAGGCCCTTCTGTTTCATTACGTTAAATATATCATGCCATTCTCTTCTGGCCTGTAAGGTTTCTGTTCAGAAGTCTGATGACAGTCTGATGGGTTTCCCTTTGTAGGTGATCTTTTTTCTCTCTGTAGGTGCCTTTAATACTCTGTCTTTATCTTTGATCTTTGCCATCTTAATCATTATGTGTCTTGGTGTTGTCTTCCTTGGGTCCCTTGTGTTGGGAGATCTGTGGGCTTCCGCGGACTGTGAGACTATTTCCTTCCCCAGCGTGGGAAAGTTTTCAGCAATTATTTCTTCAAAGACACTTTCTATCCCTTTTTCTCTCTCTTCTTCCTCTGGTACTCCTATAATGCGAATATTGCTCCGTTTGGATTGGTCACATAGTACTCTTAATATTCTTTCATTCTTAGAGATCCTTTTATCTCTCTCTGCCTCAGCTTCTTTGTATTTGTGTTCTCTGTTTTGTGTTTCATTGACAGTCTCTTGTTCCTCATCCAGTCTTAAGTTACGCCCGTCGATGACTTGTCTCATTTTTGCATAGTCGTTCCTCATTTCCTCCCTCAGCTCTTGCACATTTTTCTGCAGATCCGTCAGCATGGCTATGACTTTTATTCTGAATTCTTTTTCAGGAAGTCTGTGCATGTCCATTCCTTCAGGTTCTCTCTCAGGGGTTGTCTGGGTTTGGAGCTTTGTCTGTACCATATTCCTTTGTCTTTTCATGGCTATATAATTGGTTGCTGGTAGTTGTCACGTATCTCAGCTGTGGTCTTTATGACTTTAAAAAGGAAAGAGAATAAAGAAGAGAAAAAAATACTAATAATAAAAAAAAGAGAGAGGAAGAAAGAACAAAAAGAAAGAAAAAGCAGCTTCACCTAAAAAAAAAAACGCCCACCAGGAGTGGTTTCTCTGTGAATGCTGTAGGTGGCACTGTTGCTCCACTATTCCAGAGCCATGGCCATGCCGCTCCGCAAGGCCGTTTAAAGCTGTGGCCGGGGTGAGAATGAATGGGAGGCTTGTGAGCTCTGTGGGAGTCCTAAATATGGCTACCCTTTCCCAGTCGCCCACTGAGGGGTCCGAAGCTCCCCAGGACTCCCAGCCTGCTGGGCTGAGTGTGCCTGGTCGATGCAGTCCTCCGCTGGGCTCCTGTCTCTTTAAGACCGCTGGAAAAAAAGCGCACCCTTTCTCCTTTTTTTTCCTTCTCTTTTCTCCTTCCCTGAGCCAGCCGCGAGCCACCAGGCACGTTCCTGATGAGACCCTGCGCCCTCTGTCTCTCCAATCTCCGCTACACCGCACTCTGTGTGTCCGTGCTCCTGGCGCAGATCACCGGGGCTGGTTATCTCCCAGGCCTGCACTTCCACTCCCTCCTGGCTCTGAATCCTCTCCTCCCACCAGTGCGCTCAGTTTGGGGAGTGCTCGGGTCCTGCTGGGTCGCAGTTCCATTTCTTACCCGCCTCGCTGGCTGCCAAGTCCTCTCATGTGTAGTTGCCCACCGGGGCGCTGCCCCGCCGGATGCTGAGTCTTCTCCAGTGTGGTTGCTCGCCGGTGCACCACCTCGCCGGCTGCTAAGTCCTATCCGGGGTGGCTGCCTGCCGGTGCGCCGCCTCGCCAGCTGCCGAGTCCTCTCAGGTGTGGCTGCACGATGTGCGCTTTCTTGTGTGTTCTGGTCTCTCTTTTAGGAATAGTTGTATTTGCTGTGTTTTCGTGGATAAATATAATGTTGGGAGGAAAATTCTGCCACTTTGTTCATGCCGCCATCTTCCTGGAAGTCATCTCCCTACATCGTATTTAAATGGTAATCGTGCTGGATTCAATATTCTTGGTTCAAGGCCCTTCTGTTTCATTACGTTAAATATATCATGCCATTCTCTTCTGGCTTGTAAGTTTTCTGTTGAGAAGTCTGATGATAGTCTGATGGGTTTTCCTTTGTAGGTGATCTTTTTTCTCTCTCTAGCTGCCTTTAATACTCTGTCTTTATCTTTGATCTTTGCCATTTTAATTATTATTTGACTTGGTGTTGTCTTCCTTGGGTCCCTTGTGTTGGGAGATCTGTGGGCTTCCGTGGACTGCAAGACTATTTCCTTCCCCAGCATGGGGAAGTTTTCAGGAATTATGTCTTCAAAGACACTTTCTGTCCCTTTTTATCGCTCTTCTTCCTCTGGTACTCCTATAATGCGAATATTGTTCTGTTTGGATTGGTCACACAGTTCTCTTAATATTCTTTCCTTCCTAGAGTTCCTATTATCTCTCTGTGCCTCATCTTCTCTGTATTCCTGTTCACTGATGTCTCTTCCATTAACAGTCTCTTGCATCTCTTCCAGTCTCCTGCTAAGCCCGTCGATCGCTTGTCTCATCTCTGTATTGTCTTTCCTCACTTCCCTCACTTCTTCCCTCAGCTCTTGCATATTTCTCTGTAGATCCATCAGTATCATTATGACTTTTGTTCTGAATTCTTTTTCAGGAAGGTTGTGCATTTCTATCCCTTCAGGTTCTGTGTCTGGTGTTGTCTGAGTCTGGGTGTGTTTTGTTTGTACCATATTCCTCTATCCTTTCATGGTGATAGAAGTGGTCGATGGTAGGTGTCATGTATGTCAGGTGGGCTCTTTAAGACTTTTCAAAAGAAAAAAGAAAAAAGAAAGAAAAGAGAGAAAAGAGAAAAAAAGAAGGAAAAGGAAGAAAGGAAAATAAAAAAGAAAGATAGAAAAGAAAAAAACACACCCACCAGTAGTGGATTCTGTGGGATTGCTGTAGGTGGTGCTATTGCTCCACTATTCCGCAGCCGTGGCTGCACATCTCTGCAGGGCCCTTTGTAGGTCAGGCCATGGCAGGAATGAATGGGAGTCTGTTGATCTCTGTGGGAAGTCTGAGTGCAGCTACTCTTTCCCAGTCATGAGCCAAGGTGTCCGAAATTCCCCATGACTCCCAGCCTGCTGGGCTGAGTGTGCTGGGACAATCCTGGGCCCTTGTCTTCTTAAGACTGCTATAAAAAAAGCACGTGCTCTTCTTTTGTCCTGGGAGCCGGGTGTGAGGACCCAGGTGCGTTCCCAAGCTCAGACCCTGCACCCTCTATCTCTCCAATATCTGATACACCGCACGATGTGTGTTAGCGCTCCTGGCGCAGATCACCAGGGATGGTTATTTTGTGAGCCTGTACTTCCACTGTCTCCTGGCTCTGAATCCTCTCCTCCTGCTGGTGCACTGGGGTGGGGGAGTGCTTGGGTCCCACTTGTATGCGGCTCCGTATCTTACTCGCCTTGCAGGGTGCCGAGTCCTCTCAGGTGTAGATGCAGGCTGTGTGCTGTTCTGTATCTTCTGGTCTGTTTTTTAGGAATAGTTGTGTTTGTTGTATTTTCATAAATGCATATGGTTTTGGGAGGAGATTTCCACCGCCCTTCTCACGCCGCCATCTTCCTGGAAGTCCCAATAAAATTGTGTTTTATGGAAGATCTGGTTGCTCTAGTATTAGAATGGCCCTTCAGAATATCTAATCTTCTATACCACATCTCAGACTACATCATTTCCTTATTTAGTATGTCTCAAGGTTAGTATTTCTCAGAGTTTCTGTTCTCAACCATCTTCTCACTACTTTTCTCCCTGGCTAGTCTCATCCTATTCTTTAGCCTCAACTCTTACCTTTATACAGATGACTCCCAAATCTAACTCTAACTGAACTCTACTGAGTAGATGCAGAGTTCAAATGATCAGCTAGACAAATCCACACATAATACACTCCCAGAAAAATTACAACTCTATATGTTTAAGCAAGCCTTGTTCCCACTCCTCCATTGTTTCCTATATTTCCTCCTCCTCGATCTTGATTCCTCTATCTCTGGATAATGTTACCGCCATCCTCACATCGCCCAGGTCAGAAACCTCGGACTCTTTCTCCATCCCACATGCCCAGTCATTCTACTTCTACAGTACTCATATCTCTCCCTCTATTTCCATCTGCAGGGCCCCCTCTCCCTCTTCCTTCTTCTTCCTCTTTGCCTGCTTATTTTTTTTTTTTTTGCTATCAATGTGTGATCAGTAGTCCAGCAGTATTAGCATCACCTACAAAACTATTAGAAATGCAGAATATTGGGCTACACCTAGTATTAACTCAGTCAGAACCTGCATTTCAACAGGATCCCTACGTACGTCATATGCCCATTAGGGTATAATAAGCAGCTCCCTATTGAGTCTTGATGTGGATACTTGTAAGTCCTTAGCAGTTTATAACCATATCAATGGCACTCAAGCCTGCCCACACATCAGAATACCTGAGAGGTTTTTAATTGTCCATTCATCTTTTTATGATTTAATGTCTAAAAAATAATGTAACATTGAATAGTTGTTTTTTCAATACAGAAATATACACAGATGGAAACTAAAATTGGCCTATGCCCTGCCCAGGTAACTGCAAACAATATATTTTTTTAAACAAGGAAATTTTATCTAAGACAATTTAAACATAGTAAAATGTACAAAATGAAAAACAAAAAACCTCTAGCACCTACTCAGTTCCAACCCCTCTCCTCAAATATCACCACTGCTAATCAGAATTAACCTTCCGGGAAATATTTAAACCTACACCAACATATATGTATCTGTTTATTCTTTTGTTGAAAAAGTTTGGCCACCTTTTAGTCGTCATAATTTATTTTATTAAACTATCTTTACAATCTTTATTTGTGTGTGCCAATTTTTTAATTTTTACTTTTTATTTATTTTATTTTTTCTTTTTTTATTAAGGTATTATTGATATACACTCTTATGAAGGTTTCACATGAAAAAACAATGTGGATACTTCACTTACCCATATTATCAAGTCCCCACACATACCCCAATTCAGTCACTGTCCATCAGTGTAGTAAGATGACACAGATTCACTGTTTGCCTTCTCTGTGCCACACTGTTTTCCCGGTGATACCCCCCACACCATGAGTACTAAACATAATACCCCAGAAGCCCCTTTGCCTACCCTCCCACACCCCTCCCCTTTGGTAACCACTAGTTCCTTCTTGGAGCCTCTGAATCTGCTACTATTTTGTTCCTTCAGTTTTGCTTCGTTATTATACTCCACAAATGAGGGAAATCATTTGGGACTTGTCTTTCTCCGCCTCGCTTATTTCACTGAGCATAATATCCTCCAGCTCCATCCATGTTGTTGCAAATGGCAGGAATTGTTTCCTTCTTATGGCTGAATAATATTCCATTGTGTATATGTACCACCACTTCTTTATCCATTCATCTACTGATGGACACTTAGGTTGCTTCCATTTCTTGGCTATTATAAAAAGAGCTCCAATAAACATAGGGGTGCATATGTCTTTTTGAATCTGAGAAGTTGTATTGTTTGGGTAAATTCCAAGGAGTGGGATTCCCGGGTCAAATGGTATTTGTAGTTTTAGTTTGTTTATTTTTTTTATAATTTATTTTGATATCATTAATCTACAATTACATGAGCAATATTATGGTTATTAAACTACCCCTTCATCAGCTCCCCACCACCAACCCCGCTACAGTCACTGTCTATCCGCGTAGTGAGATGCTATAGAATCACTACTTGTCTTCTCTGAGTTGTACAGCCCTCCCCGTGTGCCCGCAACATTACGTCTGCTAATCATAATTCCCCTTTTCCCTCTTATCACTCCCGTCCCACCCATCTTCCCCAGTCCCTTTCCCTTTGGTAACTATTAGTCCGTTCTTGGGTTCTGTGAGTCTCCTGGTGTTTTGTTCCTTCAGTTTCTTTTCTTTGTTCTTATACTCCACATATGAGTGAAATCACTTGATACTTGTCTTTTTCGGCTTGGCTTATTTCACTGAGCATAATACCCTCTAGCTCCATCCAGGTTGTTGCAAATGGTAAGATTTGTTTTCTTCTTATGACTGAATAATATTCCATTGTGTATATGTACCACCTCTTCTTTATCCATTCATCTACTGATGGACATTTAGGTTGCTTCCATTTCTCAGCTATTGTAAATAGTGCTGCAATAAACATAGGGGTGCATATGTCTTTTTCAAACTGGGCTCCTGCAGTCTTAGGGTAAATTCCTAGGAGTGGAATTCTTGGGTCAAATGGTATTTCTATTTTGAGTTTTTTGAGGAATCTCCATACTGCTTTCCACAATGGTGGAACTAATTTGCATTCCCACCAGCAGTGTAGGAGGGTTCCCTTTTCTCCACATCCTTGCCAACATTTGTTGTTGTTTGTGTTTTGTATGTTGGCCATCCTAACTGGTGTGAGGAGATATCTCGTTGTGGTTTTAATCTGCATTTCTCTGATGTCCAGTGATGTGGAGCATCTTTTCATGTGCCTCTTGGCCATCTGCATTTCTTCTTTGGAGAAGTGTCTATTCATGTCCTCTGCCCATTTCTTAATTGGATTATTTGCTTTTTGTTTGTTAAGGTGCGTGAGTTCTTCATATATTTTGAATGTCAACCCTTTATCACATACGTCATTTATGAATATATTCTCCCATACTGTAGGATGTCTATTTGTTTGATGGTGTCCTTTGCTGTACAGAAGCTTTTCTGCTTGATATAGTACCACTTGTTAATTTTTGCTTTTGTTTCCCCTGCCCGGGGAGATATGTTCATGAAGAAGCCACTCATGTTTATGTTCAAGAGATTTTTTCCTGTGCTTTTTTCTAAGAGTTTTATGGTTTCATGACTTACATTCAGGTCTTTGATCCACCTTGAGTTTACCTTTGTGTATGGGGCTAGACAGTAGTCCAGTTTCATTCTCTTACATGTAGCTGTCCAATTTTGCCAACACCACTTGTTGAAGAGGCTGTCATCTCCCCATTGTATATCCAAGGCTACTTTGTCAAATATTAATTGACTGTGTATGTTTGGGTTAATGTTTGGATTTTCTATTCTGTTCCACTGGTCTGTGGGCCTGCTTTTGTGCCAATACCAAATTGTCTTGATTACTGTGGCTTTGTAGTAGAGATTGAAGTCAGGGAGCCTAATTCCCCCTGTTTGATTCCTCCTTCTCAGGATTGCTTTGGCTGTTCAGGGTCTTTTGTGGTTCCGTATGAATTTTTTTTTTAAATAATTTATTTTATTTTAGTATCATTAACCTACAATTACATGAGCAATACCGTGATGATTGAACTCCCGCCTTCACCAGGTCCCCCCCACCAACCCCACAACAGTCACTGTCCATCAGCGTAGTGAGATGAGAATCACTACTTGTCTTCTCTGAGCTGTACAGTCCCCCCCGTGCCCCCCACCCTATGTCTGCCAATCGTAATGCCCCTTTTACCCTCTTATCCCTCCCTTCCCACCCATCTCCCCAGTCCCTTACCCTTTGGTAACTGTTAGTCCATTCGTGGGTTCTGTGAGTCTGCTGCTGTTTTGTTCCTTCATTTTTTTATTTTTTTATTTATTTATTTTTTCTTTGCTCTTATACTCCACATATGAGTGAGATCATTTGGTACTTGTCTTTTTCGGCCTGGCTTATTTCACTGAGCATAATACCCTCTAGCTCCATCCATGTTGTTGCAAATGGTAGGATTTGTTTCTTTCTTATTGCTGCGTAGTATTCCATTGTGTATATGTACCACATCTTCTTAATCCATTCATCTACTGATGGGCACTTAGGTTGCTTCCATTTCTTGGCTATTGTAAATAGTGCTGCAATAAACATAGGGGTGCATCTGTCTTTCTCAACCTGGGCTGCTGCATTCTTAGGGTAAATTCCTAGGAGTGGGATTCCTGGGTCATATGGTATTTCTATTTTGAGTTTTTTGCCAATTTGCTGTCCAATTTTGCCAACACCACTTGTTGAAGAGGCTGTCATCTCCCCATTGTATATCCAAGGCTACTTTGTCAAATATTAATTGACTGTGTATGTTTGGGTTAATGTTTGGATTTTCTATTCTGTTCCACTGGTCTGTGGGCCTGCTTTTGTGCCAGCACCAAATTGTCTTGATTACTGTGGCTTTGTAGTAGAGCTTGAAGTCAGGGAGCATAATTCCCCCTGTTTGATTCCTCCTTCTCAGGATTGTTTTGGCTATTCGGGGTCTTTTCTGGTTCCATATGAATTTTAGAATTATTTGTTCCAGTTCATTGAAG
>JAQQAC010016209.1:43587551-43637287 GCA_029783875.1 Phataginus tricuspis | reverse complement strand
TGTATTCCTGGTCCCTGTCTTGTAATTCCTTGATCGTGTCTTGAACGTGATTCAATCTGCTGTTGAGCCCTTCGATGGCTTGTTTCATTTCTGCATTCTCTTTCCTCACTTCCCTCACTTCCTCCCTCAGCTCTTGCACATTTTTCTGTAGATCCGTCAGCATGGCTATGAGTTTTATTCTGAATTCTTTTTCTGGAAGACTGTGAATGTCCATTTCTCCAGATTCTTTCTCTGGGGTGGTGTTTGTCTGAAGCTTTGTCTGTATCATATTCTTCTGTCTTCTCATGACTATAGAATTAGTTGTTGGTAGCAAGGAGAGATAAGAAAGGAGAGACAAGAAAAAAAAGAGATTTCTACTAATAATATAAAAGTAAAAGCAGAGAGAGAGAAGGGAAAAGAAAAGAAAGAAAAAGAAAAGGCAGCAACACCTAAAAGAAAACAGCAAGAATAACAACAAAACAAAACAAAACAAACAAAAAAAAAAACAACCAAAAAGCCCACGGGGGGTGGTTTCTGTGCGAGTGCTGTAGGTGGCGCTATTGCTGCGCTATTACAGAGCTGCGGCCACGTCGCTCCACACGGCCCTTTAAATCTGTGGCCGGGTGAGAATGGATGGGAGGCTGTTGAAAGAGAGGCAAAGAAAAAAAGGAAAAGAAAGGGGAGAAAAAATAATAAAAAAAAACAAAAACAAAAAAAGGCCACCGGGCGTGGGTTCTGCGCGAGTGCTGTAGGTGGCGCTGTTGCTCCACTATTCCAGCGCCACTATAGTTCTGGCTGGGTTGGAAACAATGGTAAGCTGTTGATCTCCGTGGGGGTCTCAATGGCGGGCACTCTTTCCCAGTCGCCAGCTACGGGGTCCAAAGCTCCCCAGGACTCCCAGCGTGCTGGGCTCAGTTTGCGGGGCTATCCGGCCCCTCTACTGAGCTCCTGTCTCTTTAAGACCGCTGAGGTAGAGCGCGCGCTTTTCTTCCCCTTTTTCTCCTTTCTTTTTCCTTCCCGGAGCCTGCCGCGGCAACTTGCACGTTCCCGGCTGGGACCCTGTGCCCTCTGTCTCTCCAATCTCGGCTACACCGCAGGCCGTGTGTCGACGCTCCGGGCGCAGACTTCCACTCTCTCCCGGCTCTGAATCCTCTCCTCTCGCCGGAGCGCTGGGGGAGAGGGGCGCTCGGTCTGCTCGCGGCTCCGTACCTTACCCGCCTTGCCGGAACTCCCGCCGGAGTGCTGGGGTGGAGGGGCGCTCCGGGTGCAGACTTCCACTCCCTCCCGGCTCTGAATCCTCTCCTCCCACCGGAGCGCTAGGGGAGAGGAGCGCTCGGTCTGCTCGCGGCTCCAAACCTTACCCGCCTTGCCGAGACTCCCGCCGGAGTGCTGGGGTGCAGGGGCGCTCTCGTCTCGCTGGATCGTGTTTCCGTCCCGCCTCGCCGGGTGCCGAGTCCTCTGTCCAGAGTGTCTGGCCGCCGGAGCTCTGGGGGGGGAACGCTCGGTCCCACCGGGTCGCCACCCGTCCGCCTCACCGGCTGCCAAGTTCTCACAGGTGTAGCTGTACGCTGTGCACTTTCCTGTGTATTCTGGTCTCTCTTTTAGGGATAGTTGTATTTGCTGTATTTTCGTGAATAAATATAATGTTGGGAGGAATTTTTCTGCTAGTCCGTTCACGACGCCATATTCCCGGAAGTTCCGTATGAATTTTTAAATTATTTGCTACAGTTCATTGAAGAAAGCTGTTGGTAGTTTGATAGGGATTGCGTTGAATCTGTAGATTGCTTTAGGTAGTATAGCGATTTTGACAATATTTATTCTACCTAGCCAAGAGCATGGGATGCATTTCCATTTATTAGTGTCCTCTTTAATTTCTCTTAGGAGTGTCTTGTAGTTTTCAGAGTATAGGTCTTTCACTTCCTTCCATAGGTTTATTCCTAGGTATTTTATTCTTTTTGATGCAATTGTGAATGGCATTGCTTTTCTGATTTCTCTTTCTGTTAGTTCATCATTAGTGTATAGGAAAGCAACAGATTTCTGTGTGTTAATTTTTTATCCTGCAACTTTGCTGAATTCAGATATTAGTTCTAGTAGTTTTGAAGTGGAGTCTTTAGGGTTTTTTTATGTACAGTATTATGTCATCTGCAAATAGTGATAATTTGACTTCTTCTTTACCAATCTGGATGCCTTGTATGTCTTTGTTTTGTCTGATTGCTGTGGCTAGGACCTCCAGTACTATGCTGAATAACAGTGGAGATAGTGGGCATCTCTGTCTTTTTTCTGATCTTAGATGAAAAGCTTTCAGCTTCTCGTTGTTAAGTATGATGTTAGCTGTGGGTTTGTCATATATGGCCTTTATGATGTTTAGGTACTTGCCCTCTACACCCATTTTGTTGAGAGTTTTAATCATGAATGGATGCTGAATTTTGTCAAATGCTTTTTCAGCATCTATGGAGATGATCATGTGGTTTTTGTTCTTCTTTTTGTTGATGTGGTGGATGATGTTGATGGATTTTCGAGTACCATCCTTGCATCGCTGGGATGAATCCCACTTGATCATGGTGTATGATCCTCTTGATGTATTTTTGAATTTGGTTTGGTAATATTTTGTTGAGTATTTTTCCATCTACGTTCATCAGGGATATTGGTCTGTAATTTTGTTTTTTAGTGAGGCGTTTGGCCGGTTTTGGTATTAGAGTGATGCTGTCTTCATAGAATGAGTTTGGAAATATTCCCTCCTCTTCTATTTTTTGGAAAACTTTAAGGAGAATGGGTGTTATTTCTTCTCTATATGTCTGGTAGAATTCAGAGGTGAATCCATCTGGTCCCGGGGGTTGTTTTTGGGTAATTTTTGATTACCACTTCAATTTTGTTGCTGGTGATTGGTCTGTTTAATTTTTCTGTTTCTTGCTTGGTCAGTCTTGGAAGGTTGTATTTTTCTATGAAGTTGTCCATATCTTCTAGGTTTTCCAGATTGTTAGCATATAGATTCTCATAATATTCTCTTATAATTCTTTGTATTTCTGTGGGGTCCGTCATTATGTTTCCTTTCTCATTTCTGATTCTGTTTATGTGTGTAGATTCTCTTTTTCTCTTAATGAGTCTGGCTAGGGGTTTATCTATTTTGTTTATTTTTTCAAAGAACCAGCTCTTGGTTTCATTGAATTTTTTCTATTGTTTTATTCTTCTCAATTTTATTTATTTCTTCTCTGATCTTTATTATGTCCTTCCTTCTGGTGACTTTGGGCCTCATTTCTTCATCTTTTTCCTATTTCAGTAATTTTGTTTTTAGACTGTTCATTTGGGATTATTCTTCATTATTTAAATAGGCCTGGATTGCAATATACTTTCCTCTTAGAACTGCCTTTGCTGCGTGCCACAGAAGTTGTGGCTTTGTGTTGTTGTTGTCATTAGTCTCCATATATTTTTTGATTTCTGTTTTGATTTGGTGGTTAACCCATTGATTAATTCGGAGAATATTGTTAACTCTCCATGTATTTGTGAGCCTTTTTGATTTCTTTCTAAAATTTATTTCTAGTTATATACCTTTGTGATCTGAGAAGTTGGTTGGTAGAATTTCAATATTTTTGAATTTACTGAGGTTCTTTTTGGGGCCTAGTATATGGTCTATTCTGGAAAATGTTCCATGTGCACTTGAGAAGAATGTGTATCCTGCTGCTTTTGGGTGCAGAGTTCTGTAGATATCTGTTAGGTCCATCTGTTCTAGTGCGTTGTTCAGCGCCTCTGTGTCTTTACTTATTCTCTGTCTGGTCGATCTGTCCTTTGGAGTGAGTGGTGTGTTGATGCCTCCTAAAATGAATGCACTGCTGTCTATTTCCTCCTTTAATGCTGTTAGTATTTGTTTTACATATGCTAGCACTCCTGTGTTGAGTGCATATATATTTATAATGGTTATATCTTCTTGTTGGACTGACCCCTTTATCATTATTTAATGTCCCTCTTTATCTTTTGCTACTTTCTTCGTTTTGAAGTCTGTTTTGCCTGATACAAGTACTGCAACACCTGCTTTTTTTCTCTTTGCTGTTTGCATGAAATATCGTCTTCCATCCCTTCACTTTTAGTTTGTGTATATCTTTGGGTTCGAGGTGAGTCTCTTGTAAGCAGCATATAGATGGGTCTTGCTTTGTTATCCATTCTGTTACTCTGTGTCTTTTGATTGGTGCATTCAGTCCTTTTAGATTTAGGGTGATTATCGATAGATATGTACTTATTGCCATTGTGGGCTTTAGATTGCTGGTTACCAAACGTTCAAGGGTTGCTTCTTTACTATCTGACAATCTAACTTAACTTTCTTGTTAAGTTGTTGTAAACACAGTCTGATGTTTCTTTATTTCTCTCCCCTCTTATTCTTCCTCCTCCATTCTTTATATACTAGGTGTTTTATTCTTTGCCTTTAGTTAGTATTTGGGTGGTCTGCTTTCTTTGCTATGATTTTATATTCTCTTGTGACATCTTTTTAGCCTTTAGGGTGGTTCCCTCTAGAGCAGCCCATTTAAGATATCCTGTAGTGGTGGTTTATGAGAGGCAAACTCTCTCAACTTTCGCTTGTCTGGAAATTGTTTAATCCCTCTGTTATATTTAAATGATAATCATCCTGGATACAATATTCTTGGTTCGAGGCCCTTCTGTTTCATTACGTTAAATATATCATGCCATTCTCTTCTGGCCTGTAAGGTTTCTGTTGAGAAGTCTGATGGTAGTCTTATGGGTTTTCATTTGTAGGTGTTCTTTTTTCTCTCTCTAGCTGCCTTTAATACTCTGTCTTTATCTTTGACCCTTGCCATCTTAATTATTATGTGTCTTGGTGTTCTCTTCCTTGGGTCCCTTGTGTTGCGAGATCTGTGGGCTTCCGTGGACTGCGAGACTATTTCCTTCCCCAGCGTGGGAAAGTTTTCAGCAATTATTTCTTCAAAGACACTTTCTATCCCTTTTTCTCTCTCTTCATCCTCTGGTACTCCTATAATGCAAATATTGTTCCGTTTGGATTGGTCACACAGTTCTCTTAATATTCTTTCATTCCTAGAGATCCTCTTGTCTCAGTCTTACTCAGCTTATCTGTATTCCTGTTCTCTGATTTCTATTCCATTAACAATCTCTTGCATCTCATCCAGTCTGCTGTTAAGCCCGTCGATCGCTTGTCTGATTTCTGCCTTGTCTTTCCTCACTTCCCTCACTTCCTCCCTCAGCTCTTGCACATTTCTCTGTAGATCCATCAGCATGGTTATGACTTTTATTCTGAATTCTTTTTCAGGAAGACTGTGCATTTCCATCCCTTCAGGCTCCCTCTCTGGGGTTGTCTTGTTGATTTTAGTCTGGACCATAGTCCTCTGTCTTTTCATGGCTATAGAAGTGGTCGCTGGTAGTTGCCACGTACGTCAGCTGTGCTCTTTATGACTTTAAAAAGGAAAGACTAAAAAATTGGAAAAAAAAGAAAGAAAGGAAGAAAGAAAGAGAAAGAAAATAAGAAAGAGAAGAAAAAACAAAAAATCAAAAAAACGCCCACCTGGAATGGATTCTGTGGGGATGCTGTAGGTCGCGCTGTTGCTCCAGTATTCCGCAGCCTGGCTGTGCCTCTATGCAGGGTCCTTTATAGCTCTGGCCGGGGTGGGAACGAATGGGAGGCTGTTGATCTCTGTGGGAAATCTAAGTGCGTCCACCCTTTCCCAGTCACCAGATAAGGGCTCTGAAACTCCCCAGGACTCCCAGCCTGCTGGGCTGAGTGTGCCAGGGCAATTGGGCCCCTCTGCTGGGCTCCTGTCTCTTTAAGACTGCTGAAAAAAGCACGTGCTTTTCTTCTTCTTTTTTTTTTCCTTCCTGTGAGCTGGCTGCGAGCACCCTCGCGCGTTCCCCGCTCAGATCCTGCACCCTCTGTCTCTCCAATCTCCGCTACACTGCGCCATGTGTGTCAGTGCTCCCCGCGCAGATCACCGGCGCTACTTATTTCGCGCGCCTGTACTTCCACTCCCTCCTGGCTCTCAATCCTCTCCTTCCGCCGGTGAGATGGGGTGGGGGAGTGCTTGGGTCCCACCAGGTCGCAGCTCCATATCTTACCCGTCCTCTCAGGTGTAGCTGCACACTGTGTGCTGTCCTGTGTTTTCTGGTCTCTCTTTTAGGAATAGTTGTATTTGCTGTATTTTCGCAGACATAGTGTTGGGAGGAGATTTCTGCCACCCTGCTTATGCCGCCATCTTCCTGGAAGTCTCAACAAAGTGGCTGTATGTCTTTTGACTGGTGCATTCAGTCCATTTACATTTCGGATGATTATGGATAGGTATGTATTTATTCGCATTGCAGGCTTCAGATTTGTGGTTACCAAAGATTCAAGGTTAACTTCCCTACTATCTAAAAGTCTAACAACTCACTTAATATGCTATTACAAACACAATCTAAAGGTTCTTTTTTTGTTTGGTTGGTTTTTTCCCTCCTCCTTTTTCTTCCTCCTGCATTCCTTAAATATTAGGTATCATATTCTGTACTGTTTGTCTATCACTTGATTGACTTTGGGGATAGTTAATGAATTTTGCATTTTCTTAGTAATTAGCTTTTCTATTTTCTTTACTGTGGTTTTATTACCTCTGGTGACAGCTATTAAACCATAGGACCACTTCCATCTATAGCAGTCATTCCAAAATACACTGTAGTGATGGTTTGTGGGAGGCAAATTCTCTCAGCTATTGCTTATCTGGGAATTGTTTAATCCCTCCTTCAAATTTAAATGATAATCTTGCCGGATAAAGTATTCTTGGTTCAAGGCTGTTCTGCTTCATTGTATTAAATACATCATGCCACTCGCTTCTGGCCTGTAAGGTTTCTGCTGAGAAGTCTGATGATAGCCTGATGGGTTTTCCTTTGTATGTGTTCTTATTTCTCTCTCTTGCTGCTTTTGATAGTCTTTCCTTATCCTTGATCTTTACCATTTTAATTATTATATGTCTTTATGTTGTCTTCCTTGGTTCCCTTGTGTTGGGAGATCTGTGCACCTCCACGGCCTTAGAGACTATCTCCTTCCCCAGATTGGGGAATTTTTCAGCAATCACCTCCTCAAAGACACTTTCTATCCCTTTTTCTCTCTCTTCTTCTTCTGGTACCCCTATAATGCAAATATTGTCCCGTTTGGATTGGTCACACAGTTCTCTCAATATTCTTTCATTCTTAGAGATCCTATTTTCTCTCTGTGCTTCAGCTTCTTTGTATTCCTCTTCTCTAGTTTCTATTTTATTTATTGTCTCCTCCACCGTATCCAATCTGCTTTTAATACCCTCCATTGTGCTCTTCAATGATTGCATCTCGGATCATAATTCATTCCTGAGGTCTTGAATATCTTTCCGTGCCTCCATGAGCATGTTAATGATTTTTATTTTGAACTCCCTTCAGGGAGAGTCATGAGGTCCATATCATTTGAATCTTCTCAAGAGTTGTATTCATAATTTCACTCTGGACCAGGTTCCTTTGGCATTTCATATTTGTGTATGGCACCCTCTAATGCCCAGAAACTCTATTCTCTGTAGCTGCTCAGCCTCTGAAGCAATGTCGGGGATTGTAGGGCAGTGGTATTGGTGCCTCGGGGGAGGAAAGAGCAGTTTCCTGGTTCCTGGCTGCTATGCCTGTCTCCACTGCCTGAACCAGTGGGCCGAGCACACAGGTATAAGCCTTTGTGCTTTGCGTTTTTAGTTGCTGTAGATAGATCTTCCCTCTGGCTGGCCTAATGCCAGGGTAGGGTTTCTCGGTTTGCAAGCCCAGTGGGGCTGGTCAGGACAAAGGCGCAGTAGTCTACCTGTCACAGAAGAGGTTCTTGGAGCTGTGTAGGCTGCCAGGGAGCTGGAGCATCTGAAGATCGTGAAAGCTCTCAATCTGCTGGGCAGAGTGTACCCGAACAATTTTGTCTATGTGTCCTTTCTCCTGAGCAGTAAGCTCTGTGTAATCCTTGCCCCTTTAGCAGCCCTCTTGCTAATGGCTTCTTTTTTAGGAAGTCTCTCAGACTGCCTGCGTTTCTTTTGTCCCAGAGCAGCTGGATATGGATCCCTGCTTTCCACAAGGCAGCTGGAATCTTAGTCTCTCCAGGAATTCTGCCTGTCTTAGCTTTCCAACCCCCTAATTATGAGAGTATCATGCAAGCACCATGAAATGTAGGCTTGTGCTCCCAGAGCAGATCTCCAGAGTTAGGTATTCAGCAGTCCCAGATCTCCACTCCCTCCCTGCTCTGTTCCTCTTCCTCCTGCCAGTGAGCTGGGATTGGGGAAGGGTTTGGATCCTGCAGGACCTCAGCTTTAGTACATTACCCTTTTCTGTGAGGGCTGCTCTTGTCTCCAGGTGTATGCAGTTTGTTGCAGTCCTCTTTCCTGTTGCTCTTTCAAGAGTAGTTGTATTAGTTATATTTTCATATTATATGCGGTTTTAGGAGGAAGCCTCTGTCTCACTTCTCATGTCACCATCTTTAATCCCTTTGATATACAATCTTATGTTGGTTTTAAATATACAACACAGTGGTTCAACAGTTAGCCATATTATTAAATCCTTATCCCCTCTAGTGCGGTTACTATCTATCAACATAGAATTATGTTAAAGAATCATTGACTATATTCTCCATGCTGTACTACTGTCCCTGTGACCAACCTATATAGTCATCATGATTTTTATACCTAATATCTTAGAAATATTTCTCCATGATTATTTCATAAATTTTAGCACTACATTATATTCCACTAGATGGATAATTCCATCAGATGGATCAATTCACTACTGATAAATATTTTGATTGCTTCCAGTTTTAGCTATTACAACCAGTGCTGCAATTATCATCCATGAACATATATTTTGGTAAAGGATTAACTTTTAGTAACAATATTGCTGAACATGTTTAGGATGCTTTTTGTTGCAAGTAACAAAATACAACTCCATGGCAGGTTGAGCTAGAGGTACCCAGTTTCTTTCAGTCTCTCTGCTCTGCAGTCCCTACTTTATCCAAGTGGTTTTCTAAGTATAGCCTCTAGATCAGCAGGAGCAGTACATTGGGCCTTATTAGAAAAAGAAATTCTTGGCCACTACCTCACACATACAGAATCTGAAACTCTGGGGGTGGAAAGCATCAATCTGTGTTTTAACAAAGTAGATGATTTTGATGCATGCTAAAGGCTGAGAACCATTGCTTTACAAGGTGGCCTTGAGATGGCTGCCAGTGGCAATGGAGGCTCTGAGTCTCCTTCAAATCCAGGTTTCCAAGTGAAAAGGACTCCCAACGTGCACACTTATTGGCTTCCTTACATCATAAGTCCTCCCTTAGACTAATGATGTCTGTGGCAAGAAGAACTGGGAATAGGATCGCTTTACCCCAAAATACATGTGCTATAAGTGGGAAGAACACATACACAAATAAAAATCTATAAGTTGTTAGGGAGAAAAAAGTGGGGAATGATTGCTGAGAAGGCATGAGCAAAGCCCACAACATTGAGTCAAAAACATGTGCAGTTGTACTTTGAAACATAGCCAAATTTTGTACCTTCAAAAATTTGCAACAACTTACACTCCCATCAACAGTGTATGAAAGTATCTATTTCCACATACCTCCACTTGCTGTGCATATAATCAAACTTAAAACATTTCCCAATCTGATAGGTAGAGATGGTGTTTTATTGTTTTGATTTATATTTCTTTCATCATAGATGAGATTGAACATCTTTTCAAATCTCTATTGATGTGTGTATGTCTTTCCATGTAAATTGTTTGCTTATTCCTTAGCTTATTTTACTATTGGTTTTTTCCTTACTGGGTGTTTCATATTGATTCTTCTGAACTCATTGTAAAATTCTTTAGAAACTAGACCTTTGTCATATGTGTTGTAAATATGTTTTCTCAGTTTGTTGATCTTTTGAATTTGTATATGGTATTTTTTTCCTCAGAAAGCATTTAACTTTTATGTATTATGTATTCAAATTCATCAATATTTTCCTTATTGGTATCTGGGTTTGGGATTTTGCTTTAAAAGTGCCTTCCCCGGTTCTAATGTACATTCAGATTTTCTTACTTCTGATCTATCTAGAATTATATTTTGGTACAAGGAGTGATGTAAGGATATTCCACCCCCACCAAACACACACACACACACACACACACACACATACACACACTCACCACCAAAACAGCCAGTTATTTGAGCACATTTAGGGAACAAGTCCTCTTCCCCCCCTATTTTCCATTAATTTCAATTGCCACTTTGATCATGAGCCTAATTCTCTTTGTATTTGGGCCTACAGATAGAATCTATTCCATTAATCTAATTCTTTTATTGTACTAAACTATTTTATCATTTTAATTTTGTTGTATTTTTAATATGTGACAAAACTAGTTTTCTATCACTTTTTTCAGAAATGTTAACACTGATATCTTTGTCAAGTCTGTGAAACTTTTAAAAATTAAGGATACCAGGCCTCTACTACAGACCCAATGAAGCATATTTTTAAAATATGACACTCTGTACTGAATTGAATAGTGCCCCCCACCCCAAATTCGTGACCACCCAGCACCTGTGATTGTGACTTTATTTGGAAATACGGCCTTTGTAGATGTAATCATGTTAAAATTAGGTCATACTACATCAGGGTGGACTTTAATGACTGGGGTCCTTATAAGAAGAGGGAAACAGACACACAGGGAGAACACCACATGACAATGGAGGCAGGGTGATGCATCTACAAGCCAAGGAATGTCAAGGATTGCAACCATCAGAAGCTAGAGAGAGGAAAGAAAGTGTGCTCTGCAAGGGCTTTCCAAGGGAGTATGGTCTGCTAATATCTTGATTCTGGACTTGTAGCCTTCAGAACTGTGAGACAATAAATTTCTGTAGTTTTAAGCCACCCAATTTGTGGTACTTTGTTATGGCAGTCCTAGGAAAATACAGTCTGTATCTAAATTAAGCAAAAAATCTCCAAGTGTGATTCTGATACACCACCAGCATTGAGAATGACTGGACTGAATAATAATCATAACCATTCTTGACTCAGTATTTAATAGGAGTAGAAAAACAGGACAACTGAAATAATTCTTATTTAGAAAAGGAGTCCTGGTGTTGAGACAGTCAGCTATTCTTTTCGAAAAACATAGTTATCCCTACATCATATCAAATTCACTAGAATAAACCCTAAAAGTATTCTAGAAGCTGGAAAAAAGACAAAATTCTTACTCTCATGGAATTTCCGACCTAAGGAGAGACAGATCATGAGCAAATAAATAAGCTGGGTAACTTCAGAGAGATGTGATCTCTGAAGAAAATAAATCAAGGTAATGAACTAAAGCACATCTTAAAGGAGAGTGGGTGGTTCATTTATAGGGTGGTCGGTGAAGGCCTTTTGGTAGAAGCAATATTTGTGCTGAGCCCTGAAGGTGTCAGCCATATAAAAATCTTGGGGAAGAGAGTTCCAGATAGGAGAAATGCAAAGGTTTTGAGAAAGAAATGAGTTTCAGGTATATTAAAGACCTAAATGGAAGCACTATAACAGAAAGAGAAAAAGGATAAGGTAATATGGTTGTTGCCTTGGCAAAGGAAGGTCTTCTAAAACAATCAAAACAGAAAATCCATAGAATTAAAGATTGATATAAATATACCAAGTGATGATACAAATATTTAAAACTTCCATATGGTAACACAAACCATGAACATGTTACATACTATGGGAGAATATTAGCAAATATGCATAACAAAGAGTTAATATCCAAAAATATAAATGACTCCTACAACTCAATATGGAAAAGACAAACTACCTTGTGATAAAAATAAGGGAAAGCTTACAAACAGTTCACAGAGGATGGGCCAATACACACCATAAGAAAAAACATTCAACTTCATTAGTGTTTGGAGAATGAAAATTAAAAATGAACAAATGTGAGTTCCCATTTTTTTTCATCCATCAGATTGGCAAACAATATAAAGCTTGAGGTCTTAGGAAACGTGAAGGTACACTGCTGATGAGAGTGAAAATTGGTATAGTACTTCTGAAAGGCAATTTGGCAGTATGTATTAAAAATAGAAAATACCCCATGGCCCAGCAACCTACTTCTAAGTGTCCACCTAGAGAAACACAGCTGGGCGCACCTACCAATATGTTCCCTGCAGCTCTGTATTAGTGAAAAATAAAGCCACTTTAAATATCCATCAGTGGAATGAAGAAATAAATCAAGCCCCATCCAAATTACACAATTCCCTGAGCAGTAATTCAAAAAAGGTCAAGGGTGGTTTTGTTACCAAGTACCATATTACCAAGTGAAGTAAACAGTTGGTCAAATAATATGGACAGTATGATCCTGTTCAAATGCAAATGATAAATATCCACAGCCATATTTCTGTGTTGTTATCTTGTCTCTACTCACCTCCACCCCAACCCCACCCGACCCCACTCCCAGTGGAAAGGAGTTTGGTTAGAGTAATGATGCTGTTTGAGTGGCTACAATCCCCTCAAGTCCCCTCAGAATTACCATCCAGTAGGAATGGGAGCCTGTTACATAAACTGTGGGGCCTAATGCAAAATGAAAATGGAGGGCTCCTTGTTCAAAAACCAGAGAAGCAGCAGAAAGTGCATATGAAAAAATATTTTTTCCTTTAAAAATTTTTTATTATTTATAAAACATAATAGGGATAATAGTGATATATGAATAGCATAAAATTGCAGAACAACTTTTTTGTTATAATTTATAATAAAATAACGTTCCTAATGTGATATCTTGGTTGATCACTTTTCTGTCTCACTTTTCTGCAAATTCAATTATTTAGTCATTAAAATTTATATTTTTAGCAACTTTATTTTCAACCAATATAACTGAAAGCACCCTCAGTCACATGACGGCAAATACTATTTGACGAGTTCATTTTGAGAAGGAGCTTTCTGCTGATGCAACTGTTATTCACCCTATTTTTTTTGTAAGCTGTGACAACACTGGAATACATTTCTGATAAATCATTTCAAAATACAAATTTTAATTCATCTAGAGCTGATGATTCTTAACGGAACATTTTTTCCCTTTTATTTATTTATTTATTTATTTTATTGGTGTATAGTTGATATACAATATTTTATTGGCTTCAAGTATACAACATAGTGATGCAACAGTTTATATACATTATTAAATCTTCACCCCAACTAGTGTAGTTACCATCTGTCAACACAGAAAGATGTTGCAGAACTACTGACTATATTCTCTAGGCTGTATTTTATTCCCATGACTAATTTATATTATGACTGAGATTTTGTGCTGCTTTATCCTCTTCATCTATTTCACCCACCCACCCCAATACCTCCCACATGGACCGATTTTTCTAAAAAGATTTAACTCTTCACACAAACTGGTTTTGTGTATGTCTGAAACTAATTTTAAACATGAATTTATACAATGGCATTTAATGTTTCCTCGGACATTTCCTATAACTTGTGGAGGTCTGTTATAGACTGAATGCTTGTATTCCCAAGTTTATATGTTGAAATCCTAAGCCCCAGTGTGATGGTATTAGAACATGGGGCATTTGGTAGGTGATTAGTTCTTGAGGGCCGAACCTTCATGAATGAAATTATAGTGCCCTTATAAAAGAAACCTTGAAGAACTCCCTCACCTGTTCTTCCACCACACAGCAAGAAAATGACCATCTATGAACCAGAAAATGGGCTCTTACCAGACACTGAATCTACTAGTGCCTTGAGCTTGGACTTCCCAGGCTCCAGAACTGGGAGAAATAAATTTTTTATTTATTAGCCACCCAGTCTATGGCATTTTTGTTACAGCAGCCTGAACAGACTAAGACAAAGTCATACAAGAAATGGAAATGGCTTCATGATTGATCTATAATTCAAAATTCCTGTTTATGCAGTCTACCACGGTATCTTCATTTAAAAGGAAAGCACATTCAAACTGTCTTCCTCGTTAATAATTGGTTTATCTGAAGCTCTCATCTAATATGAGAATCTTTAAATTTAATTTCCATTCTAAGCCTGTGGATATTTGCTTTGCAATGTTGCATGAGTTTTCATAATCAGAGATTCCAAAATCTTCATAGAATTTTAATAACTCCCTGATGTACTTTACTGTGGTGTCCATGGGTACACTTCTATTTTGTAGTAATTTACTGCCTGAGCCCCAGTAGTTCCTGTCCCATTGCTCAGGCAGAGTTAACATTTAGATAGGAATGCAAATTTATGTAGTGGCCTTGAGCAAGTGATTCAAAATCTCTATACTCACTTTCCTCATCCATAAATAGTACTAGTACCTATCTCATAGAGTTGATGTAAAGATTGAGTTAATGCATATAAAGAGCTTAGCACACAGTAAATTCTCAGATGATGTCATTATTTTGTCTAAGTTTTCACAGTCCTTGTACTTTCAAGTCTGTTTTGGAGCAAGCCTATTCTTCCTCATGTAATTTTTCTTCCATTTTGCCCTCTTTTTCCTCATGTATTTTATAGTCCACTTTAGCCCTCATCATTTTTCATTTCAACAGTTAAATGTACTATGCAGAGAGATGAACTGGAAAAGATCCTGCTTAGATTCCCTCTAGGGAGGTAAGCAGGGACTGAGTTGGTAGTCAGGGGGGATCTTCTGCCTGTTTGAATGTTTACAATGGGAATGTTTACATTTACTATTGCCTGTGTAATTGAAAATAAATGTTTACAAGTGTTAAATGGAGGTGAGTTAGGGGAGGGAAGTTTACAGGTTAGTTTCTACAGCACCAGTTCATATCATGCACTGATGTTGTGAGACACAACCAGAGCTGGCTGCCTCCCATCCATGGCAGTGCCAAGAGTATCTTGGTCAGCAAATCTAAGTGCCTTGGATTCAGCTCCCTGACAACTTTGCCTTTCCCATTATCCTTTAGCACTCTCACCTCACCTCCAAACACCAGGGAGGAAATTTTACGGGTGGGTACCACTGTACCTAGGTCAAATGCCACCTCCTATGAAGTCTTTCCTGACATACCCACTAAACATGTTTCAGTTCACTGTGACTACCTCTTTATTCTCACATGTTTTATACCTCTAGGTAGCACTTAGGGGTTGGCCTTTCTCAACCTTGTTATTGTTCATTGAAATTTGCCTTCCTCCTTAGACTGTACATTAAGGGCAAACACAGAGACTCTTACTCATGTCTGGAGACCCTACCCCACTATTCACCCACTATTTTTGATTAGTCCCAAGCCCTGACTATTCAAATTCCAAAATATCCAGCTTATCTGACCCTTTTCTACCCTGCTGCAACTATCCTGATTCAGGCCTTATCCTTTTTTTTTCATGACTAATTCAAAAGCCTCCTTCCTTTAGCCTCCCCCCACCCTTTTGTCCCTTTTTGTTATGGAATACTACATAAATTTGCATGTAATCCTTTGGGAGGGGCCATGCTAATCTCTGTGTATTTCCAATTTTAATATATGTACAGCCAAAGAGAGCATCTCCTGCCACTTCACAAAGCTAAGAAAGCTTAAGCTACAGTTCCTATGACTTGCCATATGGTCAGATGGTCTATATGTTTTGTAAAGTTTGCCAAATATACTTAAACCATAATTGGTTAAAACTGATGTCCCTTTCCACTGAGACTTTTCCTGGTCACATTCTCCCTTCCATTAAGGTGGTGTTGGAGCTGCCCCAGACATTTTTGAGATCCAGCTAAGTGGAAATTGATATTTGGGGTACATTTTGTTTGGGGTTATAGGACATTTCTATGTGTTTTTTATCACTCCTATTTATAGTTATAGGAATGGCTTCTAGAAATACTCTACCTTTGACCCTAATTTTGTATTCACAAGTCTGTATTCTTTTCTTAAAGAAGTCCCATCTCACAAACTGTATAAGCTTCAGGTTCTACTAAACCTGGTTTTTCATCTGGCTAAGACAAATGCCCTTCAGTTGCTCTTGCTCACAAACCTTCAGTGGTTTGTTACTGCTTACAGGATAAAATCTAGTATTCAGATTAAAGATGGTGGCATGAGAGGTGAGAGAGAAACCTCCTCCAAAAACCACATATAATATGAAAATATATCAAATACATCAAATTCTAAAAGATCAACAGGAAAAAAGGCTGTGGCAGACTGTCTACACCTGGGGAAACAAGCAGACCCCAAGGAAAAGGGTAAAGTACCAAAGCCATGATCCAGAGGGACCCAAGCCATTCTCACACCACAGCTCACTGGAGGGAGGAATATAAATGGAGTAGGGAGGGGGTGGAGGCCTAGGACTGCTGAACACCCAGCTCTGGGGAACTGCTCTGGGAGCATGAACCTACATGATGCTCTGGAGATTAGTGGGGTCGGAAAGTTAAGACAGGTGAAATATTTTGAGAGACTGAGATTGCAGCCCCTTGTGGAATATATGGATCCACATTCGGTGCTCTGGGAGGAAAGAAATGCAGTCAGTCTGAGAGACTTCCCAACAGTGAGAGGGCTGGTAAAGGGGCAATGATTGCACAGAGCTTGCTGATCAGGAGAAAGGACAGGTGGACAAAACTGTGGGCATTCTGCCCAGCAGGCTGGGAACTTTCAGGAGCTTCAGGTGCTCCATCCCCCTTGCTGGCTACATAGCTTCAAAGCCCCCCACCACAATACACAGGCTGCTGCATCTTCCTCCCAGCCAGAATCGGCTTGCAAATTGGCTGCCCCCACCATTGAGCCAGACCAGCCAAACGGCGGCCCCGCCTATGGAAGCTACAAGTGGAAAGCATAGAGGCTTCTCCCTGCACACTCGGCCCACTGACCATGGTAGTGGAGACAGGCACTGCAGCCGGGAAGCAGGAAAGACCTCTTTCCTCCAGACAGGCAACAGTGCCACTCGCCTGAAACCCCACCATCAATCCATGGGCTGAGCACCTCCAGAGAGTAGAGCTTCTGGGCAATACAGGATGCCACATACAAATAGGAAATGTCAAAGGAACTTGGTTCAACCCAAAATCCCACAAACACCAGAAAGTGTGCCAAGTGAAAATGAACTCATCAATCTTCCTGAAAGAGATATCAAAATAAAAATCATAAACATGCTCACAAAACTACAGAAAAATAATCAAGAACTCAGGGAGAAATTCAGGAATGAGATACAAATGTTGAAGAATGCAGTATCTGAAATGAAACATACAATGGAGGGATTTAAAAGCAGATTGGATTAAGTAGACGAGACAGCAAATGTAATAGAAATTAGAGAAGAGGAATGCAAAGAAGCTGAGGCACAGAGAGAAAAAAAAGGAACTCTAGGAATGAAAGAATATTGGGAGAACCATGTGACCAATCCAAATGGGACAATATTCACATTATAGGGGTACCAGAAGAAGAAGAGAGAGAAAAAGGGATAGACAGTGTTTTGGAGGAGCGAATTGCTGAAAACCTTCCCAATCTGGGAAGGAGATAGTCTCTCAGGCCCACATGGAGGTACACAGATCTCCCAACACAAGGGACCCAAGGAAGAAAACACCAAGACATATAATAATTAAAATGGCAAAGATCAAGGATAAGGACAGACTAATAAAAGCAGCAAGAGAGAGAGAAAAGATCACATACAAAGGAAAACCCATCAGACGATCATCAGACTTCTCGGCAGAAACCTTACAGGCCAGAAGGGAGTGGCATAATATATTTAATGCAATAAAGCAGAGGGCCTCAAACCAAGATTACACTACCCAGAAAGATAATCATTTAAATTTGAAAGAGGGATAAAGCAATTTCCAGATAAGCAAAAGCTGAGAGAATTTACCTCCCACAAACATCTCCACAGTGTATTTCGGAGAGATTGCTAAGGCTAAATAGCTATGACCAGAGGAAATAAAACCACAGGAAAGAAAGTAGACAAATTAATTACAAAGCAGATACAAAATAAAATCAACCACCCCCAAAGTCAGTCAAGGGATAGACAAAGAGTACAGAATATGATACCTAATATATAAGGAATGGAGGAGGAAGAAAAAGGAGGGAAAAAAAGGACCTTTAGATTGTGTTTATAATAGCATACTTAAAGAATTAAATTAGACTTTTAGATAGTAAGGGCGTCACCTCTGAATTTTTTAAAACATTTAGTGAAGACATAATATCCATCCTCCTTAAAGTTTTCCAAAAAGTAGAACAGGAGGGAATACTTCCAAAATCATTCTATGGGGCCAACATCACTCTAATCCTGAAACCAGACAAAGACACCACAAAAAAAGAAAATTACAGACCAATATCCCTGATGAACATTCTTGCAAAAATACTCAACAAAATATTAGCAAATCAAATTCAAAAATACATCCAAAAGATCATTCATCACGATCAAGTAGGATTTATTCCAGGGATGCAAGGATGGTACATTATTCAAAAATTCATCAACATCATACCCCACATCAACAAAAAGAAGGACAAAAACCACATGATCATCTTCATAGATGCCGAAAAAGCATTCAACAAAATTCAACATCCATTCATGATAAAAACTCTCAACAAAATGGGTATAGAGCTAGTACCTCAACATAATAAATGCCATATATGACAAACCCACAGCCAACATCATACTTAACAGTGAGAAGCTGAAAGCTTTTCCTTTAAGATTGGGAACAAGACAAGGATGCCCACTCTTGCCACTTTTATTCAACATAGTTCTGGAGGTGCTAGCTACGGCAATCAGACAACAAAAAGAAATAAAAGGCATCCAGATTGGTAAGGAAGAAGTTAAACTGTCCCTGTTTGCAGATGACATGATATTGTACATAAAAAACCCTAAAGAATCCACGCCAAAACTACTAGAACTAATAACTGAATTCAGCAAAGTTTCAGGAGATAATATTAATACACAGAAGTCTGTTGCATTCCTAGATACTAACAATGAAGTAGCAGAAAGAGAAATCAAGAAAACAATTCCATTCACAATTGCATCAAAAAGAATAAAATACCTAGGAATAAACCTAACCAAGGAAGTGAAAGACCTATATCCTTAAAACTTCAAGAGAGTCATGAGAGAAATTAAAGAAGATACCAATAAATGGAAATACATCCCATGCTCATGAATAAGAAGAGTTAATATTGTCAAAATGGCCATCCTGCCTAAACTAATCTACAGACTCAATGCAATCCCTATTAAAATACCGTCGGCAATGAACTAGAGAAAATAGTTCTAAAATTCATATGGAACAACAAAAGACACCGAATAGCCAAAGCAATCCTGAGAAGGAAGAATAAAGCTTGGGGGATTATGCTCCCCAACTTCAAGCTCTACTGAAAAGCCACAGTAATGAAGACAATTTGGTAGTGGCACAAGAACAGACCCATAGACCAATGGAACAGACTAGAGAGCCCAGATATAAACCCAAGCATATATGGTCAATTAATATCCAATAAAGGAGCCATGGATATACAATGGGGAAATGACAGTCTCTTCAACAACTGGTGTTGGCAAAACTGGACAGCTACATGTAAGAGAATGAAACCGGATTACTGTCTAACTCCATACACAAATATAAACTCAAAATGGATCAAAGACCTGAATGTAAGTCATGAAACCATAAAACTTTTAAAAGAAAACATAGGCAAAAATCTCTTGAATATAAACTTGAGCAACTTTTTCCTGAATGCATCTCCTCAGGCAAAGAAAACAAAAGCAAAAATGAACAAGTGGGACTACATCAAACTAAAAAGCTTCTGTACAGCAAGGGACACCATCAGTAGAACAAAAAGGCATCTTACAGTATGGGAGAATATATTTGTAAATGATATATCCGACCAGGGGTTAACAACCAAAGTATGTAAAGAACTCACACACCTCAACACTCTAAAAGCAAATAACCAGATTAAAAAATGGGTGGAGGATATGAACAAAACATTTCCCAAAGAAGAAATTCATATGGCCAACAGGTACACGAAAAGATGCTGCACATCACTAATTATCAGGAAATGCAAATGAAAACCAGAATGAGATATCACCTCACACCAGTGAAGATGGCCAATATCGAAAAGACTGGGAAGAACAAGTACTCCCAAGGATGCGGAGAAAGGGGAACCCCCCTACACTGTCGATGGGAATGTAAATTAGTGCAACCATTGTGGAAAGCAATATGGAGGTTCCTCAAACAACTAAAAATAGAAATACCATTTGAACAGTGATTTCCAGTCCTAGGAATTTACCCAAAGGAAACAAGTTCTCAGATTCAAAAAGACATATGCACCCCTATGTTTATTGCAGCAGCATTTACAATAGCCAAGATATGAAAGCAATGTAAGTGACCATCAGTAGATAAATGGATGAAGATGATGTGGTACATACACATAATGGGGTAGTATTCAGCCATAAGAAGAAAACATATCCTACTATTTGCAACAACATACATGGAGGTAGAGGGTATTCTGCTCGGTGAAACGAGCCAGGCAGAGAAAGACAAGTGCCAAATGATTTCCCTCATCTGTGGAGTATAACAACGAAGCAAAACTGAAGGAACAAAACAGCAGCAGACTCCAAGAAAGGACTAGTGGTTAACAACACAGAGGGGTCAGGGAGAGAGGCAGAAGGAGATTGAGGGGTATTATGATTGGCACATACGGTGTGGAGGAATCATGGGGAAGACAGGGTATCACAGAGAAAACAAGTATTGACTCTGTGGCATTTTACTAAACGGATGTACAGTGACTGCAATAGTGCATGGGGGGGGACTTGATAATATGGGTGAATGCAGTAACCACAATTTTTTTCATGTGAAACCTTCATTCTTTTTGCAAATATTTTCCTATGTGCATTTGTACATGTTGATCCTTTTATCTACAGCGTTCTTGTTAATTTACCAAACTTTTACATACCCAGTGTCCCTGAAATCTTCTTGGACAGCAGCAAGCAGTTTCTGAGGCACTGTCTTAGCTTTATTTTTTCACTTATCAAGAGATATCTGTGTGCTTACTGGAGGTTGTATTCCACCTGTTGACTTGCAAGCTTGTCTCCTGCAGTGGCTGGCAATTTCCCACAGCAGAGACCCTTTTTTCATCATTATATCCCCAGGGCCTAAGCCACCAGTCACTTAGGAAACTGGTGTGCACACATACATTTTCTTTTTTTAGAACAGTGGGACCCTTTAAGAAATTGAAATGGTAAGAGGATTCCTAGGGAATATTCTAGAATGTCTGAGAAAACCAGCGCCATCTTGAAGCATGTGTGGGGCGTTCCATTCATTCACCCTCTTCTCCGACACCACCCTCAGGCAACTCGTGTAACTTGTGCATGGAAATCATCGAACTGTGTCTGAACTGCACTCAATTGAAACAGTTGGGTCAAAAGAAAAGTTCACTGGGAGGTGGGAAATAGCTTTACATAGAAGGACGACGGAGGGACCGACCAAGGGACTGATGACAGAACGCGGGGGCAGGGAGGGGGGGAAGGGGATAGTGGAGGAAGCAAGGTTCAACTCCCTAAGCCCGTGTCCTCACTTGGGGATAATAACTGCTTCCCTTACAGGGTGAAGACTCCGCGACACTGTTGGAGCGTAGCCCGCTGGTGGTGCTCAAAGAACAGGTGCGGCTGTGAGTACTCCGCCTCCACACTGACGGAAGCCCGTCCCCACCGCCACCTATTCATTTTGCAGTTTGCAGAGTTCACTTCCTCTCATGGGAGGAGAAGGCTGGGGAGGAGTGTGTGTGTGTCTGGGTGTGGTGGGGGAATCATTAATTCCCAGCTCGCCCGGAGGAGGGAAAAGGCTGGGAAGTGTCTCGCCCTAGTCAAAATGGAACCGAGAGACCGCCTCGCCTAAGATGGCGGCTTAACGTCCTCGGCGTCAATTGGATAGCTAGAGAACACGAGCGGGTCCAAAGAGTAGCCGAGACTCTGCCCCCTTTTCTCAAGGTGATGCTCCGCCTCTGCTAGCGTCACGCGGGAGCCAGCGGCTTCCCTCCCCCGCCTCTGCCGCGGTTACTTCGCGCGCCCGGCCCTCATAAGATGGCGGTCGGGTCGCCTCCCCGTGGCGGAGCCGCCACTCTCAACATGGTAGCTGTTTACCCCGTTTCTCTCCTCCCTTCTCCTCCTCAACTTCCTCGTTGTTTTGAATAAACTTTATTGACTACTACGATTTGGGTAACGCCGCTACCGGGCTTTCCCCGGCGACTTTCGGGTCGTTTCTCTCCGACCCGGCCGCCAGTGCATCTCCTTCCTCGTTGGTTTGCTCGTGGCCATCTCCTGCCGGCCCAGGGACACCGCCGTTTGCCGGTTCGCCAGGCAGCCGCCAGACTAGGCCCGAGCTGTGGGCTCCTGGAGGCCCGAACGGCCAGAGGCAAGGCAGAGCTGTGGAGAAAGCTGCCCTGAAGGAAAGCAGGGCGTCCAGGGCCCGCGCTACCCAGCGGGTGGTTCCAGGGGAAGGCGAGCAAAGTTCGCAGCGTCGCCCAGTCGATCCCAGAATTCGGCGCGCGACGCCGGTGGGGCCGGAACTGCTGGCTGAGCCTCCGCTGCGCGAGGCGCCGAGCCGCCCCGGAGCAAGCCCGGCCGCCGGCGCGTCAGTGACACTGAACTCCGCGGGCGTGAGGAATCCCTACAGCTTTGCGGATGAGGCGGTCCTTGTAGGGTTCGGGACCGAAGACGTTCACTTCAGGTTTGGGGTCTGAGGAGGTTCCTGTCAGTTTGGGAGGCGTGAAGAGATTCTCGTAAGTTTCGGGGGCTGCCAGGAGATCCGTGTCAGTTTTGGGGGACAGGGGAGTCCTAGTCACAATTAGGACGCTGTGAGGAAATGCCTGCCAGTTTCTGAGCGGTGGGGGGGGGGGGGGGAACCCTCCTTTAGTTGCACAAGGGTGAGGGTATTCTGGTCAGCTTCAGGGGGTTCAGGGAAATCCTTTTTAGTTTCAGGGGTTCAATAGAACCCTGTTGTCTGTGAAGTAGAGGACGAGCTGATCAGTTTTGAAATTGAAATTGATTTCAGTTGTTGGGGTGATGAGACTCCTGACTGGTCGGGGTTGGAATGATTTTGAGACTGTAGATCATTTAAACTCTCAGAACACGACCCCAGAACTGTGATTTGAGTTGGGCGCCTAGTCTTGACCGCCTTTTTTCTGAGACATCGTAATTTTCGAGTAATCTGTGCCGACTTCCAAGGGCTCCCTCATCTCTCCCTTGTTGTCCCTATTTTGGGAGGGAGGAGGGACTTTTCCCGAGGTACCCCCAGCCTCCTCCTTTAGGCTGTGGTTTGCGTCATAATAAAGACAGCCCAGGGAAGCAAGGTTACAAGCCAGGAGAGAGTGCAATAAGGAATGAAAAGCTTCCTGAAAAGGCGTCAGATATTTCCCTGAAACCCGGAAAGAAGTTATCAATGACTCTGTGGGCCAAAGGAGGTAGGGAGGAAGAAAACGCCTTTCGACAGCAGAGCGCCTTTCTTTATTTGTTCAAGGAATTCTGGAGGCCTGTGGGCTTTCTCCGATTGCCCCCTACAGCCGTACCAGCTGTGTTGCATCCCTGCAGCCGTAACTGCCATTTGTGAACTGAGGGTTGGTATTCTGGGGGACCTGATTCACTCTGTAAAAAGTGTTGTTTGTGCCCAGCCATCGTCCAGAGAGGACGCGCGTCCTGCCGCCTCCAGCTTCCCTAAGACGCTACGAACCTGGCCTGCCACAGAGTGCTCCAAGGCCAGGCGAAGATGGCCTCGGTGCCGGTGTATTGCCTCTGCCGGCTGCCTTACGATGTGACCCGCTTCATGATTGAGTGTGACATGTGCCAGGACTGGTTTCATGGCAGGTAAGGAGGGCAGGCGAGGCCGGACAGTGTGCAGTGGCCAGGTGCTTGCTGCCTACCTCCTTTCTCAGCTCTTAGGTTCCTGCTCAGAAACTTTCCTCTCATCTCCCCAAGAATTAGCTCCAACTTACCTCCCAGACCCAGGTTCTTCCATCCCTTCTTGCTGCACCAGGGCCTGGCTGCTACTGGCCTCTGGTTTCTCTTTTTTTTTATGTCCCATATGTATTTCTTCTTTGTACCCCTTTTGGTTTTTTTTTTAAGAAAGTATTTTCTAGACACAAAGAAAGTATCATTTTTATATTCTGGCAACCTTGTTTTGCCTCACGAAGGCTTTGGAGGAGACAGTACTGTATTTTTTTTTGTGATATTTGAGTTCAACAAACATGGATTTGAATTGTGGCTTTGCAACTTACTATCAGTGTCGTTGTTTAAGTTGCTTTGCCTCTCTGAGCCTCATTTTCTTCACCTATAAATTGTATGTAATACATCCTTCCTGATTACTTAAAGCATTTTGTATGCACTCAGTAAATGAAGGCAGAAATGCAATTATTTCATTTCTACCATATTTATCTGAAGAACCATTCAACTAATTCAATTAAGCAGAAGAGATATTGGGTACAACTGCAGGAGTGAAACCAGTAATGAGTTCTCTCCAGTTTACCGTGTGTGCACAGAAGCACCTGTCACCCAGGATTCCAGAGAGGTTAGTGTGTGAAGTAAAACTAATATTATCCCATTATTGGGACTTAAATCCCACTATGGAAAGAAAACTGTAAGAGAGATTTGTACACTGGAGTACAACAAAATGGTATATGGCACCCTCTTCCTGTTGCATGTTAGATTTTAGAATTTTCAGTTGTCACTAGTCCCTTCCAAAGGAGCAGTTCCTATTATCACACCCAAGACCAAACTGAAGGTGCTGGTGCTGCTAAAATTCTGCTCTTAGCAGGGACTGCCCCATGCAGGATATCCAAATTCATATTCAGCTGATCTTTATTGAGTATTTATTGTGTGCCAGGTACATAGTTCTGCTTACAGCTTCATGTTATTTCATTTAAGAGGGGACCTAGAGGATGGGCCTTTTCCTTTTCCCTGGAAATAAGTGAGGATTAAGATGTCTTTCAGGATTTCTGGTATCTTTGCTAGTGCTTATCAAGTCACTCCTCTGCTTAAAATTCTTTCAGTGGTTCCCCTACGGAATAAAATTCAGTCTCCTTTGTGTGACAGACAGGACCTTTTGTGATCTACTTGTTCAGTCTCGTTTCCCGCCACTCCTCCTCCCTTGTTCTTTATGTCCCAGCAAGACTGAATTACTTATAGTTCTGGGAGAATTTTATACTCTTTTATGCCTCTTTGTCTTTGTGCATGCTAGTCCCACAAATGTCTCCTTTTTACAACTCACAGCATACCTCCTCTGTAAAAGGACTCCTTCCTCTGGGTTCCCATTGCACTTTATGTACATCCTTATTGAAAGTAAATATTTCATTATATCATAGTTAGAAATACATCTGTGTCACTCATTAGCCAGAGCTACAGAGGGTAGAGATGTCATCGTTTCATTTTTGGTATCCCTAGAGCCTAGTTCATTGCTAAATATATAATAGATGCTGAGCATGTTTTTGAATGAGCAAATGGATGGGTCTTGAAAAAAGCTCTTGCTTGTGTAACTTTCTTTGGAGTGTTTGGGAAGTGTGTAGGTTCAGACCTGGAAAGTGAACTCCTGTCATGGGTACAGTGACCCTAACTCCACAATGTAGAAACAGGAAATAGGAACAAATGCTTCCTGAGTGCATACTACATGCTAGGCCCCATGATGGGACTTTGTATAAATGATCTCAGTCCACACCCAACTGTGAAAGTTAGATATTTCTTTTTTAAATAAATTTTTCCTGATTATATAGGTAGGACATGCTCACTGTAGAAAATAACAGAAAAATGAAGGAAGTAAAAGTCACTCATGAGTGTACTGTCCAGCACAATCCACTGTTAAATTTTTTGTTGCACTAACTCCCATCTTAGAATATGACTTAGAATATAAACATGTGTTTTTACAACATGGGAAAATAAATACCATTTTGTGTACAGACTTTTATTCCTACTTAACATTATAATGTATTTTGCCAGGTTGTTATATACTCATCTAAGCCTCATTTCTGATATCCCACCATGTATATGTCATCAGTTACTTGGCCATTTCCTGTGTGGTTAGATACTTACGTTATTTCTATTTTTTATATTATAAATAATATTGTGATATGAGGGAAACTTTGGGGGTTCTGGAAATGTTTTGCATTTTGATATGGGTGTTGGTTAAAACAAAAACATGGTGGTGAACATCTTTGCACAGTAGAGACTTGACATTTATAAGGAACACCACTGAGGCCTTTAAGAATTCTTAATTTACAAATATGGAAATGGATTTATGGGCCAGGCCCCTCCTTAATCATATTTCTGTGATGAGTCTTGTGTTCTTGTGCATCCCCTGACATAAGTTAACTGCCTTAATTTATTTTTCTATGGAAGAGACCAAGTTTTTATTTCTTCTCATGCTTCTCTCTATGGCCTGCCAGAGAATAAGGAAGCCAGCTGAGAATCAGGTCCTTGGTGGGTGGCTGCTCTTGCTTACTCAGTGCACTCTGTCTCTCTCCCTCTAATACTCACACAAACCACGTTCACAGAGTGTTCCATTTAAGTTTGTACTTCAGCACAATTGAAGTTACTAAATATGTGGAATTTTCATGATTGCTCATAATAGTTAAGACCGCAAATGCCTATAGGCGATACAAATCTTTGATGACTTCCGTAGTCTAGATTTCTTAAAATCCAGTTAGGGATGACTAATGCCAAGTTACTCTAAACTCCAGAGAAAATGGCACTAGCTTCAAATCTGGGTTCAAATTCTGGCTGTGTTACTTTTTAGCAAAGGATTTCTTCTCTGTAGTCTCAATTTCCCCAAGAGTAGTTGTGATGATGATTGAAATAAAATGGTAATGGACTTTGTTTATTGAGCACTAGCTAATGTGCCAGTTATTATCCTAAGCACTTTACCTAATTATCCTTTTTTTTAATAGAAGTATAGTTGACAGACAGTATTATATTGGTTTTTAAATGCAGCATCATGATTCTACAGTTACATACATTATTAGATGCCCACCCCAGCTAGTGTAGTTACTGTCAACATAAAAAGATGTTACAGATTTATTAACTATATTCTCTATGCTATACTTTCACCCCGTGACTAATTTATATTATGATTGAGATTTTTTGCCCCTTTATGCCCTTCATGTATTTCACCCACCTACTGAACCCCTCCCCATTGTAACCACCAGTCACTTCTCAGTGTCTACGAGTCTATTGCTGTTTTGTTCATTTCGTTTTTTAGATTCTACGTATAAGTGAAATTGTATGTTATTTGTCTTTCTCTGCCTGGCTGTCCACCCATGTTGTTGCAAATGGGATTTCTTTTTATGGCTGAATAATATCCAATTGCATATATGTACCACATCTTCTTTATCCATTCATCTATTGATGGACGCTTCGGTTACGTCAATATCTTGGCCACCGTAAATAATGTGGCAGTAAACATAGAAGTATATATATCTTTTCAAATCAGAGATTTTGCTTTCTTCAGGTAAATGTCTAGATGTGGCATTTCTATTTTAGCTTTTTGAGGACTCTCCATACTGCTTTCCATACTGGCTGCACCAATTTACATTCCCACCAACAGTGTAGGAGGGGCTCCCTTTTCTCCACATCCTCTCCATCACCAATTAATCTTTTTTTGGAGTTAAAATTATGAATTCAATTTATTTAGTAGCTATAGGCTATTGAAATTGTCTGTTTTATATTGAGTATGTTGTGGTAGTTTGTGATTTCCAATAAATTGAAATGGTTCATCTAAGTTGTCAATTTTAAGTGTGTATAGAGTTGTTCATAGTATTACCTTATTATCCTTTTGATATCTGCAAATTAGCTCTGTGGTGATACCTCATTTTGTTATTTTTTTTTTACTTTTTTTTCTCACTGAACTCTTGTTTTTCTTTATCAGACCTACTAGAGGTTTGTCAGTTTTATTGCTCTTTTGAAAGAACAAGCTTTTTGTTTCATTGGCTTTATTGTCTTTCTGTTTTAAATTTCATTTATTTCTGCACTTTATTATTTCCTTCCTTCCACTTGCTTTGGGCTTATTTTGCTCCTCTTTACCTAATTTCTTGAGGTGGGAGCTTAGGTTATTGATCTGAGATTTTTCCTGTCTTCTAATGTAAGCATTTAGTGCTATCTGTTTCCCTCTTAGTACTGATTTAGCTGTGTTCCACAGATTTTGATGTTTTCCTTTTCATATACTTCAGTGAAATTTTTAATTTCCTTAGAGACTTCCTGTTTGACCTATAAATTGTATAGAAGTGTGTTCTTTAGTTTTCAATTGTAGATTTTCCTGTTACAATTCTGTTATTAATTTCTGGTTTGGTTCCATAGTGGCAAGAGAATATGCTCTGTCTGATTTTAATTACTTTAAATTTATTGAGGTTTGTTTTATGGCCCTGGATAAAAATGTTCCACGGTCACTTGAAAAGAATGTGTATCCTGATGGTGTTGCTGAATTCTTCTCTTTCCTTGTTGATTTTCTATCTAGTTTAGTCTGCTGTTGAGAAGGAAGTGTTGAAGTATTCAACTATAACTGTCGATTTGTCTGTTTCTCTTTTCAGTTCTATCATTTGTTGTGTCACATTTTGCAGCTTTTCTGTTTAATGCGTATGCATTTAGGATTGCTGTGTGTTGGTGAATTGACCCTTTTATTATTATGTGATGTCCTTTTCTGTCTCTAGTAATTTTCTTTGCATGGAAGTCTATTTTATATGATATTAATATAGCCACTCCTTTTGAGTAGCTTAAAGGTTGCATAGTATATCTTTTTCTATCCTTTTACTTTTAACTTATGTTATTATATATAAAGCGAGTTTCTTGTAGACTACGTATAGTGTGGTATTATTTTTATCCTCTATGCCAATCTCTTTTACTTAGACCTATTATACTAAAGGTAATTACTGACATGTTAAGGTTTGAGCCTGTCATTTTTGTTTTCTGTTTTTTCCTTCTGTTGTTTTGTTTTCTTTCTCCTCCCTTACTGTGGTTACTTACACCTTTTCTAGAATTCCATTTTGATTTATCTTAGTGTTTTTGAGTGCATCTCTTTATTTAATTTTTTCAATGCTTGCTCTACGTATTTACATAGTATATATACATAACTTACAGCAATCAACTGGTATTGACATTTTACCAGTTTGAGTGAAGAGTAGAAAACTTAGTTCTCTTCAAATTACTTTACTGTCCCCATTTATAATATAATTTATCTTATATATTTCCTCTATGTACATTGAGAACCACATCAGTGTTATTATAATTTTTGCTTCAACTGCCAAACATGATTTAGAAAACTCCAGAAGAGAAGGAAAGTATATTATATTTACCGATATATTTACTCTTCCTTTATTCCCTCTTACTTGCTGACCTTCTCAAAGATGCCTTCTTTTATCATTTCCTTTCTGTCTAGAGAGTTTCATTTAGCAAATATTTTAGATAAGTCTGCTGGCAACAAATACTCTTAGTTTTCCTTCATATAATATCTTGATTTCCCTTGAATTCCTGAAGGGTCTTTTCATTTGATTATCAGATTCTGGGTTTTCAGTTCTTTTCTTTCAGCACTTGAAAACTATTGTGCTGTTTCTTTTTGGCCTCCATGGTTTCTAATGAGAGATCTTCTGTCATTTGAATTGTTCTCCTTTAGGTAATGTATCATTTTTCTCACTACTTTCAAGAATTTTCCTATGTCTTTTGTGTTCAGGAGCCGATTATACTATTTCTCAGTGTGGATTTCTTTGGGTTTGTCTTTTGTTTTAGTCTTATGAGTCACTCTGTTCGTTTTTTCAGTCTGTTTTCTTTTTTTCTTTCAGTTTTCCTTAGATATAATTGACGTACAGTACCATATAAGTTTAAGGTATACAGTATAATGACTTGACATATATATTGCAAAATGATTACCACAGTAAATTTAGTTAATTACAGAAAAAAAAGAAAAGAAAAAGGAAAAAATGTTTTTTTTTCACCCGTGATGAAAACATTTAGGATTTGCTCTCTTAGAAACCTTCAAATATACCATTTAGCAGTGTTACCTATAGGCATCGTGTTATACATTACATCCTCAGTACTTGTAACTGGAAGTTTGTACCTTTTGACCGTTTGACCACCTTCACCCAACCCCTCCTACCTCTGGTAACCACAAATCACTTCCTCTATGAGTTTGGGTTTTTTGTTTATATATATGTAAGTGAGATCATACAGTATTTGTCTTTCTCCCTCTGACTTCACTTAGCATAATGCCCGCCAGGTCCGTCCATGTTGTCACAAGTGGCAGGATTTCCTTTATTATAGCCATGGATATTATTCCATTCTGTGTGTGTGTGTCTGTGTGTGTGTGTTCCTCTCTCCCTTTCACCCGTTTTTCTCTTTTTCTCTCCCTCCCTCCCACCCCTCCCTTTTCTCTCCATATTATATACAAATATATTTATATATCTTTCTATCTTTCTCTCTATATATATTTCTTCATCCATTCATCTTTTTTTAATAGTTTATTTTGGTATCATTAATCTATAATTACATGTGCAATATTATGGTGATTAAATTACCCCCTTCATCAGGTCCCCCCCACCAACCCCATTAGTCACTGTCCATCAGTGTAATGAGATGCTATAGAGTCACTACTTGTCTTCTCTGAGTTGTACAGCCCTCCCCATGACCCCCCCAACATTACATCTGCTAATCGTACTACCCCTTTTTCCCCCTTGTCCTTCCCTTCCCACCCATCCTCCCCAGTCCCTTTCCCTTTGGTAACTATTAGTCCATTCTTGGGTTCTGTGAGTCTCCTGCTGTTTTTTTCCTTCAGTTTTTTTCTTTGTTCTTATACTCCACATATGAGTGAAATCATTTGATACTTGTCTTTTTCGGCTTGGCTTATTTCACGGAGCAAAATACTCTCTAGCTCCATCCATGTTGCTGCAAACGGTAGGATTTGTTTTCTTCTTATGGCTGAATAATATTCCATTGTGTATATGTACCACATCTTCTTTATCCATTCATCTACTGATGGACACTTAGGTTGCTTCCATTTCTTGGATATTGTAAATAGTGCTGCAATAAACATAGGGGTGCATATGTCTTTTTGAAACTGTGCTGTTGCATTCTTAGGGTAAATTCCGAGGAGTGGGATTCCTGGGTCAAATGGTATTTCTATTTTGAGTTTTTTGAGGAACCTCCATACTGCTTTTCCACAATGGTTGAACTAATTTGCATTCCCACCAGCAGTGTAGGAGGGTTCCCTTTTCTCCACATCCTCACCAACATTTGTTGTTGTTTGTGTTTTGGATGTAGGCCATCCTCACTGGTGTGAGGTGATATCTCATTGTGGTTTTAATCTGCATTTCTCTGATGACCAGCGATGTGGAGCATCTTTTCTTGTGCCTGTTGGCCATCTGAGTGTCTTCTTTGGAGAAGTGTCTATTCATGTCCTCTGCCCATTTCTTAATTGGATTATTTACTTTATGTTTGTTGAGGTGTGTGCGTTCTTTATATATTTTGGATGTCAACCCCTTATCGGATACATCATTTATGAATATATTTTCCCATACTGTAGGATGTCTTTTTGTTCTACTGATGGTGTCCTTTGCTGTACAGAAGCTTTTCAGCTTGATATAGTCCCACTTGTTCATTTTTGCTTTTGTCTCCCTTGCTCGGGGAGATATGTTCATAAAGAAGTCGCTCATGTTTATGTCCAAGAAATTTTTGCCTATGTTTTTTTCTAAGAGTTTTATGGTTTCATGACTTACATTCAGGTCTTTGATCCATTTTGAGTTGACTTTTGTGTATGGGGTTAGACAGTAGTCCAGCTTCATTCTCTTACATGTAGCTGTCAAGTTTTTCCAACCCCAGCTGCTGAAGAGGCTGTCATCTCCCCATTGTATATCCAAGGCTCTTTTATCAAATATTAATTGACTGTAGGTGTTTGGGTTAATGTTTGGATTTTCTATTCTGTTCCACTGGTCTGTGGGTCTGTTTTTGTGCCAATACCAAATTATCTTGATTACTGTGGCTTTGTAGTAGAGCTTGAAGTCAGGAAGCGTAACTCCCCCTGTTTGATTCCTCCTTCTCAGGATTGCTTTGGCTATTCGGGGTCTTTTGTGGTTCCATATGAATTTTAGAATTATTTGTTCGAGTTCATTGAAGAAACCTGTTGGTATTTTGATAGGGATTGCATTGAATCTGTAGATAGCTTTAGGTAGTATAGCCATTTTGACAATATTTATTCTACCTAGCCAAGAGCATGGGATGAATTTCCATTTGTTAGTGTCCTCTTTAATTTCTTTTAGGAGTGTCTTGTAGTTATCAGAGTACAGGTCTTTCACTTCCTTCGTTAGGTTTATTCCTAGGTATTTTATTCTTTTTGATACAATTGTGAATGGAATTATTTTTCTGATTTCTCTTTCTGTTAGTTCATCGTTAGTGTATAGGAAAGCAACAGATTTCTGTGTGTTAATTTTGTATCCTGCAACTTTGCTGAATTCAGATATTAGTTCTAGTAGTTTTGGAGTGGAGTCTTTAGGGATTTTTATGTACAATATCATGTCATCTGCAAATAGTGACAGTTTGACTTCTTCTTTACCAATCTGGATGCCTTGTATGTCTTTTTTTTGTCTGATTGCCATGGCTAGGACCTCCAGTACTGTGTTGAATAACAGTGGAGAGAGTGGGCATCCCTGTCTTGTTCCCGATCTTAGATGAAAAGTTTTCAGCTTCTCACTGTTAAGTATGATGTTAGCTGTGGGTTTGTCATGTATAGCCTTTATGATGTTGAGGTACTTGCCCTCTATACCCATTTTGTTGAGAGTTTTTATCATGAATGGATGTTGAATTATGTCAAATGCTTTTTCAGCATCTATGGAGATGATCATGTGGTTTTTATTGTTCTTTTTGTTGATGTGGTGGATGATGTTGATGGATTTTCGAATGTTGTACCATCCTTGCATCCCTGGGATGAATCCCACTTGATCATGGTGTATGATCCTCTTTATGTATTTTTGAATTCAGTTTGCTACTATTTTGTTGAGTATTCTTGCATCTACAGTCATCAGGGATATTGGTCTGTAATTTTCTTTTTTGGTGAGGTCTTTGCCAGGTTTTGGTATAAAAGTGATACTGGCTTCATAGAATGAGTTTGGAAGTATTCCCTCCTCTTCTATTTTTTGGAAAACTTTAAGGAGAATGGGTGTTATTTCTTCTCTATATGTCTGGTAGAATTCAGAGGTGAATCCTTCTGGTCCGGGGGTTTTGTTCTTGGGTAGTTTTTTGATTACCTATTCAATTTCGTTGCTGGTGATTGGTCTGTTTAGTTTTTCTGTTTCTTGTTTGGTCAGTTTTGGAAGGTTGTATTTTTCTAAGAATTTGTCCATTTCTTCTAGGTTTTCCAGCTTGTTAGCATATAGATTCTCATCATAATCTCTTATAATACTTTGTATTTCAGTGGGGTCTGTCATTATTTTTCCTTTCTCATTTCTGATTCTGTTTGTGTGTAGAATCTCTTTTTCTCTTAATAAGTCTGGCTAGGGGTTTATCTATTTTGTTTATTTTTTCAAAGAACCAGCTCTTGGTGTCATCATTCATCTTTTTATGGACATTTAGGTTGTTTCCATTTCCACTGGTTATTTTAAATAATGCTGCAATAATGTCATTGCAGATAAATCTTCAACATAGTGATTTTGTTTCCTTTGGATATATACCCAGAATTGGAATTGCTGGATCATATGTCAGTTGTATTTTTAATTCTTTGAGGAGCCTCCATACTTTTTCCATAGTGGCTGTACTAATTTACTATCCCATTAAGAGTGTAGAAGGGTCCCTTGCATGGACATTTTAATAATATTAATTCTTTCAATCCATGAACACTAGATATCCTTCCATTTATTTGTGGCTTCTTCAATTTCTTTCACTGATATCTTGTCATTGCCAGTGTAGAGATCTTTCACCTTATTGGTTATTTTTATTTCTAAGTATCTTAAGTTTTTGATGCTGTTGTAATTGGGATTGTTTTATTTCTTTTTCAGGTGATTTTTTGTTAGTGTTATCGAAATGCTATTGATTTTTGTATGTTAATTTTGTATCTTGCAACTTTACTGAATTCACTGATTAGATTTAAAAGGTTTTGGTGGTGTCTTTAGGATTTTCTTTATATAAAATTATGTCCTCTGCAAAAAGAGTTTTACTTCTTCCTTTCCAACTCTGATGCCTTTTGTTTCTCTTTCTTGCCTGATTGCTCTAGGACTTCCAGTACTATGTTGAATAGGAGTGGTGAGAGTGGGCGTCCTTATCTTGTTCCTGATCTTAGAGGAAAAGCTTTCAACCTTTTACTACTGACTTTGATGTTAGATGTGGGCTTATCATATGTGGCCATTATTATGTTGAGGTACATTTCTTCTATACTCCAGTTTTTGAGTTTTTATCATGAATGGGTTTTGCATTTTACCAGATGCTTTTTCTGCATCTTTTGAGATGATCATATGATTATTTTCTTTCATTCTATTAATGTGAGGTATCACCTTTATTGATTTGCTTGTGTTGGACCATCCTTGCATCCCATGGATAAATCCCACTTGACCGTGGTAAATCTTCCTTTTAATGTGCTGCTGAATTTGGTTTGCTAGTATTTTATTGAGAATTTTTGCATCTAAATTTATCAGGGATATTGGCCTCTAGTTTTGTTTTCTTGTAGTATTTTGTTGTGTCCTTATCTGACTTTGGTATCAGCGTGGCCTCAAAAAAAAAGTTTTGGAGTGTTCCTCCTCTGATTTTTTTTTTGAAGAGCTCGAGAAGAGCGGGTGTTAATTCTTCATTAAATATTTGGTAAAATATACTAGAGAAGCCTGGAATTTTCTGCATTGGGAGGTTTTTAATTACTGATTCAATCTCTTTGCTCATAATTGATCTGTTCAGATTTTCTATTTCTTCCGGACTCAATTTTGGTAGGTTGTATGTTTCTAAGAATTTATCCATTTTTTTCTAGGTTGTCCAGTTCATTGGCATATAATTGTTCATAGTTTAATCTATTTTCTTTGTGTTGTTCAGACTGGGTCATTTGTATTGTTCTGTCTTCAAGTTCATTGAATTTCTCCTCTGTTGTCCCCATTCTGCTTTTCAGCCCATCTAATGAGTTTTTATTTAAGTTATTATAGTGTTCAATTCTAAAAGTGCCATGTTTCTTCTTTTATATATTTTTCTACATGGAGACTCTTATTTTTTGCTGATACTTTCTATTTATTTGTTTCAGGTATGTTTATAATTGTTCATTGAAGCATTTATATTATCCTTTAAAATCCTTGTCAGATAATTTCAACATCTGTGTCATCTCAGTGTTGAGATTATTGATTTTCTTTGCTTAGTCAAGCTCTGATTTTCCTTGTTCTTGCTATAATGAGTCGTTATTTTCATTATATCCTGGATATTTCAGGTATTATGTTATGAGATTCTGGATATTATTTTCTCTGTTGGCAGGCCTCTTCATGCACTGCACTTCAGTGGCGGGAAAAAGGATGTACCACTTAATTACTGCCAGGAGGGAGTGGAAGTCCGGGATCCCCACTTGGTCTCTGTAGATACCCACTATCTCAGGTCCTACTATCCCTAGTCAGGCTGTCTGTTGTCCATCTTCCAGAGTTATTTCACATTTTTTTTGGCATGTGATGTCCAAGATTTTTAGCTGTACTTAATAGGAGGAATAGGGAAAAGTATGTCTCCTCCATGTTGCTCCAGAACCAGGAGTAACCAATTAATAAATAACTTAACCAAACTACACAACCAGTTAGTTGCTTGACCATGAGTCATACCTGGGTCTCTTGGGCCCTTGCTATAAGATATGATGTAAGAGAGAATGCCTTGTTCTTAGGAAATACAGCAAAGTCTTTAGATAGGTGGGTGGACGGACAGACAGGCAGACAGATAAATGAATGGATCAATGGACAGAGGGATTGGTTGGTGGTTGGATGGGTCGATAGAAGGGGGTGGATGGACAGATGGATGGGTGGAGAGAAAGAGAAAATGAGAAAAGGGGGAAGGGGCTGGTCTGCTGGTAAGTGGGCATCTGTCCTTACCCAGGACCAATTTCCTCTGAAACCTTTTCATATGAGAGAGAAATCAACTTCTCTCTCTTAAGTTACCAATACCGTGTTTTCTAGTCACTTGCAGCTGAACCTAATCTTGATATCATCATTAAAAGAAATATCCCCCCCCCAAAAAAAAAAAAAAAGATATGATGCTATAGATAGTGTAAAGCACTGTTCAGGTCAAGCTATTTTCCAGACATGGGAAACAGATAAAATTAGGCTTATAAACTCACACATACTCCACATTTCTGTTTGAAGTGAAGTCAGGTTAAAGTGAATACCACTTTTTTTTGAAGCAGGAGAAGGGTAATCCACAGTTTTAGGAGTGTGTGGCAAAGAGAAGAGAAACCTCAACATTCATATTCAGGATTTACTAGATAGAATGTATGAGCTGCAGAATCCCTGCCCTGGAGAAGGTCTTGTAGGATATGGAGTTAGAAGGATCAAAAGGATGACCTGCTTGTCAGAGCTCATAGGATGTCTCTTGAAGTGGCATAATTTTTTAGTAAATTCTTATTTCTAAATAATTACAGATTCACAAACTTGCAAAAAAAATGTATGAGGAGGGCCTATGTACCCTTACCCAGTTTCCCCCATGGTGATGTCTTAAGTAAATACTATAGTAAAATATCAAAACGGGAAACTGACATTGGTGTAATCCACAAGTCTTAGTCCAATTTGACCAGTTTTGCATGCACTCATTTCTGAGTGTGTATATCTATTTAGCTCTATATAATTTTATCACATTTGTAGATTTGTATAACCACCACAATCAAAATACAGAACTGTTCCATCACCACTGGGGTAACCACCACTGGAAGGAGTTTGGGATGGCAAACATGTACTAAAGGGTAGGAGAAGGTCAGTGTTATCAAGAGGAGTGTCATGAAAATTCAGGATACATGGAAGGTCTGATAGGCATGATGTCCAGGACTGAATTATGGGGGCTAAGTGAAAATCTGCTTTGGAAATGGAGGCATAACAGTAAAAGCATGGCTTGGGAGTCAAGGGAACCTGGCTTGGAATCCTGGCTCTTCCGTTTACCAGCTCTGTTGCTTTGGGCAGGTCATCTCACCTCTCTAAGCCTTTGCTGTCTTAGCTTTAAAAGAAAGGGAATCCATATTTCGTATGGTTGTTGTGAGGATTAATGCGAGAATGTCTATAAAGCATTTAGCACAGTCTCACTTGCACATAGTAGATACTCAGTTCTGGCTGTCACCTAGAACATTCATGCAATAAACATTTATTAATATTTACTGTTTTCCAAAGAGTGAGCTAAGAACTGTGAGAGATGGAGATGAAGAAGACATAGGCTATGACTTCCAGATTATCTCAGATGAGGAAATAGGATTCATTCATTTATTTACTCATTTATGCACTCACTTATTCAGTACTTGTGTGCTGTGTGCCAAGCGTTGCTCTAGACACTGGAAAGATGAGATACAGCAGTGAACACGAGACAGTAAACAGGTAAATATACAGTGTGTCAAGTGGTAATAAGTGGTATAGAGATAAAGAAGAGTGAACAGGAGAGGGAGTGCCACCTCCAGGGCTTGAGTCATGGTTATTTTATAAGAGAGTACTTAAGAATGGGTAACACATGAGCAGAGGCCTGAAGGAAAGTGAGGGAGGGAACCATGCTGGTGAGTAGAGGTAGAGTGTTCCAGGTAGAGGAAATGAAGGACCTGAGTGGGGAGCACACCTGGCATGTTACCATTCCAGTCACAGCAGAGAGGCAATGTTATTGGACGAGTGAGTGAGGGGAGAGTAATAGAAGCTGATGATAGGAACTAGGGGTGCAGATCATGTAGGGCAGTTATTCTCCGTAGTCTCTGGACCAGCAGGATCAGCATTACCTGGGAACTGGCTAGGCAAGATCTTGCCTCCCACCCCAAACCTACCAAATCAGAAACTCTAGAGGTGGTGCCCAAAAATCTATGGCTTAGCAAGCCTTCCAGGTGATTCTGATGCATGCTAAAGTTTGAGAACCACAGGTATAGAGCCCTATGGTCCATTGTAAGAATTTGGTTTTCACTCTACATGGGATGGGAGCCACCAGAGTGTTTTGAGCAAAGGAGAGTGGTGATCCGGTTTAGGCCTTGGCTGTTGTGAGGACAGACTGAAGGTGAGAAGCAAGGGTGGAAGTGAGGAGAGTTTTAGGGGGTTACTGTGGATCATTATTCCTTGAAGTGTGATCCCTGGACCAAAAAGCATCAGCATCACCTAGGAGCTTGTTAGAAATGCACATGTATAGGCCCTACCCCAGACCTACTGGATCAGGATCTCTGGGAATGAGGCCCAGAAATCTGTGTCTTAACAAGCCCACGAGGTGTTTTTGATGTTCCCTAAATTTGAGAAACACTGGTCTAGTTAGGTAGTGGTGGCTTGGACCAGAGTCAGTGGTGATGACAAGTGGTTGACTTTGAATATATGTTGATATAGCATTTGCTGACAGATTGGATTGGGGTTGTGAAAGAAAGGACTCAAGGATGACTCCATTTTGAGGGCTTTTGGTATGCAGGGGAACAGTAATGGGACAGTGACTGAAGGGGTCCAAGAGGATTTGCTGTTGTGTTGGGTCTTTTGGAGATAGAGATTACACTTTAATTGTGTGCATGTCAGTGCATATGCAATGATTCTGTTAGTGCATGTGGAATTTAGATGCTTGTTATTGGCAACCTTATGTGCCAGGGACTGGGTACATCAAAAAGAAACTTCTCTAGTGCACTGAAACTTGCTCAGTGTCCTTTGTACTCCTCCAAGTACTGTATGCCTAGAGGCAGGGGGGCCATTGATCAGAATGGTGGGTGCCTCAGCTCCTAAGGATGGGCCATTCCTATTTTTTATAGACTGTGCTCAGCCTGGTCAAGGTTGCTGCAGAAGACCAGAAATTGACTTGTTTTTTTCCTGATATTTTTTGAATAATGAACAAAGGTAAAATATACTCTCTTTCCTGTTTATTTATGAATGAAGTATTGTCTTCCCAGGACACAGGTAGTGACAGGATCTGCTCTTTGCACACCCTCAGAGAGCAGAGGTTGAGCAGATAAAAAGCCAGACAGGATCCTGAGCAACCTTGTCACCTCTCAAGTTTCTCTCTCAGGCCCCTGTTTAGTCCCATATCCCTGGAAGAACTGAGTGTCCACTTTTGTGTTCTCTTAGCACCTGACTCTACTAACAACTCCACATGATATTCTAGTTGCATATTGTAGTGGTATTGTAGAGTCACCCAGATCTGGATTTTTATCCTGCTCTGCCACTTAGTAGTTTTGTAATGGCCAGTAAATTACCTAACCAGTCAGATTTCTTACCTGTTCAATTAGAATAATATTAATGATGATGATAGCTAATACTTATCATATGCCAGTTACTCGGAGTTCTTTACCTATTTGAGCTCACTTAATCCTCATAACAACCCTATGAGGTGGGGGGACTATTAATACTCTCATTTTATAGATGCAGAAACTGAGGCACAGCAAGGTTAAGTAACTTGCCTAAGTTCACACAGCTAGTAAGTGGCAGAGGGGAGAGATTCAAATCCAGGCAGTTTGGCTCTCAAGTCTGTACTTTGAATTTCTGTGTTATGGTGTCTCTGAATACTGTACAGAATGCCCTGATTTGTTGAGGTTACATGTGATAATATGTGTATAATTCATAGCTCAGTTTTCTCAGTTCCTTTTCTGTTGGCTTCACATTCACCCATTCACTCACTATCCACTTACCCTGCTTTATTTACTTGATAGCACTTATGAAACTTTGGGCACCACCTGTCTTACTCTCTAGACTGTCTACTCTATGAGGGCAGTGGCTATTCTCAATCAATATTTATTGAGTTGGTGCACTTAGCAAATATTGAGTGCCTACCATGTGCCAGGCTCTGTATAATTCATCTTAATCTTGAGACGTAATGCAAGTGTCCTTTTCACTAAATCAGCAAAATAGCATTTAGGACCCATGGTCACAGGTGACAGTTACTGAGATGGTGCAGCCAGAGCCTGATTTTCATCCATCTGCCTTCCTGATGTGAGGAGTCACTGAGCTAAATGAATGTTTGTTGAATTGGGTTGAATAATAAAGTAAGACTGGGAGATGGATTAGGTGAGGCCTAATAGTGAACAAGATAGATGCTGTCTACTAAATGTAGTGGGGGCAGATAGCAAGTAAATGAGCAGTTGCAAGTCTGTGTTGTGAGTGCTGAAATAGGGATGGTGTGTCATGGGTGGGGGGTGCCAAAGCAGCAGGGAAGAGGAAGAACGAAGGATGTAGTAGGCCCAGGGAGCCATGTGTGATGAGACCATGAGAGTGGAAAGAACGTGGCACTCAGCATCCAGTTGGCTTTTTAGAGCAGGGCTAGTTCATGGGCACGTGACCACTGTAGTCATACAACGTCATATCTGGAAGGAGGCCCCATGCTTGAGGTTTAATGCCCTGTGGTGGTTTTGAAATTCTTAATTTTATTTTTGAATTTGTGTTTTGTATGTGAAGTCCAGTGCGGCAATGGAGAGTGTCCTGAGGCTTTAGTTCACTTGTGGTCCTACCTCCCACTGACTTGCTACCTCCCCAAACAGGTTCTCGGCTGGCTGCCTGGGGTGCTGTGTGTGGGTGCATGTGCAGGACAGTCAGGATCAGGTGTATGCACCCTGTGTCCTGAGTTACAGGTGCCTGTGAGGCCCAAGTGAGTATTAGAGTAAATAGCAAATAAGCCCCAAGACAAGTTAAGAGAGAGACTATGGAGGAAGGGAAAAAGCTTTTTTTTTTACCTCCTGTTAAGTGAACAAGGGGCCTCTGGTTGACATTTGCACCAGGCCTCACAAAGTATGTTGCCAGCCCTGTGTGTGAGGGGCAAGAAATGAGACCAGAGAGGCAAGGCCTTTTAGGCCTTGGTAAATTTATACTTTACCTTAAGAAAAATAGGAAGTCTTTGAGAGGTTTTGAGCAAAGGCTGATAGGATCAAATTTTTGTTTTTAAAACAATCACTTTGGCTGTACTGTGGAGGGCCATTTGGGTCAGGACATGGTAGAGACCAGGAGCCTAGTTAGGAAAGCAAGGTGGCCTGGATTAGGGCACTGAGGATGACAGAAGGGCATATTTGATAGCTAATCAGGAGATAGGACTGATAGGACATGGTGATGACTTGGATGGTAATAACACATACAAAGCACTTCTAATATGCCAGTCACTATTCTAAACACTTTATATAAATTAATTTACTTTTGATAACTTTGTGATGGATGTACATTTTTTATTCCTACCTTAGGAATAAGGAAACTGAGAGGCAAATGGATTAATAATTTGCCCAAGAACCCACAGCTAGTAAGTGGTAGGCATAGCCAAGATGGCCCTAAAGTCTTAAGTTCTTGACATTCGAATGTCTACTCAGGGTATAGTGGAGGGAGAAGGTGAAAGGCAAGTTATCAGTAGCTGCCAGGTTTCTGGCATAAACCCCTGGTGAGGTTATGGTGCCAATTGCTAAGAGAGGAAGCAGGTTTAGGGAACAGGCAGGGGGAGAAATTGAATTTGGACATGTTAAATTTGAAGTACGTAAGTGGTCTATCCAGTGGAAATACCCAGGAGGCATTTCAAGAGAGGGGCTGAAACTCAGCAGAGAGATCTGGCTTGCAGTTATGGGTGTGTAGAGAGCACATGGAGCTCTGGGAGTGAAGGAGATCACCAAGGGAAAGTGAGGAGAGAAGAGTGCCCAGACAAGAGGGCCTGAGAAGCATAAACATTAAGGGAGTGGGCAGGAGAAAGAGTGCACTGAGAAACAGAAGCAGCAGCCTTTGGAGACATAAGATCACATCACATCCCTACTTGTAGTCCTCCTGTGGATTTCACCCAGCTCTTCAGGAAAGGCTAGCATCCTTTACGATGGCCTATAAGACCCTACTACATGAGCCAATTGTCTTTCTGACCTATTATCATCCCCCTTGCTCTCTCTATTCCAGAATACTGTCCTCCTCTCTGTTACTTTAATAATCTAGGCATACTCCTGCCACAGGGCTTTTGTACTTGCTGTTCTCTATAATTGGGATGCTTTTCCCCCATATCCATATGGCTTGCTCCCTTACTCCTATCAGGGCTTTATTCAAAAGTCATTTTGTCAGTGAGTCCTTCCCTGGCTTCCCTTCCTAAAGTTTCAATACTACTGCCATTCCCCTAACCCCCTAATGTGTGTGTGTGTGTGTGTGTGTGTAGTTATATATACACATACACATATATATTCCCCTACCTGCTTTATTTTTTCTGCTTAGCTCTTCTCACTAACATACAATGTATTTCATTGATTACACTGATGTATATTGTTTCTTGTCTCTTTCCCCCACTAGAATGTCAGCTTCATGAAGGAAGGATTTTTGTATGCTTCGTTCTGTGTCTTTGTCTCCCTAGCACCCAGACAGGTCTGGCAGATGCTCACTAAATGTTAGCTAAAGGAATGGATACCAGTCAAATGGAGTGTTATGGAAAGCAACGGTAGAGAGCTTTTCAAGCAGAGAGAGCACAGGGTCAGCACTGTGATAATGTGGCAAAGAGGTAAAGTGAGATAAAGGCGAGAAGTACTTAATTGCATTTGTCAGTAAGGTCAGGACATTGGTGAGATCTGTTTTAAAGAAGGTGGGGACTAAAATCAAACCACAGCAATAGATGAGAAAGTGTATATAGAAAATCTAAAAAATTTTTATAGGTTTGGTTCTGATAGAACTTCCCTGGATACTACCAGGTAGATAAAATAGGGAGACATTTCACTGTATATACTTCTGTACCTTTTGAGTTTTCTACCATGTATAATGGATACCTATTCAAATAAAAGTCACTATGGAGCTGTATAGGTTTAAACAGAAGATATTTGTCTTTAAAGTGGCAGACAGGGGCAGACAGGAGGGAGGGTAGGTCTTATCTTTTTTTATCTGTAAAGATTGGCAAGCTTGTTTAAATGCTATTGTAAAGGAAAAGGCAAAGGGAGAGGTTGAAGATACTGCAGAAAGAAGGGATAATTAAGAAGATTAAAAACAATGATGTGACTTTAGAAAGAAGGAATGGTAGTTCTTTTATTGTAACAGCAGGGAAGGATGGGTGCAGAAGGCCGTGGATTTAATGTCACAAGTTGAGGTAGTTCCCATCTGATTGCATCATTTTGTCTAAGTGAGGGGTATGGTCATTTGCTAAGAGTGAAGAGGGAGGTAGTGGGTTAGAGATTTGTATAGCCACTGGGTAATGGAAGAGAGAACTGAGTAGAAAAATACAGGAGGATTATCAGGCAGTGTTATCTGATATATTTTTTAGAACTCACAAATTGAATGGAAGGTACAGAGATTTCCCATATGCCTCTTCCTCCCACATGTATAGCCTCCTTTATTATCAACATCCCCCACCAGAGTGGTGCATTTGTTACCACTGACAAACATACATTGACACATCATTATCACCCAAAGTCTATAGTTTACATCAAGATTTACTCTTGGTGTTATAGATTCTGTGGTTCTGGACAAATGTATGATGACAAGTAGCCACCATTATAGCATTTTAGTATCATACAGAAAAGTATCACTGCCCTAAAAATCCTCTGCTCTCTGCCTGTTCATCTCTCTCTTCTCCCCTAACCCCTGGCAACCACTGATCTTTTTACTGTCCGCACAGTTCTGCATTTTTCTAGAATTACATATAATTGGAATCCTACACAGCCTTTTCAGATTGGCTTCTTTCACTTAGTAGTATGCATTTAAGTTTCCTCTGTGTCTTTTCATGGCTTGATACCCCATTTCTTTTTAGCACTGAATAATATTCCATTGTCTATATGTACTACAGTTTATTTGTTCATTGTTATTATGTCCTACTGAAGGACGTCTTGATTGCTTCCAAATTTTGGCAGTTACGAATAAAGCTGCCATAAACATCTGTATGTAGGTTTTTATGTGGACCTAGTTTTCATTTCTTTTAAGTAAATGCCAGGAAGCTTGACTGCTGGATCATATGGTAAGAGTTTAGTTTTGTAAGAAACTGTCGAACTGTCTTCAAAGTGGCTGTACCATTTTGCATTTCCACCTGCAAAGAATGAGAGTTCCTGTTGCTCCACCTCCTTACCAGCATTTGATGTTGTCAGTGTTCTGGATTTTCTGGTAGGTATATAGTGATACCTCGTTTTAATTTGTATTTTCCTAAAGACATATGATGTAGTACACCTTTTCATATGCTTATTTGCCATCTGTATATCTTCTTTGGCGGGGTGTCCAGATCTTTTGCCTGTTTTCCAGTTGGGTTGTCTGTTTTCTTATTGTTGAGTTTTAAAGAGTTCTTTGTACATTTTGGATAACAGTCCTTTATCAGATACGTCTTTTGCAAATATTTGCTCCCAGTCTTCAGCTTGTCTTTTCCTTCTCTTGGTAGTGTCTTTCACAGAACAGATTTTTAATTTCAATGAAGTCCAGCTTATCAATTCTTTCTTCCATGGATTGTGCTTTTGGTGTTGCATTTAAAAAGTCATTGCCAAACCCAATATTAGGAGTGTGATAGCCTTGCATTTTACACTTAGGTCTGTAATTCATTTTGAGCTCATTTTTGTGAAGTGTATAATATTTGTGTCTAGATTAATTTGTTTGTATCTGTGTGTCCAGTTATCCCAGTACCACTCATTGAAAAAGCTATCTTTGCTCCATTGTATTATTTTTATTTCTTTGTCAAAGATCAGTTGACTGTATTTATGTGGGTCTGTTTTTGGGCTCTCTGTTCTGTTTCACTCATCTGTGTGTGTTTTCTTTCATCAGTATCACACTCTTGATTACTTTATAGTAAGTCTTGAAGTTGGGTGGCAACTTTGTCCTCCAACTTTGTTGTTCTTCAGTATTGCGTTGGCTATTCTGTGACTCCCTGTATTTTGGACAGTGTGAATTTATTGTGGCATCAATCCAATTGGTGATTTTTCTCCAGCCATGTTCAATAGTCCAGTGTGATGTAGCTGGATTAAATCAGGGTTTGGATTTGCATGTGGAGGTGATGGAAAGGCAATGGGCAGGCAAGTTGAGAATATCTTTAAGAGAATGGTTGAAGTGAGGAATGCTGGAATCTAAGCTAGATAGGGAAGAAGGGTGAAGTCAAGAAGAGGTGAAAAGTAGAATCAAGGAATTTTGAGGGCAAACAATAGGTATAATAAATGAGAGCTGGATGGATGTACTTGTGTTCAGAGAATGCGATGTATGAATTTCATATTCCAAAAGTGGATCAATGGCAAGTGTTGACAAGGTCTGAGCGATAGCCATGAGAGTTGGTGGCTGAAATGAGAGAGGAGGTAGCAGTCTCTGAAGTTGGCAAGGTCAAAGAGCTAAGAGGCCAAGATGTTGGGCATCCACATTGATCCTGATGTCATGTGGAATTCTGGCAGGACTTGGGGTAGAGAGGAATCTGTGAGCAGACTTTCAGTGAATGAAGGGGTGCTTTGGGGAGATTGGTAGCTGACCCTGAAGAGGAGAGGAAAGTGGTATGACTGGATGATATGAAACTCAGAGAAGTAGGAAATCTTACACAGTTGTAGAGATGATCTCAAAGTCTTACTGGAGAGTAAGTGGGGCATCTACCCCCAGCCTATCCCTGAGTGATAAGGCTCTGGGAGAATGTACAGCTTCTACCAGACAGGACTCTAGCACAGTTCTTCTTAGACTTTCTGTAGCAGAAGACCAGGGAGTTTTGTTTGTTTAAATTTCTGATCCATAATGGACCAGTTCTTTTGTAAAATGGAAAATGAATTACCAGAAAAATGGTAGGAACAGAAAAGTTGTACAAAATGTAAGCCCCATTTTTTATTATTAGATTCAACAAGACATAAAATTAGCCAAATAGCTTTAACAGTTTTTGGATTGTTATTCCCACTTTCTGTACTTATCACAGATCTGAAGTAAACAGTTAAAGACTGGCATTAGTTTGTGGATCACACTTTGAATGGCACTGGGATGGGGAAATGGTTTTCTCGTAGGAAAAATTGCATTCAGTTGAGCCAGGAAGGTGAAGAAGGGATTTGTTGAAGGGGTTGCAAATATAGAGGGGTTTGTTTACCAAGGAATGGAGTTGCTGAGGGTACAAAAGTTTGGAAAGTTGATGAGCAGTGGGTGTTTGGGGTAGAGAAAGCACTTAGCTACATGGGATGAAAGTTCAGGAGAGGTGATTGGAGGGGTTCCTTCTTGAGCAATGTCCAAGGATAACATGGGTGTAAGAAAGAAAGGATGTAATCCAAAGAGGTGAGTTAATGCTACAAGGTCTGAGGAATATATATAAAGAATATTAAGGCAGGCGAAGGGTAGGGCCTAAACTGGGTGAAAAAATAATGTTAGCTATCGTTTATTGACCACTTACTGTGTACCACTGTGCTCACTGTGCTAGGCACTTTATATATATTATCTGAGTCCTTAAAAAATCCTCCCGAGTTGATGTTGATATCCCCAACTTACTGATATGCAGCAGGTTTTCAGGCATAGGGTTAGCAGTTGAGAAGGGTGGTGAGGATCCTAGGAAGAGAGTTTGTGAGCATCATCTTGGCTGAAACAGTTGGAGCTCTGTCCTTTTCTTATGCTTTCTGCTGTGTGTGGCTGACCAAAGATTTTAGGAGTTTGATTTTAGCTGGAAGTTATTTGGAGGGCTGCTGATGACTTTGGTGAAGAAGAATTTAATTTTGTAAGATTACCAACTTATGTACATATGAACTCAAATTTTAAAGTCAAAGCTCTTTTAGACATTACAATGTGAAATAAGTAGCACAGGCTCATTGTAGAAAATTACAAAATATGGATAAGGAAGAGAAAAATGATTACCTGTAATCCTCTACTCAGAAGCACTGTTGACTATAAAATACTATTTTCAGTCCTTTTCATTTAATAAAATAGTTAAATAAAGTTTAATTTTTTAATTATATGTTGAAATAGTAATATTTTGGATGTATTGTTAAATGAAATATTAAAATTAATTTCACCTGTTTCTTTTTACATTTTTTTTTACAATTTATTTTATTTTAGTATCATTAACCTACAATTACATGAGCAATATTGTGATGATTAAACTACCCCCTTCATCAGGTCCCCACCACCAACCCTATTACAGTCACTGTCCATCAGTGTAGTGAGATGAGAATCACTACTTGTCTTCTCTGAGCTGTACAGTCCCCCCCGTGCCCCCCCACCCTATGTCTGCCAATCGTAATGCCACTTTTACCCTCTTATCCCTCCCTTCCCGCCCTTCTTCCCCAGTCCCTTTCCCTTTGGTAACTATTAGTCCGTTCTTGGGTTCTGTGAGTCTGCTGCTGTTTTGTTACTTCAGTTTTTTTTTTTTCTTTGTTCTTATACTCCACATATGAGTGAGATCATTTGGTACTTGTCTTTTTCGGCCTGGCTTATTTCACTAAGCATAATACCCTCCAGCTCCATCCATGTTGTTGCAAATGGTAGGATTTGTTTTTTTTCTTATGGCTGCATAATATTCCATTGTGTATATGTACCACATCTTCTTAATCCATTCATCTACTGATGGGCACTTAGGTTGCTTCCATTTCTTGGCTATTGTAAATAGTGCTGCAATAAACATAGGGGTGCATCTGTCTTTTTGACACTGGGCTGCTGCATTCTTGGGGTAAATACCTAGGAGTGGGATTCCTGGGTTATATGGTATTTCTATTTTGTGTTTTTTGAGGAACCTCCATACTGCTTTCCACAATGGTTGAACTAATTTGAATTCCCACCAGCAATGTAGGAGGGTTCCCCTCTCTCCACATCCTCGCCAACATTTGTTGTTTGTGTTTTGGATGTTGGCCATCCTCACTGGTGTGAGGTGATACCTCATTGTGGTTTTAATCTGCATTTCTCTGATGATTAGCGATGTGGAGCATTTTTTCATGTGCCTGTTGGCCATCTGAATTTCTTCTTTAGAGAAGTGTCTATTCATGTCCTGTGCCCATTTCTTAATTGGGTTATTTGCTTTTTGTTTGTTAAGGTGCATGAGTTCTTTGTATATTTTGGATGTCAACCCCTTATCAGATACATCATTTATGAATATATTCACCCATATTATAGGATGTCTTTTTGTTCTACTGATGGTGTCCTTTGCTGTACAGAAGCTTTTCACCTTGATATAGTCCCATTTGTTCATTTTTGCTTTTGTTTCCCTTGCCCGGGGGGATGTGTTCATGAAGAAGTCGCTCATGTTTATGTCAAGAGATTTTTGCCTATGTTTTTTCCTAAGAGTTTTATGGTTTCATGATTTACATTCAGGTCTTTGATCCACCTTGAGTTTACCTTTGTGTATGGGGTTAGACAGTAGTCCAGTTTCATTCTCTTACATGTAGCTGTCCAGTTTTTCCAACACCAGCTGCTGAAGAGGCTGTCATCTCCCCATTGTATATCCAGGGCTCCTTTATCAAATATTAATTGACTGTAGGTGTTTGGGTTAATGTTTGGATTTTCTATTCTGTTCCACTGGTCTGTGGGTCTGTTTTTCTGCCAATACCAAATTGTCTTGATTACTGTGGCTTTGTAGTAGAGCTTGAAGTCAGGGAGTGTAATTCCCCCTGTTTGATTCCTCCTTCTAAGGATTGTTTTCGCTATTCGGGGTCTTTTCTGGTTCCATATGAATTTTAGAATTATTTGTTCGAGTTCATTGAAGAAAGCTGTTGGTAGTTTGATAGGGATTGCGTTGAATCTGTAGATTGCTTTAGGTAGTATACCCATTTTGACAATATTGATTCTTCCTAGCCAAGAGAATGGGATGCATTTCCATTTGTTAGTGTCTTCCTTAATTTCTCCTAGGAGTGTCTTGTAGTTTTCAGAGTACAGGTCTTTCACTTCCTTCGTTAGGTTTATTCCTAGGTATTTTATTCTTTTAGGTGCAATTGTGAATGGAATTGATTTCTCTTTCTGTTAGCTCATCATTAGTGTATAGGAAAGCAACAGATTTCTGTGTGTTAATTTTATATCCTGCAACTTTGCTGAATTCAGATATTAGTTCTAGTAGTTTGGGAGTAGAGTCTTTAGGGTTTTTTATATACAGTATCATGTCATCTGCAAATAGTGACAATTTGACTTCTTCTTTACCAATCTGGATGCCTTGTATGTCTTTGTTTTGTCTGATTGCCGTGGCTAGGACCTCCAGTACTATGTTGAATAACAGTGGAGAGAGTGGGCATCCTTGTCTTGTTCCCGATCTTAGATGAAAAGCTTTCAGCTTCTCGCTGTTAAGTATGATGTTAGCTGTGGGTTTGTCATATATGGCCTTTATGATGTTGAGGTACTTGCCATCTATACCCATTCTGATGAGAGTTTTAATAAAAAATGGATGCTGAATTTTGTCAAATGCTTTTTCAGCATCTTTGGAGATGATCATTTGGTTTTTGTTCTTCTTTTTATTGATGTGATGGATGATGTTGATGGATTTTCGAATGTTGTACCATCCTTGCATCCCTGGGATGAATCCCACTTGATCATGGTGTATGATCCTCTTGATATATTTTTGAATTCGGTTTGCTAATATTTTGTTGAGTATTTTTGCATCAACTTTCATCAGGGATATTGGTCTGTAATTTTCTTTTTTAGTGAGGTCTTTGCCCAGTTTTGGTATTAGAGTGATGCTGGCTTCATAGAAAGAGTTTGGAAGTATTCCCTCCTCTTCTATTTTTTGGAAAACTTTAAGGAGAATGGGTGTTATTTCTTCTCTATATGTCTGGTAGAATTCAGAGGTGAATCCATCAGGTCCAGGGCTTTTGTTCTTGGGTAGTTTTTTTGATTACCGATTCAATTTCGTTGCTGGTGATTGGTCTGTTTAGTTTTTCTGTTTCCTGCTTGGTGAGTCTTGGAAGGCTGTATTTTTCTAAGAAGTTGTCCATTTCTTCTAGGTTTT
>JAQQAC010016209.1:43527663-43587051 GCA_029783875.1 Phataginus tricuspis | reverse complement strand
GAAGAGAGGAGAGAAAAGAAAAAAAGAAAACAAAGAGAAGAAGAAAATAAAATACTTCTACTAATAAAAAAAGTAAAAAGAGAGAGAGAAAAAGGAAAAGAAAGAAAGAAAAAGAAAAAGCAGCAACACGTAAAAGAAAAAACAACAACAACAACATCATCAACAACAACAACAAAAAAACGCCCACCGGGGGTGGTTTCTGTGTGAATGCTGTTGGTGGCACTATTGCTCCATTATTCCAGAGCTGTGGCCACGTCGCTCCACACGGCCCTTTAAAGCTGTGGCCGGGGTGAGAGTGAATGGGAGGCTGTTGAAAAAGAGGGAAAGAAAAAAAAAAGGAAAAGAAAGGGGAGAAAAAACAATAACGAAAAAGAAAAAAAAAGCCCCTGTGAGTGGGTTCTGTGTGAATGCTCTAGGTGTCACTGTTGCTCCACTATTCCAGAGCCATGGCCACACTGTTCCGCAAGGCCCTTTATAGCTCTGGCTGGGTTGAGAACGAATGAGAAGCTGTTTATCTCTGTGGGGGTCTTAATAGCAGCCACCCTTTCCCAGTCACCAGCTGAGGGGTCCAAAGCTCCCCAGGACTCCCAGCATGCTGGGCTCAGCTTGGGGGACTATCCGGCCCCTCTACTGAGCTCCTGTCTCTTTAAGACCGCTGAGAAAGAGCGCGTGCTTTTCTTCCCTTTTTTTTTCCCTTCTCTTTCCTTCCCGGAGCCTGCTGCGGGCAACTTGCACGTTCAGGGCTGGGACTCTGTGCCCTCTGTCTCTCCAATCTCCACTACACCGCTGGATGTGTGTCAGCGCTCCCGGCGCAGACTTCCACTCCCTCCCGGCTCTGAATCCTCTCCTCCCGCTGGAGCGCTGGGGGAGAGGAGCGCTCGGTTCCTCCGGGGTCGCGGCTCCGTACCTTACCCGCCTTGCTGGGGCTCCCGCGGGAGTGCCGGAGTGGAGGAGCGCTCTGGTCTCACTGGGTTGCGGCTCTGTCCCGCCTCGCTGGGTGCCGAGTCCTCTCTCCGGAGTGTCTGACCGGCGGAGCTCTGGGGGGCAGGAGCGCTCGGTCTGCCGGGGTTGTGGCTCCATACCTTACCCGCCTTGCTGGGACTCCCGCCGGAGTGCTGGGGTGGAGAAGCGCTCTGGTCTCGCTGGGTGCCGAGTCCTCTCTCCGGAGTGTCTGACCGGCGGAGCTCTGAGGGGGAGGAGCGCTCGGTCTGCCGGGGTTGTGGCTCCATACCTTACCCGCCTTGCCGGGACTCCCGCCGGAGTGCTGGGGTGGAGAAGCGCTCTGGTCTCGCTGGGTGCCGAGGACTCTCTCCGGAGTGGCTGGCCGCCGGAGCTCCGTACACTGTGCACTTTCCTGTGTATTCTGGTCTCTCTTTTAGGGATAGTTGTATTTGCTGTATTTTCGTGAATAAATATAATGTTGGGAGGAATTTTTCTGCCAGTCCGCTTACGTCACCATCTTCCCGGAAGTCCTTCTTTTTACATTTTTAATGTGGTTGTTAGAACATCTTAAATTAAATTTTGGACACACATTACATTTTGGTTGGACAGCATTGCTTTGGAATCTCTTACAGTATTGACCATTCTGAGTCTTAATGAAGCTTTACTGTCTATACATTTTTAGCTCTGTAATAATTGTTTTAGAACAGTGTGGTCCAATAGAACTTTTTGCATTGATGAAAATGTTTGGTGATCTTCCTAATATGGTAACCTCTAGCCACATGTGGCTGCTGAGCATTCGAAATGTAGCTAGAGTGATGAAAGAATTGCATTTAAAATTGTACTTAATTTGAATTTATTTAAATGTAAATTTAAATGTGAACTGGACAGCACAGTTCTGGATCTTGTGAAAAATAAAATTTCAATAAACCTTGGCTGGTTTTCTCTTTTCTAGTTGTGTTGGTGTTGAAGAGGAGAAGGCAGCTGACATTGACCTGTACCACTGTCCCAACTGTGAGGTCTTACATGGGCCCTCCATTAGTAAGTAGACCTTGGGATTTCCACAATAATGTAGTCCAGAGGAGAGAGAAAGCAAAGGAAGGGTGGAAGGAAGATTGGCTTTACCTGCTTGAGATTCATCTCCCTTGGGAAATAGCAGAAGCCTGTGTAGGCTGGCAGGCCAGAAGGTGCCCCACTGAGAGGGCAAAAGTGTAGAGTTTCATCCCTCTATCTTCCTAGGGATTCCCCAGAAAAAGCTCCTGTCCTCACCAGGAACTTTTCTGAGACTTTGAAGACCTCACTGACTACAAATGCTCCATGGGGTTGTTAGATTGGAAGAGAAGCACGATATGCCAAGGTCTTTGCTCTTGGAACCATAGCTCATGGCCATCTGACTCATGCTCTCATTATTTTCTGGCTTAGTGAAAAAACGCCGTATATCTTCAAAAGGGCATGATACACACAAGGGGAAGCCAGTGAAGACTGGAAGCCCGACATTCATTCGAGAGCTTCGGAGTAGGACCTTTGACAGGTAAGGACCCTTACCCTGAGGGCCGGTGAACGCCAGGGTTCTGGGAGGCTAGGACCCATCTCTTTCCACCTTTCCCACTGGCTGTCCCATTACGTGCCTACCCCATTTGGGGATGGCTGCAGGGCTCTATGAGTTCCCTCTGAGGAGGGATCTTCTGTTGTAGTCAGTTTCTGGGAAACACTGCTAGAGTTTCGTTTGATGTGCAGAGTACATTAATAAGATCCATTTATAGAAACTTTTGGTAGATATGTAGGCAGTTTTCTCCTGTCAGGAGGATGTTATGTACCTAAGTAATGCTACAACTAGAAGGAGTCTTAAAGATCAGAAAGATTAATTCCCTCATTATAGAGAAGTAGAAACAGTTTTTCTAAATTTTACTTGTTAAGGTATCACTGATATATGATCTTATGAAGGTTTCACATGATCAACATTGTGGTTATTACATTCACCCATATTACCATGTCACCCCCACACACCCCATTGCAGTCACTGTCCCATCAGCATAGTAAGATGCAATGGAGTCACTACTTGTCTTCTCTGCGCTAGACTGCTTGCCCCGTGACCGCCCTACATTATGTGTGCTAATCATAATGCCCCTTAATCCCCTTCTCCCTCCCTCCCCACTCGCCTCCTCTACCCCCTTCCCGTTGGTAACCGTTACTCCCTTCTTGGAGTCTGTGAGTCTGCTGCTGTTCTGTTCTCTCACTTTTACTTCATTATACTCCACAAATGAGTGATATCATTTGATACTTCTCTTTCTCGGCCTGGCTTATTTCACTGAGCATAATACCCTCCAGCTCCATCCATGTTGTTTCAAATGGTAGGATTTGTTTCTTTCTTATGGCTAAATAGTATTCCATTGTGTATATGTACTACATCTTCTTCATCCATTCATCTGCTGATAGACACTTAGGTTGCTTCCATATCTTGGTTATTGTATATAATGCTGCAATAAACATAGGAGTTTGCAGTCACTGTCTATCAACATGCCAAGATGTTACCAAGTCATGAGTTGTACCCTCTGCTGCATATGTATTTTTGAATCTGAGATCTGGTTTTCTTTGGGTAAATTCCTAGGAGTGGAATTCCTGAGTCAAATGGTACTTCTATTTTTAGTATTTTGAGGAACCTCCATACTGCTTTCCACAAAGGTTGAATTCATTTACATTCCCACCAATAGCATAGGGGTTTCCCTTTCTCTGCATCCTTGCAAGCATTTGTTGTTCCTTGTCTTTTGGATGTTGGCCATCCTAACTGGTGTGAAGTGATATCTCATTGTGGTTTTAATTTGCATTTCCCTGATAATTAGCGATGTGGAGTGTCTTTTCATATGCCTGTTGGCCATCTGAATTTCTTCTTTGGAAAAGTGTCTGTTCAGATCCTCTGCCCATTTTTTAAGAGGGTTATTTGCTTTTTGGGTGTTGAAGCATGTGAGTTCTTTATATATTTTGGATGTTAAACCCTTGTCGGATAAGTTGTTTACGAATATATTCTCCCATATTGTAGGATGCCTTTTTGTTCTACTGATGGTGTCCTTTGCTGTACAGAAGCTCTTTAGTTTGATGTGGCCCCATTTGTTCATTTTTGCTTTTGTTTCCCTTGCCTGAAGAGATGTGATCAGGAAAAAATTGCTCATAGTTATACTTAAAAAAAAAGAGGTTTTTGCCTGTGTTGTCTTCTAAGAGTTTTATGGTTTCATGACTCACATTCAGCTTTTTAATCCATTTTGAGTTTACTTTTGTGTATGGAGTTAGACAATAATCCAGTTTCATTCTCTTGCATGTAGCTGTCCAGTTTTTGCCAACACCAGTTGTTGAAGAGGCTGTCATTTCTCCATTGTATATCCACAGCTCCTTTATCATGTATTAATTGACCATATATGGTTGGGTTTATATCTGGGCTCTCTAGTCTGTTCCGTTGGTCTGCGGGTCTGTTATTGTGCCAGTACCAAATTGTCTTGATTACCGTGGCTCTGTAATAGAGCTTGAAGTTGGTGAGTGAAATCTCCCCCCACTTCATTCTTCTTTCTCAGGATTGCTTTGGCTATTTGGGGTCTTTTGTGGTTTCATATGAATTTTAAAACTGTTTGCTCTAGTTCATTGAAGAATACTGTTGGTATTTTTATAGGAATTGCATTGAATCTGTAGACTGCTTTAGGCAGGATGGCCATTTTGACAATATTAATTCTTCCTGTTCATGAGCATGGGATGTACTTCCATTTATTGGTATCTTCTTTAATTTCTCTCATGAATGTCATTTAGTTTTAAGGACATAGGTCTTTCACCTCCCTGGTGAGGTTTATTCCTAGGTATTTTATTCTTTTTGATGCAATTGTGAATGGAATTGTTTTCCTGATTTATCTTTCTGCTAGTGCATCATTAATATATAGGAATGCAACAGATTTATGTGTATTAATTTTGTATCCTGAAACTTTGCTGAATTATTAGTTCTAGTAGTTTTGGGGTGGATTCTTTAGGGTTTTTATGTACAATATCATGTCATCTGCAAACAGGGACAGTTTAACTTCTTCCTTACCAATCTGGGGGCCTTTTATTTCTTTGTGTTGTCTGATTGCTGTGACTAGGACCTCCAGAGCTATGTTGAATAAAAGTGGGGAGAGTGGACATCCTTGACGTGTTCCCGATCTTAGAGGAAAAGCGTTTAGCTTTTTGCTTTGAAGTATGATGTTGGCTGTGGGTTTGTTGTATATGGTGTTTATTACGTTGAGGTTGTTGCCCTTTATACCCATTTTGTTGAAAGTTTTTATCGTAAATGGATGTGAATTTTGTGGAATGCTTTTTCAGCATCTATGAAAATGATCATGTGGTTTTTGTCCTTCTTTTTGTTGATGTGGTGGATGATGTTGATGGACTTTTGAATGTTATACCATCCTTGCATCCCTGGAATAAATCCTACTTAATCATGACAGATGATCCTTTTGATGTATTTTTCAATTCGGTTTGCTAATATTTTGTTCAGTATTTTTGCATCTATGTTCATCAGGGATATTGGTCTGTAATTTTCATTTTTTGCGGTGTCTTTGCCTATTTTTGGTATTAGAGGGATGTTGGCCTCATAGAATAAGTTTGGTAGTATTCCCTCCTTGTCTACTCTTTGGCAATCTTAAGGGGGATGTGTAGTAGGTCTTATATAAATGTTTGATAAAATTCAGTGGTGAGGCCATCTGGTCCAGGGATTTTTTTTCTTAGGTACTTTCTTGATTAACAATTCAGTTTCATTTCTTCTAATTTGTCTGTTCAGATTTTCTGTTTCTTCCTGGGTCAGTCTTGGAAAGTTGTATTTTCTGGAAAGTTGTCCATTTCTTCTAGGTTATCCAGTTTGTTAGCATATAATTTTTCATAGTATTCTCTAATAACTCTTTGTATTTCTGTGGTGTCTGGAGTGAATTTTCCTTTCTCATTTCTGATTCTGTTTAAGGAACTGTTTTTAAAAATAAGATTTTTTAATGGTCATGTAGTTCTTTTACAATTAAGAAAAAGAGTGTTTTCTTTTTAAAAAAAATTAAAATGGGCTTATTAAAAATAAATTGCTTGAATTGGACAAAAATAATGAGAAAATATAGAAAAATTATGAATAAAGCAGTCTTTTGCTTAGTTTTTAATTCATTTGACCATGCTCAGCTTTCCTGGAATTAAAGTGTTATTTAAAATTATAAGTGTTTCTTCAACTTAATGTTTTTTGTTTTATTTGTTAATTCAAAGGCTGTAAGCCTCCTTTCTATCCCAAATCCTTCAGGTCCCTTCATCAAAGCTAAACAACTTCTTTTGCATTCTTTAAGGAATAGTTTTTGCTTCTGTAGACATATATGTGTCGGTGTTCCCTTCCTTTAAAAAAAAAGCAAATAGATACACTCTATAATTTTCTGCATCTTGCTTTTTATAAAGTCTAATTTATATATCTTGGAGATCAGAACATATATATGTTCTTTATTTTTCTCATGGATGTTTAGTATTCCACTGTATAGATATATACCTTATTTAATCAGTCCTCTGTTGATGAACATTTAAATTGAACTTAGTTAAAGAAACAAGTCCCATGTATATACTTCCTGTAGTAGACTCATTTCTGATCCAAAGACATACACAACTAAAAGTGAAGGGATGGAAGAAGATATTTCATGCAAACAACAGGGAGAAAAAAGCCAGAGTAGCAGTGCTTATATCAGACAAAATAGATTTCAGAACAAAGAAAGTAACAAGAGACAAAGAAGGACAATACATAATGATAAAGGCGTCAGTCCAATAAGAGACTATAACCATTATTAATATCTATGAACCCAATGTAGGTGCACCTAAATGTGTAATACAAATACTACCTGAACTAAAGGGGAAAATAGATTACAACACATTCATTGTAGGAGACATTAACATACCTCTCACACCAGAAGACAGATCAACCAGACAGAAAACAGATGAGGAAACAGAGACAGTGAACCATACATTAGATAAGATGGACTTAACAGACATCTACAGAACACTGTGCCAAAAAGTAGCAGGATACACATTTTTCTCAAGTGTACATGGAAATGTTCTCCAGAATACATCACATACTAGGCCACAAAAAGAGCCTCAACAAATTAAAAAATATTGAAATTGTACTAAGCAACTTCTCAGATCACAATGGCATGAAACTAGTAATAAATTACACAAAGAAAACAAAAATGCCTACAAACATGTGGACGCTAAACAACATGCTTCTAAATAATCAGTTGATCAATGAACAAGTTAAAACAAGCAATACATGGAGACAAATGAAAACAAAAATGCAATAGTCCAGTATCTGTGGGACACTGCAAAAGCTGTTTTAAGAGGGAAGTTCATAGCAGTACCTCAGGAAGAAAGAACAATTCCAAATAAACAGTCTAAACTCATAGTTAAAAGAACTAATGAGACTCAAAGGTAGTAGAAGGAGGGACATAATAAAGATTAGAGCAGAAATAAATAATATAGATAATAATAAAACAGTAGAAAAAGTTAATGAATCTAAGAGCTGGTTCTTTGAGAAAATAAGCAAAATAGATAACCCCTAGCCAGATTTACCAAGAAAAGTATACACACATAAACAAAATCAGAAATGAAGGAATACTCACAGCAGATACCACAGAAATACAAAGAATTATTTGAGAATACTATGAAAAATTAGTTGCCAATTAATTGAACAACCTAAAAAAATGGACAAATTCCTAGAAAAATAAAACCTTACAAGACTGATTCAGGAAGAAGTAAATTCTGAACAGACCATTCAACAGCATTCAAATTGAATTGGTAATAAAAACTCCAGTAAACAGAAGTACAGGACTAGATGGCTTCATAGCTGAATTCTGTCCAATATTTAAAGAATAGCTAATACCATCCTTAAAGTATTCCAAAAAGTAGAAGAGGAGGGAATGCTTCCAAACTCATTCTATGAGGCCAGCATCACTCTAACACCAAAACCAGGGAAAGACACTACAAAAACAGAAAATTACAGACCAGTATTCCTGATGCACATCAATTTAAAAATCCTCAGCAAAGTATTACCAAACAGAATTCAGAAATACATCAGAAGGATCATCCATCATGACCAAGTAGGATTTATTCCAGGGATGCAAGGATGGTATAATATTTGTAAATCAATCAAAATATACCACATTGACAAAAAGAATGAGGAAAACCACATAATTATCTTGATGCTGAAAAAGCATTTGACAATATTCAACATCCATTCATGATAAAAACGCTCAACTAAATTGGTGTAGAGGGCACGCACCTCAACATAATAAAGGCCGTATATGGCAGGCCCATAGGTAACATACTTCATGGTGAAAGCTGAAAACTTTGCCTCTAAGATCCAAAACAAGACAAGGATGCCCACTTTTACCACTTTTATTCAACATAGTATGGGAGGTCCTGGCCACAGCAATCAGACAAAACAAAAAGATAAAAAACATCCAAATTGGTAAGGAAGAAGTTAAACTGTCACTATTTGTAAATGACATGATATTATACATAAAATATTCTAAAGACTCCACAAAAAAATATTGCAACTAATAAATGGATTCAGCAAACTTGCAGGATACAAAATCAATACACAGACATCTGTTGTGACCTATAAACAAACTAGCTGAAAGAAAAATCAGGAAAACAATTCCATTTACAATTGCCTCAAAAAGAATAAAATACCTAGGAATAAATGTAACCAAGGAAGTGAAAGAACTATGCTCCGAAAACTACAAGACCCTCATAAGAAATTAAAGAAGACACAAATAAGTGGATGCTCATGGATAGAAAGAATTAATATTGTCAAAATGACCATCCTGCTCAAAGCAATTTACAGTCAATGCAATCCTTATCAAAACTTGACCAGCATTTTTTAATGAACTAAAATAAATAGTTCTAAAATCCATATGGAACCAAAAAAGACCCCGAATAGCCAAAGCAATTCTAAGAAAGAAGAAAAAAGCTGGGGGGATTATGCTCCCTGACTTGAAGCTCTACTACAAAGCCACAGTAATCAAAACAATTTCGTACTAGCACAAGAACAGACCCATAGATCAGTGGAATAGGATAGAGAGCCCAGATATAAATCCATGCATATAAGGTCAACTAATATATGATAAAGGAGCTGTGAATATATAGTGGGGAAAAGAGAGCTTCTTTAATAACCGGTGTTTGGAAAACTGGACAGCTATATGCAAGAGAATGAAACTGCATTACTGCCTATCTCCATACACATACATAAACTCAAAATGGATCAAAGAACTGAATGTTAAGTCATGAAACCATAAAACTCCTAGAAGAAAACAGGCAAAAATCTCTTAAAAATTTTTTTTATTAAGGTATTATTGATATACACTCTTATAAAGGTTTTCCCATATTATCAAGTCCCCACCAATACCCCAATGCAGTCACTGTCCATCAGTGTACCAAGATGCCACAGATTCACTGTTTGCCTTCTCTGTGCTACACTGTTTTCCCCGTGACCCCCCACACCATATATACTAAACATAATACCCCTCAATCCTCTTCTGCCCCCCTCCGCCCCCACCTTCCCACACCCCTCCTCTTTGGTATCCACTAGTCCCTTCTTGAAGTCTGTGACTCTGCTGCTATTTTGTTCCTTCAGTTTTGCTTCATTGTTATACTCCACAAATGAGGGAAATCATTTGGCACTTGTCTTTCTCCACCTGGCTTATTTCACTGAGCATAATATCCCCCAGCTCCATCCATGTTGTTGCAAATGGTAGGATTTGTTTCTTTCTTATGGCTGAACAGTATTCCATTGTGTATATGTACCACTTCTTCTTTATCCATTCATCTACTGATGGACACTTAGGTTGCTTCCATATCTTGGCTATTGTAAATAGTGCTGTGATAAACAGGGGTGCATGTGTCTTTTTGAATCTGAGAAGTTGTATTCTTTGGGTAAATTCCAAGGAGTGGGATTTGCGGGTCAAATGGTATTTCTATTTTTAGTTTTTTGAGGAGCCTCCATATTGCTTTCCACAATGGTTGAACTAGCTTACATTCCCACCAGCAGTGTAGGAGGGTTCCCCTTTCTCCGCATCCTCACCAGCATTTGTTGTTCCTAGTCTTTTTGATGCTGGCCATCCTAACTGTGTGAGGTGATATCTCATTGTAATTTTAATTTGCATTTCCCTGATTAATGATGCGGAGCATCTTTTCAATTATCTGTTGGCCATCTGAATTTCTTCTTTGGAGAATTGTCTCTTTATCCTCTGCCCATTTTTTTAATCGGGTTATTTGCTTTTTGGGTGTTGAGGCATGGGAGTTCTCTATATATTATGGATGTTAACCCCTTGTCTGATATGTCATTTAAAAATATATTCTCCCATACCGTAGGATGCCTTTTTGTTCTGTTGATGGTGTCCTTTGCTGTACAGGAACGATTTAGTTTAATGTAGTCCCATTAGTTCATTTTTGTTTTTGTTTCCCTTTCTTGAGGAGATGCATTCAGTAAGAAGTTGCTCATGCTTATATTCAGGAGGTTTTTGCCTATGTTGTCTTTGTCCTGTTTCACCAACATTAGTTGTTGAGGAGGCTGTCATTTCCCCATTGTATGGTCATGGCTTCTTTATCATATATTAATTGACCATATACGGTTGGGTTTATATCAGGGCTCTCTAGTCTGTTCCATTGGTCTATGTATCAGTTCTTGTGCCAGTACCAAATTGTCTTGATTACTGTGGCATTGTAGTAGAGCTTAAAGGTGGTGGGTGTAATACCCCCAGCTTTATTCTTCCTTCTCAGGATTGCTTTGGCTATTTGGGGTCTTTTGTGGTTCCATATGAATTTTAGAACGATTTTCTCTAGTTCATTGAAGAATGCTGTTGGTATTTTGATAGGAATTGCATTGAATCTGAACATTGCTTTAGGCAGGATGGCCATTTTGACTATTAATTCTTCCTACGCATGAGCACGGGATGTGTTTCCATTTATTGATATCTTCTTTAATTTCTCTCATGAGTGTCTTGTAGTTTTCAGCATGTAGGTCTTTCACTTCTTTGGTTAGGTTTATTACTAGGTATTTTATTCTTTTTCATGCAACTGTGAATGGAATTGTTTTCCTCATATCATTCTGCTAGTTCATTGTTAGTGTATAGGAATGCCACAGATTTCTGCATATTTATTTTGTATCCTGCAACTTTGCTGAATTCTGATACTGGACCTACTAGTTTTGGAGTAGATTCTTTAGGGTTTTTTATGTACAGTATCATGTCATCTGCAAACAAGGACAGTTTAACTTCTTCCTTGCCAATCTGGATGCCTTTTATTTCTTTGTGTTTTCTGATTGCCGTGGTTAGGAACTCCAGTACTATGTTGAATATAAGTGGGGAGAGTGGGCATCCTTGTCTTGTTCCCGATCTTAAAGGAGAAGGTTTCAGCTTCTCGCTGTTAAGTATAATGTTGTGTGTGGGTTTGTCATATATGGCCTTCATTATGTTGAGGTACTTGCCCTTGCCATCTATACCCATTTTGTTGAGAGTTTTTATTATGAATGGACGTTGAATTTTGTAAAATGCTTTTCAGCATCTATGGAGATGATCATGTGGTTTTTGTCCTTCTTTTTGTTTATGTGGTGGATGATGTTGATGGATTTTCGAATGTTGAACCATTCTTGCATCCCTGAGATGAATCCCACTTGATCATGGTGTATGATCCTCTTGATGTATTTTTGAATTTGGTTTTCTAATATTTTGTTGAGTATTCTTGTATCTATATTCATCAGGGATATTGGTCTGTAATTTTCTTTTTGTGGTGTCTTTGCCCAGTTTTGGTATTAGAGTGACGCTGGCCTCATAGAATGAGTTTGGAAGCATTCCCTCTTCTATTCCTTGGAAAACTTTAAGGAGGACGGGTATTAGGTCTTCACTAAATGTTTGATAAAATTCAGTGGTGAAGCCATCTGGGCCAGGCATTTTGTTCTAAAGTAGGTTTTTGATTACCAGTTTAATTTTGTTGCTGGTAATTGGTCTGTTGAGATTCTTTGTTTCTTTCTGTGTCAGGCTTGGAAGGATGTATTTTTCTAGAAAGCTCTCCATTTCTTCTAGGTTATCCAGTTTGTTAGCATATAATTTTTCATAGTATTCTCTAATAATTCTTTGTATTTCTGTGGTGTCCGTCATGATTTTTCCTTACTCATTTCAGATTCTGTTTTTGTGTGTAGACTCTTTTTTTCTTGATAAGTCTTGCTAGGGGTTTATCTATTTTGTTTACTTTCTCAAAGAACCAGCTCCTGCTTTCACTGATTCTTTCTATTGTTTTATTCTTCTCGATTGTATTTATTTCTGCTCTAATCTTTATTATGTCCCTCCTTCAACTGACTTTGGGCCTCATTTTTACTTCTTTTTCTAGTTTCATTAATTGTGAGTTTAGACTGTTTCCCCTTTTAATTCTGTTAGTATTTGTTTCATATGGGATTGTTCTTTCCTGAGATTGGCCTGTATTGCAATATACTTTTCTCTTAGCATGGCCTTCACTGCGTCCCACAGATTTTGCAGTGTTGAATTATTGTCATTTTTCTGCATATATTGCTTGATCTCTGTTTTTATGTGGTCATAGATCCATTGGTTATTTAGGAGCATGTTGTGAATCCTCCATGTGTTTGTGGGATTTTTCATTTTCTTTGCATAATTTATTTCTAGTTTCATACCTTTGTGGTCTGAGAAACTGGTTGGTACAATTCCAGTCTTTTGAATTTATCGAGTGTCTTTTTGTTCCCTAGTATATGATCTGTTCTTGAAATGTTCCATGTGCACTTGAGAAGAATGTGTATTCTGCTGCTTTTGGGTGTAGAGTTTTGTAGATGTCTGTTAGGTCCATCTGTTCTTATGTGTTGTTCAGTGCTTCTCTCTTTTTACTTATTTTCTGTCTAGTTGATCTGTCCTTTGGAGTGAGTGGAGTGTTGAAGTCTTCTCAAATGAATGCATTGCATTCTATTTCCCCTTTTAATTCTTTTAGTATTTGTTTCACATATATAGGTGCTCTGGTGTTGGGTACACACATATTTATAATAGTTATATCTTCTTGGATTGACCCCTTAATCATTATGTAATGTCCTTCTTTGTCTCTTGTGACTTTCTTTGTTTTGAAGTCTATTTTGTCTGATACAAGTACTGCAACTCCTTCTTTTTTCTCCCCATTATTTGCATGAAATATCTTTTTCCATCCCTTCACTTTTAGTCTGTGTATGTCTTTGGGTTTAAAGTGCGTCTTTGGTAGGCAGCATATAGACGGGTCTTGTATGTTTATCCATTCAGTGACTCTATGTCTTTTGATTGGTTCAGTCAGACCATTTACATTTAGGGTGATTATCGATAGGTATGTACTTATTGCCATTGCAGGCTTTAGATTCGTGGTTACCAAAGGTTCAAGGTTAACTTCCTTATTATCTAAGAGTCTGACTTAACTCACTTAATATGCAGTTCCATACACAATATTAAGGTTCTTTTTTTCTCCTCCTTTGTCTTCCTTCTCCATTCTTTATATATTTGGTATCATATTCTGTACTCTTTGTTTATACCTTGACTGACTTTGGGGATTGTTGATTTAATTTTGCATGTGCTTAGTAATTAACTGTTCTACTTTCTTTAGTGTGGTTTTATTACCTCTGGTGACAGCTATTAAACCTTAGGAACACTTCCATCTATAGCAGGCCATCCAAAATACACTGTAGAGATGTTTTGAGGGATGTAAATTCTCTCAGCTTTTGCATATCTAGAAATTGTTTAATCCCTCCTTCAAATTTAAATTATAATCTTGCCAGTTAAAGTATTCTTGGTTCGAGGCCCTTCTGCTTCATTGCATTAAATACATCATGCCACTCCCTTGTGGCCTGTAAGGTTTCTGCTCAGAAATCTGATGATAGCTTCATCGGCTTTCCTTTGTATGTGATCTTATTTCTCTCTCTGGCTGCTTTTAATAGTCTGTCCTTATCCTTTATCTTTGCCATTTTAATTACTATATGTCTTGGTGTTGATTTCCTTGGGTCCCTTGTGTTGGGAGATCTGTGCACCTCCATGGCCTGAGAGACTATCTCTTTCCCCAGATGTTTAAGTTTTCACCAATTTCCTCCTCAAAGACACTTTCCATCCCTTTTTCTCTCTCTTCTTCTTCTGGTACCCTTATAATGCGAATATTGTTCCATTTGGATTGGTCACACAGTTCTCTTAGTATTCTTTCCTTCTTAGAAATCCTTTTTACTCTCTGTGCCTCAGCTTCTTTGTATTCCTCTTCTCTAATTTCTGTTTTGTTTATCGTCTCCTCTACCATATCTAATCTGCTTTTAAAACTTTCCATTGTATGTTTCATTTGTGATAGCGTGTTCCATAATGATTGGATCTCCAACCGGAATTCATTCCTGAGTTCTTGAATATTTTCCTGTACCTCCATGAGTATGTTAATGATTTTTATTTTGAAGTCCCTTTCAGGAAGATTCATAAGGTCGATATCATTTGACTCTTTTTCAGGTGTTGCATTCATAATTTCACTTTGAACCAGGTTCCTTTGGCGTTTCATGTTTGTATATGGCTCCCTCTAGTGCCCAGAAGCTCTACTCTCTGGAGCTCCTCAGCCCCTGATGCAATGTCAGGGGTTACAGGGGAGTGGTATTGGTGTGGTTGGAGGAAAGAGGTGTGTCCTGCTTCCTGGCTGCTATTCCTGTCTCCACTGCCTGAACCAGTGGGCCGAGCACACAGGTAGAAGCCTCTATGATTTGCATTTTCAGTTGCTGTAACAGGGCTTCCCTCAGGCTGGCTTAACGCCAGGGTAGCATTTGCCGGTTTGCAAGCCGGGTGGAGCTGGCCTTGAGAAAGGTGCAGTAGGCCTCGTATCACGGAGGGGGTCCTTGGAGCTGTGTAGCCAGCCAGGGAGCTGGAGCGCCTGAAGATGGTGGAAGTTCCCAACCTGCTCTGCAGAGTTCACCTGGTCAATTTTGTCTACCTGTCATTTCTCCTGAGCAGTAAGCTCTTTGCAATCCTTGCCCCTTTAGCAGCTCTCTTGGTATTAGGAAGTCTCTCAGATTGCCTGCCTTTCTTTTGTCCCAGAGCAGCTGTATATGGATCCCTGCTTTCCACAAGCAGCTGGCATCTCAGTCTATCTAGGTATTTTGCCTTTCTTAGCTTTCTAATACCGTAATCACGAGAGTACCATGAAAGCATGATGAAATGTAGGTTTGTGCTCCCAGAGCAGATGTCTGGGGTTAGGTATTCAGCAGTCTCAGGCCTCCAGTCCCTGTCTGCTCCGTTTCTCTTCCTCCCACCGGTGTGCTAGAGTAGGGGAAGGGTTTGGGTCCCGTCAGGCCATGGCTTTGATATGTTACCGTGTTCCATGAGGTTTATTCTTTTCTCCAGGTGTATGCAGTTTGGCGTAGTCCTCTTTCCTGTTGATGTTTCAGGATTAGGTCTATTAATTATATTTTCGTATCATATATAGTTTTAGGAGGAAGCCTCTGTCTCACCTCTCATGTCTCCATCTTTAATCCTCTCTCCCAAAATCTCTTTTTTTAAATGTATAAGTATGAGCATCTTTTTCCTTGACACATATCCTCTGGCAAGGATACAAAATAAAAAATGAGCAAGTCGTACTAAATCATACTGAAACCTTACTTAGAGCAAAGGAGACCATCTGCAGAAGAAAAAGACACCCTACAATATGGGAGAATATATTCGTAAATGACTCATTTGATAAGGGGTTAACATCCAAACTATATAAAGAGCTAATATGTCTCAATACCTTAAAAACAAATAACCCCATTAAGAAATGGGTGGAGGACCTGAATAGACCTTTCTTCAAAGAAGAAATATAGTTGGCCAATAGGCACATGGAAAGATGTTGCACATCACTAATCATCAGGGAAGTGTAAATCAAAACCACAAAGAGATATCACCCCACACAAATCAGAATTGCCCCCATCCAGAAGACAAGAAATAATAAGTTGTTGAGGATGTGGGGAAATGGGAACCATCGTACACTGTTGGTGGGAATCTAAATTGGTGCAGCCAGTGTGGAAAGCAGTATGGAGGTTTCCCAAAATACTAAAAATACACCATTTGACCCAGTAATTCCATTTCTAGGAATTTACCAGAAGAAAACAAAATCCCTGATCTGAAAAGTTATATGCACCCCTACGTTTATTGCTGCATTATTTACAATAGTCAATTTATGGATCCAATCTAAGTGTCCATCAGTAGATGAATGGATAATGAAGATGTACATATATACAGTGGAATAGTATTCAGCCATAAAACGAAAAGAAATCCTGCCATTTGCAACGACATGTGGATGGATCTAGAGGGTAGTATGCTCAGTGAGATAAGCTAGGTGGAGAAATACCAATACCATATGATTTCACTTATTTGTGGAATATAAGTACAAAGCAAAATAGAATGAACAAAATGTCAGTATACTCATAGACACTGAGAAGAGACTCATGGTTACTATGTGGGGTGGGTATTGGGTTGGGGGGAATGGTGAGGATAAAGGGGCACAAAAATTCTCAATCATATTGTAGGTTGGTCACGGTGATGGTAGTACTGCATGGAGAATATAACCAATGATTGTGTAGCGTCTTCCTATGTGACTGACAGTTGTATCTGTGGGGGTAAGGATTTAATAATATGGGTAACTGTAGAATCACTGTGTTGTATACTTGAAACTAATATATGACTGTATCAATAAAAATAAATGCATAAATAAGAAAACAACTTGAAGGGAACTTAGCAAAACAGATAAGGACATCTGTACACTCAAAAAATTAAATACATTGACATTCTATAAATAAATAGATAGATCCAAGTATTTCGCTATTAGAAAAAAGTGCTGTAGCCAGTGTTTTTGAACTTAAGTTTCTGGATTTGTGGGGGAGAATATGTGTAAATTTACTACCTAAAAGTGAAATTGCTAGGTTAAAGAGTATGCACTTTAAAAATATTTATAAATATTGCTAAATTATTTCCACAGTGGCTATACCATTTCACGCTCCCACTAGGCATGTATGAGGGTGCCTTTTTCCCTATATCCTGGCTAACACTCTTTATTATCATACTTACTGCCTTTCTGATAAGATAAAAAAATGAAATGTTATTTACACTTGAATTTCTTTAATTATGAAGCAGGTATGTATATGTTTATGTATTCATAAGCCATCTTTATATCTTTCTTTGTTAACCAAGTGCTTAATGTTGTAGTGGGTTACTGCCTGTTCCTTACTTATTTATAATTGTTTTCCTTGCAGAAAATTTTACATTTTGTGTGGTTAAACTTATTACTATTTTTAATGACTACTGGGCCTTGTTTCTCCCATCTTTTTCCTACTACAGTATGGCTTTATTTTTTCCAATGTTATCTTTGATCCATTTAGAATTATGTAGACAATGAGATGTACATTGAGTTTAATATTTTTCCAGATGCTTGTCCTAACACACCTTGTCAAATAGTCCATCTTTTCTCCAGCATGATTTTTTTTAGAAAAAACTCCTGTTTTCAAGTTAACTAACTGTGTCAAGGAAATGAATGTAAAAATTGTTTTTTTAATCAGTCTTTTCTCTTTATTTTTCAATGTTTTAGATAGGGTGATGCTGCTCTGGGTTAGAGTAAATCAGCTAAACTTTTCTTCCTGAGTAGGCTATTGACTAATTTCTTTCTTTGTGATCCAGAGAAGAGCAGCCTATTGACAGGATATCCTGGGTTCAGCTCCCCACCTCTGCCAGTGAACTGGCTTCTTCCCTTGGAGAGATCATTTCTTCCTAGGCACATGAGGTTTATGCCACTGGTTTCTAGTCCACTTTAGGTCCCCTCAGGAAGGCTCCACCCCTTGGGTGAGTGGCAGCATCCATTGAAGTCTTCAGTGGCAGGACCTTTGGAGCTCATGCTTTCTCTCATGTGCCCACAGCTCAGATGAAGTGATTCTGAAGCCCACTGGAAGTCAGTTGACCGTGGAGTTCTTGGAAGAGAATAGCTTCAGTGTGCCCATCCTTGTCTTGAAAAAGGATGGCTTGGGGATGACTGTGCCCTCAGCAACATTCACTGTGAGGGATGTGGAACACTATGTTGGTAAGTACCACAAACCCTCTTAACTGTGACATTGTTCACTCCCATCAAGACCTATCACCCTTCCCCTCCAATCTACCTTTTGTATTTCCTTTCTAGGTATCTTGGGAGTCTGAGGTGAAGTGCCTTGCCTAGAGTTGTTCTTTGGCAAAGTTAGAATCCAACTTCTGCTGTTCTCTTCCTTTTCCTACTAATAGACTAAAAAACCCCAGGCTGAACCTCATTTTTACCTGGAGGATTCCGGGGATAATGGTGGTCTCTCTGTCCTCTGTTGAGAAGAAAAAGCCTTTGACTTTTGCCCTCACATGCCAGGCCCGTTGTCTTCTGGGCATGAGTTTTAGGGGGTAGGAAGAGAAGAAGAAAAGAAGCAGGGTGGATTGTACTGTGAATGAGGCTGTGGGTCAGGCAGTTCCGTCTCCCTAGCAGGCCTGGACCCTGCACATAAATCTAAGGACAGTCTTGAGGGATTCCTACCCCACTTCCCAAACATGCACATACAGTGTCTGAGGAAAGAAGTGTTGAGAGTAAGGCCATTCTAGGGATGGTGAGGAGAGAAGAGAGAGTCTTCTCTGGTCCCTGAGACCACTTGTTGTAGAGCCCATCTCTTTACTCCAGGTTCTGACAAAGAGATTGATGTCATTGATGTGACTCGTCAGGCTGACTGCAAGATGAAGCTCGGTGATTTTGTGAAATATTATTACAGTGGGAAGAGGGAGAAAGTCCTCAATGTCATTAGTTTGGAATTCTCCGATACCAGGTAGGAGGAGTAAGAAGCCTGACAAAAAGTGCCTGGCACTTGTGATATGCTGAGTATGTTTTGGTGTTCCTTTCCCTTCTTCCTGGTAGTTTCTTCCTTTGGGATGGGGAGTTGGTTTTGGTTTATACTTTCTAGGGTAACTACTCACATTATAACAACTGAATCATATTTCTCCTCTACAGTTTCTGCCATTGGATAGCTTATACAGTATCTAATTTAATTAATTTTTATCTCTTTCAAGACCTAGGACAGCTTTCTTAGACCTTTTTCTGATATTTAGATTGTGACATGGTCCCTGTTTAACTCACAGGATACGTCCTCTGTCCCTGGAAACAGATTTACTAACATTACCCCCAAGCAGTTTCTCTAAGGATAAGGTTTCTTACAGTTAAAAAAAAATAAAAAATGCTTAGAACTTCTTAAATGATTCTATCTGGCTTCACTCACTCAATAGATAACATGTAATCTTCACTGTACTCAGAACTGTGGGAGATCCCAAAAAGTCATAACATATCTCTTTTCACTTAGGCTTACTGTCTGATTATTTACTTTTTTAACTTTTAGTTTTGACATAATTATAGATTCACAGGAAGTTGCAAAAAATATATAATATGTACAGGGAGGTCTTGTGTATCTTTCAGCCAGTTTTCCTCAAAGGCAACATCTTACATAATTATAGTACAATCTTAAAACTCTTACTTTTGGTTTTAACATGCAAAGTTAAACAACCCAAGGGTGTTTTAGAAAACTATGTTTGTTTATATATACCTCACTTCATTTTGAAAGACTGTTTGAAGTAGCTCATAGAGATGCAGAGAGGAAAAAAAATTTGAACAAAGGGAAAATAAAGGTGGGGAAATAAGATGCATCTTGTGTGTAATCTGCACACAAAATGCATATATGAATGTCTGGATAGTTGCTGGAAGAGAACTGTAGAGTTTTCACTGAATTTCCTGAAGGTCAGAACAAAGAAGTGAGTCTAATATTCTAAGATTTGTGGTTTTACATAGGCTAAAAACAGCCATATGTTTAGGAGGAACACTTCTTTACCTGGCACTGAGCTCTGAGAGGTTTTTCTAATGGTTCCTCATAAAGAAGACACTATGAGATAGGAATAGTACAATAACTAATAAACCAAGTGCCAAATAAGTGGGCCTGGGTCAGGGGAGTATGAACACTTAGTGGAGGAAATGAACACCTTTGACTGGGGAAGGCTGTGGGGCTGGGACTTGAGACTTCTAGAGCTGAGTGAAATGAGGATGCTGACCAGACTTACAAAAATGTATCCAGTGTTCCCTTGGGGATTTTGTGGAGAGAATTTCTTTGTCTTGTCTGACTCACTGGGATGGGGGCATTTTATTTAGGCTTAAACCTTCAATTCCCAATCAGCTGACATCTGCTCTCCACCCCTTCCCTACTAGGCTTTCTAACCTTGTGGAGACACCCAAGATTGTTCGGAAGCTTTCATGGGTGGAGAACTTGTGGCCGGAGGAGTGTATCTTTGAAAGGCCCAATGTGCAGAAGTACTGCCTTATGAGTGTGCGGGATAGCTATACAGACTTTCACATTGACTTTGGTGGCACCTCGGTCTGGTACCATGTGCTCAAGGTAGGAATGGATACAGCTTCTGGAGGCAGCCCAGCCTTGAGCCTCCCTGTTTGTTTCAGGTTGGCAGCACAAAACAGACTGCTGAGGCCTACCTGCCTTGCAGATTTTATTTGGGTGAGATTTCCATGTAATTGTTCTGTCAGGGTTGGGGACTTAGTGGATATGCCATATAAACTGTCTCTACTTTACAGTTTTGATGCTCAACTTTTTTTTTTAATAACAGCAGATGCCTATGATTTGCTCTGTTACCCTTTTTTTTTTTACTGTTACCTTCTTAATTGAGCCAGTCTATACTCCTACTGTAAATATGGAAATGCCCATATTTACTACAGAAATTCCTGATAACAGGATAAATTTCCCCTCCTCTCCAACCTTATTGAGGTATAATTTATATACCATAAAATTTAATCTATTTTAAGTGTATAGCTTGATGAGTTTTGACACTTGTATATAGTCACATAACTGCCACTACCATTAAGGTAGAACATATGTGAGTTTTTTTTAATTAAAGTATTGTTGATATACAATCTTACGTTGGTTTCAAATGTACAACACAGTGGTTCAACAGTTACCCATATTATCAAATCCATGTGAGAAGTTTTTCAGTGTCAGGCTTCCTATAGATAGTTTCCCTTTTGTTAGTTGTTACAATTTTAGAGTTAACATATTGATCATCAGTGACTATAAAAGGTTTTTGAGGGCTGGAAAACAAATTTCTTAAGTAATTTTGATTGTTTTCTACCACTTTTCTTACTATTGAGTTTTCTTATCAGAAATGCCGAGGGAAGAGCTAAAAATCTGGATATGGGTTTTGTCCAGATGACCACAAAACCTTAATCTAGTTGTTTTCATTGGTTTATCAGGAAGAAATTAGAGTTTGTAAATGAAAGTGCTATTATGAAAATGTTAAATTTAACTTTACTTTTAAATAATTTTTTATAAAAAAATTGCAAAAATAATAGGAAGAATTCTTGTATACCTTCATATTCCCCAAATGTTACCATTTTATTATATTCTCTCTGTGATGCAAATATAATAAAATGGTTTATATTTTTTTTTTCTGAAACATTTGAGAGTAATTGCAGACATGGTGTCCCTTTTTCTTGTAATAATTCAATGTGTATTTCTTAAAAGCAAGGGTGCTCCCTTATATAACCACAGTATGATTATCAAAATCAGGAAATTAATATTGATATAATATCTAGTCTATAGATTTGGTTCATATTTATCCAGTTGGACAATAGAATTTCTTGTGGTGTTGCTTTGAAATTTATTATCATGAAGTTTGGTTAAAGTAATAAAGCTGTGGGTTGGGGATATTTTGTGCTAGTGGGTTTTTGCTTCTTTTCTGTTAGATTATCTGTGTGGTGATTATCCAGGTAAATATAATTAGGAAATAAAATTTTCTTCGAACAGATAATCACCTAAAATATAATCTTCCAGAAGTCCTTGGGCAATTGCTTAACTTTTAAACTTTTATTAGCTTTGATTGCAGGTGTGAGAAGGAATATTCTCTGTAAATGGCATTTAAAGACAAATTCAATTTTCTTTTCATCAGTAATGTGTCCTTAAATTCTCCTAGGGCTAGTTGTATTGATCTATGAATCTATGGAGGCCATTTTTCATTTGGTATTACATCTAAAATAGGAGCCTTTGGTGTACATTTGTTCTAACTTGAACAATCTTGTTTGAAATGCCCTTTCCAAATTGTTTTTGTCAATATTTTTAAAGCTTAAAAGTACACAGTGCAGAAGGACCTTTTGAAGTTTTCCAGATCCACGTAAAAAAGATTCTAGGGTGGATTTGGGAACGAATTCTGGTATATTATGTGGTCTTGGAGCATGGGAAAGAGAATATCCTTTTGGAGACCCCCTGGAGGTCTTTTCTGGAAATTCTTGTTACTTTTGGTATTTAAACCTCTGTTTCAGGGTGAGAAGATCTTCTACCTGATTCGCCCAACAAATGCCAACCTGACTCTCTTTGAGTGCTGGAGCAGCTCCTCTAACCAGAATGAAATGTTCTTTGGGGACCAGGTGGACAAGTGCTACAAGTGTTCTGTAAAGCAAGGACAGACACTTTTCATTCCTACAGGTCTTCCCTGGGCCCCTCTGGGAGGGTTTAAGGAGGGTGGGCAGAAGAAGAGGGCGTGTGGCACCAGAATCAACCCTTCCCCTAATGTGTCGATCTGATTATGAGAGATGTCACTCTAATATCACATGAAGGCTCAGAACTGGATCTCAAAGAAATTTGCATGGTAGCCAGTTGGCAGGCTGCATGGTCACCTTTGGGGGTTGGGGTGGCTACAGGTGGGAAGATTAAGGAGGAGGTTGAAGGACTCCTTTGCCCTGGGCTGATGTTAACTTGGACAGAGTACAGGTCTCTGAGTGCCATGACTCTAGGAATAGTGACTGGGACACTGGCTTACCAGGCTGTAAATCAGAATGACCTGAGGTGGGGGTTGGGCTTTTTTCCCTAAACAATTCGGGCCCAGGCTTCACTCCTAGAATTATGTATTCATAGGTCTGGGTGGGATCTGAGAGGATGTACTTTGAAAAAGTCCCTCCAGTCATCTCAATTTCAGGAAAGTTGACATCTTTACTATGTTGAGTCTTCCATAAACACAATATGTCTCTCCATTTATTTAGGTTTTCTTTGATTTCTTAATTCTTTGACTTCAGAATTAGTTTTTTTAAATTTTTAATTTTGCTATTATTAATATACAATTACATGAGCAACATTATGGTTACTAGGCTCCCCAGATTATCAAGTCTTCACCACATACCCCATTGCACTCACTCTCCATCAGCGTACTAAGATGCTATAGAATCACTACTTGTCTTCTCTGTGTCATACTGCCTTCCCCGTATCCCCCCACCACCCCCCACCCCGGCTACATTATGTGTGCAAACTGTAATACCCTTTTTTCCCCTCATACCTCCCTACCAACCCATCCTCCCCAGTTGCTTTCCCTTTGGTAACTGTTAGTCCATTCTTGCATTCTGTGAGTCTGCTGCTGTTTTGTCCCTTCAGTTTTTCCTTTGTTCTTATACTCCACAGATGAGTGAAATCATTTGATACTTGTCTTTCTTCACCTGGCTTATTTCACAGAGCATAATACCCTCTAGCTCCATCCGTGTTGTTGCAAATGGAAAGATTTGTTTTCTTCTTATGGCTGAATAATATTCCATTGTGTATATATACCACATCCTCTTTATCCATTCATCTACTGATGGACACTAAGGTTACTTCCATTTCTTGGCTATTCTCAATAGTGCTGTGATAAACATAGGGGTGCATATGTCTTTTTCAAACTGGGCTGCTGCATTCTTAGGGTAAATTCCTGGAGTGGAATTCCTGGGTCAAATGGTATTTCTATTTTGAGGTTTTTGAGGGACCTCCATACTGCTTTCCACAATGGTTGAACTAATTTACATTCCTACCAGCAGTGTAGGATGGTTCCCCTTTCTCCACATCCTCACCAACATTTGTTGTTGTTTGTCTTTTTGATGTTGACTATCCTAACTGGTGTGAGGTGATATCTTGTTGTGGTTTTAATTTGCATTTCTCTGACGATTAGCGATATGGAGTATCTTTTCATGTGCATGATGGCCATCTGAATTTCTTCTTTGGAGAAGTGTCTGTTCAGCTCCTCTGCCCATTTTTTAATTGGCTTATTTGCTTTTTGTCTGTTGAGGTGCGTGAGCTCTTTATATAATTTGGATGTCAACCCCTTATCAGATACGTCATTTAGGAATATGTTCTCCCATACTGTAGGATGTCTTTTTGTTCTACTGGTGGTGTCCTTTGCTGTACACAAGCTTTTTAGTTTGATATAGTCCCACTTGTTCATTTTTGCTTTTGTTCCCTTGCCTGGGGAGATATGCTCATGAAGAAGTTGCTCATGTTTATGTCCAAGAGATTTTTGCCTGTTTTTTCCCAAGAATGTTATGGTTTCACGACTTACATTCAGGTCTTTGATCCATTTTGAATTTACTTTCATGTACAGGGTTAGACAGTAATTCAGATTCATTCTCTTACATGTAGCTGTCCAGTTTTGCCAACACCAGCTGTTGAAGAGGCTGTCATTTCCCTATTGTATATCCATGGCTCTTTATTGTATATTAATTGACTATATATATGCTTGTGTTTGTATCTGGGCTCTACAGTCTGTTCCACTGGTCTGTAGGTCTGTTATTATGCCAGTACCAAATTGTCTTGATTACTGTGGCTGTGTAATAGAGCTTAAGTCGGAGAGCATAATCGCCCAGCTTTATTCTTCCTTCTCAGGATTGCTTTGGCTATTTTGGGGTCTTTTTTAGTTCCATATAAATTTTAGAACTATTTCCTCTAGTTTGTTGAAGAATGCTGTTTGTATTTTGATAGGGATTGCATTGAATCTGTAGATTGCGTTAGGCAGGATAGCCATTGTGACAATATTAATTCTTCCTAGCCAAGAGCATGGGATGAATTTCCATTTATTAGTGTCCTCTTTAATTTCTCTTAAGAGTTTCCTGTAGTTTTCAGGTATAGGTCTTTGACTTCCTTGGTTAGGTTTACTCCTAGGTATTTGATTCGTTTGGATGCGATTGTGAATGGAATTGTTTTCCTGATTTCTCTTCCTGCTAGTTCATTGTTAGTGTACAGGAATGCAAAAGATTTCTGTGTATTAATTTTGTATCCTGCAACTTTACTGAATCCAGATATTATATCTAGTAGTTTGAGAGTGGATTCTTTAGGGTTTTTTTATGTGCAATATCATGTCATCTGCCAACAGGGACAGTTTGAGTTTTCCCTTGCCAATCTGGACGCCTTTTATTTCTTTGTGTTGTCTGATTGCCGTGGCTAGGACCTCCAGAACGATATTGAATGAAACTGGGAGATTGGGCACCCTTGTCTTGTTCCCTATCTTAAGGGAAAAGCTTTCACCTTCTCGCTGTTAAGTATAATGTTGGCTTTGGGTTTGTCTTATATGGCCTTTATTATGTTAAGGTACTTGCCCTCTATACCCATTTTGTTGAGAGTTTTTATCATGAATGAATGTTGAATTTTGTCAAATGCTTTTTCAGCATCTATGGAGATGATCATGTGGTTTTTGTCCTTCTTTTTGTTGATGTGGTGGATGATGCTGATGGATTTTCGAATATTCTACCATCCTTGCATCCCTGAAATAAATCCTACTTGATCATGATGGATGATCTTTTTGATATATTTTTGAATTCGGTTTGCTAATATTTTGTTGAGGATTTTTGCATCTATGTTCATCAGGGATGTTGGTGTGTAATTTTCTTTTTTTTTAATTTGGTATCATTAATCTACAATTACATGTGCAATATTATGGTTATTAAACTACTCCCTTCATCAGGTCCACCCCACCAACCTCATTACAGTCACTGTCCACCAGAGTAGTGAGATGCTATAGAATCACTACTTGTCTTCTCTGAGTTGTACAGCCCTCCCCATGCGCCCCAACATTACGTCTGCTTATCGTAATGCCCCCTTTTCCCTCTTATCCCTCCATTCCCACCCATCTTCCCCAGTCCCTTTCCCTTTGGTAACTATTCGTCCGTTCTTGGGTTCTGTGAGTCTGCTGCTGTTTTGTTCTTCAGTTTTTTCTTTCTTCTTATACTCCACATATGAGTGAAATCATTTGATACTTGTCTTTTTCGGCTTGGCTTATTTCACTGAGCATAATTCCCTCTAGCTCCATCCATGTTGTTACAAATGGTAGGATTTGTTTTCTTCTTATGGCTGAATAATATTCCATTGTGTATATGTACCACATCTTTATCCATTCATCTACTGATGGGCACTTAGGTTGCTTCCATTTCTTAGCTATTGTAAATAGTGCTGCGATAAACATAGGTATGCATATGTCTTTTTCAAACTGGGCTGCTGCATTATTAGGGGAAATTCCTAGGAGTGGGATTCCTGGGTCAAATGGTATTTCTATTTTGAGGTTTTTGAGGAACCTCCATACTGCTTTTCACAATAGTTGAACTAATTTGCATTCCCACCAGCAGTGTAGGAGGGTTCCCTTTTCTCCACATCCTAGCCAACATTTGTTGTTGTTTGTGTTTTGGATGTTGGCCATCCTCACTGGTGAGAGGTGATATCTCATTGTGGTTTTAATCTGCATTTCTCTGATGATTAGCGATGTGGAGCATCTTTTCATGTGCCTGTTGGCCATCTGAATTTATTCTTTAGAGAAGTGTCTATTCATGTCCTCTGCCCATTTCTTAATTGGATTATTTACTTTTTGTTTGTTAAGGTGTGTGAGTTCTTTATATATTTTGGATGTCAGTCCCTTATCAGATACGTCATTTATGAATATATTCTCCCATACTGTAGGATGTCTTTTTGTTCTACTGATGGTGTCCTTTGCTGTACAGAAGATTTTCAGTTTGATATAGTCCCACTTCTTCATTTCTGCTTTTGTTTTCCTTGCCCAGGGAGATATGTTCATGAAGAAGTCGCTCATGTTTATGTCCAACAGATTTTTGCCTATGTTTTTTTCTAAGTTTTATGGTTTCATGACTCACATTCAGGTCTTTGATCCACCTTGAGTTTACCTTTGTGTATGGGGCTAGACAGTAGTCCAGTTTCATTCTCTTACATGTAGCTGTCCAGTTTTTCCAATCCCAACTGCTGAAGAGGCTGTCATCTCCCCATTGTATATTCATGGCTCCTTTTCAAATATTAATTGACTGTATATGTTTGGGTTAATGTTTGGATTTTCTATTCTGTTCCACTGGTCTGTGGGTCTTTTTTTGTGCCAATACGAAATTGTCTTGATTACTGTGGGTTTGTAGTAGAGTTTGAAGTCAGGGAGCATAATTCCCCCTGTTTTATTCCTCCTTCTCAAGATTTTTTTGGCTATTCAGGGTCTTTGGAGTTCCATATGAATTTTAGAATTATTTGTTCCAGTTCGTTGAAAAAAGCTGTCTGTAGTTTGATAGGGATTGCGTTGAATCTCTAGATTGCTTTAGGTAGTATAGCCATTTTGACAATATTTATTCTTCCTAGCCAAGAGCATGGGATGAATTTCCATGTGTTAGTGTCCTCTTTAATTTCTTTTAGGAGTGTCTTGTAGTTTTCAGAGTACAAGTCTTTCACTTCCTTCGTTAGGTTTATTCCTAAGTATTTTATTCTTTTTGATGCAATTGTGAATGGAATTGTTTTTCTGATTTCTCTTTTCTGTTAGTTCATCGTTAGTGTATAGGAAAGCAACAGATTTCTGTGTGTTAATTTTGTATCCTGCAATTTTGCTGAATTCAGATATTCTAGTAGTTTTGGAGTGGAGTCTTAAGGATTTTTTATGTACAGTATCGTGTCATCTGCAAATTGTGACAATTTGACTTCTTCTTTACTAGTCTGGATGCCTTGTATGTCTTTGTTTTGTCTGATTGCCGTGGCTAGGACCTCCAGTACTATGTTGAATAACCGTGGAGAGAGTGGGTATCCCTGTCTTGTTCCCGATCTTAGATGAAAAGCTTTCAGGCTTTCGCTGGTAATTGTAATGTTGGCTGTGGGTTTGTGGTATCTGGCCTTTATCATGTTGAGGTACTTTTCCTCTATACCCATTTTGTTGAGAGTTATTATCATGAATGGATGTTGAATTTTTTCGAATGCGTTTCAGCGTGTAGAGATGATCATGTGGTTTTTGTTCTTTTTGTTGATGTAGTGGATGATGTTGATGGATTTTCAAATGTTGTACCATCCTTGCATCCCTGGGATGAATCCCACTGGATTATGATGGATGATCTTTTGATGTATTTTTGAATTGTTTCTGCCAGTATTTTGTTGAGTATTTTTGTATCTGTGTTCATCAGGGATATTGGTCTGTAATTTTCTTTTTTGTGGTGTTTTTGCCTGGTTGTGGTATTAGAGTGATGTTGGCCTCATAGAATGAGTTTGGGAGTATTCCCTCTTCTACTTTTTGGAAACTTTAAGGAGGATGGGTATTAGGTCTTCATTAAATTTTTTATAAAATTCAGCTTTGAGGCCATCTGGCCCAGGGATTTGTTCTTAGGTAGTTTTTTGATTACCAATTGAATTTCTTTGCTGAGAATTGGTCTATTCAGATTTTCTGTTTCTTCCTGGGTCAGCCTTGGAAGGTTGTATTTTTCTAGAAAGTTGTCCATTTCTTCTAGGTTATCCAGTTTGTTACCATATAATTTTTCATAGTATTCTCTCATAATTCATTGTATTTCTCTGGTGTCCGTAATGATTTTTCCTTTGTCATTTCTAATTCTGTTTATATGTGTTGACTCTCTTTTTTTCTTGATAAGTCTGGCTAGGGGTTTATCTGTTTTGTTTATTTTCTCGAAGACCCAGCGAAAGCTTTCATTGATTCTTTCTATTGTTTTATTCTTCTCAATTTTATTTATTTCTGCTTAATCTTTATTATGGCCCTTCTTCTACTGACTTTGGGCCTCATTTGTTCTTCCTTTTCTAATTTGATTAATTGTGAGTTTAGACTGTTCATTTGGGATTGTTCTTCTTTCCTGAAGTAGGCCTGTAATGCAATATATTTCCCTCTTAGCACGGCCTTCGCTGCATCCCACACATTTTGCAGTGTTGAATTACTGTTGTTATTTTTCTCCATATATTGGTTGATCTCTGTTTTTATTTGGTCATTGATCCTTTGATTATTTAGGAGCATATTATTAAGACTCCATGTATTTCTGGGCCTTTTCACTTTCTTTCAGTAATTTATTTCTTGTTTCATACCTTTGTGATCTGAGATGCTGGTTGGTACAATTTCAATATTTTTTAATTTACTGAGGCTCTTTTTGTGGCCTAGTGTATGATCTATTCTTGAAAATGTACCATGTGCACTTGAGAAGAATGTATATCCTATTGCTTTTGGATGGAGTGTTCTGTAGATGTCCGTTAGGTCCATCTGTTCTAATATGTTGTTCAGTGCTTCTGTCTCTTTCTTTATTTTCTGTCTGGTTGATCTATCCTTTGGAGTGAATGGTGTGTTGAAGTCTCCCAAAATGAATGCATTGCATTCTGTTTCCCCTTTTAATTCTGTTAGTATTTGTCTCACATATGTAGGTGATCCTGTGTTGGGTGCATAGATGTTTATAATAGTTATATCCTCTTTTTGGACTGACCCCTTTATCATTATGTAATGTCCTTCTTTGTCTCTTGTGACTTTCTTTGTTTTGAAGTCTATTTTGTCTAAGTACTGCAACTTCTGCTTTTTTCTATTAGTTGCATGAAATATATTTTTCCAGCCCTTCACTTTCAGTCTGTGTATGTCTTTGGGTTTGAAGTGAGTCTCTTGTAGGCAGCATATAGATGGGTCTTGTTTTTTTATCCATTCAGTAACTGTATGTCTTTTGATTGGTGCATTCAGACCATTTACATTTAGGGTGATTATTGATAGGTACGTACTTATTGCCATTGCAGGCTTTATATTCATGGTTACCAAAGGTTCAAGGGTAATTCCCTTACTGTCTAACAGTCTAATAAACTTACTTCATATACTATTGCAAACACAACCTAAAGGTTCTTTTTTTTTTCCTCCTTTTTCTTCCTCCTCCATTCTTTGTGTGTTATGAATCATATTCTGTACTCTTTGTCTTCCCTTGGGTGACATCCTTTTAGCCTTAGGAATACTTACATCTATAGGAGTCCCTCCAAAATGCACTGTAGAGGTGGTTCGTGGGAGGTATATTCTCTCAGCTTTTGCTAATCTGAAAATTGTTTAATCCCTCCTTGAAATTTAAATGATTACCTTGCTGGTAGAGTATTCTTGGTTTAATGCCCTTCTGCTTCATTGCATTAAATATATCATGCCACTCCCTTCTGGCTTGTAAGGTTTCTGTTGAGAAATCTGATGATAGCCTGATGGGTTTTTCTCTCTCCCTAGCTGCTTTTAAAAGTATGTCTTTATCCTTGATCTTTTCCATTTTAATTACTATATGTCTTGATGTTGTCTTCCTTGGGTTCCTTGTATTGGGAGATCTCTGCATCTCGATGGCTTGAGAGACTATCTCTTTTCCCAGATTGGGGAAGTTTTCAGCAATTACCTCCTCAGTGACATTTTCTATCCCTTTTTCTCTCTCTTCTTCTTCTGGTACCCGTATAATGAGAAAATTGTTCCATTTGGATTGGTCACACAGTGCTCTCAATATTCTTTCATTCTTAGAGATTCTTTTTTCTCTCTGTGCCTCAGCTTCTTTGTATTCCTCTTCTCTCATTTCTATTCTATTTACCATCTCTTCTACTACATCCAATCTGCTTTTAAATCCTTCTATTGTATGTTTCATTTCAGATATGGAATTTCTTAATGGTTGAATCTCTGTCTTAAATTTTGTTCCTGAGTTCTTGAATATTTTTCTGTACATTTATAAGCATGTTTATGATTTTTATTTTGAACTCTCTTTCAGGAAGATTGGTGAGTTCAGTTTCATTTGGACCTTTTTCTAGGGTTTGTGAGATTTTGGTCTTTACCATGTTCTTTTGACATTTCATATTTGTGTGTGGTGCCCTCTATTCCCCAGAAGCTCCAGTCTTCTTAGCTTCTCAGCCCCTAGAGTGATATTGGGGATCATAGGGGAGTGGATTTTGTGAGGTCTACTCTGTTCGTAAGGTCTCTATACAGTCTTGTGCAGCCTTCTTTCATGTTGCTGTTTTAGGGTTAGTTGTATTAACTATATTTTCACACTATCTGGTTTTGGGAAGAGTTCTCTATCTCACCTCTCATGCTGCCATCTTGAATCTTCCTCTACCAATTTTTTAATCAAGTTATTTGTTTATTGGGTGTTAAGGCATAGGTGTTCTTTATATATTTTAGATGTTCACTCCTTATTAGATGAGTCATTTACAAATATATTCTCTCATACTGTAGGATGCCTTTTTGTTCTCTTGATGGTGTCTCATAATGCCTTTTCTACACTGGGTATTTAGTAACTGTTTGGGGAATTGGATTTGCCTATCAGAGATTTGAGTTGGATTAATTTGAATCTTGGCAGAATTTCCCCCAAACTGGGCGCAATCTACTTAGTTCCACAACCGTTCCATGTGTACTGTCTGCTTCAGCATTGGGCTAGGTTCTAGCCACATAAGAAGAATAGGCTATTTCAATGTAATATTCTAATAGTTACAATAGAGGTATTCACTGTAAGTTTTGAGAGTGCATAAAAGTGCACTTAGTCTGGTCAGAGGTTTGTGAAAAGTCTTCTCAGAAGAGCAACACCTGAGGGTATGTGAGCAGGGACTGACCAAGGAAAGAAATGCAGGAAAGACCTCTCACATATAGGAAAAGGCAGAAAGCATCGCAAGGCCATGTGAAGCAGTTTATGGATACTGGAGCCTAAAGATCAAGGGCAGAGAGCAGATGAAGCTGAAAAGGTAGACAGGCTGAACTTAACGCAGAGCTGCCTGGGGACCATTAAAGGTTTTTTTTAATTTAATTTCTAATGAACTATTCCAGATGTAGCAAAAGATACAAAGAATAATGAAATTAATATATAATAATAATGTGTTCATAAGTCCACTAAAAATAGAAAATATTACAGATGTATTTGAATCCTTCTGTATACTTCTAAATTACATTCCCATTCTTCCCTTTCAGAGCTACCTCTTGTGCTGAACTGGTGATTATCATCCTCATGCATTTTTATCCCTTTATTACATAGATAGTGACTTACTAAGCAATATATATTACTGTTTTACATGTTTTTGAATGTTATATAAATGGAATCATATTACATGTATTCTTCTCAACTCACGTTTTTCTCTGAACATTTGCATTGTGAGATCTCTATTGATACATATAGCTGTTGTTCATTTTACTTACTTTCCAGTGCTGTATGTGAGTATATGGCAGTTTATCTATTCTTGCATGGATGTACATTTCATGGAAGAGTTTCCAGCAGGGAATTACATAGGCAGATTTCTATTTTAGATATATCACTTTGGGTTTGAATGTGGAGGATAGACTTCAGAGGTTGAGATTGGTATAGAGCAGTGGTTTGCAAACACTTGGACGCAAGACCTCTTTATACTCTTAAATATTATTGAGGACCCAAAAGAGCTTTTGTTTATGTGGCTTTTATTTATCAGTGTTTACCATGTTATAAATTAAAACTGGAAAATTTTAAAAATATTTATGATTTATTTATTGAGAAGTAACAATGATAAACCCATTACATGTTAGCATAAGTTACAATTTTCATGAGAAATAACCTTTCAAACCAAAAATTCTTAGTGAGAAGAGTGATATCTACATTTTGCAAATCTTTTTAATGTCTGGGTTAATAGAAAAAGCTGGATCCTCAATTCTGCTTTTGCATATTATGATATGCCGTGTACTCTCTGGAAAAGCACACTGTGCATGTGTGAGAGAATGGGGTGAAAAGGCAAGTAATACCTTAGTGTTGTCATGAGCATAGTTTTGACCTTGCATATGTTCTGAGTGAGTCTCATGGAGTCTTAGGATTCCCTGGACCATAACTTGAGAACCACTGTGGTAGTGGTGTCAGTTTGGAGGCTGTTGGAAGTAGCCTAGGTGAGAAGTAATGAGGGGTCTGAAACAAGGCATTGCTAGGATGCATATGAGAGAGATTTAAGAAGAAAAATCAGGAGGCCCCAGAAGGTGGTGTAGCTTTCAAGGCAAGGAGAATAATTGCATTCCAACTAGGTGCATGCTTTGCAACCAACCTGTGATGTGTATATTTAGCTAGAATTTGACCTCCAGTCTATCCAACACAAAAGCTCTTTGTTTTACCTAGGGCAGAGTTTAAAAGGATAATAATGCTAAGGAGGTGTTTCTTAGAGATAGGAGAGAGAAGGGGTGATGCAACAGAGAGATCTTGAAGTGAAGAGCAGGGAAGTAGAATGAGTTCATTAACCCCATAGGTTGGACCAGTTCAGGGTTATAATGATGGCAGACTTGGCCAGGCTGGGTGTTGGGAGAATGGAGGAACCTAGAATGTTCTGAGTCATTGCCAGGCTGGCTGCTCTATGGAGTTGCATTTGAGCTGAGAGGGCAGGGGTGATGTCCAGAGGAAGAAAGGCCCTCTTCCAGCCATGATTTTGCCTTGTTACACTGCAGGATGGATCCATGCTGTGCTCACCCCCGTAGACTGCCTTGCCTTTGGAGGGAACTTTTTACACAGCCTTAACATCGAAATGCAGCTCAAGTGAGTCCTGAAGTTGAGGTGATCCTGGGTAGGCCATTCCCATCTGCTGGAGTCCTTGGATTCTCCCCTGTAGTGAGGTGTGCACCATAGAAGGAGGGATGACCATAAAGGAATTGATACTGGTTCCTCATGATTTTCGATGTGAGGATGAATACCTCTTCCTCACTTAGTAGTTATGGGACTTTGGGAAGGTCACATAACCTTTGAGCCCAAGTCCTAACCCATAAAGTAGGGTCCTACTGGGTAGTTGTCGGAACTGGAGATAATAGATACAAAACATCCAGAACAATACCTGATACAATGTAGGGGCTCAGTAAATAGGATCCTTGTAGTCATTGTTATTGTTGTGCCTACTTCCTCCAGAGCCTATGAGATTGAGAAACGGCTGAGCACAGCAGACCTCTTCAAGTTCCCCAACTTTGAGACCATCTGTTGGTATGTGGGAAAGCATATCCTGGATATCTTTCGAGGTATGGAGCCAACTGTCCCTTTTGCCCTGCTCCCCTGAGTGTGTGTGCCTCCATGCACGTAACCATTACCTCAGTCAAGATCTAGTACTACTCCATCACCACAAAGATCTCTCTAGTGCTACCCCTTTATAGGCTCATCCACTTTTTTCTCCTGCACTATCCATAACATCTGGAAACTACTGATCTGTTTTCCATCTCCATAATTTTGTCATTTCAAGAGTGCTATAAAATGTAGTGATACAGTATATGATCTTTTGAGATTGGCTTTTTTACTAAGCATAATATAGGTTAGAACATGGATTTTAACTTTTTTATTTAGCAAAGATAGCTGAGAAAATTGGCTCATAGTCAAATTATCCCTATTTCCTGCCAATTAAAGTTAGAAACTCAATCTGGATAGTCTGAGTTACCAGGAAGTGCTTCCCATGGGGACAAGGCCCAGTCCTGACCATTCTCACATCATTGTGCTGATTCCTGGGTATCAGCCCAGGTGGAAGCTAACTTGCTGAGTGTCCTCTTTCCAGTCAGCTCTGAAGTAGAACAGCTCCCTTGCTCAGACCTGAGATTTTTCAAGGTGACTTGGCCAGGTGAAATCAGTATTTCAGAGTTACAAGGAACTCCAGAGGCCATTGAGTACAGTCTTCTACCCAATACCTCAGGCCTTTATTCTGCCACTGAGGCAGGCTGTCACTTAAGTGTTTAGTCATCCAGACTCTTTTTGAACACTTATTACCTGTTCTGAACAGCTCAGTTTAGTAGAAAATTCTTTATTATGCCTAAATCTGGCTTTTTCTCATAACTTCCTGGAGTAATTCAGAACAGGGTATTAATGGTCCTTCTGATCTATGTAGGTGGCAACCATGGTCCTCCTGAGTGTTCACACTTTGAAACTCAAGAGGCAATGTAGTGTGGTGGAAAGGAGCACAGCCCTCAGATTCATATGGATGTGGTTTCAGCCTTGGCTTTGGCACTTAACTGGCTGTGTGCCCTTGGTTAAGTCTCTTTGCCTCTCTGAGCCTCAGTTTTCCTGAACAAAAATGGAGATGATGATACCTGGCTTACAGGGTGGATATAAGCATTAAATGAGATAGTTGATGTCAAATGCCTGGCATGTAGTAGGTACTTGTTAAATGACCACTGTTACAAAAACTGAGATCTGGATTTACGCTAAGAACCTTGAGCATTTTCTCTGATTTCCTGAAAAAGGTAACAAGTCCTTCATCTCTCTGCATGGCTTTGTTGACACTCTGCCTTCCTCTTTTCTCTTTTAGGTTTGCGAGAGAACAGGAGACACCCTGCCTCCTACCTGGTCCATGGTGGCAAAGCTCTGAACTTGGCCTTTAGAGCCTGGACAAGGAAAGAAGTAAATAAAAAACTTACTTCTTGACCTCCTCTAGAATTCTTCCCTCCATAGGGACTGCCTTTAGGTAGATACTTTGGGGATATGGACGAGACCAGGGAGTCTTGTGGGCTCGTGAGGTTAGAGTAGAGGACTTGGGCTGGGACTTCTTGGATTATACTTTTAAACTTTTCTTTCTGACCATAAAAAGTAATACATGCTTACTCTAGAGCATTAAAAAAGTACAGAGGAGTATAAGGAAAGAAAAACATCCCCTGGAATTTTAACATTCAGAGGAAATTAGCATTAACATTTGGGAATTAACATTAACTTTTCTTTTTCATTTTTTTTTATTAAGGTATTATTGATATACACTCTTATGAAGGTTTCACATGAAAAAAACAATGTGGTTACTACATTTACCCATACTATCATGTCCACACCCATACCCCAGTGCAGTCACTGTCCTTGGGTGTAGTAAGATGCCACAGATTCACTGTTTGCCTTCTCTGTGCTACAGTGCTTTCCCCATGACCCCCACACCATGTGTACTAAACATAATACCCCTTAATCCCCTTCTACCACCCTCCTCACCCGCCCTCCCACACCCCTCCCCTTTGGTAACCACTAGTTCCTTCTTGGAGTCTCTGAGCCTGCTGCTATTTTGTTCCTTCAGTTTTGCTTCATTGTTATACTCCACAAATGAGGGAAATCATTTGGCACTTGTCTTTCCCTGCCTGGCTTATTTCACAGAGCATAATATCCTCCAGCTCCATCCATGTTGTTGCAAATGGCAGGATTTGTTTCCTTCTTATGGCTGAATAGTATTCCATTGTGTATACATACCATATCTTCTTTATCCATTCATCTACTAATGGAAACTTAGGTTGCTTCCATATCCTGGCTATTGTAAAAAGTGCTGCAATAAACATAGGGGTGCATATATCTTTTTGAATCTGAGAAGTTGTATTCTTTGGGTAAATTCCAAGGAGTGGGATTCCTGGGTCAAGTGGTATTTCTATTTTTAGTTGTTTGAGGAACCTCCATATTGCTTTCCACAGTGGTTGAACTAGCTTAACATTCCCACCAGCAGTGTAGGAGGGTTCCCCTTTCTCCACATCCTCGCCAGCATTTGTTCTTAGTCTTTTGGATGCTGGCCATCCTTACTGGTGTGAGGTGATATCTCATTGTGGTTTTAATTTGCATTTTCCTGATGATTAGTGATGTGGAGCATCTTTCCATATGTCTGTTGGCCATCTGAATTTCTTCTTTGGAGAATTGTCTCTTCATATCCTCTGCCCATTTTTTAACTGGCTTATTTGCTTTTTGGGTGATTAGGCATGTAAGTTCTTTATAAATTTTAGATGTTAACCCCTTGTCGGATATGACATTTACAGATGTATTCTCCCATACTGTAGGATGCCTTTTTGTTCTGTTGATGGTGTCCTTTGCCGTACAGAAACTTTTTAGTTTGATGTAGTCCCATTAGTTCATTTTTGCTTTTGTTTCCCTTGCTCAAGGAGCTGCGTTTAGGAAGAAGTTCCTCATGCTTATATTCAGATTTTTGCCTATGTTCTCTTGTAAGAGTTTTGTGGTTTCATGACTTACATTCAGGTCCTTGATCCATTTCGAGTTTACTTTTGTGTATGGGGTTAAACAATAATCCAGTTTCATTCTCTTGCATGTAGCTGTCCAGTTTTGCTAACACCAGCTGTTCAAGGGGCTGTCATTTCCCCATTGTATGTCCATGGCTCCTTTATCATATATTAATTGACCATATATGGTTGGGTTTATATCAGGGCTCTCTAGTCTGTTCCATTGGTCTCTGGGTCTGTTCTTGTGCCAGTACCAAATTGTCTTGATTACTGTGGCTTTGTAGTAGAGCTTGAAGTTGGGGAGCATAATCCCCCCAGCTTTCTTCTTCCTTCTCAGGATTGCTTTGGCTATTTGGGGTCTTTTGTGGTTCCATATGAATTTTAGAACGATTTTCTCTAGTTCATTGAAGAATGCTGTTGGTATTTTGATAGGAATTGCATTGAATCTGTAGATTGCTTTAGGCAGGATGGCCATTTTGACAATATTAATTCTTCCTATCCATGAGCATGGGATGTGTTTCCATTTATTGATATCTTCTTTAATATCTCTCATGAGTGTCTTGTAGTTTCCAGAGTGTAGGTCTTTCACTTCCTTAGATAGGTTTATTCCTAGGTATTTTATTCTTTTTGATGCAACTGTGAATGGAATTGTTTTCCTGATTTCTCTCTCTGCTAGTTCATTGTTAGTGTATAGGAATGCCACAGATTTCTGCATATTAATTTTGTATCCTGCAACTTTGCTGAATTCACATATTAGTTCTAATAGTTTTGGAGTGGATTCTTTAGGGTTTTTTATGTACAGTATCATGTCATCTGCAAACAGGGACAGTTTGACTTCTTCCTTGCCAATCTAGATGCCTTTGATTTCTTTGTGTTGTTTGATTGCCACGGCTAGGACCTCCAGTACTATGTTGAATAGAAGTGGGGAGAGTGGGCATCCTTGTCTTGTTCCTGATCTTAAAGGAAAAGGTTTCAGCTTCTCACTGTTAAGTATAATGTTGGCCTTGGGTTTGTCATATATGGCCTTTATTATGTTGAGGTACTTGCCCTCTATACCCATTTTGTTGAGAGTTTTCATCATGAATGGATATTGAATTTTGTCAAATGCTTTTTCAGCATCTATGGAGATGATCATGTGGTTTTGTCCTTCTTTTTGTTGATGTGGTGGATGATGTTGATGGATTTTCAAATGTTGTACAACCCTTGCATCCCTGGAATAAATCCTACTTGATCATGATGGATGATCTTTTTGATGTATTTTTGAATTTGGTTTGCTAATATTTTGTTCAGTATTTTTGCATCTGTGTTCATCAGGGATATTGGTCTGTAGTTTTCTTTTTTTGTGATGTCTTTGTCCGGTTTTGGTATTAGAGTGATGCTGGCCTCATAGAATGAGTTTGGAAGTATTCCCTCTTCTTCTACTCCTTGGAAAACTTTAAGGAGTATGGGTATTAGGTCTTCACTAAATGTTTGATAAAATTCAGTGGTGAAGCCGTCTGGTTAGGCGTTTTGTTCTTAGGTATGTTTTTGATTACCAGTTTAATTTTGTTGCTGGTAATTGGTCTGTTGAGATTTTCTGTTTCTTTCTGGGCCAGCCTTGGAAGGTCGTATTTTTCTAGAAAGTTGTCCATCTCTTGTAGATTATCCAGTTTGTTAGCATATAATTTTTCATAGTATTCTCTAATAATTCTTTGTATTTCTGTGCTGTCCATAGTGATTTTTCCTTTCTCGTTTCTGATTCTGTTTATTTGAGTAGACTCTCTTTTTTTCTTGATAAGTTTGTCTAGGGGTTTATCTATTTTGTTTATTTTCTTCTTCTTGTCTTTTTTATATGCATTTTAAAGTCATAATTGCTATCACCATGTGCATACAATTTTCCTGTGTCACCATAATTCTCCATAAACATTTAATAGTTTCATGATATCTTTTTCAGAGTAACCACTTGTTTATTGTTGCTTCCTTTTTATTTATTTGATGGGTAGTTCCAGAGAATCATTCAGTGACTCTCTGTTTGCATGAGTTTTTGTCCCTCATCTGATTGTTTCCTCAGGATAGATTCCTAGAAGAGCAATTAGTGAATTGAAAAAATGTAAGGCTCTTGATGTATACTGCCAAAATGGCCTTTTAGAAGTATACCAATATTCATCTATCCAACTGAATGCTAAACAGCTATAAAAGAGATTAAGAAAGCTCTCAATTGTACTTATTTGGAAAGATATCCAGAATTTGTCAAGTAAAGGTGTAGAACCATGTGTATAATGTGCTACCTTAGGTGTAAAAAGGGGGAAAATAAGAATTATATTTGTATGTGCTTGTATTTGCCTGAAGACACCATCTGGAGAATACAGAAGAAACCAATTAAAGTGGTTACCTGCAGGGGTAGGCTAATGGGGAAGATGACAGGGACAAAGAGATATTGGAATTTTCCAGTATATATCTTTTTGTATTGTTTGATTTTTGATCTGTGTGAATGAATTGCTTACTTAAAATGTTGTATTTTTTTCCAAAACCAATTTTAAGAAATGTGAAAATTAGAATTAGAAATAACATATTCTTTATACTTTTGATACACTATAGACTCCTTCCCCTGCATACAATGGCCTAAGGAGACCTTTCAGCTACTGCAGACTCAACTTGTACAATCTCCCCATTTTCTGTTGCCAGCCTTGTACTTCATGTTTTTGGCCTTCTTTTGCTCCCTGGACTCACTGCCACCTGGGCCTTGCCTGCTTTTAGTTCTCCACATCTCTCAGGTGTGGCTACCTCAGGTTTTACCTCTGTTCCCACTCCCACCCCATCCCCATCCATTAAGTAAACTTCAGAGTGATTCTGTCTCAAGAACACAAAGAGCAAGGGAGGCGAATGGGCCCTAAGCACTCATGCACTGGGCCTGTAGGGCCCTGGGGACCAAGGGATATCCGCAAACAGGATGACCAAGGGGAGCTGTAGGAGAGTAGGATATAGATCTGAGTAGTCCATGCTCATGGAAAAAGTCTTTTGTGAAATGCAGGTGACTTCTGTAGGAAGCACTTGTTCCCTCACCTTTCCAGAGCCCCTGGGCTGGGAGAACGGTGATATTAATATTAAGGTTATCCAGCTGGTTCACATGAGTTCTTGGCCCCATCCCTGCCCAGCCACCAAAATAAATTTCAAGTGGACTGAAAAGAATTAAAAGAAAAAAAAGAACCAAACCAATGGAAACAAGAGGAAATGATGAGCAATTTTTATATCAGTCCTCTGGATGCAGAAGTGAAGTGAAAACTGGTGGAAGAAATCGCAAAGGAAAAGCTTGAGAGATCTGCCTGCACAAAGATGTATATTTTGAGGACTCAGAAGGATTACGCAAAATTAAGAGAGAGACAGCCAAAAGGTCTTTTCCTAGGTTGCTGTTGTAAGCTAGCTGTGGGCCCATACATGCTCTGCACTAAGTTCTGTCCTTACATGTGGAGAGGCCAGGTTGTCCCCAGGGATCTCCCTAAAGTCCTTGACTTTTTGAGGGGTGTGGCCCAACCCATAACTGAGTTCTTCACTCCTCTCTACACTGTCCTTTATCAGATATATGTTTTGCAAATATTTTCTCGCAGTCTGTGGTTTGTCTTAACTGTTGTTCCAAGAGAAGTTTTTATTTTCATGAAGTCCAATATATCAGTTTTTTCTCTTATGGTTCATACTTTTTGTGTCCTGAGAAATCTTTGCCTAACCCAAGGTCACAAAGATTTTCTCCTCTGTTTTCTTCTAAAGGGTTTATAGTTTTAGATTTTACATTTAGATCCATTTTGAGCTTGTGTGTGTCTGTGTATATAGTACAAGTATAGATTGAGGTTCTTTTTTTTTTTTGCATATGACTATCCAATTGGTCCATACTATTTGCTAAGGTCTACCTTTCTCCATTGAATTGCCTTGGTACCTTTGTTGAAAATCAGTTGTCTGTTTATACATGGGCCTATTTCTCATGCCTTTTTTTAACAGGCTCTTCCAGACCATGAGGATGAGATCCCAGAGACAGTGCGGACTGTACAGCTCATTAAAGATCTGGCTAGGGAGATCCGCCTGGTGGAAGTAAGAAGCAAGGGAGCAGGGGAGGCATTTGGGAAGGACTCAAGTGGAAGGTCAGGCTTCTGCAGTTGGCATGAGAGCTCAGGGGAAGGGTTGGGAAGACTCCACCAAAGACCTTATTCATTCATTCATTTATTCACTCATTCAAATAATTATTATGTGCCTCAAGTGTGCATTGGGCTAGGTGCTTAAAATGCAAAAATAATACAATACCTGCCCACAAAGAACTCACAATCTAGTAGAGGACCTTAGACATAGGCCAGCTGTTCTGAGCCTCAGTTTTCTTCTCTAAGGTGGAGATAATCATACCTACTTAGGGGTTATTAAAAGATTAAGTTAATTTAGGTTGAGCAGTTATGGTGTTTAGCACACAGTAGGTGCTCAACAAATTCTCATGGTGGGTCATGGTGGTGGTGGGTGGTGGAGGTCATAGTAGTAGTTGTTGTTGTTATTAATATTTTGACTCAGTCTCTGCATTCTACAAAATGACAGTTCTTCCGTGTTGAAGATGATTACAAAGCCATGTTTCAACAGGTGGCATATACCACGAGGCAGTAAGGTGTAGTGGTAAGAGACTCAGAGAAACTTGGGTTCTGGTTCTTGCTCTGTCACTTACAAGCCTTTCAGAGCCTCAGTATCCTTATCCATAAAGTGGGGACAACACCACTGTCTCAGAGTTTTGTTGGGATTAAGAGCTAATGTGTGTGGAGCCCCTCGCACAGTGCCTGGCAGAGTAAGTACTCAATAAATGTGAGCCATTTTTATTAACAGACTTTGCAGCAAAGAGAGAATTCAGTGTGGGCTGGTGAAGTAGCAGAGGCACCAGAGAAGAATTGGACTTGAGGAAGTTTAGACTTTCCTTTAGCTCAGAAGCTATAAAGTTAATTTTAGCGCCCAGGGTATAGGCACTAAATCCATGCTGAAGGGTGGTCAGAGTGAGCTACAGGAAGTTGGGCTTCTAACCTCACTGTTGGTAGCATGTTTCCCTGCCTACATGGTAGCTTACATTGTCTGTCTACCTCCTACCCTATTTTCCTCTACTCGTATCAGTCAGAATCCTTCAGGGTTTAGTTAAAAGGCCTACTTTTCTCCAGTTCTTCCCACCTAAACCAGTTCTGTATACACAGAACTTTGGAATGGTTGGAAGAGGACTTAGAGATGGATCATATCTGGCCCACTGGCTTTCAAATGTCTTAAAGCAGTGGAATTCTTTTTTTCAAATGAGATCTTACATGGAAGCCAATATATACAACCAGTCAAAGCATAGTTGCTGTGACTAAGATGAAGGTGGGAGACTTAGAGCTCTGCTTGTTCCTCTTGTTTGCCTTCCACCTCCCTCCTGTCCCCTGGGATCCTCTCAGGAAACTCAAAGGAGCCACAGATCATCTTGGAAAACTACCTTTCCAGTCTCATTCTTTAATTTTACAGCTGAGCAAACAGAGCCCCAGAGTGGTTAGATCACTTACTTGAGGTCAGAGAGCTAGCTAGTAGCAGAATTAGGACCATATCCTCTTTTCTTTCAGATCCTACAGTCCTTAGAGTTAGAACCACACAGTTTAGCACTCAGTTGTTTTCTATCTCTTATCAACTGCTCTTGGAGTCTTTTCTCTCTGGTTTTGACAGTAGTGCTGGGCTTTTCCTCTGCTCGTCTTCTCTGTACTCATCAATGGCTAGGTAAGGAAATGCCACCCAGTAAATTCTTGATAACTCATTGTGCAAAAAACTAGGGTGTGCATATGTGGAGCATCTGTAAGCAACTTCCATGGCAATCTGCCCATGCCATGAACAGACCTCTGCCCTTAGCATAGAGAGAACCCTTGACTAAGCTCTAATCCCCTCATGTACTAACACTCTTATAGGATATCTTCCAACAGAACGTTGGGAAGACGAGCAGTATCTTTGGGCTGCAGAGGATCTTCCCAGCCGGCTCCATTCCCTTAACCAGGCCAGCCCATTCCACTACAGTATCCATGTCCGGGCTGTCACTGCCTTCCAAAAATGGTTCAAAGAAGAAAGGCATGAAGCCCAAGGAACTCTTCAAGAAGGCAGAGCGAAAGGGCAAGGAGAGTTCAGCCTTGGGGCCTGCTTGCCAATTGAGCTATAATCTCATGGACACATATAATCATCAGGCACTGAAGACAGGCTCTTCCCAGAAAGCAAAGGTGGGTGCTGGGCCATGGGTTCAGCCCAACCCTTTTGGGTCCCTTGGAAGAGCAGGGTATCAGAAGGATAGTGTGTCTTCCCACCTCCCTTAGGGCCCCTGGTGTTTGGCTACCAGTCCCACTCATTTAACAGACATTTATTGAGACCTTGTCTATGCTGGGCACTGTGATAGGTGCTGTTGATATAACCCTCAAGAGGTTGACAGGCTAGTGAGAAAGATAGGCATAAAAACAAATGAGTGCAGTGAAGTGTTGTGGGTGCCACAATCAAGGGTGTGTGTGGGACCCTGAGACACAGAGGGGAGATGATTCTATCTGGGTACGGGTGATGGTTAGGAGCTGTTTTCAGAAAACATGACACTTGTACTGAATCTTGAAATGCTGGGATGGGAATGACATGGTATACGAATCTCAGGTTGGAATCTTGAACAAGTCCTTGAGAAAAGCCCCTCTCCAGGGCTCCACCTTGCTTCAAGATGTGCCCTCCATGGGCATGTGAAAATGCTCCCTCCTTTTTTTGGGAACATGTTTTACAAGATTGATAGGTTTCCCCAGAGCCAGCCATACATTCTCAACCTTCTGTTCTGTGAATATTTGGGGTGGGGGTGGGGGACAGTATAGTAGAAGGCCTTGGTTAGGGTAGTTTTGACAGTGAACTCAACCAGTGAAACCAGAGGGAACTGGCCATCCTGATTTACATGGGAGTCCCAGACAGGTGAAAACTGAGCCTCCTCCTTCCTGCAGTTCAATGTCACTGGTACCTGCTTGAATGACACTGATGATGAGTCGCCAGACTTGGATCTTGATGGGAATGAGGGCCCGCTGGCCCTGTTGATGTCTAATGGCAGGTAAGGTCTGGAGAAGGAGCACAGTGATACTGGGACTGTTGGTGGCATCATGCCACCAAAACGGTACTGAATTGGAACCTGGGGCTGGGACATGGGTTGGGGAGGGACTGTACTTGGGGAAATAACCATATATTATCAGGTATCAGAGAATCATGGTAGAGTTGTGGGGTGTATAGGGGGAGAGGTTTGGAATCTAATTGGCAATTCTGAGAAAAATCTTGTGTAAGTTCTAGAAATTTCAGCAAGTCAGTGGGTCAGAACTGCTGGCAGGGATAAATAGTAGTATATCATACTGGTTAAGCTTTATTTTTTATAAACCTTTTGTGACTTGGTATATAGAAATTTATACACCAAGTGTATAAATATGCAGAAATATTTGCACAGGTGTGTAAAGAGATATGGTCAGTACTCACTGCATCATTGTAATAGTAAGTAACTGGAAATGTTCTTCTATAAGGGTTGAATAAATAAATTGTGGTACTTCTGTAGAATACCGTGTAGCTGTTAAAAAGAATGAGTTTAATATCTGTTTCCTGGAAGGATGTCCAAGATACATTCCCAAGTGAAAAAAATCAGGTTACAAAAGAATACATAGGAATAGTCCTATTTTAATTTTTTTAAATCAATAGACCTGTGTAGTTTATCCTTATATCAAGTGGGACAAGTCCCCTGTCTTTGTTCTTAATTTTCAAAAATGTCTTTGCTATTTTAGTACATTTTCTCTTTCAGATGAATATTAAAACCAGCTTTGTCAGTTCCCACTTAAAACGTGATTTTGATTGGGTGGTGATATTTTAATTTTTTAGAAAGATGTGTGTGCATGCTTTTGTAGAAAAGGGACATGCAGACCTTTTCCTTTATTTTTAATCTAACTTTTTTGAAAAGGTTTAAATTTTAATTTATGCAGTTTAAAATTCAAAAAATGTGAAAGAATACACAGAGAAAAAGTTTTGCTCTCATTCCTCCCTGCTCTCCAGTTCTCCTCCCCATGAACAACCAATGTCAACGATTTCCTTCCAGAGATACTTACACATGTTCACACAAATAAATATATTTGTATTGTATTTTATACTTGTCACACCAAACTTATAACAGTATTTATCTCTGGAAAGTAGGATAAGGAAGGCAGGGGAGAAAGTTTTCACTTCATTAGCATTTGAATTTTGTAAAAGGGGCGTGTATTGCTTTTCTTAAAACAATTTTTAACAGAACATTTCTAAAAGAAAGAAAAGCTGTTTGCAACAAAAAGCATGGGCTTGGGAATCAGACAATCCTGAGTTTGAATCCAGCTCTGACATGTATTTGTTGTGTGACCTTGGTAGGTTAATTAACTTATCTGTACCTCAGTGTCCTCATTATATCTGTTCTATAGATGAAACTTAGGTTAGGGTTGTTGAAGGACTAAATGAGATCATGTATGTAAAGTGCTTATCAGAGGCCTGATACATAGTAAGTGCTTAATAATTGGTAGCTCTTAAAAATAAAATGATCAAGTTGAAGATAAAAGATGGTTATGATGGTAGTATTAATGATGGTGTGGGTATGTCCAGAAGCTAAGTAGGTCATCAGGAACCCTGAAGCATGTAGGGAGGCAGAGGAAGACAGTAAGAGTTATCATCTGGACACTCAGAATACCAGACAGCAGCAGTTAAGAGACAAGTACAGAATATGAACAGTGTAGGAACAAAAGCAACAAAGATACCATAACAGCCTTTTTCTAGGAAAAGGTGGTCATCAGATCCCAAGGGCAAGTGAGCACCTGGCTGGGAAGGGAAATAGGACTGTGATTCAGGAAAAGGAGTAGGGCAGATTCTGAAAGTAGCAGAGCTATCCTTCGGACTTGAGAACCTAGTTACTAAAGAGTAAGATTAAAGAGACTGTTGAGCATTGCCTTTGTCCAGAACCCATGATCAGACTCCTGGGGAAGAGGAAATTGAGAGTTCTAAGTGTCCTGTCTATAGTGGCTGTTGAAGACACAATGAGACTATTTTCCCCTTCTCCACCAGTCTTTCTTGTGCTGTGTCTGTTACCTCCTGCAGCTGCTAGAAGCTGCTGTTAAGTAAACCTAGAGAATCAAGGTATAGAAATATTTACAGACAATATGATATTGTGTCTGAGCTTTTGTTCAAAATAATCCAGTGTTTTGTGAGGACTGAGGTGTAGATGAAACAAGATTGGCTGTGTTTTGATAATTGCTGAAACTTAGCTGGATGACAGGTACATGGGAGTTTGTTACACTTTTATATATTTGTATATGTTCGACATTTTTCATAATTAGATGTTAATAAAAAGATCAGGATATAAATAGCTACCATTCATTGAGTTCCTGCTTTGTGTCAGACTATCATAACTGTTGATGTATATTATTTTATTTAGTCCTCACAACAACCCTGGAGGTAAGTGTTGTTATCCCCATTTTACTAATGTGGAAACTGAGGCCTGTAGAACTTAATTATACGATTATCTATCATTGGGCACTTGCCATGTGTCAGTCTCTGTATTAGTTCATTTATTCCTCCCCAACCCTATGAAGAAGAAAACAGGTCAGTTTAATGACAGCCAGTTCAGTGTAAACCAGTTCACCAAATGGCTCTGCTGAATGTATCAAGTATACTGATTTACCAAAAACTTGTTTCTTTTTTAACTATAAGGTTCATTTCAGCAGTTTATACTGCTTAATGTTGTTTACCATCTATAACAGGATTATTTAAGCCACTTTTGAATTGTTTCTACTTCCATTCTGTATTTTTAACAGCTTTTTGAGGTATAATTTATATACCATACAATTAATCTTTTTTACATGTACAATTAAATGACTCAATAAGTTTAAAGAATATGCAACTATCACCACAATCCACTTTTAGCTCATTTCTGTCACCCCAGAAAGATCTCTCATGTCCACTTAGAGTCAGTCCTGGTTCTCTTCCCAAAGCCCAAGCAAACTACTAACCTACTTTCTATATAGATCCACATATATGCCATGCAGTATGTGGTCTTTTGTGTCTCACTTATTTCACTTAGCATAATATTTTTGAGATTCATCCACGATGCAGTATGTATCATTAATTGGTTCCTTTTTATTGCTGAGTAGTATCCCATTATGCAGATATACCACATTTTGTTTATTGATGGTCATTTAGATGGATTCCACTTTGGCTATTATGATTAGTGGTACTGTGAGCATTTGAGTACAAGTTTTTGTGTGGACATGTTTTCATTTCTCACTTAGTAAAATTGTAGGTCATGTTTAACTTTTTAAGAAGTTGCCAAAATTCATTCCAAAGTGTCTGTGCCATATTACATTCCCACCAGCAATTACAAGTTTCTCCATATACTGGCTAATACTTGTTATTGTGTCTTTTTGATTACTTCCATTCTGATGGATGTAAAGTGGTATCTCATTGTAGTTTTGACTTGCATTTCCCTAATGACTAATGATGTTGAGCATCTTCTCAGATTATTGCCCATTTGTATATTATCTTTAGAGAAATATTTATTCAAAACTTTTGCTCATTTTTTAATTGGCTTGTCTTATTATTGAATTCTAATAGTTATTTAAATATCTTGGATACAGATCCTTTCCCAGATAAATGATTTTCAGATATTTCCTACTAGTCTATGGCTTATCTTTTTATTTTCTTAATGGTGTCTTTCGAAGCACAAACATTTTGAATTTTATCTAATCCCAGATGAAGAAGATATTTTCTTCTAGATGTTTTGTAGCTTTTACATTTAGATCTATGATCCATTTTGGGTTAATTTTTTGTATAATGTGAGAAAAGAGGCCACATTTATTTTTTTGCATGTGATACCCAGTTATCTCAGCACCATTTGTTGAAAAGACCATCCATTCCCCACTGAATTGCCTTGGTACCTTTGTCAGATATCAATCGACCAGAAATTTAAGGGTTTAGTTCTAGATGCACAGCTCTCTTCCACTGATGTATATGTCTTTCCTTATGCTAATATCACACTATCTTGATTACCTGTTGCTTTATAGTAGTAAAATTTGAAACTGTGTAGTTAGTATAAGTCCTTCAACTTCATTCTTTTTCAGAATCATTTTGGCCATGTTAAGTCCAAATATGCCCAAATACATTTTATTATCAGCATATTAAGTTCTACAAAAAAGCTAGCTGGATTTTGATAGGGATTGCATTGAAACTAGATCAGTTTTGGGAAAAGTGCCATCTTACCAATATTGAGTGTGACTGTTTTTATGTTCTCATTCCTCTTTCTCTCCAGTACCAAGAGGGTAAAAAACTTACCCAAGTCTCGGCGAGCCAAGATTGCAAAAAAGGCAGGCAAGGCTAGGCAGGTGGCAGACAAGGTGCCGGAGGATGGATTTGACTTGGATTCAGATGATGAGCTGCAGATTGATGATAGATTGGGGAAGGAGAAGGCAACCCTGATGATAAGACCAAGTGTGTACCTGTTTTCTTTCCCTTTTCTACCCTTCCCATTTTGCATTTGTTTTGGTTCCCTTGGTAGACTCAAGATCTTAGGCTTAAGCTTGTTCACGTTGATTCACCAGCTCTTTAGGCTTCTATGTATCCTTTGATCCAGAGATTCATTTATAAGCTAATTCCTAATCTCCCTAAATGAGTCATCTGTGGTCATTACTTTCAAGAAAATAGTAGTCTTATTTTCTTTCCCCTGGGTGTTTGGCTCACATGCTAATCTTAGCTCCATGATAAGTGCATTCCATTGCTTTCTAGAATTTCCCCGAAAGTTGCCCCGTGCGAAGCCTTGCTCTGACCCCAACCGAGTTCGTGAACCAGGAGAAGTTGAGTTTGACATTGAGGTAGGAGCCTATCCTGTGTCCAGTCTTCTGCACATTCAGGTTACAGAAAGAGAAGAACAGATTATCATTCCAGTTGGGGGAAAAAAGATACCCTGTGTGTTCAGTTACTAAAGTATATATTAAGGGAAAAATTGTGTGCTAAGTGCTGCTGAGCATATAAATAGAAGATTATAATTTAGTTGAAATATTTAAAAAGTCCTTTAATATAGAGTAGAATAAAAGGCAGTGTGATATAGCAGAAAGAGTATCTGATTTGGAATGCGACTGTGACATTACACAAATTATTTAACTTCATTGAGCCTTGGTTTCCTTATCTGTAAAATGGGAGTTTTAATACCTACCTCACAAACATGCTGTAGAGATTAAGATGAAAGAATGAATATTCTGTTTAGAACTTGGTCTGTACTTGGTGGTCAGAAGATATTAGTATCAGGAATGAGCCTGTTAACCCTGTATTGGGGCCTTACCATACCAAACCTGGGCAGCTGAGGTAATATTCTCTTTCCCCAACAGGAGGACTATACAACAGATGAGGACATGGTAGAAGAGGTTGAAGGCAAGCTTGGGAATGGGAGTGGAGCTGGTGGAATTCTTGATCTGCTCAAGGCCAGCAGGCAGGTGGGGGGACCTGACTATGCAGCTCTCACGTAAGTACTAGCTTTGATCTCCCCTTTCCAAGATAATCAGACAGCACCCCCACCCCCATCCCCACCTAAATGTCAGCAGATATTTATAAAGCCATTTGTCAGGGGGCAAAGAATTAGCCAGGCCATTTGGGCTACAAGAATAAAGTAGACATGAAATCTTTTCTGAGGAACTTAAGATCTGACAGAAAGAGGATGTATAGCCTTCAAGGGGAATCAGTTTTGGATTCTTTGGGAGTTGGAAGAGACATGGAAGAACTGGGCCTTTTCTGGGCCTTGTTGCATTCTTTCTTTTTAAAAAGAAAAAGAAAAAATGCAGCATGGATGAACAGGGAGGTAGGTGCTCCCCTCTTTTGGCCATCTTTCATGCTGTCTATGGAGAGACTTGAAGCAAGAAGGATTGGCCTTTCATGAAAAGATACTATCATAATCCTTTAGTTTGATTTACAGTTTTTCACCTGGGATGGTTCTCTCTCCCTTCCTCCCACCCTGACCCCAGCAACTGTTGTCCCTCCTCCCTGACTATTCTGATGACTGATTTCCACTGATAACTTGATAAATTCCCCTACATTTCTCATCTGTTCCTTGCAGCGAGGCCCCTGCCTCTCCCAGCACTCAGGAGGCCATCCAGGGCATGCTGTGCATGGCCAACCTGCAGTCCTCATTGTCCTCACCGGCTACCTCTAGCCTGCAGGCCTGGTGGACTGGAGCACAGGACCGAAGCAGTGGGAGCTCCAGCAGTGGGCTGGGCACAGTGTCTAGCAGTCATGCTTCTTCCCAGCGCACCCCAGGGAAGCGGCCCATCAAGCGGCCAGCATACTGGAGAACAGAGAGTGAGGAGGAGGAAGAGAACGCCAGTCTGGATGAACAGGACAGCTTGGGAGCGTGCTTCAAGGATGCAGAGTATAGTAAGCTGAGTAATTGGGTCCAGGCCAGCAGCCCAGCAGGGCTCTAACCAGCTACAATCTCAATCCCAGTCCCTATCCTGGACAGCCTGTAATGAGCAAAGGCCAGGCCTTAAGCCTGATACTTGGTTTCTCTGAGCCATATTTTCTTAATCTGTAAAATGGGGATATCTCACAGTTTGATGAAAGAATTAGAGATGATGTTTGCATAGAGCATCTGGCACTGTGTCTTGCTCATGGAAGGCCCTCAAAAAATGGTAGCCATTATAATTACCTATCATCCATTTTTAGCATGGTCCAACCTTTAGTGTTGGTTAACTCTTTTTTTTCCCTCTTGCCTCTTTTATTTCCATTACCCGTGTCATTTGTGTTCTGTGTTGTTCAGTTTATCCCTTACAAAGGTATATGATGATGTTTCAGTGGGCTTTCTACATTTAAGAGATGACACTTTTTTTAACCTAAGATTTATTGAGTACTACAATATATAGAGCACTTTTTTGTATAGCATAGCTGACTTTAATGTGGGTTTTTAATATTATTTTTAGAAAAATAATGCTCATAGACCAAAATTAGAGCAAGATAGAAGCAAAAATTCCCTTTGACATTTCTCCTCTGAGGATGGTTACCCAAAGGTAGCCTTTGTTATCAGTTTGATGTATAGCTTTCATTTTCTTGTGTTTACACCTATATGTAGACATAAATACAGTTACAGTTTTGTTTATAGTGTGTGTGGTTCTACCACTTGCTTGGATATCTTTCAACATCACTATGTAGAGGTCTACTTCCTCAATATACTGAGATCTACCTGCTGCAGAGTAGTCTCTCACATAGATCATATGTTTGACAATTCCCTACTGATTAACATTTAGGTTGTTTCTGATGTTTTAGAGTTACTAATAATGCTGCAATGAAAACTCTTATAAATAACGCTTTGTGCCCGTGTACCAATTAATGTTTCTCTAGGGTAGCTAGCCCTGCTGGGTTGCAGGGTATGTACAAAATCAATGTTAACAGTGCCAAATTCCCCTCCAAAAGGGCCGGTGTAATGAGAAATACCTGTTTATCCATAGCATTGCCAGTAGTGGATGTTGTGAGCCTTTTAAATTTTTGCCAATCCTATGGCAAAAAATGGTGTCTTTGTTTGCTCTTTTTTATTGCTTTTCTGTGAATTGTTTATTTAGTCTTTAACCCATTTTTCTATTAGGTTGCTTGTTTTTCTTAATGTTTATAGAAGTTCTTTATATATTCTAGATTGGCTGGAGTGTTTTTATATATTCTGGAGATGTTGAAAAATATTTTCTTTTAGTCTGGTGCTTGTATTTTAATTTTTTTATGGTGTCTTTTGGCATGTAGAAGATGTCAATTTTTACATAGTCATCTTTGTCAGTGTTTTTGTATTTTTTGTCTTTTGTGAGAAAACTTTCTTATATTTTTACTTAAAGCATGTATACAAGTAAAAATTTTAGCTCTTTTTCTGGAATTGAGTTTTGTGGATTAGGGGAGGTAAGAATCTAACTTTATTTTTTTCCATATGAATAGTCACTTGCCCTAACACCATTTATTGAGTAGTTCATCATCCTCCTGATTTGATGTTCCACTTTTGTCATAAACTAAATTCCCATATGTATGTGGATTTTTCTATTCTATTCCCAGTTCTGTCCCTTAATAGTTATGTGACCTTGGGCAAGCTAGTGAACCTCTCTGTGCCTCTTTGTGATAATAGTACCTACCTCATAGATTGTTGTGAAGATGAAATTAATTAATATGCATAAAGTACTTAAAACATTGCCCCACACATGGTAGGTGCTGTGTGTTAGATATTATTAATATTATTCTATTCCATGAGATCAATTTTGCCCATTCCTGGGACAGTACCGCAAGTCTTATTCTATAGTAGGTTAGTTCTGTAAGCCTCGTGTCTGGTAAGGCAAATCCTCTCTGCAGAACTTGGCTTTGGACCTGAGGAGAGCACAGATGCTCAACAAGCCTCATTTCTGGGCTGAGCTGTGTGACTAGTTTTAGGGGCATGCCAAGTGGTCTCCCACCCTACCTTCAGCAATCACATCAACCTACAGCCAAGACATACAGACCTAGTTTAACTAGTCCCCTCTCAATAAACAGCTCACTCAGCCTCTGCTTTCCCCTCCTTGCTTTGCCTAGCAACATTAGGAAGGTAATTTAACAACAAGCTACCAGCCTACTTGTTCTTATTTTTCCAGAATTTCTAGGCCATTACTGAGATTTTTCTATTCCAGGTGGATTTTAGAATCAGCTTGTCAAATTTCATGAAAAATTTTATTAGTATCTCATTACATTTGTAGATTAATTTATAGAGACTGACATCTTTCATCAGATGCCTTTCTGCTATAATGGTATGTACGCATTCCTGAAAAACTTCATGTCCTGAGAATTTGTGCACAAAAATAATAGGACTTAGGAGAAAAAGAGAATTAGGGGCACATCCCTCAAAATCTCTATAGCTCTGAAGCCAAGACACTGACCCAGATAATGACAGTCCTAATAGTCCTTGCCCAGTAAGAGCCCATTGCATTTGCACCCAGCATCATAGGCTCCTTTGTAGCCTTAATCCCTGGTCTCAGGCTTCCTCTTTCCAAATGTAGGGCATTTTCTTAAGATGGATACCAGATTAATCAAATTAAAATCAGATCTAGAGCCTAGTCTTCAATCTTTTTTCTTTGGAAACACAGAGAGAAGTGTCTTCAAAACTTCTTCATCTGCTCTCTCCTCCATCCTTGGTGTCTCTTTTAACAGCTCTCTGTATAAACTCAGGACACAAGGGTTTTCTCCTCTAAAATTTTGTGGTTTTAGGTTTTACATTTCTATACATAATCCATTTTGATGAAATTTCTGTGTAAGGTGTGATGTTCATGATTGTTGCAACATCATTTCTTGAAAAGGCTATCTTTTCTTTCCACCGACTTGCATTTGCATCTTTGTCAAAAATTGAGTGGCTATATTTGTGTGAGTCTGTTTCTGAATTGTAATGTAAGCTTTATAAAGTAAGTCTTAAAATCAAGTACTATGATTTCTTCAATTTTGCCTTTCCATGTAATTTTAGAAACAGTATGTCTGAATCCACAAAAATTTCTGCTGGGATTTTGATTAGAGTTGTGTTAAACCTATAGATCAATCTGGGGAGAATTGATATCTTTATTTTTTGTTGAGCTGAAATTCGCATAACATAATTAACCATTTTAAAGTGTACAATTCAGTGACTTTTAGTGCATTCACAGTGTTGTGCAAACATCACCTGTCTTTGTTTCCAAGACATTTTCATCACCCCAGAAAAATACCCCATATCCATTAATTGTTCCCATACTGCCCTCCCTTCATCCGTTGGTAACAACTAACCTGCTTCCTATCTGTATGCATTTGCCTATTATGGATATTTCATATATAAGTAGTCATATAATATGTGACCTTTTATGTCTGGCTTCTTTCTCTTAGCATAATGTTTTCAAGGTTTATCCAAGTTGTAGCATGTTAGTGTTTTGTTCCTTTTTGTGGCAGAATAGTATTCCATTGTATGGTTATACCACCATTTGTTTCTCCATTCGTGTGCTTGGGAATTTGGATGAATTCCACCTTTTGGCTGTCATGAATAATGATGATACAGACACTTGTGCGCTTATTTCTGTGTGGACATATGTTTTCATTTCTCCTGGGCATATACCTAAAAGAATTGCTGGGTCATGTGATAATTCTGTGTTTAAGTCTTTGAGGAGCCACCAGACTGTTTTGCACAATGACTGCGAAAGAATCAGCATTTTAGATACATTGAATCTTAATCTGTGACATGTTATGTCCCTCCATAGTTAGCCTTTTTAAAATTTCTTTCATGAGTGTTTTATAGTTTTCAGCATATAGATTCTGCACATGATTTGCTAGATTTATCCCTAAGGTTCTTTCTTTTGAGATTTTTAAATGGTACTTAAAAAAAAATTATATTGAGGTACATACAATAAAATGCACAAATCTTAGTACACAGCCTGGTGGTTTTTGGTATTTATATACACTCATGTAACCTAACCATCACCCAGATCAAGATATCAAACATTCTCATTAAACTTTCCCCTTCCCCTATCTCACCCATCCCTCCAACCACCAACCCCAGGGCAATAACCAGTCTGTTCTCTAGAAGTCTATTTCTGTTTTGTTTGTTTGTTTAGTTGGTTTTGGAAAACAGTATACAGGTTTCACAAAAAACTAAAACTAGAAATACTGTATGACCCAGCAAAAAAAATCACACTTCTGGGAATTTACCTGAAAAAACCAAAATCACTGTTTTGAAAAGATATATGCACCCCTATGTTCATTGCTGCATTACTTAAAATAGTCAAAATACGGAAGCAGCCTAAATGTCCATTGATAGATGAATAATGGGTAAAGAAGCAGTGGTACTTATATGCAATGGAATACTACTCAGCCATAAAAAAGAACAAAATCTTGGCATGTGTGACATGGATGGGCCTAGAAGATATTGTGAAATATGTCAGAGAAAGAGAGATACCATATGATTTCACTTATATGTGGAATCTAAAAAACAAAACAAATGAACAAATAAATGGTACTTTTAAGAAAATCTTTGGTTTCCAATTGTTTGTTGCTAGTATATATAATGACAACTTTGGTAAACTCACTAATTCTAGGAAGTTTTAGTTTATGTATTCTTGGAGATTTTTTTGTATATATGATAATGCATGTACAAATTAGGGACAGTTTTATCCCTTTACAGTCTGCATGCTTTTCTTCTTGCCTTTTACCTCTGGCTAGGACTTACAGGCACAATGTGGTGAGAGTGAACACCTGTGTCTTGTTCCCATCTAAGTGGGGAAGCATTCATTCTTTCTACTATTATGATGTTAGCTGTAGGTTATCAGATTAAGGAAGTTCACTTGTATTCATATTTTGCTAAGAGCTTTTTTTATGAATGGGTGTTGAATTTTACCCAATGTTTTTATTCCATCAATGGATATGGTCATGTGGATTTTCTTCTACAATGTGTTAATATGGTAGGTTACACTGATCGATTTTCAAATGCTGAGCCAGACTTGAAATTACATTATAGATATTACTTGATCATGGTGTATTATTCTTTTTATATATTACTAGATTTGATTTGCCATATTTCACACAGGGTTTTTGTGTCTATGTTCATGAGAGATAATTGGTCTGTAATTTTTATTTTCTACTCTGTCATTAGTTTTGGTATTAGGGCAGTGCTCGCCTGAAAGAATGAGTTGGGAAATGTTCCTTTCTCTTCTCTTTTCTTGAAGAGATCTGTAAAATTGGTGATTTTTTTTCTTTTTAAAATGTCTAGTAGAATATGTGAGTGAAACCACCTGGAACTAGAGCTTTCTTTTTCAGGTTTCCATTATGAACTTATTTTCTTTAGTAGATAGAGGATTATTCAGGTTACTTATTTCATTTTGCCTGAGTTTTGATAGTTTTTGTCATTCAAGGAATTGGTCCATGTCAGGGAAGTTGCATCATTAATGGGTAGAGTTGTTTTTAGCATTTCCTTATTATCCTTTTAATGCCTGCAAGGTCTTTAGCAATATCTCCCTTTTCGTTCCTGATACTAGTAATTTGTGTCTTATCTTTTTTTATCCTTTGTAATTCTTGCTGGCATTTTATCAATTTATCAAAGGACCATATTTTGGTTTCATTTAAAATATATTAAGATTTATTTTATTACCTGGGGTTTAGTCTACCTTGATAATTTTGTGTTGTGAACCTGAGAAGAATGTGTGCTCTGCTATTGGTTGGGATGAGGGTTCTATAAATTTCAATTACATCAAGTTGATTGATGGTGATGTTCCATATCCTTGCTGATTTCCTGTCTACTTGTTTCATTGATTACTGAAAGAGGTGTGTTTAAGTCTATAAGTACAGTATAATTGAGGATTTGTCTATTTCCCCTTTTAGTTCCATAAGTTTTTGCTTCATATAGTTGAAAGCTGTGTTGTTAGGTATGTCCACATTTAAGATTGTTATATCTTCCTTTTGAGTCATCCTCATGTCATTATATTATATGCCTTATTTCTGTATCATTAATATACACTTACGTGAACATTGTGGTTACTAGATACCCCCCATTATCAAGTCCACACCACATACCCCATTATAGTCACTGTCCATCAGTGTAGTAAGATGCTATAGAATCACTACTTGTCTTCTCTTTGCTATACTGCCTTTCCTGTGCCGCACCCCTACATTATGTCTAATGATAATGCCCCTTTTCCGCTTATCCTTCCCTTCCCACCCATCCTCCCCAGTCCATTTCCCTTTGGTAACTGTTAGTCAATTCTTGAGTTCTGTGAGTCTGCTGCTGTTTCGTTCCTTTAGTTTTCTCTTTGTTCTTATACTCCACAGATAAGTGAAATCATTTGATAATTGTCTTTCTCCACCTGACTTATTTCACTGAGCATAATACCCTCTAGCACCATCCATGTTGCTGCAAATGGTAGGATTTGTTTTCTTCTTATGGCTGAATAATATTCCATTGTGTATATGTAGCACATCTTCTTTATCCATTCATCTACTGATAGACACTTAGGTTGCTTCCATTTCTTGGCTATTGAAAATAGTGATGCGGTAAATATAGGGGTACATACGTCTTTTTCAAACTGGGCTGCTGCATTCTTAGGGTAAATTCCTAGGAGTGGGATTCCTGGGTCAAATGGTATTTCTATTAGAGTTTTTTGAGGAAACTCCATACTGCTTTCCACAATGGTAGAACTAATTTACATTCCCACCAGCCATGTAGGAGGGTTCCACTTTCTCCACATACTCACCATCATTTGTTGTTGTTTGTCTTTTGGATGTTGGCCATCCTAACTGGTGTGAGGTGATACCTCATTGTTGTATTAATTTGTATTTCTCTGATAATTAGCAATGTGGAGCATCTTTTCGTGTTCCTGTTGGCCATCTGAATATCTTCTTTGGAGAAGTATCTGTTCAGATCCTCTGCCCATTTTTTCATTGGGTTATTTGCTTTTTGTTTGTTGAGGTGCATGAACTCTTTGTATAGTTTGGATGTCAACCCCTTATCGGATATGTCATTTATGAATATATTCTCCCATACTGTAGGATGCCTTTTTGTTCTACTGATGGAATACTTTGCTGTACAGAAGCTTTTTAGTTTAATATAGCCCCACATATTCATATTTGCTTTTGTTTCCCTTGCCCATGGATATATGTTCATGAAGAAGTTGCGCATGTTTATATTCAAGAGAGTTTTGCCTATATTAACTTCTAAGAGTTTTATGGTTTCATGACTTACATTCAGGTCTTTAAGCTATTTCGAATTTACTTTTGTGTATGGAGTTAGACAGTAATCCAGTTTCATTCTCTTACATGTAGCTGTCCAGGTTTGCCAACACCAGCTGTTGAAGAGGCTGTCATTTCCCCATTGTATATCCATGGCACCTTTATTGTATATTAATTGACTATATATATGCTTGGGTTTATATCTGGGTGCTCCAGTCTGTTCCGTTGGTCGATAGGTCTGTTCTTGTGCCAGTACCAAATTGTCTTGATTATTGTGGCTGTGTAGTAGAGCTTGAACTCGGGGAGCATAATCCCCCCACCTTTATTCTTCCTTCTCAGGATTGCTTTGGCTATTTGGGATCTTTTGTCGTTCCATATGAATTTTAGAACTATTTGTTCCTGTTTGTTGAAGAATGCTGTCTGTATTTTGATAGGGATGGCATTGAATCTATACACTGCTATAAGCAGGATGGCCATTTTCACAATATTAATTCTTCCTACCCAAGAGCATGGAATGAATTTCCATTTATTAGTATCCTCTTTAATTTCTCTTAGGAGTATCTTGTAGTTTTCATGGTATAGGTCTTTCACTTCCTTGGTTAGGTTTATTCCTAGGTATTTTATTGTTTTGATGCAATTGTGAATGGAATTGTTTTCCTGATTTCTCTTTCTGCTATTTCATCGTTAGTGTATAGTAATGCAACAGATTTCTGTGTATTAATTTTGTATCTTGCAACATTGCTGAATTCAGATATTAGTTCTAGTAGTTTTTGAGTGGATTCCTTAGAGTTTTTATGTACAATATCATGTCATCTGCAAATAGTGACAGTTTGACTTCCTGCTTACCAATCTGGATGCCTTTTATTTCTTTGTGTTGTCTGATTGTCATGGCTAGGACCTCCAGTACTATGTTGAATAACAGCAGGGAGAGTGGGCATCCTTGTCTTGTTCCTGATCTTAGAGGAAATGCTTTCAGTTTCTCACTGTTAAGTATGATGTTGGCTGTGGGTTTGTCATATATGGCCTTTATTATGTTGAGGTACTTGCCCTCTATACCCATTTTTTTGAGAGTTTTCATCATGAATGGATGTTGAATTTTGTCAAATGCTGTTTCAGCAACTATGGAGATGATCATGTGGTTTTTGTTCTTCTTTTTGTTGATGTGGTGGATGATGTTGATGGATTTTTGAATGTTGTACCATCCTTGCATCCCTGGGATGAATCCCACTTGATCATGGTGTATGATCCTCTTGATGTATTTATTTTTATTTTTATTTTTTAATTTTTTTTACAATTTATTTTATTTTAGTATCATTAACCTACAATTACATGAGCAATATTGTGATGATTAAACTACCCCCTTCATCAGGTCCCCCCCCACCAACCTTATTACAGTCACTGTCCATCAATGTAGTGAGATGAGAATCACTACTTGTCTTCTCTGAGCTGTACAGTCCCCCCCGTGCCCCCCCACCCTATGTCTGCCAATCGTAATGCCCCTTTTACCCTCTTATCCCTCCCTTCCCACCCATCTCCCCAGTCCCTTTCCCTTTGGTAACTGTTAGTCCATTCTTGGGTTCTGTGAGTCTGCTGCTGTTTTGTTCCTTCAGTTTTTTTTTTCTTTGTTCTTATACTCCACATATGAGTGAGATCATTTGGTACTGGTCTTTTTCGGCCTGGCTTATTTCACTGAGCATAATACCCTCCAGCT